>OY728136.1:644589534-645789534 GCA_963277665.1 Viscum album
ATATGAAAACTCATCCAAGGGAAGGTGTCAATCCAAAAATCTTCCAAATAAAATGACACACACCTGTATCATATCTTCCATAGTCCAGATAGTATTTCCCTTATTCTCCTCAATCTGAGGGTGTAAAGTAGTGATAAGGTGAAACTAATTTCGAAAATCATGATGAAATACCGTCCATAATAATGAGGTAAAACATAATTCCTAACCCCATATAGTGGACCTTGTGATTCCCTAAATACACACCACCTTATCCACATACCATTTTTACAATGCAACCATTATTCCTGACTCATGTATCACTATGATGTGAGATGATTTCATCAATTGTTCCACAATTACATAGATATAATCACAAATTCCCTAATCATAGGGTAGCTCTATGATGAAATACTTCGTGATGTCATCCCTTTATACTTTAGGATACCCAACATCTTCAACAACCTAATGGGAACACGGTGCTCAATCATTAACAAAGGGAAAACTAGAAACTATTCAAGAAACACTACAAATGCTCATTTCATTTTAATCCTCCAAAATTGTTTCCTCATTAAACATAACAATGTATAAAGTCTTGGGTGTGCCACTAAAAATGAGTTAAAAATCATTGAGTAAACCATCTTGTACTACCACTAGAAAAAAAATCTCCCTAAAAACATCATATAGTACTGAATAACTTCTAATCATCCATTCAGATCATCAAAAAGGTGAACATTTTCCTGGAACACCTCTTCATTTGAGTATCCCCACTAGGCCTCCTCCACCTACAAAATAATATAAGGTTATGACTAAAAATTAAACAAGAAACCTCCTCTGTCAACCACCCATGAATGTAAGGGAATTGATACTGACTCCTCCATTACAAAAAATGTATCCTTACAATATTGAAAAAAATACCTCTTTAAATTTCGGCAAAAAACCAGCCACAACAAGCCCATTTACTAGGGTTTATGAAATTTAAAAATAATGGTCATGAAAGAAATCCATACACCTTATTTTATAGGGTTTTGGTCAAACTAGAAAAGATATACCTAATGCACTAATGATTTATGAAGAACATGAAATAATACATAACGACATAATTCATCCAATAATGTATTGAAAAAACAACTTGTACAAGCTCTAGACCATGGATGGAATTATTACACTTGAGGGGATGTAACATCATTGACCCAAAAAAGATCACCATCTTCTGCTACATTAACTTGAATTATAATACTATATAAGATGTATCAAAAGAACCTCAAACATCATACCCTTATTAGGAAAATAAAAAACTAGGGAAATGATTTACATTACCATTAGATAACTGGAAACATATTATCCTTGATATGTTTACACTAAATCATGGTCCTTACTTGTCAATGTTGTCAATGGGGCTGAAACATAAGAAATATTATGAATAAACTTCCACTATTTCACATAAATACACATGATTCTATGAACATGTACCAAATTCTTTTGAGGTGCCCATGAAACAACATCATTCAAATATTACTGGTCTATATACACACAATTATGAGACATCACATGCCATAGGAAATGAACCTCTCATGTCCAAGACTTACACATGGAAATAATTCCATAATGACGGTGGAATTGAATATCCCTATGATGACTCTAAGATTCTCAACATGTTCCTCTTCTAACATTGAGTAGATAAATATTTTCATGATGAACACAACTACAAAATAGTCCACAGATTGATGAAACAATGAGTTCTTGATCCCCATGAACATAGATGGGTTGTTAGTTACATTTAAGGGTCTGACCATAATCTATATGTCTACATAACTACATAGGAAGGTATTATTTTGGATAAATCCATCCTTCACCCACAATTGGTGATATTGTTGCATTATATGGATCTTGATGAATCAACTGGCTCTTTTCAACTAGACAATAATTTCATCAATATTTGGAAGCGGAGAGTGAATATTGATCACAACATCGACCATCCACTGGTCATCTACGCACAACATAATACTATCATATTAATTGTTTAAGTATAATACTAGAGAACCCCATGTTGACACACTAGGTTAAATGATCCCCTTTGACATCGTATCATTTTTCTGAATCATCGATCCCATAACTCAGAAAGATTCATTTGATAATGATCCACCAAAATTAGATAATAAACATACAATAAGTCTATCCTAAATTCAATTTATGGTTAAGAAGGAAGGGTAATAACCTTCTTGGGGAAAACATATAAGAACTCCTCTACAAACCTAGGAACATCCCCAAAATATTGTTCAACTGAAATATCTTCCAATAATGAAATAATTGTCTCCACACATGTAAATCCCACCATAAAACCATACACTCCAATGAAAACAACATGCATCTCATCCATATAATAGAACATGACTCTCCTTCATCGAAAGCATTAGATAACATCATGAATGGAATAAAAATAATTGATTCCTAATATAAAGTAATATACATTAATCTAATGTAATATAATATTTTAATGTGACTAATGTGGAAATATCATCAATCTATACCACCAACACACACAAATCAAGCTATCATGGCCTCTAACTATCGTAGTCAACACTAGGGGCTCAATAATCATCTCTATGTCAAGACCGAAAGAATATAATAAGGATATTGTAATAATTTAATTGTCATATCCCAAAATAATTAATCACCAGTCATGGTAAGATGATCAAAAGTTCATAACAATACTGTTTTATATCCCCTTTGATGTTGTTTCCTATTTTTTATGCAACTATGGATTCCCGACTTTTCATACTATATACTAATGGACACCTCCAAAACCTTTCTTACCTTGAGTTCACCAAACTTAAGGAACATCGTGAGGTCATCCTCTACCAAAATCGTAAAATCTACCTTTTTTATAAATACATTTCTACTACTATAGAAATGACCTTGATGGTTACTTGTCATGAGTCTGACATTGAACATGTCCCCCTACCAAATTGTTCTCATTCATCTAATGGGAACTGATCCTGAAAATGTCTATGAAAACCACAAATGATACAGGCTGGTATTAATTACCAAGAATGATATTAGAAAACAATAGCCCTAGTATTTCAGAATGAGAAATCCTAGGGTTGAATCCCTGCTGGTCAAAACCTCAAAGGCATTGGCCCTTGAATCATACCACTGGAAATTGTACCGATCAGGGAACCAGAGGGTCTTGAATTTCATTACGAACCTCCATGTGCGTGAATCCTCTAGATTAGTGCTGAATTCACTTAAATCACTAAATAAATTGGAATAATAAAATGTGTGGCTAAAAAACATATAGAAGGGTGAGGTTCCACCTCCAGAAGTATCAAATGGGAATAATCATTATGAATAAGATCTAGGGATAATATAGAATGTCCTTGAAAATGCTCCGATGATCTATTAAAAACATGCTCCCCTATTGAAGAGATAATAGTTACATGGCCTTCAACAAATTCATGGTCCATGAAAGGAAATCATATCGGAAATCCATTTGGATTTCAATTAACTAAACATCTCCCTCCTTCCACAAACCATGTAATAGAATCTTCAACTATTATGTATCTAAATTAATCAGAATGACTATAAAGGATACCCAATACTATATTGGGGAACATATTAAACTAAAAATGATCTCAAATTCCTTATCCTTTTATCCATATCCACAATAAAAATGATACCATAATACTTCACCAAATCATACCCCTGAAAAGATCTCAATAACCTCAACCATTTATGATTATCCTCATTAGGATAAACCATATAGTGATCAATTGGGTTATCCTTCTAATCCACCACTACCTGCAACTCATGTGGATGAATTCCATGATCCATAGTGGATAAGGGATAAATATATTTCTTATTCTCAGTATTATGGGATTTTATTATGTTTTTTTTAATTCATTTTAACTCATTTAATATTTCTTGTAACCAAATATACCAATTCAAATAATAACACATATCATCATTATGCATGTACCACATCCAGGACTCTACCCTATAAATAAAACCACCTAAATTTTCTATTCAAAAAACTCACAATCCATACACTGGATCATAGTTGGTCCTGTTGATACAATAATGAATTGAGGGAGATAATGACCACTAGATTCATTCCTTATGTATTCCTTGATTTGGTGAATAAAAATGAGAGTATCAAAATACCATAATAATGGGAGTAATTTTCTACTATAATGAAATATGATCTAGAGATAAGAAGAATCATTAACAAGAAAATCCATAAATTAAGATAAATGATAGTAAAAAATATCTAGCAATGCATGTATAAATTAAATTTATATTGATAACAGTGTCTTATGAAATACCCAAAAGTAAAAACTAATGTTTTAACATAGAAACTACATAAATATATGAGATAAAAAAGCCCAAAAAGATCATTATTCTCATCGTGGATACATAGGGTGATAATTAAAGTTTACTAAGCATGACTAAAAAAGTGTCTAATGAATTTAAAATCACACTTTTTGGAAATCACATGTAATATTCCTTTGGGAAAAGGACCTTTAATTGAAAATCACAGTTTTTTGTTTTAAAATTATTCAATTAATATATTATTTAAATAATCAACTAATTTGATAATAACTTTTAAAACAAATAAATTTTTAGAGTATTTTGGAAAATAGTTTCACTAGAAAGAGATTATTAAATTTTGAATAACTCATAAATGAAATGCACTTCATGAAGATGGGTTATTATATAAATATCATAATATTTTAAATGAAATTTTATTTGGAGTTGTACGAATGTTATAAAATTTACCTCTTTACAAAAAAACATGGATATTCCATTAAACTAGTTTTAAAAAAGGAAAACATGTTTATTTTTTCAATAAACCATTTGAATATTTTTTTAAAAAAATTAGAAAACATTTAGAAAACAATGTTTTGGAGTAAAAATGATTTTTTACTAATGTGAAAATAACATAGATTTATTTAAAATAATTTTCATATTCACTTTAACAACCAATGAAATTGTAAATGTATTTAATCCAAAAAAATAATTAATAACAATAAGATAATAAAAAATATTAATTTTTTGAAAGAAATATCGAATAATTCATTCCATTGAGACTTGAATAAAACAATACCAAATAATGATGATATTTGAAATAAACCCTTACCATATTTGTAACTTTTGTATCAAAATTTTTATGAAATAAATATCAATAAATGAAATATTAAATAACATTAATATAAATTAATTAATTATATTAATTAGTAATATCATTATATAAACCCAGAAAAATAAATAACTCATGAAAATGGTGTATGTCTCATGGAAGATAATGTGTAATGAAAAACTCTTATGTTGCGGTTAACTCTTCATGTACATTATTTAAAATATTGAATAAAAAATATATATTAAATTTTATTTTCTTATCTAACTCTTTAATGTTCATTATTCTTTTAATTTAATAATTATTTTTTTATATATGATTACTTAATCAATTATTCTTATGATGGATGATTTGACAATATATGGTCTACCTGTCAAAAAATGAGACTTGTAGGTTTACTATGGTAAAATAGTTCATTATTTAACCATATATAGAATAAAAAATATGAAAAAAATATCATATTAGTAAATAAATTTTTTATTAAATCCAATTATGAATTATCACTATTGAAAGTATACTATAATACATTCATAGAGATGGATAATCGTACATATAAATCAGCAACATTTAAATTTTTCAATGATAAATAAGGAAATGAGTTAAATATATTATATATTTATTGAATGATAATAATATAATTGATACCATATAATTTATTTAAATTAATTTTAATATATAATCATTGCGATCTAGTGATGAAAATAGAGTTGCATCGCTTCATAGAGGTGGTAATTCACACATACACAAATGGGATTATCATTTATTAGTGACTGTAAGAAAATGATATTATATTTATTAATGATAATAATGAAATTAGTCTTATAATTACCTCATTCCTATCCCTTAAATTCATTAACCTTATACATTTCACCTTCCAGGTAAATCACCATTCAATGATAACAAAAATCGGTTCACGAGGCAGCAGTCCACCTTAAATATGGGTGACATTATTGTGTCCCCTAAATAATGGTAAGTAAAAAAATTATATATAGTATATAATTACTAAATATGTGTAATTATATTATAAATATCAAATATATTCTTTTTATCTATCTTCAAACCTTTCTAATAGATCTTGTTAAAGAAAAATGAATGACATTAGTTCGAGAGTGGTAGTTCCCCGTAAACATGAATGTTGTTTTTATAACCTATTCAATGGAAGTAGAGGGGGTTAAATATAATTAAAATAACATAAATACATCATATTATAATGAATATAGTTGTTATTTTATATCATAAAATGTTAATAATAAACTACTGGGGTGGAGGAAGAAATATAAAAATAATTCTCTTTGATGAATGTTACCTCTTCTTCGTGTATCCTCTTTTGGTTATCACCAAATCCTTCATAGGTAAATTTTGTTTTAAAAAATAAGGATTAAATGATTAAAATAGGAAATTTAAAATTAATGTTTAAGGCTATTATACAATCCATATGGGTTTTATGATGAGAATAATATAGGATAGAAGGTGGCCTTTTATAAGTGAGTTGAGTGTCACACTTGTATATTCCTGGAAAAAAAATATGCTACAACATTTTTATAATTAAAAAGGGGTAAATAAAATAATTAGAGATAATGTGTCATTAAAAATTATAAAAATTGAATAAAAATGTATTTCACACATGTTTTTTGGTTATTTAATCAATTAAATTTTTTGTTTAACTCCCTATAAATCAGTTTATACGTTTACATAAGAAAATCATTGTTACTATTTTAGTATTTGTTATGGTAAAAAAAATTATTTGTTCTTTATTTGATAATATAAATTTGTTTACTCCTATATATTTAATCCATTTTATAAAACTACATTAATATATGATTAAATATTTAATTTAGAATTATTCTCATATATGCAATGCAAAAGATATTATTGTAAAAATATTGAAAAGTTTTTATATCAAAATTCAATTTGAAAGTGTTTCAAATGACCTAAATTGGATTAATAGTTATACAAATGAACTAATTTTACATTAAAAATTTTATAATACAATTATCTCCAAATATTATATAAATGAAAAGGTAGTTTTTATTTCAAATACCTTGATTTTAACTATTAATTAAAAAATTAAAGCATTTTAGAAAAAATTAAAACATTAACCCAATGAAAAATTTAAACTATTGAATTAAAAATGAATTATATTGTTTCAAATAAATTTCCAAAGACATTTAAAAATTTATCATACATTTTTTGAGAAAAGCATGACTAAAATAACTTTTATAAAAATAATTTTTTTCATAATATATTTATTTTTCTGTTCAATGGATTTAATATTATATCCAATAAATTAGTAAGATTTTATATAATTTTATACATCTGTAAAAAATTATAGTTTTATTAATTTATTAAGTTATATTCACACAATGTAATTTAATTTCTAGGCAATAATTGTAATTTTTAGAAAATAATATTTTAAAAGAGTAACATATTACATTCAAACTTTTTTTGTGTGTGAATTATGAGCTTTTAAAGATATGTAATTTATTTTAAAATAAATAAATCATATTGTATTGAGTTGTTAAATTATATTATACTAATGGTGTTTCATTTTATACATTGTTATCAAATATTATGTTTGTATTTTAAAATATTTACGTCTTACATTTATCCAATTAAATAAATTACTTCCATCAATTTAATCTTGACCGAGATAATATGGGGTTTTCATTTTCAAATAATATTATTGAAATCCCACAACATTAGATGGAAAAATAAAACATCTTTTTATAATAGATAATTTGATGTACAAAGGTCTTATATATTAATCACTTAACTAGGTTTTCATGTAGGATAACATATGTGGAAAATAAAAAAAATTAAAGAGAATAACAATGGAAAATGATTAATAGAGAGTGATAGAGATCATTTATCACAAGAATGTTGGATATCAAGTGATGGTTAATGACTAGAAATCTATAATTCTACGATGAATTGGGGGACCTTTTGAATCATTAGAAATGATGGAATGTGGATAACATTTATATTTCATGACTTGTTACTAGTGTCAAATAATTCATTTAAAATGTACATTGAGAACATAATAAAATATAACTACTTTATTTATTCCTATTTCATATGAATAATTTTATATTTTGGTTTTGGTTTTATCATTTTCCACTCAATTTAATATGATATTAAAATAATATCATAAATAATTTTTTAATGTTTAAATCTTTAAAATTCACATTTTAAGGATCATATAATCCATAATAGAATGATAGTTAATTACTTTTATCTCTAGTTATTATTATCAAAAAAGGGTATGTTTCTGTTATTTAATATGAAAAATCATTTTGTGGTGAATTTGTAAATTAATCCCTAAACCCTAATACAATGTTCAAATTAAACCATTTCATAGAGTTTCATGCTTGAGAAACATTCTAAATATTATCCTAGAAAACATTGGAACTAATTATCACTAAATTTTATCAAAATGAACATATCATTTATCAACTAAGAACCATGAAATTTACATGATTCATTACATAAAAAGAATATGAATAAATTCTTCATGTCTTCTCTTGAAACATTATAACAGCATGAATTACAGTAAACACATATTTAACAATTTCATGCTAAATTATCACTAAAATAAAAAAAAATTATTATTTTATATATTCTATAAATATTAAAATGTTTTTATCTTCATCATTGATAGCGTAAACCACTATTTCCTCAAATCATTAATCATACCCATGATCATAAGTACTATAATATTATATTTTCCAATTTCATTGATCAAATTTATAAAACATAATTATCTCATTATCAACAACATATTAGGGGTTATATTTCATTCAATCATTTGTTTTCTAGGAATTTCAACATGCTTTATAAGCAATTTTCATGGTCATCGATAACATACACTATACCCCTTCAAATTGTCGATTTAAAAGTACTTCAGTAAAATAAATATACATTATAGGATTATTATAACAATTATTTCATTAATAAAATAATAAAATGGAATAATTATAGAATCCTAACACAAAATAATTATTTATTTAAATTCATATATGGTTATATCATAAGCTTGTCTATGATATATTAACTAATTTTTTGGTTTATTCCATTAAATATTTATGAATTCATTTGTTTATTGATCCATCTCCTTATACATTATGAGATTAAAAAAATTAGAAATTAGTCATTCTATTGAAATAATAGGTATGGTTCCCTTTCACTCCATAGTTGTATAAAATTGACCTTCAATTTTTTAAGTACCTGGATGTTTTTTTCTACAATTTTCACATGTAAAAAATATACATCTTTCCCATATACCTTTAAGATGAATTTTTTTCTAAAATAATATTTTTTTTCATCCCTAATATTCATAATCGTTATATAATTACATCAAAATATTGTTAATATCTGTTATCATGTCCTCAAATGAAGAAAATATTAGTGATACCAATTCCATTCGATTGATTTTCTTTCGACCAACATTGATATAGTCCTTAAAACTCATTGGATTACAAAAATTGATGAAGTGAACATTACATCTGGTAATAACTATTACTAAAATATGGTATACAATATTTTTGGGATATAATATTGAAATATAATGTATAACCCCAAAACTTGTGAAATAACCAATATAAAATAGAAAATTTATTTATAAATAATCTTGTAATCATAACATTGTTTATTTGGGGTCCTCTTTGTTATCAAATACATCATGATGGATATTAATTAATATGTGATTTATCCTTGGAATATCACATTGGTCTGTTAAAATAGGTGTGTAGTATCGATTGATTTATTGTTCATGGTGATGGAGATGACAAGTCCAATGAATCATTTTATGATATTTTACCCTTATGTATATCATTAAAAGAACCATTTCCACATCACAAATATCATGAGGGATGTATTTTCTATAAAAAATAACTAATTATGTACCAAAATAATAGTATTTATTTATATAATTATTCTCAAATGAAATCATTGGGATATATTTCCTAATATAAATTTTCTATAAAACTAGTTCAAAACATATCTACAAAACAACCTTAAATTTTTTATCTCTCCTCCCCGAACAGCCCTATGATAATGGTTATATTATTAAATTGGAATTATATTCATGGAATAGCATTTATAATGAAAAAATTGTTTAGTATTCTTATTAAACAAGAAATATACTTGAAATTCAAAATAAATTAAAAAACAATAAATACACAAATATTTATTTTAGAAATCCATTAGTCCCATTTCGGTATCACTACATATCCAACAAAAAACACATCATCGTTTCCTATAGAAAATAAAAAAAAGTTAATGGTTGATCTCAGATTCTCAGTAAGTGTATTTCTAGAAAAAAATTTATGAATAAATTAGGAATAATAAATTTAGAAAGGTAAATAACTAAAAGACATCCCATTTAATCAAAAAGAGATAATAAAATGTAATGAATAAATTATGATAAAAAATTACATATAATTAATTACATGTGCATGAAATTTGACCATTTTTATACTAAATGTTATATTAATCAAATAAAATATCAATATATGAATAAAAAATAAATATAATAATAATTAATTTCATCTAAAAAATATTGTCAAGGGCTTCATCAAATTCATCAAATACTATCAATGTATTGTTCTAATACATCAATATAAACAGGTATGAAATTTCCCAAAAACAACTTTAGTTTGTCTCATGAGAGCTTCCAATACATCGTGGAGCGAATGTAGGCTTCTCAAATAACTTACTAACTCTAATTAATTCCTCATATGAATGGGGTGAAACTCAATCAACATAAATTTTCATAATAAAAAGCTAACATATGAAATATTAAAATATACCGAATTCCATAAACACTATTATAAACCATCCTATGTAAAATTTTGAACGGTAATAAAATTGTATATCCCCATTCAAAATTATTATAAACCATCATGAAAATTAATATGAATGGTATAATTTGTTATATTCTCTTTAAATATTAGGTATAATAAAATTATGTATTCCTTTATGGGAAATGGTTTTTTAATATCAATTATATAATTTCTAGAAGAAAATAACCATACCTGGAAAATCAACATTTTTTAAATTACGTATCCCATAAATTATTACAAAAATATTGTTCATTTAAATTACTTTAAAAACCAATGAATTTGTTGAGTAATAGAGAAATATTTTTTACAAATAACCGTTTAAATTATCTATAGAATCATTAATGGAATTATAGTTATGATGGTGGGTAGTACATACATGATGTTTATGTTAAAGATATCTTTCTTTTTTCATTATTAAATGGGTTGGAATGATAATTGTTCAGAAAATGAAAAGTGGATTCATTTTAAATAATTTGGTAATATAAAAAATTGCAATTTTTTTATTAAACAATTATTAAAATGTAAAAAAAATTAAACATTAATAAAAAAACTTTTTTTAAGAAAAATGTTTTTTGGATGAAGGGGGAAATAATGCATGATTTTCATATAAAAAATTCATAATCATTTTAAGTACAAAATACAATAATAATAGAAAAATTACATGAAACTTTCATGAATAAATATATTATATGAAATTATATTTATTTTATTATAAAATTATTCAATTAGTACACCATGGGAGTCTTAAGAAACCCAAAAATAAGATAAGATCGTGGAACAAACCCTTAGCACATTTATATCATATTTAACCTAAGGTCTGGAATAATTGTAGTCAGAAATGAATTATAAATATTATCATGTTAAGTGGATTAATTATATAAAAATAAGTAGTAGTATTATATACACCTCAAAAAAGAAAAATGTTGTGAATATTTTTTATGCCTCATGGAAGTAAAAGCTAGACAAGAAACCGATACATTGAGTCTTACTCATCACATATGTTCATTATATTCTAGAATAATAAACTTATTATTTTTATTTAATTTCATCATAACCATTTTAAACATTATTTTTTTATTCCAATTAATAACTCATTATTTATAATTATTTAATAAATTATATTTAAATCAATTGTTTCGATGATATTTGGATTATGAATCAAAAATTAATTTGTTATATTGAATATGGTCTTTAAGGTAATTATTTAAAAATCATAAAACATTAATTATTACATTATTATAGTATTTTTACATCATTTATAATGTTTTTAAACCTTATGAAATTTCATTATGAAGAATAAATTACATTATAATCATAGAGACTGTAGTATGTATATAAACAGGAGTAATATTATCTTTTTTCAATGATAATTACGGAAATAATTTATTTAGTATTTTACCTTCCCATTATTATAAAAATATAATAAATAAAATTTTATACATTTAGTTATATATTTATATATGGTCCATGTGGTGTGGTGATGAAAAGAGTGTCGCATCACTTCATGAAGGTAGTAGTCTATAAATACACGAACGTCATTATCATTTTTCACTATAAGAAAGAAGAAGATATATTATATTTTATTAATTATAATTAATTAATTAATATCATAAATTTTTCAATTATAATATATATGATGATTATATTTATCCTTTTCACTGTATATGTAATGAAATAGTGAAGGATGAATCACATCGATTTGCCAAGCTATAGTCTACCGTACACATAAGTGATTTCACCATGTCCCCTATGGAATTGAAATTAAATAATTGAATTATTACATATATAATAAAGGAGTATAATATTTTTTATAAATATCATATATATAATTTAAATACATCTACACACCCAATCATGAAATGTGGGAATGGGAAAATGAAATATGTATGTTCGTGAGGTGGTAGTCTGCCGTACACAAGGACAATGATTCCAAAACCCATTTATTTGATGCAAATCATCTTTTAGATAATTAAATAAATATAAATACATTTATGTATAATTAAAAAAATAATTTTATAATATCATAATGGATTAATAAAAATTTTATGCGGATTATTATGAAATATAATAGAAACATATGTTGAAGAATGTTAACTCTTATTTTGGTTACTTCTTTAGGTTTACAAAAAAATCATTCCTATGATGGGTTTATCACAAAATTAGTTTCTTGGATTATAGAATTTATATATTTTTAGGTATTTTATTTGATATTGTAAAAACCATTATTGTTTTATGGTGTGAAAAATAGATTAGAGGGGGAATCCTTTTATGTGTGAGGTTAGTTGAACTCCTATAATTTTTTAAAATAAATTGGTGTACTAAAACATTTCAAATTCAAAAAAGGTTTAAAAATGGAGTAATATCAATCCTTATACATTATATGATATAAAAGGTCAATTAAATATATTTTATACATGTTTTAAGGTCATTTTAACCATTATTGTTTTAGTTTAACCACCTAGTAAATCTTTTTTTACCTAGACTATGGTGAAGATTTTTTTCTATTTATACAAATCATTACTATGATAAATTATGTGGATGATATTAGGAAATATACTTTATTTTATTATAACTATGGAATCAGTTTTTAAAAATTTCATTCCTATAGTTAGAAATTTATATTTTATAATCAATCCTAATGATGTGATAAGTATATGATATTTTAATAAGAAAATGTTCAAAATATTACAATTATTTTATTTAAAAATTCAATATAAATATTAGTCGTATGACTTAAATTATATTAAAAAATATATAATTTAAAAAAAATTACATGATAAAAAATTTATAATTATAACATCCTGACTCGGGTGAAACACAATGGTTCCCCTAGCCTGTTAGTCGCATTACCTTTGGAGAGCCTCGCCTTATACCCGAGGCTTTTGAATAGCAATGACAGTCTATAATCATTCATGTGGAGACAATACCCACATTATCATATTAAAAAACGAAATAAATAAAAAAACAACAGTCAAATAAAATTACTATAACAACCATAACCCCAATATAAAATGAAGACCATACTAAGAAATATAATACTAAAAAATAAATATTATATATGTCATGCAAATGCGTATGAAGTGTCAATATTAATAACTAAAAATAAATAAATACACAGATAGCTCCCATTTTGGAGCTGATCTACATCTATTTCCCTAATCCATGATTCATCCCAACTCATCCATCCGACAGAGGTCCATTTACAATAACCATTACTATAACTATGAAATATATTCGGGTACAGATTATGAAGCCTATATAGGGTGTGATTAAAACTCAGTAGGCCTCCTCGAATGATGTGTAAAAAAAATCTAGTCAATAATAATGAATGTCATTGTATATGTAAAAATAATAATGCTAACGGTATTTATTCATTCAAATAGTCTAATTGACCTTATAACCCCTAGGTTTCCAAAGACACATGAATGGTCAATAATTACATCAAAATATGTTGGATTCTAAACCATATTGAATTATCAATTAAAAATTCATTATAAAAATTGTGAATTCATTATATATTTTATTTCAATTTATAATAAGGAATATTGGAAACATAGTCCACTACCAATAGTATTGTACTAGATCAAAATAACTAGGACCCCATTGGATTTTGAAGTAACAATGCATGTCCCATACTAATTTATTAATCAATTTATCACTATGGGATTTGGATGTAGTAGAACTTGGCCCCACCACATTTATCAATCAATTTATCATTATGGGATTGTTATGTAGTGGAACATTTCCCACAAACTTTTATCAATCAATTAATAATTGTGGGATTATAATGTAGGAGACCATTTTCCCCACACATATATCACAATCACACATATATCAGTTATATCATATCAATCAAGTCAAAAATTATATTTACAATTCTTATCACCTTGCATTATAAATGTATCAATTAATTAATTCATCAATTAATTAATCCAATTAAATCTATTTCATAATCAAAACAATTATCATTAAATAATTCAACAAATAACTAATCAAATTAACATGATCTAGATCCCAATAATTAATTTAATAATTAATTTTTCAAATTAACCTTTAAAAAATCGAATAATTAAATCAACAATTATTTAATTTATATTACCAAACCAATTTCATTAAATGATTATCCCATTAATTAGTTCAACATTTAATTAATTTAGTTCCATTATTCAATCACCCCAATTAACCAAAATTTATAAAACATGAAACTGAAAAATTAAATTCAAATTTCAACTCAATTTCCCACACATGGAAATTTTAATACTCATAATTACATACACATAATTAAATAATTATAGTGGGATTAGAATTTACCCCACCTACCACAAAAATGATGCTGAATGGTCACCAAAAGAAATCCCTTATTAGAAGTAGATAAATATAGAGCGTGATGAATAACATGATTTAGATATGAATACTATTTCTGTCATCAAATAAATTGAGAAATAAAAACCTAGATCTATATCTATAATCACATCCAAATAATCATCCCTATTTTATTCGATAAGAGGAGAGGGAGAGGGAGATGTAAATAAGAAGAAAATACTTACTAAGGGAGGTGATAATATTTAATCCACCATTTGATTCACTGTGAACAGATATCATAATCCATCAAGAATGTATTTAGTATCCTCTAAAATGATATAATTTTATTAGGGAAGAGTTTCGATGATTTGGAGTTAATAAAGAGGTTAAATTAATATAAAATAATTTCTAACTAATTAAGCACATGCACATTGTTTTCATGGTATGGGCTCATGATTTACAAAATTGGGTTCCTAATCGATGCATCTATTTTAGTGGAGGTTCTTTTTTATTCCTAATATGGTGAAATATTTGTTACATAATGTGCCACCCATGTGAATACCCTCTGTTTTGGTTCACATTGTTTGTTGGGATGGGCACAATGTTTTGGAAATTTTTGTGCCAAACATTCCGCATCCCAAATTCATAATTTTTTTTTAATTTTCACCCATAAAATATCAAAACTAAAAACCAAACAAAAATTAATCAAAAAAGGAAGAATAATACCAACAAACAACCCTAGTACATTTTCAAAAGACAATATATTATTTCAATCTCCCCACCTCATAAGGAATTGTCCTTTACTTGTGTCCCTAATCATCTTTCTATCTCTTAGTCAAAAATCATGGTCCACTGAGCTCAAATATCTGCTTAACTTATTCATGTTTCCTCCCTCACATGTAGAAGAATTTATATTACATGAACTATTGTAAATATTTTTTCCTAAAACTCATTCGCACTATAATCTAATAGATGTATAAGATGGTCTTCAAACAATGCATCAGTATTATGCTCAATATCATCCACATCAATCACATGAGAAGGGTAAGGGTGATGCATCTGATGAAGTGATACATTGAAAATGTCATGCATATAACTATACCTATATAAAAGATCTAATAGGTTTTCCCCCTGAATAATTCTCTCCAAAACCTCAAATAGTCCAACAAACCTGGGAACTTGCTCTCCATGTCGTTGTATCCTATGGTGACCCATCGTAGTGAAAACCAATGAAATATATTATCACCCTTTGTAAAATCAATGGATCCTACTCATATATGAACATATGTCTTTTTTATTCACTGATCTATAGCCACACATTCATGAATCCACTGAACCAGGTCTATTGTCTCCCACACAAGACTCGGTTCTAACAAATCAGAGTGACCTACCTCCATCCATCATAGTGGTAATATGCATGGCCTACCATAAATCGTCTCAAATGGTTCCATCTGAATAGTTTCTAGGTAGTTTTAGTTTATGGTGAACTACAAAAAAATTGGGTTCTTCTCCAAATACCCACTGAATTCTAGGAAAAACTGCCAAAGTATTTCCTCTATAACATGTATCAAATGATCATACTACCCATCTATTTGTCCATAATGGGACATACTCTAAAACAATTGTATACCAAGAACCTTCTATATCATCTTCTATATGTGTGAAGCTAAATGTGTGTCACATTATAAAATAATATTCTATGGAACACCGTTTAGACAATTAACTTATAAAACATACATATTTCATTGCAGCTCAACTGGGAAATAATCATGTATATGAATGAAATGTTCTACCATTTCAAATAGCCAAAAACCACCCAATTAAAATAATTATTCTGAGGGGTCATTAGGAGTACCAACAATGAAATCCATAGTAATTTCATCCATCTTCAATTCCAGAATAGCGAACAACCTCAGCAAACCACTAGGTCATTGATGAATCTCCTTTAATAGTTGAAAAATGTATCCAAGTGTAACAGAACATGCTATCTCTTTTTTCATACTTGACCACCAAAATAATCAATGTAGGTCACGATAAGTTTTGGTTATAACTATATTCACTATGCACATTAAGGAATAGAATTTTAGAGGAAGCTCCACCAATATACTCTGAGGCACCACAACTTTATTTATCTCGTTGATGATCTTGTCCTCATTTATGATTTAGTCTACAGGTACCTCCTCAAATTAAATTCTCTCTCTCAAGGAAAAAAATTCTATATTCTGATAGTTGGGGTCCTCAATCACTGTGGAAATTAATGATGGTAATAAAAAAATACTAGTGCCACCTTTTAATTACCCTCAAGAACCACCATGTCTATGTTATATAAAAAATTCATCATATTCTACTCAGCACTAGACTCTGAATGATCTTCATTTTCTATTTTCCTAACAAATGCATCAAAAGAAAATTTCCATTTCAGGGAGTATATGAAAGCTCAAAATCAAATGAATCTATAAACTCAAAATAACTCTAATGAAAAAGATTCAAATACAATGAAAAAATATGTTTATTAAACTCTTGTGATTATATAAATTGTAAATTTATCACAAAGTAGATAATCTCACCCACACATCATTGCATAAACAACTGCTTCCAACTAATGGTCAAGAATATGGTGGTTCCTTTCACATTTCCCCATCTATCGAGACCCATAAGCCACAAATTGAACTCCCTGGGTCAACATTACTCCATGACTACTTGTTAAAGAATCACAATACACAGTATAATCCTCTCCTGAATCTGGTAGGATCACGATTTGGGTCACTCTCAATAACTTATTCTTATCACTGATAGAATTATCATAGGATCCATACAATTCAAATAATATTTGGCTATTGGTCAATCCCAATATTGGAGCTTCTAAATAGGAAAACACCTAAATAAACCTCCGATAATATCTATATAACCAGTAAAAGCTACTGATATAAAAAAATTCATGAAATTATCCTATGAAACAACTACTTGAATGTTATTTAGGTCCATGAAAACAAAATCATATTTGATGATGTGTCCCATAAAGTTTACATGATCAACCCTGATGTGACACAATGATATAATGAAATATAGAGGATGGTCTATTATTATACTCAGTTGGATATAAAGATGATTGGAATGATATTCATGATTCTTATAGGACATCATGGTTTCATCCATAAAAACAAACACAAACTCATCCAGATATAGATGTATGATTCTATTCATCAATTCCATAAACACTATTGTTATTTATCAACCCAAACGACATTTCAATGAACTCATATTGACCATAGTTTATTATGAAATTTTTCCACTGTATATCAAATGGTTGAAATATCAACAAATGATACCATAATCTTATGTAGACCCTATAGAAAACACAATATCCTCTTAACTATCCAAAATATTGTCAATACCTAGATGTGGATAAATGTTCTCCACTTTCTCCTAGTTCATCTTATAGTAGTATAAACACAAGAATAGAGTCATATCTAGATTCCTATAAAAAAATACTTAACCATAAAGATAAATTTTCAGATTTTTAAATCCTTTATTCATCATCTCTTCTAGTTTATTCTTGAGAACTTGAGGTTTTTTTCATGCAATTTTTTATTTTTGGAAGAGAAACAATATCTGATTTGGGCATAAGATCAACTATAAATTTCACTTAACTCTCTAGTAGAATCCCTAATAATTATTCAGGGAATACATATTGAAACCAATTTAGTATGTTTGGAATGAAATCCCACATTACCCATCCATTATCCAGCGACAAACTTGCAACATGATTGTTTAGCTCCACAGTTTTTTGTGAATCATCCCTACTCAGCACAGATGGATATCCCACTCTCCATAAAAAATATATTTGTCACTATTAGGAGATGTAAATTTCACTATGATGTGGTATCATTCAAGGTTTTCTAAATATTCTACTAACCTTTACCTGCCCATAATTATGTTGAAGAACATAAATTTTATGGTTATAAATATGCCAATTAAAAATATAATCACAACTTTCAAAGACCCCCTATAAATAAGAATATATCATTCGACTATAGTCCAAATGTTTTATATATATTCATATACACACTCATGGACTCCACTACTAGGCTCAATCCATTCATTTTTTATGCATAAATAATGTAATGTGGGGCACCCGTATCAAATATTGAACTATATAATGTAGATGATAGAAGAATTGTATCTCTTATTTTAAATTGTCGTTCTTATCAATTAAAAAGAAATAGATGAATGTCATGTTACATTTTATACCCTAAAATATAAATAAAATTATGACTTTCTTGAATCTCACCACTCATCTGGTACCGACAGTCTTTCTTAGAAGCTCCATGTTCACTACTTCTACCACTACATCCTATATAAATACAACTACGAGACTAAAAATGTGTATAAAATCCCCTTAATACACTTAGGGATCAATCTAAACAGTCCATCCATGACAATATATAATCGGATCCTTCAAAAAATCTATATAGGTAACATCCTTCAACAACATCATAACATTAATGGTGGTTAGGTAATAATCTTCAGTATTGTCTTGGACAACCACATTGGTGGCATATCACATGAGCAATGTCATGTGTAACTGAACCTTCCCCTTTGTCTATTAACACTATCACCCATGAAATTATTCTCATAGATAATCTTCTAACTCATTAAATTATTACCTCATAACCATCTATAAGAAACCAGAACTCCACTACATGATGACTCATTCAGGTTTCTATATGATATGGGATCTTGATTCCACCCTTTAAAAGACTTCATCAACATGAAGATATTCACTTGTACCTAATTACACAATTTTTCCCTTCTAAAACCATTTTTATTAAGTAGACTCTTCCCTTTCCAATTAATCATAAAAGTGATAAAAAAATTTAGGTGTTCAATATAGTCCATCATGGACATACTCCCCCGATTCAACCACTTTAAATCAGCTTCTATCTACTGAATGAGCATCTTGGAATAAAAGTGCACCAATATATTCATTGAATTTTCCTTAACCTCTATAATGACCCTTTTTTCATCCTATGTCTTGTTGTCCAACTATCACTTATATTTACCATGTATATTATAAAAACATAATTTGACTCTCTTCTCATCATGAGTTTCTATGTGGTCTTGTATTGTCTAGATAGACTCAATATATATGTTAGAATCCACATGTAAACCATCTCTAATATAATATATAGTGTGTTAATACTAGAACTACCATATCAAATCTGAAATTATTTTTGGAACCCTTATTCGGTCACATTACATAAATTTCATAAACCATGAAATGATATCTCGAAACTGATATCTTAATTACCCACCTAACACTATTAGTGCCTCAGGTTCCGATAGTGGAGGATCATTTACACCATGTCCCCAATAATCTTCTCAATAAAAGTAAATTTAGAGAAATTTATCTATGGTGAAAAACACATTTCATATAAAATAGAACATAATAGTAACACAGTTATAAGAATTCTCCTAAATACATAATAATTCATTCCCAAAAACCCATCCACACTTTCAAAACAGAGGCACTCTCCCTACCCTTCACATTTTTATATCTAGATCATGTTTTAAAAATGGTAACTTATTTTAATTATTGATGTTCCTCGTTTGAGACCCATTTATTCACATTTTCCATAATTTATTTTTTTGATTTTCATGTATGGAACCTTTTTTATTTAGAACACACAAAAAAAGAAAAATATTACATGTTCAATAAAGTACCCAAACATGTTTTCCGTGATTTAATAAAATGATGATTGCCAAAAAATAATCATTAGTATCTATAATGATGAATTTATACTCAACTCTCATTCCATTCAAACACATATGTCAACATTCATAAAATTTGTGAAAAAATAATCACATAACACAAAACCTGTATCAAAAAAGGTGAAATAACATCCTACTATAACATCATATACCAATAATAGAAATCCCACCTTGGGTACTTGGGTTTACCCCATACATGGGTAAGATAATTCCATATACAAGTTCACAACCAAGCCCCAACCCATCATAGTTTTGTTTAAATAATTAAAAATGTGTATTTCAAATGATGAAAATTAAATAAACTCTAATATATCTTTATAAATTATCAAACTGGATTCCACAAAATTGCACCCTAAGCCATTCAATCACATGAACTCAAGTGAATATCCCCATATGCTAGAGGTTGCCAAATTGCAGAGAGGGTATATTATCGATCATGAGGACACCGTACCATATTATTAGTGTAAATAAATAAAAGCAATAAATAACCTTTAACTAAATGAAATAACCATAACTAAATTAACAATAATATCACATGATGACATAAAATGGATATAAAATATTCAAAACAAAATTGTAGATATGTAATGTCAATATGTTTCATGTGTAAATATTAAGAAAAATATATACAATAGAAACTACCATGTACGAACTGACCCACATCCAGTTACCTTATATATAATCCATCCTTACTCAACCATCTAACATTAAGACATTTCCCTTAACCTGTCCTAAACCATGAATTCTATATGTGTTCTGATCATGCATTCTGAGTAGGGTTTGGGTAAAGCATAGTATTCCACCAACAATAGCATCTATAAAATTATCATGTTAAGAAAAGTGTATCAATTTTTATAAATAATAAATAAATCATTAATTTAAACATTTTACATATATTAAAATACTCTTTATTTTACCACATAAAACCCAGGTTACCAAGGTTATTCGAACTGTCAATACCTAGTTCGGCCCGTTATAGAGTCTAAAAATATCATATTATCAATTCACAATTAATTATAAAAATATAATTTCACTATCCATTTATTCCCAACTTATAATATGGTAAATTTGAACCATATTCATATACCAATAGTTTGGTTTGAGATCTCTATGCTTAAGCCCCTCTTGGAATTTTAAGCAGCTGTCTTTGTCCCACACTCATTTTTCATTCAATTTATCAGTATTGTATTTTGATGTAGTAGAAAATTTCCCACACATATTTCTTAATAAATTTATCACTATGGGATTTGGAACCAATAGGAAAATTACCACAAACTTTTAACAATCAATTTCTCACTGTGGGATTTGGAAGCAGCATACTATTACCCACAAATGTATGTCACAGTCGATCATTTATCACATATATCACAAATATAAGATATATCACATATAACACTTCCATCAAGGTTTAATAATAACAATAATCTGTCTTATCACATTGCACTATCAAAGAATAAATAATTTAATTCAAGAATTAATAGTTCCTATTTAATCAATATCATAATCAAAATAATTACTATTAATTTATTCAATAATTAATTAATCAAATTCACATTAGCAATATCCGAATAATTAACGCAATAATTTATTATTCATATTAAGAACTTAAAAAAGTAATAATCCTTTAAAATGTCGATTAATTATGATTTTAAATTCAATTTAACATTACCTTTATCCCATTAATTAATTCACCAATTATTTAATTTAGTTTCACAATTTAATTACTCTAATAAAGATAAATCATAAACACAAATAAATTAAAACAAATCAATTCATTTATCAATGATATTTCCCAAGCATTGAATTTTTAATAATCACAATTTCATAAATATAATTTAATCAAGACTATGTGATTGTAATTTAGACCACCTACCTCAGACATTATGATGAATGGTCTCCCAACAGAAATCCATATTTGGAATATGAGCAATCATGAGTGAGATAATGAACATGATTTTGATTAGAATCATCGATCCAAGAAAAAAACGAAGATCAAAAAATTCTATATCTAGAAATATAACCAATAACCTAGTCATGTTGCTTTATATGGTAATATGAGTGGTTGGTAGATAGATATCTAAACAGGAAAGAAATACATACCTAGGGAGTTGAAGATCATCAATCTTCCCTAAAATTCACCATGAACAAATTTAGAGATCTCTATGAATGTTTTTAAGAGCCTTAAAAAATTTATAATTTGTTTGGGTTGAGTTAGGGTTTATTTGGTGTTAACATGGGGGTTTTGGTAATTTTAAAATTATATTGTGGGATAATAAAACCATGTATGGTTTCTTGGATATGGGTTAGTGTTTTTCTAAATCGTGTACTTGAATTATACCCCTATATTAGGGGCATGGTTACATAATAGGGGGAACATGGTTTGACAACCCATGTTCTAGAAATGTAAATCCTATATGTTAGCGTTTACAAAATTCACTTGGTTTTTGCACACAATTTTGGAAAACTACACACCAATCTTGTCCTATCACACTTACTTCAAATATTTCAAATTTTCTCCCAAAAACTACACTATGTACAACCCAAAGAAATTACTAAAAACTATGAAAAATAATAACACAAAATCCTGATCCATTTTTATAAAATATCATGATGTTACATCATTAATTAAAAATAAAAGGCAACATTAAATTAATATACAGAAATTTTGACTATGCATGAAAAAATTAAGCATTTTAGAAAGATCCCAAAGTAGTCACGTAATTATATTTTTGAAATGAAAATGTCACAAATTATATTTATTTTATCAAGTAAATTTTCTAAATTCTATAAAAATTAATTGTAAATTATTTTCACAAATTATGAGTAAACCAACTTGTAGAAAAATGTAGTTTTTTCAGAAAACATTTAATTTACCATCAAAATATTCAAATAAAATCTCCACTCAATATATACCAATTTTATTTACTTTCTACAGCATTTAACAATAGAATTTTTATAATTTAGATATACTTATTCATACAAACCATTTTAATGGCCACATTATAATAGTAATGTCCAAATAATAATATTTTAACATAGTAGCACAATTTTTTGAACATGGTGTTCCCTCCATTTCATATTATTAAATAGAAAAAATTTATTTATTAATAATTTTATTCTATTATCTCAAGGTATCATATTCCCTTTGAGGGTCATCATTTCTTGTCATACCAGATATAAAATATGATTCTCATATTATAAATTCTTGATGAGTTACACTTTTCATGAAAAATATGAAGATTTATAAATCTATATTGGGTTCTCCCTTTCATGAGGATCTTATTTTTTGATTATTAAATTTGAATTCGTTCTTTATCAATATATTCATTTATAGAAACATGATTCATATGATTAAACTATATATATATAAATATATTTAAGGAATATATAATAAACAAATTGAATATTATATCATCGATCCTACAGTATTCATGAAATTTAATTTAAGAGTTTAGATTATTTCTATAAAGTTTTTATAATCATTTTTTTCCAAATTAGAAAGAATTGGTTATATTAGATCCTCTTATTTAGAATATATGTTATGATATACACATATTTAATTTATGAGATAGAATTTCATCTCATTTGAATGGTTATATGGTAAATTTATATATATTAAATGATGTTAATTTTTTAGTAGATTTTATTTTTCCCTTGGTCATCAAAATCTAAACTTACGGATGTGTGAATAGTTATTTCAATGAAATCACTTTTATTTGGGATCGTTTTGGTATATTTTTTCATTGGTGATTTTTTTTATTTAACTCCTCTAAAAGATCATGTATATTATTATCCTCTATTAAATTATAAAATTTTCATGTTTCCTTAAATTATAATCCATTTTTTATTAAAAATGAATTGGAAAATTATTTTTTCGAAACCCATCCTTATTTATCTGTACGTTTTAGAATCAATTTATTTCATCCCCAAATTTTTTAAAAAAACAAAAAGAAGATTTTATGATTTCATATAATGTTTTAGTAATTTTTTAAACACTTTTTACCTGTGAAAATAATTATACATAATTTTCATACCAGTTTTTTAATGATCTTCTCATTAATTTTAACCAAATGTTAAAAAATTGTGTTTTTACAATCACGGTCTGAGAATATTTTTTGGCAGTCACTAGAATTATTCTATTTGATGATAACTTTAGTGGATTCATGGATTATATAAAATGATTTTTTTTCAACATTATAATTTTATTTAGTTTTAAGTATTTCAATCGAAATATTTATTTTCCATTTTTTCAATATATATTTTATTTGATCACTTAACTGACATTTCATATAACTCAACATCCATTGATATTTATTTTTCTATATTAGGAATATTTTTGTATTATAAGATTTATATTATTTCAACATATATTTTATGATGTAATGGGAATTAATAGAATATTATTTATTTTATGATTTGACTAATCCATAATGAATGAATTTATGATTAAGATGTTGTTATGTTTATTAATTTTTTATTTCCATTTGATAATATTTGTTGACAATATAAATGATTTCTGATCATCATTCGTATATATGATTGTACTATATTATGTAATGTATGTTACATGAATTATATTCTCCTCCAATGAATTATTTTATGATGATGTATTTTATTAGTTAAAAAATACTCCTATGAGAATATTAGAATTAATCTAGTTTTATTTTCTATCATGATTTTATGTTTAACATTTAACGATTCTATATCAATATATACTTAAAATAGAATTTCGATGATTGTGATAATGAAATTATATATGAAAAAATAATATGACATTATCATTTTCTTATTATATGTTATCATGGATCATAAATGTTAAATCCAATGTTATTAATTACCAAAGAATATCCAAATTTTACACTGCCACTCATGATTATGATCATTAATTTTTTTTTCAAGGATTTATATGGTTATGCTTAGTTTACCATACCCTTTTTAAATGTTATTATTTTAAAAAATTCAGTAGATGATATCTCACATACATAGATTGACCGAGTATTTGGGATCACCATTTATTCTATTTTATATTCACTAGCATATCATAAATGTTTTAGTATGTTATATCTATTAATGGTACTAGATGTGAATAACATAGTGGTTGAAAATGTAGTTGTTTTCAAACGAGTTGTTTTTTAATCTAGGATTCTAGAGACATTAAACCCCTATAACTCATACATCAATAAAAATGTTGTGTAATTAATATTAATATCAAAAGATGTAAAAATTCCTTATTTAATTTTTTGGTTGCCTTAGTTGGAATCAGAAAATGAGTAATTTATTTTTGGAATCTAATATGTGGACTGTTTTGTAGGAACCATTTGGAAAAACCTATTTATATGAGAACATGCTATGATATGGTAATGAAAAGAACATGAGTTTCATATAAAATAATTAAAAATATGAATAAAATAAATTTAATTTTTCATTTCCACTAATTCCTTAATTGGTAATAGCTTAGGAAAGAGTAGATTATCTACTAACTCAAAAATACCTACTTTATGATGAGTGAGCCTTAGACTACATGCTATGATAGACATTGTTAGGTGAAGTAGTTGGGTTATTTATATTTTTACTTATGAATCATTATGATGGATCTAATTAGATGATTATGTTGGATGTCATATGTTGCTCATAAGGTGTTAAAATGTTTATAAAAAATGATATGAAATATATAGCCTGTAAATTATTTTCATGATTATAGGGGTTTTCACTTAATTTAGGATTTTCTTGGGTTGTAGTTGATGTATAGAACATGAAGGAATCATGATAACAGTGACTATTCCAGATAAGGAAATGATTTTCCTCATTAGAACCTAAATTAAATTTATGTAGCAATGTATATTAAATGATTACTCTTACCCATGTATCACAATATATAATTAAAAACATAAACATATTGGAGTTCACAAATCAAAATAATTATTTAAAAATATATTTTCAATATGACCATGGAAAAATGAATATTTAGAATCCTACAAGTTATGAATATGGGAAGAGGAACCCATGTAAATTTTTTCAATGAAAAAATATGTTTTATTATGTGTCAAAAATATGGACATGATCTTGTAATTATTTAGGGAAAACTAAGAGTTCAGATGATGGATATAAAGCAAATCATATGGTACCATTTATAGTTCAATGCTATATTTGTGGTGAACATATTCATTATCTGATACAATTCCCTAATCTAAGGAAAAATTAATGAAACAAGTAAGGACCTATAATATTATAAACATTATAGTGTAATAAATGAAGAACATATTCTTATGATTAGATAATCATGTTTCATAAGTGTTTTATCAATGATTATTCAGTTATTAAGATAACAATTCATCTAATAAATTATTCAGATATAGTTTTAAATTATGGATTTCGAAGCACTACTACAAAACTATCCTTTAACATCAGATTCCATTATCATTTATCTTAAAAATTTCTTATAAAGGGTCCCTCTATCAGTGATAAAACAAGTGCTTATAAAGAATACTATTATCAACAACTTTTGTGCATTGATCAAGGGTACCCATTGTCAGTGCTTAATTTTTAGCGTTGATAATGTGTGTCCATTACCTGATCATTTGTAGCACTGGTAAGGGTACAAAATAAAATGAAACAATTAAACCTATAAAATAAAATAAATGGGTAAATTAAAATAATATTAAAAATTTTATTAATTAAATAATTATTTCTAAAATGTAAAAATTTAATATAATATATAAAAATTATAAATACTAATAAATAGAATATATTAAATACATAAATTTGAAAAATTAAAAAAATTAACAATTAATAATTAAAATTGTGTCAATTAATAAAAATATAAAATATTTTATAAATTAAACATTTATTGAAAAAATGAATAAATTTAATATACATATATATTGATTATAAATATTTATAAATAGAATATATATTAAATAAAAACATATGTAAATGTATATAATATTTCCTAAATATGATTTATATAATAAAAAATATTTATTCTTTACACTAAATAATCCAAACATTTATGTGATGGATGGATTATTATTTAAAATTAACCTGAATTAAAAATACTAACCAATTACATCAAGCATAGGGAATTGTCGAATGTTATTTTTTTATTAAATTTTTCATATAGAAAACATGTATTTTATAGATTTGTAATACTTATACAGAATTAATGTGTTTTTATATACAATTCACTAGCACAAAATACTTATGTATTTAATGATATCTTATATAGAAATACAAACACTAAATATTTACGTACTTTAATCAAATTATATTATTTATTTTAGATTGTCATTATTACAAGATTAATTTAATATATTATTTCTTAAATATATTTATTCTATTTATTTATATTTAATTTTATTATTGTTTGGAATTATTTTATTTTTCAACATTTATTTTTAGGAATTAAATCATTTAATATTATTTTTTAGTATATTTGAGTATTTTCAATAAGTATTCATATTTATTTTAATATATATATATCAATGGTTTTCTAAATAATATATATTTCATAAAAAAAATCTTATCTTTTATTCGATATTTTTAAAAGGTACACAATTTTAATTATTCAATTTCACTCATTTTTAGCATTCATACATTTTAGATTTTATATTCATTAATAATATTAAAAATATATTTTTAAATATCATTGAATTAATATATTTGTAAATGTATCTTTCTATATTTATAAATTTTTATTTTTATGAATATTAAAAAATAAATAATTTTAAAAAAATACTATTTCTGTAATTAAAAATATATAAATAAAAATATATAAATAATTATAAAATTATTAAAAGAATATATATATAATGAATAATTGTAATATATTTATATTTTTAATTATAATTATATTTATATTGATATATATTTAATATATATATATATATTTATTTATTTGTAAATATATTTAAATATGGTTAGATAATTAAAATATAATTTTAAATATATATATTATAAAATGTTTTACGATATTTATATTTATATTTATATTTATATTTATTTCAAAAATATATTTAAATAAATTTACATATATATATATAATAATGAAATATATTTATAGTTAAATAATTATAATAATTTTTTAAAAATAATTAACATATTTTCAAAATATATATTTACAAATATATTTACTATTTATATTTATATATATATATACTATATATATATAATTATATACATATACATAATGATATAAATATATTTACAATTATAAATAAAAAATTTAATTTTTTTAAAGTATCATTGTAATCATTGATGAAAAAGTATATCATTAGAAAATTAAAAAATTAAAAAATATAAATATATATGTATATTTATGATTTCATTTATAATAGTAATTATATTTCCATTATCAGTGTTAAAGCATTAGCACTGATAAATATGACTTTTATCGGTGCTTTTCCAGTGCTGATAAATCATTATATTTATTTGTTCTAAAACTCACTGATAATGATTCCTTTTTTCAATACTTATTAATTTAGTTTTGATAAATTGTATCTTTATCATATTTTTTAGAATTAGTGATTAAAGTGTCCCCGATCAATTTAATAACCATAACCATGACTAAATCAATCATGATTTGTCATGCTATCCCCAAAAGCAACATCTCACTTTCACGCATAAATGATTTTTATCTGCATGCATATTCATTTTGACTACTTCCATTACATATACCACATATATCTCTAATCATTTCAACTCTAATTAATTTTAATATATGTGTGTTCAATTTCTATAAATGTTGCTTCAACTATTACATTTTCCACATTAATATATCCATTCATTGTAACTTTATAATTCGTAAATTATACCATATATCATGTTCAGTTTGTCAAAATTTATATTATAAAATTCAGTGACTCATAAACCACGATTTATTATTTTGAACCACTTTCTATTTAGTTTTTCTAGAACTAGATGTTATATGTTTTCAAGTGACTGTATGAACTTTTTGGGATTTATTTGGTAAAAAACAAGGCATACACATTCTATTGGACACCTTATATATAGTGGTGGTTCCTTCATAAGTTTTCATCAACTAGTTATTCATTTATTTACATTTAAAACATGTATATCGCATGAAACCAATTTTTTTCACAAAATTGTCTTTATAAAATATATCGATGATTTCCATTTGGATGTATATATATTTAGTTTATTGGCTGATCTAATGAATTTCATACCCCCAGACATATTTCAATCACTATTGAAATAATTCAAGGAATACTATAGATTATGATCCTTCCATTTTTAATTTTTGATAATAAACTAGTGATTCTAAAATCTCCAATTTAGTATAAATCAAAAATCATATCATTTTGAGAATGAGTTTCCCATTATCTTTTATTTTTATATTTACATTAAAAGATCTATTTGTCTCTTTAGTTTTATATTCCTACATTTTACTTTTTTATTTCAGTATATTTTTTATATATTGAATCTATTTTCATGTAAAATCCCATAGATAATATTTTACAACAATTAATTATTTTATTTTTTTGGGTTTTCTTCTCGTGCCCATTTTGGTCAAATTCCCTTTCTTGAATTGTAATTACACAAAAATTTGTTAAATTTGTGGATTATTATTTGAATTCCAAAATCATTTTATTTGTTTCTACCACTTGTTTGGAGAGATTAAAACATATTTATAAACATTCTTTTAAAAACTTCAACATTCATTTATTTTTATCATCGTAGTCATTCATATCTTTGTAAATATTATAAAACATTCCTTAAATATTTGTAAATATTTCATTGGAAATGGTTTTTAGGGTCTATATTAAATATTTTTAAGATTTTTTATATTAATCCATGTAAACATTCTTATACAAATTTTCATTAGAAAATATAGTTTTAACATCTTTTTAATGGACACGGAAATGATTTATCAAATTGAAATGAAAAATAATACCGTTTTTGTCACTATTTTAACTAAATTAGTATATGTGTCAAACTAGCAAAACCATTCAATTTTTTGAGATCAATTATTACTAATCTATCTTTAAAAACATGAATGTTATCATTAGATTCATACATTATTTTAAATTAACATTTACAACCAATGTGAAGGGAATATTTTAGAAATTTTATAATGATATATGTATTATTTCACGTCATATTATCTATTTCATCATGAAATGATTATTTATAGAATGAAACATATTTTTAATACAATGATACTTTTTATAAATTGAGATTATCATATATGGCATCCCATAAGATATTTTTCTTGAGTATTATTATGGGGATCCCAATCAATAACAAAAATATAGTATTTCAAATATATGATCTCATGATATTGATGTTTCTTCTTTGTCGGTCATGTACTCCATTGAGGTTTTACTCAAGAACAATATTAATTATATTCCATTTTATTATTAAAATAAGAAACAATATATCCATCACTATTAGGAACAAATTTATTTTAATTACCTTTAAAAAATTTATTCAAAATATTATTAAAAAACTAGATTCAAAAATGATTTTTTTTTCAGTATTCTATGTGATTTATTTTTATTTTCTATATTAGAAAACTCATTTAATTTTTTTTTAGTTTCAGTTATTTTATTAATAGAACCATAGAAAAATGATAAGTAACCCTATTATTTAAGATTCAAATTATTTGGTTTCAACAACATCAATATATTCTCACAAATATTTATTATTGTAAATTATTTATTGAGACTCATCCCCAATATGTTTAATATTTTTTCAACATATATAATATTTAGTAATAAAAAATGATCACCAACACACATTATTGGATGAATTTTTTGTATTAGAAAAATAAAAATTTATTGTTGTCTATAAGAGAAGAGGGATCAAACTTAAGAAACAAAATTTAATAATAACTGTTTGAGAGATTAAGCTATTGAGGTTGGTAGTTGTCTATAATATTTCCCTTTGAATGAATTCCAAACAAAAAACCTACAATAATGGAGTAATTTATTACTTAAATTAAATTACCTACTCCCTTTAATTATGGTGAAAATATTTGAAATAATATAATATTGGGTTCCCCTTATCAGAATAATCTATTACATTCACTTTTTATAATTAACAACTTATGTGAATTTATTTTTGTATTATAGAAAATAAATCTTTTATAATCCTTATGAGATGGATATGAATCAAAAATATATTATTTCAACTATTTTGACAAAATTGTGTTAATATAAGGATAAAGGGTTCATAATTCTTGAAATAGATCATAAATATAACCCCTACCAAATCATTTTATTTGGTATAAATTGTTATTTCATCAAGAGAAATTACTCTGGAAGAGTTATAAGAATATTATATATGTCACAGAATATGTGAAAGCAATAAATATTAGACAAAACATGGAATAAATATAATCATGTACCAATTGGGATGATACCATGGTTTATTGTCCATTAGATATTAATACCATTGAAAATGAAAATGGATATCACATGAAAGAAAAGATATTTGAAATTGAATATGGCCTTTATGATTTCCCAATGTTTCTAGAGAAGATAAATAGTTATGCTAAGCGACCATTGTATATTGGTTGTACTAAAAACCCACCATTTTTAGATGAATAGAAGTTATATAATTTCAAATATGGAATTGGATGAAGCGACAACATCTTTACAAAACTACATGGTCTCATAAATTATATGATTCTTGAATAATATGAACATCTATGTCAAATATATGTTACTAATTAATTGATATATTTAATTATAATGATCACTATGAAAATAAATTCATGTCAAAATTAGTTCAAAAAATTTTAAGGACCTTGAATCACTTATAATGTATCCTATCTGTGTCTTAGATAAATAAAAAAATCAAAATCATCAAAATTGGAATGGCACATCTATATAATTACATGTTTTAGAATACTTCACAGATGTTAAGACACCATAATACCATTAAAATTTCATGAATATATAATAATTATAAATTTTAACCTATATCACCTAAGATATTCTCCTCATTGGTTAAAAAATGATCATGAGTAACCTAATTAAGGAAAATTAGGGGGAAAATTATATCATGCATTATCAAAAGATTTAATAAATAATTTTGGGAAATATAGTAGTACTCAATTTATAATGACCATCATGTCTGTAAATTAAATCCTTCTGATATCAATATTAATGAAGAGAAAATAAATTTTTTCATATCTTCTTATATTTAGACCAACGAAACATTGTAATAATGTTGATATCTATTTGGATCCATTGATATAATATTTTAAATTAATGTGTGACACATGTCTAAAATTTTATGATGTTCATACACATAATGAATTCACATTGTGCGAATGTTGTTCGGGATGATAAATGAATTTCATTCTTATCTAAATTTGTATTTCTATGTCATTAGATGAATATTGGGGTGAATCATTTGTGAATAATTCACACACATAGTTTCATGGAAAAAGTCCTCAAAGACTATATATTTAGAACATCAATTTTTTTTCCTTGAATACAAAAATACATATCCTCAATGACGAAATCTATGGGAATATCAAACAAGGTATAGAACCAACTCCACTAGTGGATAATAAAAAATATTATAATATAAGATATATTGACACCATTTTTGGTAAACCATTTTAAAAACCTTATAAAATCATGTTGGAAAGAGAGGCCAATTTTTTTTACTGTGTTATAATTTTTTGTACATGAAAAAATATCTCAATTTCATGAGTGTAGAGACAAATGTATATAATTGTGTTATTTTCACAATACTAAACGTTCTTTTCCAAATGAAATATGGAATAAAGGATAGTTTTGTCATGATTTACATAGTTATAATGGAAGAGTTAGTAGTAGTGAATGGTAAAGTGTATATTTTTCATCCTCTAGTACCATACATTTTATCAGGAAATGAAAATTTCAAATTTTCAATTTACATAATAGTTAATATGTTCTAGAGGTGTATTCCTAAAATATCAATAATTTTGTTTTAATTATTAACATGAAGTCATTGGGTATAAAATCATATGGATGTTATGTTTTGATTCATGTTTTGAAACATGTTAATTTTCATTACATTTTGCAAGAAATTTTTGGTATGCATTTACTAGACTCATATTTTTTAAAAAACCGATTTTCATTGATGTTATAAATCTAAATTTTTTTCCAATAAGGTATAAAAATGTTGGAGTCATATAATGTGAATTATAGATGTTATTCTCATCATCATTATTTGACGCGATGGTCCATATGATGGTTTACTAGGTTATAAATGTTCAACTATGTGGTCCAATACATTAATGATTGATGTAACCAATTGGAAGACATATGAATATCTTGAGATTGTATTTTTTGAGTCATAGTTGGAAAAATGTTGTATTTTAAAATGATATATTGCTCAAGAAAAAATTTAAATTGTTACTGATAAACCATTATATGATGATTTCATCAGTCTCGCAATGTCCCATCATAGTTTATTCCATGTGGGAGAAAGGATTTTTGGGATAATATGTTGTTGAAATTACCATCACATTAGGGGTGAAGCTGAACCTTTAAATATTACATAATATATTTGATATTGATCCATAAATTTAATCCAAAAAGAAATTCATATATATTTGTATCATTCAAGGACAGAAAGATATATATATATATACACATAATCAAGAGTTTATTAGATGGTTTCTAGAAAAAAATTATAAGGATATGTATAAAATAAATATTCAATTTTTAAATAAAATAAATGGATATTCAGGGGATTGAATGAAAATGTTATATCATACATTTTTTATTAATGAATTGTTATATAATATATAGAAATCAATATGATGGTTGAAGTATGATAAAATATAGTGGTGTTATGATTTTGGAATAAATGAAGAACATATTTCATTCCAAGGACAGAAATCCAATATAAGAAAATATATCATATTTAGGAATTATAAAATAGATAAATGTTTTGTATTATAAAAAATATCATGTGTGGATTTTCTATTGTATATAGTTTGAAAAGTGTAGTGAAATTTGAAAAAATTGTCTCATTAAGGTACTTGTTTATATTAACAAGGGAATACGATACATTCATAAAAGAATGACAAGCAGTGAAGTATTTTAAGGCTCATATAAAAAAATAAATTGAATAATGGTCATGCTATAAAATATAACAACTATTAGGTGAGATGAAAATTCAATTGAGGATTACCCTTTCATTGGGGGATCATAACCAGTTCATGTCGTTCCTAATGTAGAAAGTTTATTATACATTAGTGTAGACCACAAAGAGTGAATTTGGATTATTGATATAGGATAAAAATACATAAAACCTTAAAGAGGAAATATATAATCAGTCAGAAGGTAATATATTTTTTAATATAATAGGTCTTTTATTATAATATAATTCTTTCCCTAAAAATATTAACATAATATAAATTAATTGTTTCAATAATTATTAATAAAATGTCTTCCTAAAATATTGATTTCACGAATCCAATAGAAAAATAGTCTATAATAATTAAAATGCATTAGGATGATGAAAAGGTAATGTTACGATATACATTCTTTAATTTTTTTTAAAAAATTATTTAATGTAATATTTATTTAATATTCATTACTAATTATAGCTTTAGTTTATTCTAAAATATTGCATTCAATCATTCATGACATTTTACACTAAAACATCCACAAAAATCAATTCCCTCTAATTATTTCCACCCTTACTGTGTTTATTTTTTTCCAAGGGATGATGTTACCAATACCATGGGAGAATAAAATAAAACGAAGGAAGTCCTTTTTTAATATTTAATGATAACGTTATAAAATAAATTATATATTTTTTCAAAAAATTATATAATGAAACATTAGAACAATTTTCATTAATTATTCACAATTCATTTATTTTAGAAGATTTATGTCTATATTTCATTCCATTCAACACTAAAACATCAACATAATTCTTATCCCTCAAAACATTTTCTCCCTTTTAGTGTTGTCATTTACCAAAATCCATCATGTTCCCTCCACTACATTTGAATAAATAAGAATGGTGAAGCCTATATTCCATCGCATAGGTGATCCAAATGATTTCACATTAAAATCACTATCTATAGAATGAATGTATAATTATATATTTATTATGAATTGATTTCTTTTTAGTATTACTTGCATAAGAGTTATTTTCATATACTAGTAGTTTTTTTTTTGTTTTTTTTTTGGTTGATTTGAGAGAAGATGATCATGATCATGAGACGATGTAATTTTTTGTTGCAATAAGGATAATGGAAATAAGAAAATTGGTCATTAATTTTATCATTGGTCATGAAATATTAAACTCTTACTAGTATTGTAATTAGTTATTTCATTATTTTTTCAAATATTTTATTTTTAATTTATTATTATTTTTAAATATATCTTATATCATTTTTAGCAGGTCTTTTTGGATGCCAAAATTTTCATTCAACTATATTCCAAATGCTGCAAAAATAGATAACATGTCACATCATTTCAATGTGACAATTAATTCCTTTTTGTTTCAATGTAGAACATCCAACACTTTTTATTTACTCGATGTTTTTCAGAAAAAATCATTTTTGGATAATAACATCTACTAAATATGTATTGTTTCTCAGTTTTGTAAATAATGGAAATGGAAATCACGGTATCATTATATTTTTTTATTTTTTTAATACTTTGTAAATTTTAGGAATCAACCACACCACAATTCATGACATGATTTTTGTGTTATGACTCTAAATACTTATTTTTTATTTTATATTAGTATTAATTTTATTAAAAAAAGAAAACGTCATTCACTAAACCATGAATAAAATTATAATTATTTTTATAATTTTTTTAAATTATCCATATGTTATGTTAGAAATGTTTGAATCATCCTCAATTCAATCAGATAAAACATATAGTCTATTTTACTCAAAGTATCTGTTATCAGTTTATAATTGAAATTTTTGTTTAAATAGAGTCACTCACTAAAAAACAATAAAACACACTCAGATTGTGTTGATAAATTTTTATAATAATTAATAAATCAATTTAAACATATATAAATTAGTCTCTGGTTATGCCGACCCAAAATGTGACCATTATGACTCGAAGTGAGTGGTTACAAATTAAAATGTAAATGTAGTAACAATGACAAATGTCATAATAAAAACCAATAAATTGCCTTCATATTAATTAAATACATTATAAAATTGATCCATATATCATTTTAAATGTTTATGAATTAGACACACCACAATCTAGTTCATGGTATGCCCGATATGACTCCACGTACATCCTTTTATTTAAAATTGCCTTTATTTTTAGTGAAAATGAAATCTAAAATAATCAATAGTAGCCAAATACATTCAGATCATTTTGTAAAATTGGTTCAATGATCCATGGGTCATTTTTTTTATTTTATAACCATCAATTATTCAATAAGATAGATTATGTTCACGGTAAGACCTAATGATTCCATTATCAGTTTATATTAACATTTTTGATCAAATGATTTTACTCAGTTAGAATAGAGAAAACATGATCAAATTAACTTTAAAATTTCAAGAAATTATTTATAAAGTATTCATGAAATTTTTAATAATTATCACATTAAATTGAAACACGATGTAAGAGATATGTATCAATGCGCGTGTTTTTAGTTTAAATTGACCTTTTAGTGAAAAAGAAAAGTGACATACTCAAAACCATTAAATGAAATTGGGATCATTTTTATCCTTTATAAAAACAATACATTAATCATTTTATATAGTTAGGAGGTATATTTACAAAAATATGAAGCATAGTGTGACTGATATCACTTAAAATTAAAATTTTAATTTACAATTAAAATTATTTTTTGTAAAAAAGACAACTAAAAAACTCAAAAATGAAAATAACACATTCTAATCGTTATTATATTTTATTAAAATGATTCTTAATCCCTTTTTTGACATATATGAGTTAGTTTCACCTCATTTTGATACATTATATTCCTTGAATATCTCAAAGTGTTGATTACGAATTTAAAAATGATTTTTATTTAAAAAGTTTATCTCAAATAAAACCAAGGAAGTGGACTCAGATTGAGTTTAAAATTTTGAAAAATATTGATAAGTCATTTTTAAAATGAAATAGTCATTCTCCTGTAAAAAATTCAATAATGTGACTTGTATGACTAAAAGTGTCTACTTCCATTTTAAAATTTCATTTTAGTAAAAAAATAACAGTGACCAAATCAAAATAGTAAAAACACATTTATATTGATTTGATACATTTTTAAAATAATCCATAAGTCATTTTAGATGTCTAAATATTGGATAAATAACAATTTAAATCATGATGATATCTATATAACTCCATGTGCATCTTTTTATTTAAAATATACATTATTTTTTGTAAAAAATAAAAATGGCATAATGAAAACCAATAAAACGAATTTGGATTGTTTTTATATTTTTCAAATTTTTTTTCCATATGTCATGTTTTATTGTAATAATCAGATTTACCTTAATCTAATACATGGTTCTCTAGGTATGACTCAAAGTCTTTGTTATGACATTTAAATTTACATTTTAGTTGAACAAAATTTAATTAAAATAAAACAACAATGTTCCCTTAGATTGTCATGAAAATCAAGGAAAAATATTAATAAATTTTATTTGATGTTTAGGAATCACTCTCACATTAATATGACACACTATATGATTGTTATGACTTAATGTGTGTGTTTCTAGTTTAAAATGAAAATTTTTTAAAAAAGAAAAGTGACTTAGTCAAAACCAAATAAATATATTAATATTCTTCCAATAATTTAGTAAAAAAATTCATAAGTCAATTGGGACATTTAAGAATGATCCTTACCTAAATTGAACACACATTTTTATAGGTATGACTCCAGGTAAATCTTTTTATTGTAAATTCACATTAAAATTATAAAAAAATCAATTAACAAACTATAAACCGTGAAAAATATCAATATGTTTTTTCATGAATTATGAAAAGTACACATATATAAAATTTTTTCATTTTGAAATTAGTCTTGCTTCAATCGGATACACGGCGTTCCGGATATGACTCAAAGTGTCTGTTATCAATTTAAAACAGACAATTTAGTTTAAAAAGTGTCATGAAATGAAAAACAAAATAATATACTCGTATTTCCTTTATAATTATGTATATATATTCCTAATTCGTTTAGGATATGTAGGAATCAGTCTCATGTTACCCAGTCACATGATGTGTCCAGTAAGACTCAAAGTGTGTGTTTCAAGTTTGAAATGAAATTGTAGAAAAAACGATTTGTGACATACTCAAAACAAGTTAAACATATTAGTATTGTTTTTTATATAATAAAAATATCAATAAGTCATTTTTTATCTATATAAATCACTCTAACCTTAATTCGATACATGGTGTGACCCATGTTACTCTAGGTGCCTCTTTTTTTTATGTTAACAATAATTCCAGAAACAAAAAAGAAAAATGGCATAATAAAAATGATAATTTTTTTATTTTCTTAATACATGAACAATATGATAAATAAGTCATATTTGATGTTTCATGATTAGTTTGAACTTAATATGATTTACTATATGCTTGGTATTACTAAATTTGTCTGTTATCTATTTAAAATTGACATTATTGATAAAAAACTATCACTCCCAAAAATTAAGAACATGTGATCATATTTTCTTGATAATTTATGAAAATTACTCTGTATCCATTTTTTATATGTAGGAATAATTTTCATCTAAAACAATCAAATAATTTTATATGTATGACTCAAAGTGTGTGTTTCCAATTTAAATGTATATTTTAGTAAAAAAGAAAACTAACATACTAAAAAATGTAGAAAAAGAATTCATTTTTTTTAAATTTGTTAAAATAACTAAAATGTTATTATAGGAATGTATAAATTTTATGCACAAAAATTCGATGCACAATGTGAATGGTATCTCTCTAAGATAATATTTTTATTTAAAATTAAGATCAATTTTAGTAAAAAAGGTAATATATATACTAAAAACTGAGAAAATGTATTCATTAGTTTTGTAACATTATAATAATTATCCATATATCATTTTTGATGTGAAGGAATTGGATTCACCACAATCTATGACATTATGTGCCCATTATGACTCTGAACCTCCATTATCATTGTAAAATTTACAATTTGGTTCAAAATGTTTTACACAATTGAAACTCAAAATATTGACCCATATGGTCATGATAATTTGTTTAAATGATTAATATGTCATTTTTTATGTTTATGAATTATTATCACATCAATGTGGAACATGATATTACCGGTATGAATATAAGTACGTTTTTATAGTGTAAAATGATACATTACTAAGAAAGACAAGTGATTTACTAATAATAAAGAAAATTTATTTATTTTCTTAATTTTAATCATTAGTGATAATATCCATAATTAATTTTGGAAATTTAACAATCAGCCGAATTAGAATCTGATGCATGGTGTAACTGATATAACTCAAAGGGTGACATTTCATAAAAATTAGAAATTATTTTTGGTAGACAATATAACTGATATACTCATAACCCTTAAAAACATTAGGATTTTTTTGATAATTTATAATAATAATCTATAAGCCATATTTTATGATTAAGAATAAGATTCACCTCAATATGATACATGATGTTCTGGTATGACTCAAAGTGTTCGTTATTAGTTTAAAATTTAAATTTTAGTTCCAAAACTGTCACTCACTGAAAACTGTGATAAATTATTGGATTGTATTAAAAAATTTGGAAAATTATTCCTATCTCATTTATTACAGATAATAATCAGTATCACATCAAACTGATATATTATGTGATTGATATGACTCAAAATCTTTGTTTCTAATTTAAAATATAATTTTAGTAAAATGGACAAGTGACAAACTCAAAACTATGAAACCAAATTTTGATTTTTTTTATAAATGAGGAACATTATTAATAATTCATTTGAGAAATTTAGTAATTATCCACTACTTAGAATAATTCCAAGTTTTAATTTTATGAATCAATGTGTGTCTATTAGTTTGATGTGATTATTTTTCATTTAAAATGTGCATGAAATCTCCATAACCAATAAAAACACACTATATTTTTATCTCACAATTCTATTTTATATTACATAATTAATATGATCATAATTTTCTTCATATACTTATTTAGTTAATTTTCATATTGGTAATGGGTGAAGATGAACAAGAAATGGTATGACGTGAATGATTTGACTGCAACTCGTTATTATATATAGTGTTCCCAGTAAGAATCGTTTCTTAGATTTAAATTAACTCATTATTTTTAATTTATTTCATTATAGTATTTTGGGAAAAAAATTCATAAAATGTTCATTTTTTTTATTATGGGTGTTTTTTTGGTGAAATAGAATGAGTTGGGGTTTGGTGAAAAAAGTAAAAGGAACATTGATGTTTTTGAATATATAAAATAATTTTCACATAGTCATGTAATTATATAAAAAAATTCGTTAAATGAATATAGAATTGTGTTTTTTATTTCATTTGGGTAGTAATTTTTATTTAAATAAATTCAAAATTTGTAAATGATTTTTATGTTATATAATTTTTTTAGTGCAATAGTGTCCTATTATTTTTCACCCCCATTTCAATGTATGTAGCCTTCCTTTATAAATTTTTATATGTTTAAATTGATTAGGATGTTATTTGATGAGATTGGGAGAGTTTGTGAATGTTTTGGAAAACATTGGAGGCGGTTTTAAGGTCACACAGTTTCAGCACGGTTAGGAGAAACTATGTGATATGAATCGTGTAAGAAGTTTGTTGTACACATTTTTCACACTATTAGTCTAACAATAAGGGATGGTCCCAGTGAGGCACCTCTTTGAGGTAGCAGCATGCACTTGATTAGCGCATGATTTTTCTAACCATGTGAGCCAACCATGAGACCCGTAAAATGGTGTTTTTTTAAAATCATCGATTATTCTGGATTGCCCTAAAAATACACTATCTCTCTCCCACTCATTATTCACATGGTATTTACTATTATAAATGGTTAGGGGTTCTCCTCCCATCATTTTGGTTGATAATTTAATGGTTTTTGGCCTGGTTCAGCCAATTCTTCTCCAGTAAGTCTCCTCACATAGTTCTTTTTGGATTTCTCAATATCCAATCTTCCATCTCTCTTGGTTTTCTAGATCCACACCCATTGTGTGTAAATCTAGTGTTTTTATTTCCATGGGTGTTTCATTTAAATCTTTTTGAAGATAGTAAAGGATATCAAGTGTTGTTTTAGTGGACTGTTGGCCAGATTGGGGCATGGTTGCGTGTGAGATGAATTCATCAGATGCCTAACTGTAGGTGGCTTATATCTAGACTCCATTTGGTTAGAACATGTGGTTTTTATTACAATTTAATTGTTTACATGAATTTAATTATTATAATTGTTTTCTAATATTGTTGGAAATCCATTTGGGGATTATTTTGGGGATTTTTGGGAATATTGTTGCAAAAAAAGGTCTAAGAATGATGATTGTGAAATTTTTTTCTAGACTCCATTGTTGTTACAAAAAAGGTTCTTTGTTGTGTCATTTTAAAATGTTGATTTTAAAATCCATACTGGATGATTATGGAAATGTTTGATGAATGATGGTTTTCAATAATAATTTTTTTAATGAAATGTTTTGGGCTATGGAATTTGGTTAAAGGGTGTTTTCAACAAATGGGTTATTCGTTGATGTTAATTGGCATGGGATGGGAATGTTGGTGTGCTCATTGTGTGTCCTTGATTCATTTTTCTGATTGGTTGATTATGTGTAATGTCTTGTGTTTAATTTTTTTGATGTAGGAGGATAGAAACACTATGAAAATAAGGTGGATAGTGGTTGGAAGGGCCACCATCATAGGATAGTGGTCAGGAATCACCACAAGATAGAAATGTTGTAAATGGGTGGGACAAAAGATCCACCATTTTGTTTCCTTGTTATGCATTACTTTACATGATTTTATTTTTTTTTTGGCATATTGTGTAATGGCACTGTGGATTATGGAATGGTTTTTGGATTCCCTTTAGGTTTCATAGTTTGGGTAAAGAAGGATTGGTAAAGGTTTTTTTCAGCTTAATGGTAGTTGTTTAAGTATTTATTGTTTTATATAAACTATTTTTTCTAAATGAGCTAATAGTTCTATAATAGTGGCTTATGTAGTGATGTAATTTAGGGAAATCCTACTAAGTATAATAAGTAACCCCTCCTTTTTTAACATGGTTTATTATGAATTTGTTGTATTAGGGGAACAGATATGAGTAATGTATCGCCTTTTTCTATTTTATCGGCAAGAAAATTTTATGATGTTGTAGATCAGGGAGAATGGAGTTGGTTGTGGAGAAATGGATAGTGACCTAGTTCCTTGGGGTCTTGTTGTGTAGTCTTTTTCATAGTACTCTAATTTTTTCTTTGTTGTATTTGTCATGTGAGATTGTTACAGATTATTTTGGTGGTCTTTTTCTTATGTATGTGTTTGTTTGTTTTGTCAACATGCATCATGTAGTTGGTTGATGTGGTATTGTTTAGTTGGATTTATCTTAATGACATATCATTTATAATTTTTTTCTTGAATCCCTCGGAATTTATTTTTAGCCTTTGGCACAATAGAAGCATCTCTTATGGCCATTTAACATTCATCAGCCCTCTCAACCCAATGATATGGGGTGGTATGTTACACATGGTATCCGTTTTTTCGGTCCTTGACATTCAATCGAGAGAAATTTTTTTGTCCTATGGGGTGGATTGTTGGTCTTGGTGTTTACATTTTTTCTTGGTCTTTTCCTTGAGTCAGTATGGTAGCATGCTGTAGGATTATCAAAACATGGAATGTATATCATTAAATGACGTAGCTTACCAATTTATGCATAAATTCAAATTATGATGGAGTTGGGTCCATAAGCACTTTAGAGACCAACCGAAGGAATATGCTGAAAATGTGGTTTCACCTATGCCCCAACGGATCCAGTAACTAGTTTATAATATAGTGCAAGCTTTCCTAGATGTGTAAATTTGGAATAAATAAGATTAAATAATGAATGTGGATCATGCGGTTCAGTTTCAAATTCATAATCCACCAATCGTTTAGGGAGATTAAGAGCCAGAAAGGGTTGAAGTGAGGATAAATAAAATGAATATAATAATTTAATTCTTGAGAATACTTGAAGATATTAATGTGAATCTATCCATGAATATGTTGGAATATCTTTTCCTTCAATTGTGCGATATGGAAATCCAAGCCGGGATGGACCAAAGAGTGACATTGGAGGGTTTTTAAGAATTTTTTAACAAAAAATTATACTATCATACATTCAGAATTCATAATCCAATGGATTTATTTGGTTTGAATCAATGGAACATTTCATTAATAGAATATGTAGCTATGTTTATGAACATAGTGTAATTTTCACCCAAGGTGGCAGGTATTACATCGATGAAAAAAGGAATTTTTGAATCTAGGTTGAACTGGGAAATTCATTACAAGATAGCAGTTTTGTGTACAAATGAATACCCTGAAATGGTGAATCGATCTATGGTTGATGATAGAGATCATGTGGGGCTTCAGGTGGGGGATTTATGTTGGTACCCATGGGAAATAGTTGGAACCCAAATGCTGGGATCATGCAGAAGAGGGAAAATTATTTGTAGGGTGGGGTGTAGATCACAATTCGATGTAAGGATTTTTGAATCATCCTATAAAGCCTTAGAGTAAGATGGGAAGTTTTCTGTGTTGTTATGGAATCCACATCAAGTGGGATTGTACGGAACAACCTCAAGCATGACATAATTGTATGCAGATGGGTAATCTGCATCATTATTGTTATAATGATCCGTGGTTGGGTGTATGTGTCACTCCTCAGGGGTAGAAGGGGTTTAATGCCTCGACAGTACGAGGTCACAAGCATAAACATTGGAAATAGACAAAGATAAATCATGGTGATTGAGAAACCCCATGAATCCTACACAGGGTAATAATGAGTAAAAATGGAAGGTAAGTAGATGTTTGGAGCATAGTAGGTAGTGATGGATGATTCGACAGGATAATCAATGGTCTAAGCTACAGCTCTTTTAAATTCCACATTGGTGAAAGATTTTTTTACGAGTGCTTCACATTATTTTCATTCTTCTCGCATCATTAATTTCTTGCTCATACATGTGGAAATGATGAATTCTGTTCTGAAATGACAAACTCGTCTTAGTCAAATCGAGTTTTATTCGTTCATCATTAGAGCGTGTTCCATAGTTTTTGACGACATTGAATTTATTTTGGATTTATTTGTCCTTGAGATGGATGGCTATGATATAATCCTAGTAATGGATTGGTTGGCGATGTTTAAGGACCATATTTATTTATATTTGAAAATGGTTAGTTTTGAGACAATGGATAGCATTATAAATATCTCTAGAGTGGAGATGACTGAAACGGTGGGTGTAATAGATTTGTTAGAACTAGATATTAGAAGGATCTTGTATATATTATAGGCCTTGTCATTGGAATCACTAGAAGGTGATAAGAAGAGTGTTCTTCAAGTGGTCAAGGATTAGATTATGGATTCATTTCTTAATGAATTATCAAGTTATGCTCCTATGAGAGAAGTGGATTTTATGATTGATCTCTTTCTGGGGACTAGTCTTATGTCACTTCCCTCTAACCAAAAGGCACCAGAAGAATTGCGCAAATTAAAGGTTAAATTGGCTGAGTTATAAAACAATTGGTTAATCTATCCTAGAACATTATCATTGGAAGTTCCAATTTTTTTTGTAAAAAATAGGATGGAACCTTGGTGCTATATGTTGATTACCGTAGACTTAATCAGGTTATGATAAACAACTGATATCCACTTCCACACATTGATGATTTTTTTGACAATTTTATGGGAGCTCAGTGGTTCTCCATGATTGACGTGAGTTTAGGGTATCAGCAATTGTGGGAGTAGAAGGTGGATATTCTGAAAACATCTTTCAGAAGTAGGTATGACCATTAATAGTATGTGGTTAAGCCGTATGGTCTAACTAACGCACTAGTGGTATTCATGGAATTGATGAATATGATATTTCAGAGATATATAGATTCATTTGGGGTGGAATTTTACTATGATATACTAGTGTATTTAAAGAAAAGGGTAGAGCATGATCAGTACTTGGTGATCGAGTTGGGGATCATGAGGGATCATAGGTTTTATTCCAAATTATCTAATAATTATTTTTGACACAGGATGTTCATTTCATTGGAAATGTTATTCCTATAAATGGTGTTTTAGTTGATCTATAAATGATAGAGGCTTCCATCTCCTGGAAACCAACAAAAAAAATTCATTTTAGGTAGATTCCATGGTCTAGATGGATATTATTGACTATTTGTTCACGATTTCTCATAATTGGATTCTACGATGACATATTTTACAAGGAAAAATATCCCATTTCATTAGGATGAGTAATGTTAGATATTTTTTAGAGAGTTAAAGGATAACCTTACATCCACACCAATCTTATTTTATCTAGAACAAATAAAAGGGTATGTGGTGTTTTCAGAGGCATCAAGATAAGGGTTGGGATGCGTTATAATGTAGGGGGATCTTGTGGTTTCATAAGGCTCAAGGTAGCTAAGGATGAATGAGAAGAACTACTCAACACATGATTTGGAGTTGTCTGCATTGGTTCATGTTTAAGAATGACGTGTCATTATCTCTACATTTATACATTCATAGTTTTTACCAAAAATAAGAGATTTAAAAATATATTCTCAAAAAGATTTTTTAAATTGATCCAAATAAGATAAATGGGATATCTCAAGATGTTTGATTTTGACATAATGTACACACTGGGTAAGGGAAATTCAATGGAGAATGCATTAATTAGAAAATTATATGCTCAGGTAGTGCAACATTCATTATATCAGTGGAAGTTAATGTCAATTATAGCTGAGATGTGGTTGGAATGTGAGGAATGGGGTGATAGAGTGGTATTCATTACAGTTTATTTGGTTCTTGACATGACATTTTTTGATAAAGTGGAACATCCATTTGATTTTGAATGTGTGGTTGTAAGGTCGAAACTCAATTTCGAGGAGACCTTTGAGGGACATGAACATAATGGAAATTTTTTCTTCTATTTTTGGAAATGGAGGGTGGCACGAATGTCTTGTAATGATGAAATTATAATGTCTTATCATTATTCATGGTGGGTTGTTCATCCTGTAATTATGAAAATGTAAAATGTGTAAAAAGTTGATTTTGGTGGGCTGGTATGAAAAGATATGTGGTTGTGTGTGTATCTGAATGCTTGTTTTTTCAGTAATTCATTGAAGAGCATCAGTGACCAACATAAATGTTGTAGTATTTACCTATCCTAGTGTGGAAATAGCTTAAAATAGAAATATATATTGGGACCGGTCTCCCAAGAACAATTAGGAAGCACGATTCCATATGGGTGAATGTGGATTGACTAACAAAGTTGGCCCATTTCATCTTGATTTTTGAATCCAATACAGAGGAGGATCTATCCAACATGTATATCTAGGAGGCACTAAAGAGGCATGGTGTTCCAGTTCCGATTGTATTATATCTAGATCCAAGGCCCACATCTCGTTTCTAGAAATCTTGGCAGCAAGACCATAAGACATAGTTGACTATGAGCACAACATATCATCCGCAAATAGATGCCCAATCTGATAGGATGGTACAAACCATGGAGGATATGTTAAGGGAATTTTTGAGGGATTTTTGGGGTTCATGGGAGGATAAAATATCATTTTTTGTTTTCCTATAATAATAATTATCATTATTCAATACATACAGCTCTATTTGAGGCATTGTAGGGGAATCCAAGTCAATTTCCACTATGTTGGGTGGAAACAGGTGATACATTGATGATTGGATAGAGCCTTGTCCATGATACAATAGAGAAAATAAATTATATCATAAATACAATGGAGATAGATAAAATTGGACCGAAATTTTATGCGGACCACAGTTGAAAACTATTGTTGTTCGAAGTGGCTGATAATGTGTTTTGGCGAATCAATCCTATGATGGGAGATCGTTGGTTTGGAATGGAGGGTAAGTTATCAACAAGTTTTATTGGGACTTTTGAGATACTAGATCATATTTGAGAGGGGGATAATCAGATGGCTTTTCCCCCATGGTTTAGTGCGTTGGATAATGTGTTTCATGTGTCGTAGTTAAAAATGTGTTATTCGGATCATTACCATGTGATTTTTGGGGATCATGTTGATCTAGAATGGGATGATTCATGGGTAAAATGTACTAGTTCATACTGTGGATAGGAAATTGAAATTCATTCATGGTAAAAGCATTGGTTTATTTCAGGTTTTGTAGTGGGATTGTCAGATTTTTGGAGGAGACTTGCGAGCTAGAGAAAGAGATGGTCGAGTAATGGAACAAGCTCTTTTGACAATTTGATGCTTATCTACTTTATGAGGGTGGAAAGTCCAATTTTGGGGAGACTTCATCACCTTTGGTTTGTTGTATTTAGCCTTTTTTCCATTTTATGTGTGTAATGTTCTTGGGATGATTTGGGATTAGTTTTGGAGATTTTGGGATGGTTTTGGAAAATAGTTGAGGCATTTTTAAGGTTGCATGGTTTGAGAACTGTTAGGTGGAACCATGTGGCTAGTGGGGTATTCCAAGCATTCACACGGTTTGTCTAACCATGCTAGTTTTTCCATTAGAGGCTCCCCTTCATGGAAGTAGGAAGCGCACTGTTTTCTCATTGTTTTTCTAACCGTGCAAGCAAATTTTGTGGCCCATAATATGGGGTTCATAGAAATTCTAAGATTCATCCGATTTTCCTTAAAAACACCTAATATCTTTCTCAATCGAGCCTCACTCAGTATTTCCTCTTCTCAATCATTATGGGTTCTCTCTCACTCATTTTGGAATAGAATCGAAGGGTTTTTCGTGGTGTGGTTGAACCAATTCTTCTCTGCTTTGTCCATATGTTGTGTTCTTTGTGGTTTTACATAAATATACTCTTCCCTCTCTCTCAGTTTTCTCGATCAACACCCATTGTGTGTTTTCATAGGGTTTATGTTTCCTAGGGTGTGAATTTTAATTCATTTTGATGATTTTGAAGGATATGTTGAGTGTTTTTAGTGGATTGTTTTCTTGGATTGGTGTGCGGGTGTGTGTGGGTCCATTTCCCTAGAACCCTAAAGTTAGATGGCTTCTCTCTTGACTCCACATGGTTAGAACTATAAGTTTTGGTTACAATTTATTTTTTTATGTTGACTTTAATTAGGATAATTATTTTTGGAATCTTTTTGAAAATAAAATTCGTATTGATTTAGGGAATATAATGGAAAATGGGTTATTGTTGCAAAAACGGGATTTGTTAAGTGATTTTAAAATGTTGATTTTAAAGTCATTAGTGACTGGTTGTGAATTTTTTTTTGTGAATGTTTGTTTTCAAAAAATATGTTGTAGATTGAAATGTTATGGGGCATGTAAGTTGGTTATTGGTTGGTTTCAATAAATGGGAGATTCATTGAAGTGAATTGGTTTGTGATGAGAATGATGGTGTACTCATTATGTCGCATTGGTGCATTGTTCCTTTTGGTTGATTATGTGTTATGGTTTTTTATTATTGTGGGTGTAGTGGGAAGGGAGTGAAATAATAAAAAGTGAATTGAATGTTGATAGAAGGGCCACAATCAAAGGATAGTGTTCATGAAGCACCACTAGTTGGGAATGTGGTAAACGAGTTGGATGGAAGTTCCACCATTTTGGTTTCAATATTATGTATTGCATTGCAAGATGGAACACTTTTGGATATTGTGCAATGTGAAATGAATTATGTCAATGTTTTTTGTTTCCCATTGGGTTCCATGATTTGGGAAAATATTTCTTGGTTAATGTGTGTTCGGATTGTTGGTAGTTGTTGAACTATATAATGTTTTATATAAACTATTTCATGTAATTGTGATGTCTTTTTTATAACAGTGGCATGTGTAGGGAATTAATTTGTTGAAATCCAACTACGTATTATTACTCACCCCTACATCACAACTTGGGTGATTTGGTAGATGTTTTATTATAGTCTATAGGTAAATTAAAGAATCTCATATTGCTAGTGGTTCAACATGATGCTTTGGTGATGTTGTGGTGAATGGAGCATGGTGTTCTGTGTGGTGCTATGGATGATTCCCTGGTTTTTTGGGGTCTTGTTTTTTAGTCTTCCTCTTTGTACCATGATTTTGTCTTGGCTGTATTTTCCACATGGTATTGCTACGAATTAGTTGAGTGGGTTTTTTTGGTAATTTATGGTTTTGTTTGTTTTGTCGACATGCATCATGTTTTTTTTTGTGATGGATTGTTTGGTTGGTTAGTTTTATCTCTAGGGAAAATAATTCACCAATTTATTATTAAGGCCCCAATCATTTATTGCTATCCATTGGTGCCTTTGTAATGTCACTTAAGGCCAAGTATGATTCCACCTCCCTCTCATTCTAGTGAGATTGGGTGGGATGTTACATAATACACCACACTCCAGTGTTTCCATTTATAATGAATAAAAAATAATGATAAAGGGGCCCTTTTTCAATTATTAGAAATGAACTGTTAAAGGGTTCATTTATTAGAGATAAATGTGTGTTCTAAAAAATTGGGTCATTTACTAGTACTTCTATGAAAAGTGATAAAGGACCACATTATCTATAATTTATAAGGATGACAATGAACTACTTTATGTATTATTTTTTAGAACTGATAAAAGATTAGGGATTTTCATCATACTCTAGCTGTTTTTTTTTCTATAGAGAAAATAAATTCCTTTTATAATGTTTTTAAAAACTTATTTAGTAGTAGAAAAGCATATGTACAATACCAATGAAAACATAGAATACTGTTTATGTTTTAAGGTAAAATATAGTGAGCACAAATGATTAAGGGATAAATAACCCTGAATAATTTCCTGCCATGTTGATATTAATATTTATTTGGGACAAATGGATAATAGATATTGACGTAGTACATTGGATAATATTTGTGACATCGATAATTCTTAGTGCTTTTATGGAAAAAGAATTTATATTATTTTTTAGGATGTATTTAGAATTTATAGACTTTTTCAATATATTTAATAGTATGTGATTTTAATAGTGAAAAAATAACAGGGTTACATTTTTTAAATCGTATATTTAAAAAAAATTGTCGATTATAATTATTACTGTGATTTAGGAAAACAATTTATGAAGGTATAATTATGATTAGCTAGTATCATTATGAGATACAGTATATTTTTTGTGGATTAATGTTAAAGTGATATTTGAAATTATTTCTCATTTTGCGTTTTTAAAACTAGCAAGGAATGAATTGATGAGTTTTTGAATTTATCTATTATTCGAAATAATTTTGTTCATATTTGTGTACTATTAAGGAAATTATTGAGAATAAACTTTCTAGTGATAGTTTATTACGTTTATATTTAATTTTTTATTATATCCATTTACTAGTTTTAGTATCTAACAAGAGTTTGGAAGAATATCATGTTACCCATTAAAAAACCTTTTGATTTATTAAATGATTATTTTAATTTATTTTCTATGAAAAAATTTCTTATTTTTTACTCATCGTTTGAATATTGGATGAAAAGTGGTTAAAAATAAATGAAACACACAACCAACATTTGAATATTAAATTAATGATTTTATTAAATAATGTAATTATAATTTCTCACAAACTATGTTAAAATAATTACATGACCCTAGGAAATAGAACATGAGGATTAAAATGATTTCATTTTTACAGTTATTTTTAAAAATTTATGGTCTTTCTCACCCATCACGTATTTATGGTTTTATGGTCATTATCATTCTTATTGTTATGTTATCTATAATTTTATATTAGACCTAATCTATTGTTTTTTCCTCAATATCTATATTTTAACTTCATTCTAATTTTTATATATATGAAAACAGAATTATTTGTTATTTATAGAAACTGTTCTATTTCCCACTCTCCTTTATCATTGAATATTTTTTTCCTATTTATGATTTAGGTTTTTAACAATAGTATTTTAATATATTTAACCATTGAATACTATGAAAAAATAAATAGGATACAATTTATTTTAGGGAGAGAACGGAAAAACAAATCAAAACATTAGTTTAAAAAAAAATAAGACTGAGATATTTCGTAACACACAACATAGAGCATTAATGGAATTGAATTATATTATATAAATATTATTATTTAAATATAAAAATTATAAAATAGAGGATTAATTTGTGCGTTTAAAATAAATTAATCGAATTTTTGAATATATTCATAATTTTAATACACAATAAAAAAGTTTTCATTAATGTTTAGTATGTCAATAATTAATTTTTAGTAAATTCATTTATTGCTTCAATATTTTTTTTCAAAAATGATGTTTATGAATTTTTTTGATTACATATTATAATTTATTTTTTTCAATTATAGGAAATTAATGAATAAAATATATATCATATATAAAATTTTTAAGTAAAATTTTTATTAGTAAAAATTAAGAATTTTTAAAATCAATTTATTTATAAGTGAATAATGAGAAATAACGAAAAATGTGTTTTTCACAGAGTTCCACATCTTCAAAACTAAATTTAAAAATTAATTAGTTCATTTTGAATTAAAAAATCAAATTATTTTAATTTTAATTTTAATTTTAGATTATTTTCATATAAAATTATTTTTATAATGAAAAATGCATTTTCCATGAAAATAGATTTCATCCTATTTTGAGGATTTATTTTGAATATATCGCGTATAACATATATGGAATTATTTTAAAAAACCTAATACCAAATTTTTAATTATAATTTTCTAAATAACATAAAAATGTTAAAAATATTTTTTCTCAAAAAGAAATAGTAATCATAATAAATATGGGTCACCTAGATAACTATAAATTTGGTAATTAATTTTAAAAAAATGTGACATTGCATTAAAAATCTATCTAAAAACTACCAAATTTATACTAGATGGTTTACATCATCCATCCTCATATAATGTTTTCAAATATGAATCATTTTTTAATTTTTCTTTGGTAGTGACGAAAATATTATTTTAAGACATGAATAAATCACAAATGTTACTCTACTCATTATAATAACTCAAATAAATTATTATATGGTTATCATTATGTCATATTTGGTTGTAAATGTTATTTTAAATAATATTTATTTTTTTATAATGGTAAATATTTCTTAATTTTTAGTGGTGTAATAATGAGATTATATTTTTAGACATCACTGACAACGTGCTTGTTCAAGGAGTAGAAATATTTAGTAAATGATTTGAAAACCCTGCAATATAATATTTTTTGTTTGAGTTATGGTCGTGTATGAATTTTTGGGACACAAGGAATGTATTATTTAGTATTTAAAAGTTTATATTCATATTAAATTACAAAAATAATATTTTTTAAAGATATTTTTTTGAATAGTCTCGAATATGAAAATAATTGTATTTTATGTTAGGTAATATATTAATAATTATAAAACAATAATAATATAAAATAATCCTATAATATAATGGGATATGGTATATAATTTCTTTCATTGTCTATATATGGATCATTTTTCCTCTATCGGTCATTTTCATGCCCAATAAATATTAAAATCCCTTGATATAGTGATAATAATAACAATTATTAATGGGGGATAAAATAAACTGATAAGTCTTAAACCATCACATAATCATGACAAAATTTTCCAAGATTATAATATTTGAACTTATCGTGATACTGGAATAAAAATTTATCAATTTTGAGTTATTATAATGTGAAAATGGGTTTATTATTTTGATACTTCAAGTAATTCCATGGGATCTCCTCTCAACTATTATATATAGATCATAACTCTCTTCTATTCCTCACTATTAACGAGCCAATTTTCTAGAAAAAATACATTCTAAACCTCCGATTATTATTTTTATATATGTTCAAAAAAAATTATTCTTCTTAAATAGCCATCCAAATGGCCTTTAATGATAGATCCATGTATGTTTCCTCATTAAGAATTTAAGAATATTAACCTAGTATTTTTACATTAGTTATTCTCTTACCTCTTTTATTTCTATACATAATATTAAAATAAAATAATATATGTGTCTCCCATATAATGATATGTTATTTTTTTAATTTAATGAAAATATTTAAATCATTTTCCAAAAATATGTGAAATGGTATTATCACTGATGAGTTTGTGTAGACTATCACCTCTACAAAATAAAATGACTAATTTTAAATCACCACCTGACATAAATATTTATAATTATGGGTCTACTAAATTTAAAATATACATATATATATATGGTATGATCATTATTTTTGAAAATTAAATTATTATTTTCTTTTCTTATGTTTAGTCCATTGAAAAATTGGGACATCAGTCATGTGTATGTACATTATACCATCTTCACAATGTGAGTTAATTTCTTATAATCACAATATTATATTAATATATATATAGAAAAAAATAATTTTTACACATTAATCAAATATAATAATTAAAAATATGTATATGATGTATGAAATCACAAATTTGACAGTCATGAACTATTCAAATGAAACATATTTTATAAAAATAGTTAAAGACCAAAAATGATGATTTATTAAATAATTATTTATATATTGGTATTTTAGTGATATAATTTGATATAAAATTATATTTAAACTACTTATACGATTATTTTTTTATAAGGAAAATAAATCTAAATAGTTATGCATGTGGTTAGATCACATATAATTTATGATTGCTATGTTCTAAGGGTTTTCCATATCATGTTTATTTCATTGATACATATGTCATATTCACCACATGATTCCATTATATTTTGAATATAATTTACGCTAATATATTAAATGATTAATTTCATAAAAAAATATTGGGATTTAAAATTCAAAATAATTTTCACTCTTTTACGTTGTTTTTATTAAGAGATTACCAAAGTTGTAAGGTATCTTCTTATGAATATTTTTTCATTAAGAAAAGATTGATTTTATACACCATTTTAGTTTTTGACATGTATATAATACCCCATTAAAATGTTATATCATAGACACTTTTTAATTCATTAATATTATGTTAAAATATAAATAATTTCCTCTAAGGTGTTTTAATCCAAATGTTATTTATGTGGAAAGTAATTATCATCTCAAATCAACTTATTTATGGAATATGTTATTTTCTGAACATCTATTATTTTTATTAGATTAAATTACTACCCCTTGTACATGTTATAACATGAATCTCACCATTTTATTTATATTTAATATTTCATTTGAAGTAATTATTTCATATATTTTATAATTCAAATGCAACTAAATGGTAAAAGGATAATTATTCAATATCACATTTAATTGGTATTGTTTATGGACAATTATCCATTATGTGAAATTTTTCTCTTTAAATAATTTAAAGGCCCATATTTCTTCATCTAGTCTGTTTAGTTCTCAAATTTCATGGATTTATTATCATTTTCCTCACTAGGGTACTCAATGGGAATCCATAGAATGTGTTTATGAAAAACTGAAATTTTTTCATTATAATGTTAGGAGTCATTTTCATACATATGCATATTTTATAACCTAATATAATCGATGTTAATTTTTTTCTGTAATAAGTGATTAGAGTAATTTTTTACATTTTTATGCTTTTATAAAAAAAATTAAAATTAATAATATTATCATTTTTTGAATGAGTAAATTTTAACTATTTACAAAATTATTAATTGAATATTTCTTCTCATACATGGAATGACTGGATTTTCCAACCATAATGACATATCTATTCATTAGTGATTACTATAAATGTTTATAGCGATATTTATAAATAAAATAATTTATACAATGTTCTATAAATATTTTTCTTAATTTTATAAAAAGAAGTGGATATTTACTAATTTTTTAAAAAAAATATTTTAACTTTATTTCAACGAAAAATTTAATTTCATTCGAAATCAAATATTATTTCTCATGATCTACTAAGAATTTATTATTTTGAAACCATACATATTCATCTTTTGATTATTTATGTTGATTTTCTAATTTAAATGAAATTGATTTATTTTCCATAGGTCGATTAATCAATGATGAATGGTTATATGATTATGATGATTAGATGTTTAAGAAAACTGTATATTTTCAAATGATTATGCTATATGGATAAGAAATATGTTTTATGACTTAATTGATTACATATTCATGGATTGTGATTATGTAGTGGGTGGGATTGAAATTACATATCCCTTCAATTCATTGGACAATGACGATGAGGTTAACTTGGTGGAAGTTAATCATAAACGGATGTGTGAATTCATGAGTCATGGATTTCTATAAGGATTTTTTGTATACTATGAAATGATTCTCTTAGAAGTGATACTTGAAATATTATTTCTATGATTATTACTATTCCACACTTTATTCCACTCATTTATGAAATATTAATAATCATATGTGATGCTCTCATTGGTTTTGAATTTTAGTACTATTTTATTTTATGTTTTCTATCATACCAATAATTTTTATATAAATCATAATTTTGATATATGAATTTTTTTGTGACACTTTATATAATTATACTAATTTTTAAATACAGTTACTCTCATTTCATTACTAAAATTGTTCATTTGTTTGTATCCTGCATTCTTTTCATCATTGAACATACTACATCACTATATTTTATTATTCTAATTCCTCGTGATATGAATAATGGTTTGTAGTATGTTATTAAAAAAAAGAAAAAAATGAGAATAACCTAGTGGGAAATATTGTATACTTTTTTATAACCCAGTTTTTTATGAATCAATTTTTCCAAATACACAGAAACTCTATAGTTCCAGATTTGATTGATTTAATTATAAATGAGTATTCTATATTTTTTTGGAATAATTAGGATTTTAAAGTTTTAATCACATAAATTTTTAAATTTTAATAGAAATACGCCATCACTCTTCCTTACCTTTTCTTCAAATTCCAACATAACTTTTAGTTGTTCTTTTTGTATAGTAATAAAACTGTTAGAATATGTTTCAATTTCTTTTTATAATGGGATTAAATTTTCATTGAAATTCTTCTTTCAAATTTATATTTTTAATACTTCTTAATTTTTTTCAAAAATATCATAAAATTGTAACATTTTCATTCATTTTTTAGTGTACACATTCCCCTAAAATATTCTACAAAACTCTTTAACTTTATATAATTTAATATTTTGTCATAAATTCTGGTGATCTATATCTTTATCCTAAAAATGAGTTCCACCATTCCGATATTCTGGTATAATTTTTTTCTTTTTATCATATTTTCATTATCAAACATCTATTTACATTAAAAATCAAATATTTCATGAAACTATTAATTAAGTGAAATTTTCAACAATAGTATACAAATGCTTTCCTCATCTTCATATTTTCCATGGTATTCATAATAGGTTCATTTGTCTTCATATTTTATATATATCTATTCATCATGGTTGAGTTAAATAATATAGTCCATTAAATATTCATTTTTTTAGTTTTATTCTTACATTGGATGTTGTTTTATTATTAATTGTGGATGTATACCCACAAAAACTAATAACATAAACTAACCTTTCATAAAAATATTATATTAATATCTATTAAATATTAGAAAAAATTCCATCTTCCATGAAATTTAGATGAATGATGCTTCATTTATCATTAATTCTATATATATCCACAATAATATAGGCATTCTTTATGTTAATTTTAATGACAAGTTATTTCAAAAATAAATATCCAAGAACCCATACTATTAATAATATCTAATTTTCCAAAAATGTGTTATCATTAAATATTGTCGGCATCAGTGGCTAGTATTGGGTTCATATTGTTTTGAAACATAATCTTTAAACACATAATAAGGGGTAAAATATCCCCCTATTAGACATTTCATCTAATATTTAATATTTGGATTGATTATTAAATATTATTCACTAATATTAACTAGGAACTACCACTTTTTCTAATTATTGTATCATAATTAGTCTATAAAAATTCTTTAAAATATGGTCAATCATTTCATTTTATGCATGTAGAAGATGTACCTCCATAATAATTAAATTTTCATTTACCACAATTTTAGTCTTATTTGATGTAATACATTCATTTATAATTTTATGAATGCCACATCCCCTAGTATCATATAATGATTTTTCATGAGAATATTACAAGGATACAATAGTTGTTTCAAACATATAAAGAATAAAATTTATAGTGTTTTTATTGTATTAAAAATATTTTAGTTTATTTAAAAATTCATATTTCAACCACTACATTTTTTACTCAATAAATATTCTCTCCTCATTGAATGAATGATTATAGTCTTCCACTCACTTTCCCTTCATATATAGTTTAGTAGTGTTGAAATCAATTTTTTTCTGAGTATTCTAATTGCCTATAATTTTTCTTTAATAACATCTTTAAATAATTGCCTCTTATAGAATCTCCACGTTAATTATTATTTAATAAAAAATATTAACTCATATATTGGATATATTGTTCTTCATTTTTTTTGTTCCACTACTGTTTCACATTTTATCAGCATCATATCAAATACATCTTTGATTTCATTTTCATTTATATTAGTCTATATTATTTAAAACATTTTACATTTAACAAAAAAAATTATATATATGATATGATTAATAGGAAAAATTTTCAATTAATTTATGATTAAATAGATAAATACTATAACTATTTTAGAAGATTCATACTCAAAAAAATTCAGACATACATTATCAAAAAAAATTTAAGAGATGTATTAATATATTATTAACAATAATTCCTTAATAAAGAGTATGGTCCTCCTTGTATTAGTGCTGATAGACTTGCATTTTTTACTTATTATCTCGATTATGATTCCTTTTCCACATGGATTTCATTGAAGCATCCCTATTTATATTATCCGGAATTATATTCATTTTCCATAACTAAGGAATAAATATCATAAAATCTAATAGAAACATTTATATATATTCTAATTATATATATTTTGTGATTAAATAAAAATGAAATGATTAAAAAATTGTATATCCAAAAAAAATAACCCCGGTAAGCTCTAATATCCGTTATGATGTAGATCTAGTTTGGGGTGGCAATATTTTATTGAAACAGATTCATATAATCATTGGATTTCATTAATCTTATTGAACCACTTCCATTGGGTAATAAATATGAATATTTTATATATTCCCTAAAAACATTATCCCATATAAAATGAATGTTATATAATAGAATTAACACAAATGTATTTTATATGGTTCATCTGCAAAGTGGTAAACCAAAATCTATTATCAGATGATGATGTGGATATATTTTATTTTATTTAGTTGTTTGTGGATTAGTCATTTAAAACATTTACTCTAATGCTAATAATGGATGTTATAGACGAAATTATACCAATAGAACATATTATGGTTGGCAGAACTAGCCAAATATGGAACATCATATAAGAATAAAATTATTCATTAAGATGATGATATTTAATGAAAATAACTGGATTTAGTTCTACAGATGAATGGTGAAATACAGAGATATTTTAGCACACGTAAATATCGATTAACATGATACATTCCTAGAACCAATTTTCAATATAATTATGTCTTTTATTGATTTCTTAAGAATATCTATAAAAAACCTTTGTAGTGGAATATTTGAATTCAAATAAATTTGGTCAATGAATACCGTATTAATGACTTGGAAGGAAATATTCTCACAAAAATAATAGTTCAGTATAAAATCAGCCATCAAATGTCATAATTATATTGGTTAAAGTGTGTAATCCCAAAGGTATAAAAATAAAAAGAAATTATGTATATTAAATAAATAAGTATGCTGGAAAGTAAAATTAAAACTACATAATAGATACTGTATATATGATTATTTCTTGAGGAATTTAAGTTTTCATTCACCTTATATTAATATTTTATACCATGATAATGGAAAAGGTATGATGTAAACTACCATATAAAGATGCACTAAACATAATATGATCAATAATATCTAACAAATTGTGATTTATCTTATTGAAAGAAAAATAATATTTAATTTATTATATGTTTAAAAATATATTAATGAAAATATGTAGTTGGAGTTTTTAAGATAAAAATTCCACTAGGTTTAACATAAAGTTTAATGTTTTTTAGAAGGAAAAATGAGAAATTTGATCTACTGATGGTTTTCGATGTATGGGTTTGATGATGTTAGGTTTCTCATTAATTGGAAGAAAATAAATTTGTATGGAGTCCAATAGAGATCCATGTTGTGTGTATTTATAAAATTCAAACAATTATATGAAAAATGGACAAATCATTGAATTATGAGGTTGAATGTATAGAATCTGTATTTTTTAATTAACCAGATGATGGGAAATTGTAAAAATAATGAACAATGTTCTTAAAGAATTAATAAGTTCACGATAAGAGTTAGAAGATGAGGATTATTAGCTAATTAAATAATTACTTCATGTGAGATTCTGGGTTAATGAGATGAATTCCAAGATAGTCAGTAGAGATTATATTATATTGATAATGTAAATATGATGTATCAAAGGAGATGAAAGTAAAATTTAATGATCTAATGTAAGAATATTTAGATTCCTAGTTGTAAAAATAATTAATTTATCATATTATTAGGGATAATATTACAGAAATATTTGAGTATAGTATAGTCTATTGAGTCTATATAAAAAAATTCAAAACACAATAACCGACATGAAAATGTTGAGTTGATCAGATGAAGAATATGCATACTATGTTAAAAATAAATGATGGATCGACATATATAGACCACAATAAAAACATATATAATATTTCATGATGATTTTTCTACTAAAAACTACATATGATTGAGCAAAGGAAATGAAATAACAATTAGGATATGATTAAGCTCAAAAAAATAATATTTTCCAGAAGATGTTAGATGGATGTTACATTATTTTAAATTAAGAGGCTCTAATGATTCATATATGAATATATTAAGTTAAATATTATTTGAAAGAATATTCACTATTTAGGATGAGATATGTGAAATTGTTGAATATTATTGATTATATGTTTTTTGGGAGCTCTAATTAAGATAAATCCCAATATACATAGAAGATAATAAAGTTGGTCAATTCTATGGTTTAAAAAACAAGAACATAATATTTAATATGGTCTATTCCCGACACATATCATAGTGATATTTTATATATAAAAAGATAAATATCACTTGTGTTGATTATGATTAAAGATAAAATATTCAGAGAAATATAATATCATATAGAGGAAGTAGTTGACCAAACACTTCCTTTGAAAGGACATAAAATTCAATGTTTGAATTGACCTGTGAATGATTATTTTAATTACCAATTGAGTTCCCTAATTTATTAGACCTAAAGAATAGGGAAAGGATGACATTCAGAATAGAATTCTGGATGTTATAGATATTAAGGTCAATGTAGTGAGAAGCTTGAATTTACATCAATATATAAGTACAAATAATCTTCACATGCATCCAATGTACAATATAAAATCATGCGGAGTATAAATTGCTTCCCATTAGTATGTTCAAAAAATATTTAAGGATCGATGGTTTTATTATAAATAATTAAATAATTCTAACTATGAGATATTGGTTACTTTTTGATAGATATATATATATCATATGAATGATATTTTAGTTTTGGAAATGTTTGGGATGCACACTTTTGGTTAATTATAAATACATCACACACCCTTTCTATTTTGATAAAGATATATATACTGAATTTTTTGAAAATTATGACTGTAGAACTAGAAATTTTTAGGTTCCCACATGGAGTCAAATCCTCATAAAAATCTTTATTTGGAAATTTTTATACATTCCAACATAACAAAAAATAGATGTTGTGGGGTTCATCCTTTTGATCCATACAACCCGACTGATAAATAATATTTTAACAACCTAAATTATGAAAAAGTATGATTAACATAACTATTATTATATGTACACTCTTGACTCAACCATATCTCATGATGATTGTATGATCATATAGGAAAAAAAATTCGTATCAAATGTTAGTCACCATCTCTATGATTTTACATGTTCTTATCCTATCATTGTGAAACTTTTTCACATGATGTATAGCATTATAAATTTTGAATAAATATCTACTCGATATGATTTCATTGTCAACCCTAAGCTAATGAAAATATAATTTTCCTGTTGTTATAACAACATATAGGTTTTCGAAAAATATCATTATGATCAAGAATGTGAAATAAAATGAGAAAAAGGGGATGTTAGCCTCTCAAAATAATTATAAGTATGATCAACCTATGTTAATGTCAATATTTGGGTTAATAATTCATGAAAATTATAGAAAATTAATTCCATGTAATAAAGTCATTCTTGCTATGGTGTGTAAGAGTCAATTGAGTCAATTGAATGTTTTTCCTCATAAAACAATATTACAAGAAATATTTCCTTATTAATGTTTATATGCATATAAATATATATATAAATGGAATACATGATAAAATCACATAGCTAAAGCCCAAATCAATCAAATGGAAGATGTGTATTTTAAGAAGATTCGTTAGTGAATGACTCTCACTGAACTGATGGAATATAAAGAATAATTATTTAGCCTATCAGGGAAAATTTTCTTCTAGTAAAATTTCATTTTTTTGGAATGCTTTTAGGATGATATTTATATGACTGATTTATCATATATATGGGGTGAATAAAAATAAATTATAGATATAATGAAATATCATATGGGGATAAATGTGAGATGAGTCAATGATTATGATAACTCTTTTAATGAATAATTTACGATGTTAGTGGGAATATTTGGTAAGGTTATAATAGTATGTGTATAAAAAGTGAATATAATTGAAAACTAGAAGAAAAATATTAATTTATAGTGTCTTGAGTTGGAAATAGAATAATATAATGATGATAATGATCAAGCTCATTTATTACATCAGTATTTGAAAAGGGCGAGAACCAATATTCTGAAATATAACCATACATCATGATAGATTCAACATAAGAGTATGAAGAATATGATATAATTTTATCTTCCATATTATGTTAATTCAAAATATAATTAACAACATGTTCCAATGAATTTCTAGGCCTTAACCCTATAATTATCAAAAGTATTGGTTAATATTTATAATAAAAATTGATGAAGAATGTTGCTAAACTCTCATCTTCTATGATGGTCGATGTAAAAAATAAAATATAAGGAATTCCCATACATATTTCTATAATAATGAAGTTATTATATATAATATAAAATTCTAAGAAGGGTAATCCCTAGAAGCTTTTCCATATAATAAAATAATCCAAAGCTCATTAAAAAAATTTGGATATATCGATTGTTCAGACACATGGACATCACTTATTGGCATAATGATCAAATGTATAGAATATAGAATTGGATAATATTAAGGCGGGGGGGGATATGAAAAAATAGCTCGGAATTCCCAACACTTATAGAAATAAAAAAATATATTGATATTGAAATTTTTTTAATATCAGGAAAATTTATATTTTTATCAAGTAAAAATAAGTAATGATAATAAAAAGATCTTCATTATTTCTACCAAAAAATTCATCTTATAAAAATGAAAGGGATACACAAAACCTGATGTAAAATAATGTTAAATTATAAAATAAGTCTTCCTTAAGGTGTAATAAAATCAGAATGTATAATGATTATTTCACATTAGTACAATGTTTCAAAATATTCCACACTGAAAAATTTATTTTTCATTTTATGTAGAAGTAGAAACATCAAAAGTAGCTATAACCTGTCTAGGAATGTATAAGTTAATTAATGAAATATCAATAACCAAAAAATTTCAATTACAAAATATTACTATAATAATGAATGTTGGAAGACATAATTGATGAATAATGTGTAGTTCTCTATAAATTACATCAAACGAGAATCATAATGAAATGTAAGAAGTTATGTCGAATGTCTAAGTTGTATGGCCACGTATCTAAAAATTAAATGTCAATTTTACTAGGAATGGAGGAGTTTTTGAATAAAATGAGGAAAACATACGACTTTATAATGGTTACAATAAAGTAAAATCTTATTTGAATATGAAATAATAACATCTTCTAAATGATTATATAATTTAATTGATAGAATTGTTGGAGAAATAATGTAGGCTTCTAGAAGAAGAAAATTACAATACATGCACATTTCTAGCATAATACTTGAAAAAAATTCCAAAATAATTAAAAAATATATAATTGTAAGAAATTATCATAACCCATGAAGATAAATTTATGGATAACCAAGGTAAATGACTAGGAAAAATTTATATTAATATAAATTAATTTCTGGGATAAAAAAAATTTATATCCTTGTTACACTATCTTTTTGGTAAAATGATTCACTATACTCCAAAATATGTTATAGTGACCCCACAATGAAATATTTATTAAAGATGATCTAATCTACGGTGATCCATGAAGTAAAGATTATTTTTAATTTTTTTAGTCTTTATAAATCAATGTGAAAAATAAATATTCCAAATTCCCATTGGTCTCAATAATTGGTTCTTGAAAAATCCATAAGATTTAATATTTACATTCTCTAAGGAAGAAAGATCTACTGGAAGATAATTTATTTGATCTAAAATATTCAAACGATTAATTCTTGTGACATTTTTTTATGATTTCAGTAATAATGGACCTTAATATGAAAAATGATGTTAAAAGTTCATGGATAAATTCAACTATTGAGGAATAAGTAAGAATAATCATTAGTATTATAAGAAACCAGATCATTTTCATATGTGAATATTTTTTACTTTCTTAGATGGATGTGGGAATGTTACTTTATTTAAAATTATATGAACTTACCCCTAAAATAGTATTCAATAATATTTTTCATATCATTGTATTTTTATAAAAACATATAATATCTGAATTAATATATCTTGTATTCTATAATAAGAAATACTCATATAGAAATTTATTTGGTTTATTTTAGAATTATAAATTTTATAAATGTGACTTTATCATTATTTTAATATTTTAAATATGTTATTCTAGTTTAATAAAATATTAGGGTTGAGGACAAATAAATGTTGTAGGTCCCTCATATGTTATTATCATAATAAAAAGATAAAAGAGACAATAAATTTATTATTCCATAAGTATGAAATATATCATTGGAATATGTATATTGAATTAGTACTGAAAAAATAAACTAAAGTGGGATATTGATGGTCATATTATATAATGATGACGATGATGATATATTGTATTTTTTCCAATAGTGTGTGAAAATATCTATGACAATGTTGAATGTAATGCTTCCAAAAGTAATAATATAAGTAATTCCATCAGAACAAAAAATTATAAAATGTGGTACCATCCAATGAAGAAACATCATATATATAATAAAACATTTTTAAAGATGATTGGATGTAATGATTATAAGTGGGATTATTATTACTAAAGATTGGGTAAATACATGGATATGTATAAACATAGAATCATTCATGAACGTCAATCAATTTTTTAACAGATTACTATTATATTTATGACTAGTTCTAAATGATCAAAAAGGTATTTTAAATAGAATTTAGATTTAAAGAATAACAAGATAATATAATGGTATATTAATGTTCCTAATGAACATTGATAGGAATTTATTCTCACAATAATAAATGTGCATAATGATATCAACCATCATAAGAAATAATAATATCTTCTAAAGTATGTATGAAAAAGGTAAAACATTCTATTTAGAAATAGATATATTTTTTGAGACTAGAATTATCTAGAGGATAAAAACCCATAAATAACTAATAATTTCCCATTATTAATTCTTAAATAATATATGATGATCTAAACCATATGAATAGAATTGATTCAAATAAAATGTAAAAGGTATTATATAAAACACCACTAGAAGTCTGACTGATCACAAATTGTAGAATGATCTAGGGAATGCTATGTTGTAGAGTGTGTCGATAAACCAAAAACAATGAAGTGTTGGGATGTGATAAAATTTATTCTATAGGGATATTCTAGTTCAATTTTTATGAAAGTAATGATTTGGTTGGTGTAGCATAAAATTAAATGTAATTTAAATAATAACAAAAGAAACATGAACCCATAGTGGTTTGGGATGAAAATTTCATATGAATATACTCTATACATTCATCTGAATAACATCACTTTAGTTAGAGAACAATATTGATCTATGATAAGTTCATATGACAATAAAATGGATAGATTTGAAATAGATACTAATCAAATTATGTTTAGGATTCATGTAATATGTCATGGTGTTTGGATGTTCACAGTAGATGGAAAATGAGTATAATAAAGAAAAAAACAAAGGATAATGGAGTGTATCATTAAAAGCATACTATAATAAGAATTACCATATTATCAATGGCCAAATCAATGTCGTACTAAAGTGGGAGGAATCAAAATCCATGAAATTATTTTACAATAATATACTTTAACGATCTATATTTTGGGTGTTAGAGGTTATTCTAGTATAGTTGACTGATCTAAAAAAATAATATATGTAATATTTGGTGTGTGGAGGCCTATAGTATCTTATTTTTGAAAAATATTTTTTAAAAAGTTTGATGATCAAAATACGAGTTCATTCCTTCCAATTTTATGTCTACTAAATCTGATGTTGGAGAATAATTTTTATTAGATCATAAGACATAGCTACAAAAAAATTACAAATAAATGTTGATACATAAAATAGAGATCAATAAAATATCATAAATTATTTTTTATATGGTTCTATTCATTAAAAATAATACATAATTAATTTGAGGAAAAGATCAAACAGGAATGACCTAATTAAATTATAAATAAAAAATTCTTACACAGGATTATAGGTGGAAATTATATTGCTTTAAAGACTTAAATTTTATTGATTTTTATCTTTACATTCAAATTGACAATAGTAGAAATAGGAACTATGCAAACAGTTTTGGCCTAAACGATGCTAAGGTCAGTAATTTGGACCTATACCTATTATTTAGAAAAAACAGTCGCTATAGGTCACTTATATGGTTCTATACCAATGGTTTTGGACAAAAAATTGGTATAGCTCAATAAATAAAAGAACACATTCCAACAGTTCTCAAAACAGTTGGTATAGGTACAAACATTCTTTTCTAGAATCTTTTTTATATAATATTAAATAAACCAAATTTTAAAATACATTTGAATATACATATATATATTTATAAAATAATGTTCACAAAAGTCAAGTTATGATAGTGTTTAGGACATTGGATTATAAAAAGTAGGTGTTGGGATAAAAAATATGGCATTTTTTTAGAATTACATATACCAATGATTTTATGAGACTATTGGCATAGGTTTCTCATATTACCTATACCAACAGTTTTTCAAGATGTTGGAATAGGTCAGTTCAAATGTTTTTCCTATAATTGTGGTTATATAACTATCCCCATGCCAAACCCTCCAACAGTCCTCCAATCTATTGGAATAGGACATACCAATGGTTTGAGACCTATACCAACTGTTTCAAACCATTTCAATATGTTATTTTTCAATTAGATGATTTATGAAATTAAACAGTGGGATTAAATCATTGATATGAGGAAGAGAAAAATATTTATTTCCCTATGTCTTGTTGTATAATTGATGATGTAAACTCAATATATCACTAGATGAAAGTAATGGTGGTCAATTCAAGTATTAAGATAAGTGTTAATTTAAAATTTTAGCTCACACATTCACCCAAACTAGCATAGGAATAATTAATATATTAAAAAGTTAAAAACAATTTATTTGTGTATGATGCAATAGAATTATTAAAGAGAACCATTGGTTTCTAGTGAGAGGAAGAGACTGACAATGCAGTTTCATCATAATAATAGAGGGTCCAATGTTTAAAAACACTAGAGCATGATGTGCCAATTTACTATGTGATTTTCCCAGATCTAGAATACATGGAAGAGTATATCCTGAAAAATATCATACACTAAATTACTAGAGATTCATATTTCACTATAATGGTGGTGTGATGCATCAATGACGATTTTTATTAATATACAAATAGGCTTGAATTGCATGATATTTTTAGTACAATATCATTTGGGATTTGTTTTTCCAAACATGAAAATGTTTTCGAAAAACAATTTAAGACCAGTTGCTCAAATATATTTATCATCATCCTTCCATTTAAGAGGTTGATGAATCTTATCGAAATATGGATAGAAAAAATGTTTAGTATTATTGTTTTGAATATTTTTTGGATGCACACTATCATATATGGATTATAAATTCCAACACCAAATATAATCTATGGTGGATATATCAGTGAAAAATCTATTAATTTATGTTAGTTGAAATTGTAATAATTATTTTCTCATAGTAAGGGAGAGTCTTGTTAAAATCCAAGTGTTTTGGTTGTTTTACAATATCTATATATCATAATGGATATATTTTTAGGGTTCCAATAAAAATAATTAAATCATTACCAGTAAAAAATGTTTGATAACCATAATGGTGTATAAATTGAAGATGAAATTAATATGTACAATTTGGTAAACTAGGATTCATCCCTCCCTACCATTACAATATTTGGGTGACTACGAAATTTACTATGAATATAAATTCCCATTCTTTTCTAAAATCTATTATTATTCTAATCACTATATGTTCTCTATTATTTAATGTTTCTCATTGAAGAATGATATTATCCTTATCTATTTTTTACTTTTTTATCGTGAATTATAAAACAAAAATGTTACAAAAGTGGATAGTCGGTCTCCTAAACTGCATCTTCTAAATCATATATGGAATAGTGAAATGGTTTTTTCTAGATCCACCAGTTATCAAGGGTTCTCCAAAAATATTTTCATGGATGAAACATCAATAATTTACAAAATTTAATCTCAAATCACATGAATATTTTCTCACTTATACTTTCTGTGTTATTAATCTAGATTCATCATTTTCATGATCTATAATGTCCTAGAGTTTGATAATTTAGCACCTGATATTATTCTGGATCTCAATATCTCTTCACTCAAGTCCAATAAACCTATCTGGTTTCTTTAGAAGCCGATGTACCAACAACCTCATTTATTCTATGGAACTATGAGTTCTAATTTCCTAAAAACATTAAATGATATAGATATCCAATACATTTTCATATTAAACACCATATCTTCAATTATTAATACTTTCTTAGATTCTCTCATCAATAATCAACAATTTTTATTCCAATGATGTTCCCCAACATATAGTAAAAACTTCTATAAATTTTTTTCAATGTGGAATATTAATTTCTAGAACACCATCCAAATAATTCTATATATTAAAAATATTAATATTATTTAAAGATATTTATATTTTACATAATAAAAATGTTTATAAATAATGTATTAAATTATATTTAGATCATTTAAATGTTTGATATTGAAAAAAAACATTTCGTTATGAATTTCATAGTCTAAAAAGTATCTTTGTATTATCCTAATGATTTTGGAATCTATTACATGTGATGTAACATAGAATCGTACTGTCGATGAGCTAACATATAAATAAATTAGTTCCATTATTATACATATTTTTCAATGAACCTTTTAAAAATTAATTATCCTCCTATCCACTGAAAATCCCTTAAAATTTATTTTTATGAACATAGTAATCTATATTAATTGAATGATAATCCTTTTAAAAATAATATTTTCACCTTCATCTGATTACAAAAACTCAATATTATCTCATATTCTGATCTAATTAGCCTCAATTATTATATTCATTATGTTTCAAGGAATATATAACTCATAATATTCATTCACCAAACCATTATGTTATTATTCTATCCCATGGACATATATTTGTATAAAAAATCAAAGATATGTGTATATTTGTATGAATTAATGAATTACGCTTCATCACTTGGTCGATCATTTTTCTTGCAATCATTTTTTACTTTAATATTTTCAAGAAACATATTATGATGCATTTACTTTTGTATCTTCTAAAATTTCTCTTAATTTTAGTCGTTTCAGTGGCCTTATAATCACCTTCTTATATATCATTCGAAATATTTACATATTATTATTTATTTATATTCACATAATCATTCAAACAACTATTCTCTGAGAATTGTTGACTCTTAGACATATGATGTTATCATGATTAATAAACAATCCCAACATCAAAAACTACATTAATAAATAATTTAATTCATCTTAAAAACATAATGTTTCTTTTTAGACTCATCATTTAATGAAGTTTTTATATTTTATTTTCATAACATAATATTGAAAATCTACTTCAATAGTTATATCATGTAGTAAAATGAACATTATATGTTTTCTAAATACATTATCCACTCTATTTCATGTGTTTTATCATTATGAATTACAAAATGACTCTTAATAACATCCAATTAAGTATTTTAGTGTTTGAAATCACACTTATGATGGTTTGTTATTTGTAAATTTTCAATATGTTTTGTCAATCTGATAACCTGATTTTCCTATACCTAAAGTAACATTAGTTTTTGTGAAAATATTTTTATTTATAAGGATGTTTTTTATCTTTTAGTGATATAATTTGATAAATATTATATTTTATATCCAATTACTCAAATTGGTCCTTATATATATCCTCATATGTCATATTTTGTATCACATTGGAACACTCTAATCAAAACTTTTATTATCTTCTAACAATACTAGTTATATATAGCACTCCTTCAACATTGATCACATCCACCTTCATTTAAATAATTATTAATCAATTTTTTATTTCTTAAGAAGATTCCTAAAATTATAGACCCAAATGAATTAATCAACCTCTTATAATTATTAACTTCTCCACATTACTTAATTTTATTGGGTGACATGAGTTATTCATACCATTCAATAAAATTACTCAACCTTCCTTAGTTCCTTCTTCTAGTTGTAATATATATATATATATATATATATATTAATTATTATTATGAGGGTTCAAACATATAGTGTAAGAAAATGTGGTGGTATAACTTTTAAAACACACATTATAATCCTAAAATTATTATCATAGATATCCATCAACCACCATTGTGTAATAAAAAAATACATCATATTTATCATTTGAAATGAACTTATAATATAGTGGAATGTGTCTTTGATTTTATATTTATTATTTCATGAATAATGAATTTCATAACTATAAAATAATTTAATTATTTCAATGTGATTATTAATATTAATTTATATGTTATCAATGGATATATTTTATTCTCATTTAATTATTTATATAACATCATTGGATTGTTATATATTTTTTAAAAATTATTTATGTTGATTTCATTCTATAATATCATTAATCTAATGTTATCCCATTATGAGAATCTAAGAACACACAATTATTTTGATTCTATTTTCCCCCAGAGATCCTATAACATTACGAAATAATCCAACAAATTTCTACTGTAGTATTTTAATATATTTATTGAATTTTTATAATGTATTTTTTTTGTTTAAAAATATCATTTATGGATCAATGATATATATAGTCCCAAAAGACTGCAAATATATTAAATCTATTGTATTATAGGAAGAATGATTCGTCACTTGGATGATGAGATAATTTCCACCCATTAAATGGAATTAATACCTCAAAAATTTGAAACATTTAACAATATATTCCAAGGATCCATCAAGAGAGAGAGAAAAATTTCAATGATTTATATTAAAAATTTAAAAACATTTAATATGAGTATTATTGAGCATAATGTGAAGGGAAATATAAAAATGAATAAAAATGGAAGGATTAAATTTTCAAAATATTATTATATTGGAAAGAAAGACCATGGCATTTTCTTGTATATAATAGTATATTTTTAAAATTTTAGTGATAATACACATAAATCTCATGTGTACCTATGAAAAATAGAATCCTCAAATATTTAATTTTTTTTTGTAAAGAGAGAGAAAACTATTTCAATCAATTACCCCTTTGATATGGAATGTTTTTTAAAGAGGATGTGGGAGTATGTGTGAGATTATGTAATTAATGAAACCTATCTTAATGTCGTTAATATTTTGATATAATGTAATTTGTTTATAAACATTAGGTTATGTAATTTTGTATTTTATTTTAGATCAATAAAATCTTATATAACCTATATTTTTTAGAAGAACATTGAATTATCCACTAAAAAAATAAGAGATTAATTTTTAATAACAAACCTAGTAGAAATCTAATTGTAATGTTGATATATTTAATATGTTTCAATCATGTGGAATAGTTATTCCTATGTTTAAACAATTATTGTTATACAAGTATGAAAATTAAATAGAACCATTGAGATGGATTGGCTCTTAAAGTATAATACATGAATTTTCTATCAATGTAAGGATGTTATAATATTTAAAAAAAGTCATTGAATCTCTTGTTTTGATAGATAAAATGTATTATTAAATTATTTTCCATAGAAAACATCATTTTCTCACAATAATTAAATTTATGAGAATTATAATAAAAATTTAAATATATAGATTTGATTGATATCCTATGAGTGATGGATATACATGTTCAACATGAATATATTTGTTTATGTTTTTAGTAATTACCCCTAAATTTAGAAAAATGAGATGTTGAGTTTTATAATGAAAAACTCAAATATATAACTTGATCTATGTGGCCCAAAATTGTTGGATACTTCGTTACATTAGTTCTATATACATGTGATGACATCCCAAAATACTTAATAGTTTAATTATAATTGAAAATTAAGTACAGAAAATAAATTCATATTAGATTTGAAAAAAATAATGTATAAATACCTATTTGAGGATATAATTATTCCATTTAGAATATCCCTACATATAAATAAAAATAATCATCTAGGTTTTCTTGAGAAATGATACCTATGAAATGGGTGAGCTCTGATTCTCAGTTAGGGTATGTGTACAATGGAAGAAATCATGAAAAAAAGTCATAATAATTATTGAAAGATAAGAATTTAAGACACATTGAATATATTAAAAAAATTGAACTTTATAAATAATATTAATGGAGAAAATTTTGATCAAACCCATTTCATAAAATAATCACATAAACATAAAATTATAGGTGGATATTCTATCTAAACGAATAATGATAATATGAAATCATTTATATACTTGGCTATCATTTTATTAAGGATTTTCAATGATATTCTTGGTAATGAACATAGTTGGTGTTATTTATTGAAAGAAATATGCTTTCAAGTTTTCAATTGAAAAAATTAAGAAAGGTGCCAAAATTAGATATTACATGTCATGGAACATCATTATATGATGGATTGTTGAATTTCACAACAACCTGCAAGCTATGAAGTGATGTTATGAAGAATTTAAATTCATAAAGCCATTATAAAATGTGATTCACCATTCCACATCATGTAACCATTGAATTCAATTTACTATATAAAGATAAATAATGGATGGTGATACACATCATGAGACCCACATACATTCCATGAAAGGATTCTAATATCTAAATCATCAAACGATATTCACACGAGATTCATAAAGACAAAAATATAATAGAGGAAAACACGGATTAGAATTAAATTATGTTAAACACAATTAAACATCAATTAATATCATAATATTTAACTACAATTGGTTCAACATGAAAAATGAGATGGCATCACTATCTATTTATTATCGTTTTACCTTGAATTTCATCATGATTTTATTCTACAACCTATACAAATTCAAATTTCATCAAGATTTTTCATTTTTTTTACCTTAATACATTCATCATGGATGGATTTCTATGATGTTTTTTTATCCCTTTTTGAATATCCAATATTGTTCACTTGTTCGTTAACACGACCACCAATATATGATGAATCTTAAATGCTCATGTTTTTGTTATTACTGCAAGTATTTAGTTGATTGAAATTGTGTTTTATTTGAGATATATATCATGTTCTTAAGTAGACGTTTTCTAGTGGATTAATCTGAATCGTTTAATTTTTTAAAATTTTTATTCTCAATAATTGTTTTCATGATGATATTGATTTCAATCCATTTTCTATATATATTTTATTCTACCATTAGTAGATAAACTGCATTAGATAGGTATCGAGAGTAAGGGAATTTTATATCAATAAATATTCAATTATCAACTTGGTGACCTAAAGGATTAGTAATTAGGGTAAAAAAATAATTTATCAAATTCACATAAACAAACATAATGGCGAAAAGATTGAATGAATGGACCTATATTAAAAGAAGTATAATAGGCTATAACCAATATAATATGAAACATTCTTCAACAGAATCTATGATTAATGAGTCTAGGTTGTAGATGTCTATAGAACATGGAATATCTGGCTATGAGATAAAGGTAGTTGTTCTATCCCTTATCAAATAGTGACCTCCACCTGCTTCATAGCCTAATCCTTAGGACCACGAAAATAAAGAATCATTATCATCCTTTATACTAAATACCAAAATTTATCTTGATCCCTTATCATTGATCATTAACCCAGTTCTCATAGAACTAGTTTTTCCAAACATAATCAAACATGTGATGACTCCTAGACAAAATGGTTATATGCCTTAATTCATATAATCAAGTTCTATTTCTCTATGGCATGCACCCAATAATATCACTATACTACTTCATAGTAACAAGTGTTTTTGGGATATAATAAATCAAATATGACCACAACCCATCTGAATTAAATGACACATAATCATGTTTTGGAACTATTATTGGGGATTAATTTGTTTTTTCTTCACAATAATTCATATGAGAAGAACCTAGGATTAACTCTCCATTTTTCTCATTACCCTTTCCTTTTTTCCTACACATTTGTTTTGGATGACAATGTGTCCATATTCCTCTTGCTACCTTGTGAATGCATCAGGTCTCTATGATTCATTCATGGAGCATTGATGAAAAACAATAGCTTACCTTCGAACCTGAAATAGATTGGTTAACCTCTTCACATTGCCATTCACAAATGGGTGACCACAACAATAAATCAGGGTTGAATCATACTAACCCATCCATAATTCAATTATGGGTTCATGGTGGTTATATTGTACATTAGTTACAGACCATCATGGAATATGGATTTCAATCAATCAATGGTGATATGTCATGTATTCTAGGCACTCCTATTTAAGATCAAACATTTGAGATCAAACCTAGACTCATTTATATGATCTGTAACATGGGCCTTATCAGTGAGATTCAAAGAGAATAACCCCATGAACACATTTCAAACTCCATAGAAGTATGTCATAAATTTCAAAACTAGATAGTTTATTATGGTGGATACGACTTAGATTCCTTCCCTACTCATTATGAGACCGATCCATGGAATGGATCAAAAGTCAATCACCCGCGTATATTATGACATAGGATGTTTTAGCCATGAAATTTATCGTCAAGTACATTCCACCAACATGAAAATCAAAATAGTTTAATGACATCAAGAATTTTACTTAAGAATTTGATGTGTTAGAAAAACAACATAGGATCATTTTACAAAACTCACATAGAAGTGACCACATCATGGACTCGACACATTTATCATTCTCCAGACACAATATAAAAACCTCTATATAGATTCTCTCTTTGTAATTGATGCATAAAATGATGGAGGAGTAATGTTTAATACCTTTGAGGAAGGCCAAGAATGTTTATATGGTGTTTTTCTTAATGTCATTCTATGGTATAGTGATCGCATACCACCTCGGTGTCGTATCTTCCATGTTGAGGAAAATAAATGACTAGATCTACATGTAAAATCCTTGGACAAAATTATTGAATCTTTTCAACTACCTACTGCCCCTACCCCTCCTACTCCCATAATTGCAGTTCAGTCTTATGAAATGTGCAGTTTCTCGAATATATATCATGACTGTAAAAAAAAATTGATGAACAACAAAATCAATATTTTAATTATGAAAATTATTATAAAAAATCAACAGTTCCAACAGCCACAACAATATTTTCAACCAAGGAATATTCATCAACATTAGTAGAATAATAGGGTTTATTACAAACAAATAAATGTTCATGAACATTTCTAGAATCAAGGATTATATGTAAATCCACAAATTAATAATGTTCCCCATCCATGATAATAAGAAACACAACAACCCTTCCCTCTAAGGGCACAAAGATAAATTATACTAGCTCCATCAATACCTAGAAAACCATATTAACCTAATAAAATAAATCTATAAAATATACTATAATACGTTTTAAAAAAGGTATATTAGAGGATGACAACCATTGATAATGAAATGTCGAATCAAATGGTTACTCTTCGAAACTACAAGCATCAAATGGGTCAGATCTCCAATACAGTGTCAGAAAGATTACATGGAACCCTACTCAGTAATATATAGATATATCCTAGGGAAAAGAAAAAGATATTGATCTAAGGAGTAAAAAAGTGATGTATTTTTATAAACCATGTCGAATAGTTGAATGATATGATTAGGATCCCAGGAATCATAACCTATTCATTGAGGGTCAAGGTTATGGTAGCACTCAATAAATATCCCATGAGGTACCAAGAAATACCCAAAACCAAAAACTGGAGTAGCCAAAAGAGAAATATTAAATTTCTCCAATACCCTATAATCCACCTATTACATTTCAAGGATGATAACATATTGTAAGAACTGAAGGGAAATACTAAATTTTTTTTAGGAAATTGTCATGTAATTTCACATCAACATTCCATTTTCATATGTAAATGCTCAAATTCTGACATATGAAAAATTACATGAAGACTACCTTCAAAAAATATTAAAATTGAAGACATAAGATTTATCTCACTAAACGGATAATCTTTTTCTGTTTTTTAGAAGAAAATTACACCAAAAATGAGAAATCTTCGTAGATTTTTAACCCCATATTCAATAATTGATTGTAAATTCTATAGAAAATTCAGACATTTAGGAGACAAATAATATTCATGATGATGAGTGTATTCCTAAATTTGTGGCTCAAAGAACTCATATCTACCAGATAATCCATCCTTTTGTCTGACTATTCAATAAAATATCCTAGAGGAATTCATGATGAAATTTTAGTCAAAGTGGGAAAAGTTTATTCTTTCAATAGAATTTCACATTCTGTACATGGAAGGGGAAGGGGACGTTCCAATCATCTTATGATGACCATTCATAGCCACTAGAAAATGACCGGTACATGTTAATAAAGTATTACATATATTCTTAGTTGGATAAGAACTTTTAGTGTTTGATATAGAAAATGTTGCAAAAATAGGCGATTCTGTTAATCTCTAAGTGATCACTCTCACTAACCAAATAGAAGGTTACTTAAAAAATGAAGAAGATAGTGAAAACATACCCCCTAATAAAAATTAGGAATATAAAATTGAATCATTGAACTAAAAACAACATCTTACAAGGTAAAATGTTCCACATTTTATACCCTCAGTTATTATTCCACTAAAAATGGAACTAATTCCACTCTCTAGTACACTCGAGTATTTCATTATAGACATGGCTAATGCACTACCAGTATTCATTAACTCTGAGTTTCCTCAACCACAAGAGGATAATTTTGTTTAATTAATAAAATAAAGAAAATTATTTAATTTCATTGGGAGTGTATGAAATAAATGGAATATACCATGATGTATGAAACCATAAAAATCAAATTGAGGAAGGTGAAAAACCCAAACACAAACCACATAGGCGACTCACACTACCAATGAAAAACATTGTTAATAAACATGTGGTAAAACATCAAGATGTTGGAATAATATTTTCAATTTCTTATAGAAATTTAGTGATCCCACATCAAGATGTTCACAATAATGGTGGTATCATAGTCCCCAAAATGATAAAGATGAACTAATTTCAAATACCACTCTCAGTGGTCTGAGAGTATATGTGATTAGAAAAATATAAATGTAACAACAATGGAGGATCATCTCTTCTTAAACGACATGCATTAAATATTGGAGAGACTAGATATACTAGAATTTAATTGTTTCCTAGATAGATATTCAGGATACAATTAGATTCCATTCCTCTGATATGGTTACCCAAAAATAAAATTCACATGTAAATTTTTAACTATAACCTACATTCCCATGTCATTAATTATGTGTAATGAACTAGAATATTTTAATATATTAGTTAAACAAATTTTCCACAATATCTAGGTGTAAATCATTGAAATTTTCATGGATTACATTCCAGTTTGAGGAAGATACTTTGAGGTTGGCCTATGTAATCCACATCTAGTTCTTTAAAACTATGAGGATGAGATTCAAATTTTGAAGTGGAGAAAATGTCAATTCAAGGTCCATGGAGGCACAACCCTCATATATAAATTCTAAAATAATTGAATGAACATTTTTATTGAAAAAATAAATGTTATACATGATTTACCTAATCCTTAAAAAATCAAAGAAATAATGATCTATTTAGTCCATGATATAATCTATTAGTAACTCATAGAAGAATTTTAAAATGTCTCCATTCTTATGAGGGTCCTGCTATCAACAAATACACCATTTAAATTTATTGAAAATTTTTCTAGTGCATTAATTTATTCAATTAAAATCCTAATAGTTGCTCCTATAATCATTTCACCAGATTGGGAAAAATAATTTTAATTGATGTGTGATTCCAAAGAATTTCCTATTGGAACTGTTTTAGGAAAACGAGTTGGTCACATCATTTGTCCGATCTACTATGAAATTCAAACACGGAATGAATATCAATTGAACTACACAACTATAGATAAATATCTCATTGCAATTGTGTATGATTCTGATAATTTATTATCCTATCTAGTTTAGTCCAAGGTTCTTGTGCACATTAATCATGCTTCCCTTTGATATTAGATGAATAAAAAGGACACCAACCAAATAATGATATGTTGGTTCCTATTTATCATATAGATTTATATCTTCATCAAGAATAACAAAGGCATAGAAAATGTGATCCATGTTCAACTATCTAGACTGTCAATACAAATAATAAAGGGAAATAAAGATATTAACATTGAATTCGACATTCTTAACAAAAAAATGTTTCATTTTATGGTTGAAGAAATCATTTTTATATATTTATAATTATCTCATCATGAGATTTTTACACCAAGATAACTTCATTCCACCAAAAAAAGTGAATTTTTATCTAAAGAATTACACAACTATTGGGATGAACCACTAATATTTAAGTACTACCCTGATGGATTGTTACGACACTGCATTCCAGATGATGAAATCCAAAACTTGTTAGACATGTATCATACATCACCTACTAAAGAACTTTATGGATCAGAACATATAGTAGAAAGTATCCTGCATACTTAACTTATCTAGCCCACACTATACCAAGATTAAAGGGAAAAATTTCAAATCTGTGACTGGAAACAATAAAATAGAGCCATTGGAAAAAGAAATTAAATTCCCCAAAACCCAATACTGGATGTAGAAATATTCAAAATATTGGGAATATATTTTGTGGGACCATTTCCCCATTCACATAGAAATCACAATATTTTTGTAGATATTAACTACGTCTCAAAATGGGAATTATTATAGGATATAACCAATGGAAATGAAAAAGTGGACATGTACATCCTAAAATATTTCTTTATAATTTTTTAGGATATTATATATTACTAATTAGTGACTGTGGAACACATTTCACTTATCTATCTATTAAAGGAACGCTTGATAAATATGGAATCTGGTATAACATCGGAACTTCCAACCACCTGCAAACAAGTAAGAATGTTGAGTTATAAATATTGAAATAAAAAAAATCCTAGAAATGACTATGAACATTAGTCTAAGTGATTGGAGTCAAAAATTGGATGATTCACTGTGGGAAAAACACACTGTTTACAAAACCCCCATTCTAACTAAACTATATCAACTTTTTTATGGAAAACATCATCATCTTCTAGTAAAGGTAGAGCATCTTTAATATTGGAAAATTATGAATCTCAAATTAGATTCTCAAAAACCCGCAGAAGCTCTGGTTCCAGAATTATATGAATTGGATGAAATTAGAATGGATACATATGAAAATTTCAAGTTCTACAAAGTAAAAAAACAAATAAACAGTATGATCCCTGAATTATAAGATGAATCTTTGTCCTAGGAAATAAGGTTATTTCGTTCAACTCTAGGTTCATATTGTTCCTTGGGAAGCTAAAATATAGATGGTCAGGACCCTTATTAGTGGTTAAATTATTCGGTTATGGGACCATTGAAATTAAAAAGGACGACGAACCTCCCCTCAATGTTAGTGGAAAATGAAACGAATTCTATCGAGAACCATTCCATAAATTAATTGTCGTTAGACTGAAATTTATATTAATTAAAATTTTCCAAGCTCACGATGTTAAAGGATGGGCGGACTTATATTCATCCTTGGATATTTCAACATAAGATATTTTAGGTTGTAATAATCATTAAGATATCCTAGGTAGTTTCATTAACAAAGAACCAGGGGATGGTCTAATTCCATGGATAAATATCAAATTACACTTTGCATAACCATTACTCACGATGTGTATTTTCACAAAGATAAATTCAATAAAAATCCAAAATACAAGACATGAAACCCAATTTCACATTGTGTATTTATTTGATCTATTTTTTCAAAATAGGTCATAAACCTAGGGTTCATGACCCTACCCTCACTCCCACTTTGTATCTAACCCCCATCCCCCACCTCCTACTCACTCGACCCAACTCTCCTCCCTCCAATGTTTCTTCTCTGAACTATCCCTACCTCTATCCTACTCCATCTATAGAACACACGATTTTTGGGAACCCTACACCTTATTCTATGTCATAGAAGGATGAACCACCTCCAGTTAAGTGCCCTGAGGTACTACACTTCCTACACCCCCACAATCCTTACAGACCCCCCCCCCCATAATTTTCATTGTAGTCTCTTTACAATTGGTTCCTCACGATGAGACACAATCTACCAATAGTGATTCTTATGATGAAAAACACCATCATATACACCCGATATTCTATTTTTCCAACGCAAAACACCATATAGAAAACAATTACTAATATTGGAATCTAATGATGACCATGAAATCCATGGACTTAGCTTCCCTCGCTCACCTGCATATCATTCAAGAGGTCCTCTATCTCCTTAAGAGACTTCATATTTCCTATATCATTGTGGTATGTGAGGATATGTATAAGAAGTTATTTTTAGTTTTTTACCGAAATTTGAGGTTGCAGATCATATCCTCTAATTCATACTAGGAATACCACTTCATGATATATCATTTACAGAATTTGACATAGGCCTCGAGATCTATACTATAGATTTCACTACATCCATAGTATTTCCTACACTATAGCATGACCCCACCTAGTTAGATTCAAAATGGATTTAGTGGTTGATTTTTCAGGACTCTAAAAGTTACCATGATTAAATGGTTACCAAATCCACCAAATTCTATGTCCCAACACTCTATATCTTACATAGATCCTTGACACATGTCTTGTTCACCCGAGTCATGTCTGAAAGCAGTGTTAGTCAGATGGATGCGATCATCTATTTATATTCATAAGATCCCTTCCATCAATATGGAATCAAATATCACATTTTATGATAGGGATTAGACCCATAGGATGAGAGGCACATTGAGGGGAGATTCATTCATCACACACATATCCCATCATCTCGATGTTTTTATGCTTCACTACCACACACCTAACTCAGTCTAATGGAATCTATTTATATATTTTTTCTATAAAAATGATATTGTTTATCATGGACGGAGGCCTCTACTAGTTTGACCTCGGGGTAGTTGAGGATGCTGACGAGGCCCCTTGAGATCATTCAATAATAAATACTCCTTTTCCACCCGCCACATCACCTCTATCCCCAAAAAACAATTTTCTATCCTCATGAATAACTTACCCTACTGATCAACCCACCATATTATATTCAAAATATCACTATGATATGAACCTATGCATCCTATAAAATCTGTTTCATATTTCCTAGTATCTATGTATCCCTTTTGTAGTGTTCTCATAATTCTCTACTCATTTCTCACATTCTCTAGCTCATTCTAGTCCCTCCATGTTTACCACTATTTCTCCATCCACATCCACATACAACATACAATCAGTACTGTCAAACCCTACTACCCTGTAGGAATATCTGGCAGAGGAGGACCATATAGGAAAGGGACCCACATCCATACTATCCAATGATTCCCCCTTCATCGATCCTACTACCAGACCCATGACCACACTATGAATTAGTACCTCCCCACCACCCAATAATCAGAAATCTACAAGCACCATGGCACCTTCATCTGTATTTGATCATCTAGCCTCTTCAAACAATAGAGTCGTTAACCAAGTTGGTCAGTTTGAACCAAATTATTTTCTGGAGGAGGAAGATGATGATGTTATTAATGAAATTGGGTTTACATAGTGTTTTTTATTCCCCTCCAATAATTTTTTAATGCTTATAGGATAATGATCATTTTTGTTATGCTAATTCTTCCTTTAATATTTGTTTCTCTAAAAATTTCAAAATATAGGATTCTAAAATTTCCTATTTTCATGATTATGTTATCAATATTTACACTTTAATTGTAGATATGGGTTTATACTCTAACACATATTTGGTTTCCAAGGAACATGTTCCACCATCAATGTTTCTTCTGTGAGTGAATCAATACTTGGAAAATGTTGATCACAGGATCCATGATCTATCCCATAGTATTCATGATCATTATCCACCAGCATGAGAATAAATACATTTTCTTCCACATCTTATTTATGCTTGGTATAAACTCAAATTTAATAGTCCTTCTAAAAGACCTTGAAAGGTATAGAACACTTCCAAGAGTTTTTGAAGATGATATAGGAGAGACTATAAAGATGGACGCTACAACATGAAATTTCAATCATCTACCTAGATGAAAACATCATTTGTTGGTGATTTCTGGGAGGAAACCAATATTTAACTAATGTATTGTACTTTATAGTCCTTTTTTTCATGGTAATCATTTTATTGCTTTATATTTTTCTCTACTAGTCACATTGAGCCTTATTGTATACACATTGATGTATTTTTTTAGATTTCTGTTATTAATATTCACTATTTTCACCTAGCGAATATAAACATAAAAATTGATTCAACCTAGTGTACCAAAATTTTATTTGGGGATATATTTGTATATATGAAACATTTTTTAGGTAGTGAACTTCTATATGTCGGTTGAGATCAACAATCCTGTGGAATACCAATCTATATAGGGAGCTCTTGATTCATTATCATTTCATTTCTGAATTTCCATTTCCATTTCTATAACTTAGTTTAACATAACCCTCCCATAGTATTTCCATGTATAGTATTGACAGAGTCTCACTATATGTGTGTGATAGTGTTTTCATTAGTTTCACTTTTGATACACATGAATTATTTTCCGTTCCCATCTATCTATGAGATAATTTTCCTTTACAATCATGTGTTAAAATTGAAAATTATTGTACCCATTAAAATAATAGAAAATATTATTTAGTTAATTGTTGGAAATTCATGTTTTCATATTATTTAGATTTTTATAATGATTTTTGATTTTAGTAATTTAACTAAAAATTAAAATTTTTAAAATTACTTTTAATTAACTTATTACATGGATTTATAACATTAGTGATTTAAATATTTCTTTACTTATTTCCATTCCTAAGGTAAATTTGAGCATAAAAATGAAATATTCTTTTTTGTGCATATTTATTGAGTGATACTTGGGGCTTGTAAACATATCAAAAAATGAAATGAAATATTATTGAGTTTATGATTGAACAAATATAATTTTAAAATGATTGTGGAAATTTTTCTGATCTAATTTTTCCTAATACCCACCTTACATCTTTCCCTGATTTATCCCATTGATTCCATGAATGACATTATAGGATGATGTTATTCCAATATGATTATCCCTTCATACCATACTCACTTTATAATGGATGAATTTACACTGAACAAGTGTTGATGATGTTTTTATCAAGATGATATGGGATGATTCTACTATATAGTTGAGTTGTACTTATCACCAAACTTTTTGATTGTGATTCATATGTACTTTTATTATTCAAAATATCTCATGTTCATTTTGAAAATTTAAATGCAAATAAAAATATTTGGGTTGTGAATTAAGAAGTCAAAAACACCATTTCTAGACTGATGAATCCCATAAAGGATTACATGTGGTTAGGTATGGATGTGTGATTCTTCCTAGGCATAAAATTCCAAAAAATGTAACTTAAAAATAAAAGAACAATATAAAATTTTCAGTCACATGGTATAAATATATGGATACAACATGAGATACTAAGATAAATGACTCAATTAGCCATAGAGTATTCATATAGTCACACATTTCACGTCATTCATGTATTTCACTCCAGAGCCTCCCCTAATTAATGAGATTGTTTTTCTATAATTTTCACCTAACGATAGCCTCCGAGTAATGATAACCAAATTGTAGAAGACCAAATGATTAATTTTGGATGTTTCATTTATATGTGTAGATGATAAAACCAATTCAATCCTATGTTTAGTATCTTGTTCATAAGATATGATCATCAAACTAATTTCATTTTACCCACAGTTAAGGGTGAATCTTCATTTTGTGGTAAACTGGAAATTGGTATGGAGTTCATTTGAAAATTAAAAAATGTAATTAAAAGACTAATAATTTTTTTAATGAATTGATAAATGAGGAATTATAAATTTTATATGTGGAGATGAATTTGGAGACTGAATTGTTTTCTTACCCATGTTTTTATTTACCTAGATATAATGAATATTTCATACATTAAACATTTTTGACCTATTGAAATCCCAATTTAGATCTTTTTTCTCGATGATATAAATTTTTTATGTGTGGGGTAATTTAATAAGTTAAAACCATATATATATATTTATATATATTTCAGAATGATATTTAATGATTTAATCTATAGTTCAACTGGTATGCGTCTTTTACTATAAGAAACACAATTTCAAGCATTTAATAGAAAAAATGTAGAATAAAAACAAAATTAGCTATTACACATTGTAAAACCAAATTACAAAATGAGTAGTATCATTTCACAACATGATACATGACGTGGAAAATTTTCATAAATAATTTCAAGTTGTGAAGTCATTTCAAAAATTTATACACCATTACATTTTTGTGTTACATATGAATCCAATATCAATATTGAAGTAAAATCTCGTAAAAAGAAACACATAATGAGTCCCACATAAACGTCTTGAAATGATTCGAAGATCAAATTCACCAACTGAGATACATACATGATTTGTGTAGATTAAAAAATCCAAGGGAAAAATATGGATTTGTATTAAATGACATGAAACACAATTATACATCTTGTAATATCCTGATATTTACCTATAGCATGCATACCAAATAAAAGGATATGGTGGAACTTTCAGTTTTCTTTATACTTCCTTCTAAAATTTATGCAACCCCTCTACCCATCCTCAAATTTTATCAGTTATTTTTTATATTTAATGTTAATAAAAGAACTTTTTATCGATATTAATGATTTCATTCATCATTCTCTATATATCCAACGCGGTTTTGCATGTTTTTTGATTCGATCACCATATTTTTATGAATCCTCACTACACATGTTCATAATAGTATTTCTAGTAATATGTTTATTTAAATTTTGTTTGGTTTGAGATTTATTATTGTTATTCTCATATAAATATTTTCTAGTTGATTAATCTGAAACAATTATTTTTTTCATTCATTTAATCTCATTGTCTCTTGGACGTTTTTTCAGGATTTCAATTCATTATTGATATGTAATTGATCATACCATGACTAGAAAAACTAATTTTGGTGAGGATCTGGAGTAGGGGTGTTTAAACTCAATAAATCATCATATCTCAAATTGGTATACATAAGGATTTTTATTCAAGGTAAACAAAATTTTTCTATCCAATTCTCTTGAAAAACCCTTACGAGGAGAAATTTTAATGAAAAAACTTTTCCTTATTTAATTAGAATAGGTAATGAACAATATCTTGTGACACATTCATCCCTAGAATCTATGATTAATGAATCATTGTTTTATCTTCTTGAAAACCATTGAATAGATACCCCCAATATAGATCTTGTTGGTCTGAACCAGAGTAAATAGTAACGTCTACTTGATTATAATCTTAAACCATAATGAAATATCATGATTTAATTAATATCACCCTGTCTACCAAAAAATGAAATTTTCCTTGATCCATAACTTATTTATGATCTTAAAAAAAGTCCTCAGAGAATTAATTTTCCCAAAAATTATCAAACATGTGATGACTAATACCCAAAATGGTTTAAATCCTTAGTTTATTTCTTCCATCTCTTCTTCCCCATGTGATAATCCTCACACTATCACAATACTATGCCTTAGAATAATTTTTTTCATTGGAAATTTTTTTTTCTAATAAGATATATTCTCATCTGAATTAAATAATTCATGGTGGGGTGCTAAATAATCAAATGAACATTAATAAATACTATAATAATGAGGGAATATATAATTTTATATACCATACCAACACCATAATGCACTCATGCCAATACATATTACATTAATTTTTTATCTGATTACCCAAACTTGTTTGTCTCATGAGACCAACTAATATATCGAGGTGTTATAGCAGGCCTTATGCATCACTAAAAAAGTCCATTTCATTCTCCATATTAATGTATAAAATGGTTAAAAATTAAAAAAAAATTCATAATAGGCATAGGGAACTTAAATATTTTTCCAAATCAAGAAAAACATAAATGCAATCATTTATAATAGTAGACTAGTATAAAACCTATAATACATATCTTGGTCAGTAAATATATTCCTTAACAATCAAAACTATCATGGTGAATGGTATCAATATATTACATTCACACTAAAACTAATAATAAGCCATAATAATAAATAATGAGGATGGTATCATTATAAAATTTACCCAATGATAAATAATTAAAATGATAATTTTTGTAATTGATGAATGGAAATACCATAAAAATTATATTATAAACAATTTGGAGGAAAACATCAATTTCTTATTGAGAATAAATTTAAAAAACAAAAAAAAATCCATAATATTAAAAAAATAAGTTATAAAAATAGTTTAATGGAATCCTTTAAAGAAATATTTATTGTAATGATTGTTCATGATAAATGGTAATTATGTACATCTAGTTTAAAACATTCCTTTCTCCCTATTTTAAGAGGGTCATAAATGAACTCCTTTGGAAAAAATTAAGAATATTATATTAAAAAAATTAAAATCAATAAAATGGGTAAAAATATATTAAAAAATCATTTGTAGAATATTATAAATAGTATTAAAAATAATTCTCTAAAAACAGATATATAAGATGATTTATTTTTTATCAAATTTAGAAACAAATTTGGTTTTTCATTAAATAATTTTCTAAACCACATTACGTACATAAGAAATCAAAAATGGTTCTGTTTTATGAAAAATTAATGAATAGGTAGATGAGAATAAATATATTGTGTATCAGATATAAATATCTATCAATTCCCTCTAGGTATACTTAAACATAAACAATCCATCATAATTAGGATATTGTGAAATAGACCCTTACCAGATTGGTAACATTTTTATCATAATCCCCATGAAAATATTACGTCAATTTAAACATTAAGTAACAGTGAGAAAAATTTATTCCTAATATTAAATATCATAAGGGTATTATATACACCACGAAATATAAATAAATGGTGAATATGTCATATGTATGATGAAAGTAAAAAATAAGACCAAAAACCTTAACTCATGTCAAATTTCCATTGTACGTGTTCATGCTTTCTATATTTAAATATTGATTTATTATACATATATTATATTAAAAAAATCATATATATGATAATATATAGTATTTACTTATAAGATTTTTAACATAATTAATAAATATTATTTATTGAAAACATTATTTTGGGTGAAAACTATTTTATTTTTCATAAATGTTTAGGTTTCGAATTTTTTGCCCTGGTATGAAAATAATGTACCCCATAATCTCTATAAATATTTCCATTATATAAATATCATAATTATTAATTATATGTCAATTCATAAGATTCTATATAATTTAGAGGTATAAAAATAAGTACACTATTTATAGAGATGATGCACTGTATCCACACATTAATGCTATTTCCTTTTTTGAAAAGATGAAATGAGGGAATGTTAAATATAACATCACCATTATAGAATCATTATTATATAATGTATATATATATATAGCATATATATAATATATATTCATGAAATATATGATTATTTCCATACATTTCAAAATAATTTAAAAAATGTTTCATTACAAATCAAGGAGTGGGTGGTACATAGATATGATGTTATCATTTCCCCACATATTTGAATATATAAAGGTATATGTGATATTATGATTTCATAAATATATTTCTATCATAAATACCAAATATATATATATATATATTAAAAAAATATTTCATTGTGTTATATGGTGATTGAAAATGGATTACATCATTTCATGATGTGGTACACCAGCGTACACATGAAGGACTATGTTATTCCAAATTTAATGAATGAAGATACAGATATAGTTTATTCTAATAAAAATAGAATATAAACATATGATTTTATAGTAATTATATTATTTTAGAATATTTGGATAATATTTTTATGTGATAATGTTAAAAAATAAAATAATGATGCATTGTTATGAACTATACCTCATCTTCATTGTTTTGAATAGTAGATGAGAGGGGGTTCCAGTAACACCCTAAGTTTCTAAAATATTAAAAATATGATTTGAAGAATATATGTCAAGAAAAAATTATCATAGATAATAATTTAAGAACCAATATATGATAATTTTTTTAAATAATAATCTGTTATATTTCTTTAGGTATAGATAACCATAATATTATTTTCCTTGAAAACATAATCGACATCAAACACCGATCTTAAACGAATAAAAAAATATATAACTGTTATAACCGGGACATTAAATTGTAATGTTTAAACAATATTATCAAATATTTGATATATATTTATAAATATTACATATTCAATATAAATTATTGATAAATATTTAGTAAATAATCAATTATTTTTTAGTGATTTGATTTTATTATATGAAATTTAGTTTTCTTTAAATATGATTATATTGATTTTTGGGGAAAAAATTAGCAAAATTAAATTATATAACTTTTTGGAAATTAATTTTAAAATTTACATTTTTTTTTCAAATCATATTCTCAATATTTACATTGGACGATATTTTTTCCATTTTTTGAAACATATTTATTTTTCTGTGGATATAAATTTTTTTCGAAAACTGAAAAAAAATTTCAAAAAATTGAACAACTAAAAAATCCCATTATGTTAAGAATATTATTTCATTTAATATAAGTATTAATTTTTTATATTTAATCCATTTATTTTTTTAATCAACTTCTTATCTTATTTTATTATATTTTATTATGGTTTTAAAATTGTAATTTTTTGAAAACTATTTTAATGTTCAAATGATTATTATTTTAAAATAACTAAAAACCCTAATTTTGAATTATATACATTTAATTTATATTTTAAATTTTATTAAATATTATTTTTTATTTAGACAATGATTATTATTATTCACAATGTTAATGTATAATAACTTTTTTCTAGAAAAATACATTTCTAGAAAACCCGATTTTCATTGCTTCTCTTGGAAAAATTTAAATTACATTTCCCAATTACGTGAATTAAATTTGTTAAAATGGATTCTATAATGATAATAATAATATTTATATTATTTAATAATTTCAAATTAATTTTTAACACAATTAATTATGAAATAAAAAAATTATTTATAGTTGTTATAGTGAAAATGGTTTATATGGGTAAACTAAAACATATGGGTAAAAAAGGACCAATTTTTCCAAATAAACTATAAGATGATAATATTTCATCCTTATAATCTCTATTTCCCTATAAATATTTGTCTTGGACTATTTTGGCATTTCAACAATTTTGATATTCCTTTTTCATTACAAAAATTACAAGTCTACAGCACATCTCACTTGTAGAAGGCCACACCCTCTCTTATCCTCTCTACAGCTTCAAAATACATTTACATCAAATAATACCTACCCAAATTTGTTAAATAATTACCTTACAACATCATATATCACTTATTATGATCATTAATTCAACATTAAATTTATTTTGGTGATTACCTATGGAGGTTATACAAAGAAGAGATGCTGATCTTAACCGAGCATCCAGATTTTATTACTTATTTTACAAACTTATTATATTATTAAAATATAATTATTTAATAACACTAGTATAAATAATAATCTGATATTGTCTAATGTTATTTGAATAACCTTAATCTCCATTCTATAAAATCTATTGCGAGGAAAAATCATCATTCATGGTTACGACAGACTGCCACCTGGAAAACAAATGTCATTATTTTTCAATCATTTCCTCTCAAGAATTCATATAATAAGTGAATAAAATTATATATATTATAATTTTAACATTCATATACTTATTTAAATACTATAATACATATAAAATATTAAATCAATTTCACATGGGATATGATAACTTATTTCGTATGTACCATGGAATGCCCCTAATGATGCATTATTACTCACTTCTCACAAACGAATTATATGGAAGGTAATAATGATTATTATAATGATTATATGTAATATAAATGACATTATTATGATATTTTTGAAATATATATCAGTTTAAAATTATAATATGTCATTTTTTTCTTAATTTGACTTATTATAATGTCATTTGTGTTCACATAATTACTACCTCCTCCACAAAATGATAAGAATACCATTTTCATCACCACTAAACAAGAATGATTTATATAAGTATATTTAAATAAATAGTAAATAATTTATGATATGGTGATATATCTATAATGATAAAATATCACTTACCTTCATTCAATAATGATCATTGAAAAATGGAAATGTTACTCATGCGTACGTACGACATACCGTCTCCATGATTTTATTATAATTAATTTCTCATAATCCTATTTCATGAGTAGTGTTAATAGTTTATATGATTATATAATATGATAAATATTTTACTATAAATATTATTTAAATTTTTAAATAATGATCTCCATGTCCATTGATAACACAAATAATCCATTTTCAATCAATGAACATAACGTACTCAAAAACACCTTTTGTGGACATAACCAATTATATTTTTGAATATTCCATTAAAAAATATAATAAAAAATATTTATTTATATGGTATTAATCATTTAAATGATTCTTATAAAAATAAAAAACTTTATATAGCATTATTATAATATATTTAAAGTATATACGTGGAAAATTTTAACTCAATATAAGGGTTGATCGTCTTACTTTTAATTCTGTGAAACATATATTATATTCATGAAATATTTTTTTTATATTGTGTATAAAAACCATGAATATATTTAATTAATCAAAACATGAAAACTATTTTGATTTAATAATCCAAATTTGGTTTTCTCTAATATGTGTTTTTATCAAGATATTACCAAACTCATAGGGGACTTCATCTCAATTTCCCTTCATTTTGGAATATTGAAATTTTAAAAAACTATATTTATTTATAAGCTATATATATAGAATATATTTACATATTATATCATGGTACTCTTTATTATCATGATATTTAATGTTTCATTTATTTTTTTTATCTCATAGGATTTATGATTGAAATTATTTCTAATGTGTAAAATGATTTACAATATAATCTCCATTATTTTTAATTATGTTTTGGTCTAAGGTTAATTTTTTAGGAATTAATTTACTATTATCTTAAAGAAAAAAAATTATTATCTAGTACAGATGAATGTGTTTAACATGTAATGTTTACATTATATTTATCACCAATTTAATCAACATTAAGAAATTCATTTATAAGAGAAACTAATCTTATAATTTATTAGATTTGGTATCATTCTCTTCAATATAGATATTTTTTAAAAATAATTAGAAATTTTTATTTATAAATTTTTTTCATTAAGAAAATTTTCTTTTACTCTAAAATTCCATTAAATTATTTGTAAATGTGGTTTCCCAATGTCTTCTAAATGATTCAATTTTGATATAATTTCACAAAATGTATCAAAAAGAGTGATTATTTAAACCAATTCAAATGAGTATATATTTTAATTCCCTCCTGACCATTGTTTTATTTTAACTATACTTTATAATTATGAATTTAATTACTAAAATTATTTTCACTGTTTGTTATGGTATTTTTGTTTTTAATGTTTTTTTCCAAAAAACCTTATTTTCATCAAAATTTATTAAATAGTATTTTAATGGTACTTTAATGAATAAACATAAAAAATATATTTTTGTTACTAATTCCCAAATGTTTATATTCTATAATGATACCATCTTCTTTATTTATCTGGAGGGATTATGATTATTTCAATGGGATTATTATAAATTATTTTTCTCTTCCATGGGATAAAAATTATCCAAAGATATTTGTATGGAAGAAGTTTCTTTTCCACATGTTAATCACATTTACAATTTAATTTTATGTAACAAGATTATTTTATATTTTTTAGTAATCATTTAAATTGATTATTTAACCCATTAATTTTTCATGGTTTAATCATGTTTCAAAGGGACTCGCATGAAACCATTTTCTTTTTCATGGGTGTTGGACTCCTCATGTGTTAATCATGTTTTAATGATCAAAAATTCTATTACTATTAATTAATCTCAATCTTAATTGCACATCTTGATAATGCTCTTCAATCTCAATAATAACTACACATCATGGTTTAATGATAACAAATCTTATGGATGTTAATTACTCTCTTTATTATTTACATGTCTTATGAATGATCACAAATCTCACATATATTAGAAATCCTTTATATTTATGAATCAAGCTCTTGTACTCTCTAATTATTGATCTTAATCCATATTCTATATATTACTGTCTAACTCCAATTACAGATATTTGTTGGAGTATGGACACACCGTGAAGGACTCGCCGTGACCCAGACACCGTGAACTAGACACCGTGAAGGACTCACCGTGACCCAGACACCGTGACCCAGTCAACGTGAACCAAACACCGTGACCTCGACACCGTGAGCTAGACACCATGACATGGACATACCATGACCACATACCGTGAAGACTATACCTTGAAGAAGACATCGTTTACATAATCACTATGACACTGTTTCTTAACTTTTTGTCAATATTATATAAATAATTATAACAGTCATATTTGATGTTTTTAATGAAATTAATTTTATTTAATGATAGTTAATGGCATGTCAGGAAACCTTATCTCGTACCTATGAAAAGGGAATCATTCCTACTACAAGAACTTGAGGAATATAAGGAAGATTGAGATGCATTACAAAATAAAGGACAAGAGAAGCAAGAAGAAAAGTGAGAAAAGTGTGACGATGCAACAAGAAGAACATACATACACCTGAGAGCACTGTGTTGAACAAGAAGAAAAATCCTGAATAAGAATGAGATTGCAAGACTTTAAAAGAACTCTCATGAATGCAATCCAACACCACTGAAGAAAACACAATGAATCAAGAGATCATTCTCACTCCTGTAGAACACAAGCTTAACTTCGACACTCTGTTTTTTCAACAGAAAAACCAAAGAAAGACTCAGAAGCATTCTTGTTGAATCCAAAGATTCCAGAGCGGCATTGATAATCACTAGAGCTTTCTAAAATATTATCTGTTCTCTCTAAGTGATATATTTATTAACTTTCAAGCAGTGTGGTGTACTCTGTATATCTTATAAACACACTATCTCCTGTAATGAACTGGAGGATATCAAATCCTCACTCCAAAACTCTTAACTCTTGTTTACCCACATCAATTGTGGAAGAGGTCCTTGTGTGGCTTGGCCTTTGTTTTTTCCCACGTAGAATAGTGGTAGTGGTCCCTACATGGCCTGGACAGTTTCGTAAACAGTTTTTAACCACGATCTTTGGTGTGGATCAAATTTATATAAATTTGAGAAGACTAAGTCTCGGCTTGAGACTGAACCTCTTGTTATATCTGTTGTTAATATTTAGTTTATGTTCAAAGTATACTACATATATCTTATTTATTTCCTCAGATATTACTTTGAAATACAAAAATATTTCAAAGCTACATTGATAGTTAAATTAGAAAGTGTTTAAACTTATTGTAAATCAGTAGGATATTTTCAAAAGTTATTTTGATCTTGTGGTTAAATTAACTAAGACATAATCAATCTTTGATAATCTAGGTGAACATTTACAATCTGTATAAATTCACTACAATTTAACTTATTTTATAAATCATAGGATTTTAAATAAACATTATTTTAACAAAAAAATTTAAATGGAACTCAATTCACCCCCCTCTTGAGTATCCACTCTAACCAACATTTGGTATCAGAGGTTTTTTTTGTTTAAGGATCTTTGAAATACTCTGTTTTTCAACTGTGATTTTAGTTTCATCTTTAAAGATCTTAAATTTCCATTAGTTCTAAATTTTATCTCTGTAAATTATCTTTCTAAAATATAGCTATAGACAATATACTAGAGGGTGCTGCTACAAAGAAGACACCTTTCTTTAATGGTATAAACTTTTCTCAGTGGAAACATAAAATGAAAATTCATTTAGAAAGCATGGGTTTTGATATATGGACTGCTATAGAGTCACAATATAAAATTACAGAAACTGAATGAAAAACTTGTGATGATCCTACAAAGACTGCCTACAATAATAATTTTAAAGCCATGAATGCCATGTACTGTGCTTTAGGAGATGAAGAGTTTAATAGAATTTATTCTTGTAAAACTGCTTTTGAAATTTGGGATACTTTGGGTGTTTCTCATGAAGGAACAACCAATGATAAAGAAATGAGATTAAATACTTATACTGTTAAATATGATAATCTTAAATTGAAGACTGATGAACCTATTTCTGATATGTATCATAGGTTTAATGAGATAGTCAATACAATTAATTCACTCGGAAAGGTTGTTCCAACAAAGGAACAAATTATGAGAATCTTGAGATGTTTACCAGACTGAGGGAGAGGCACATCTGTTTCAATCAGAGAGTAATGTGACATTGCTGCTCTACCTATCAATGAAATCATTGGTAAGCTTGTGATGTATGTGGAAGAACTCAAGGTGAATAAAGAGGAAGATGATGAATCTAAGAGGAAATCTGTGGCTTTCAAGACTACTGCTTCAAAGAGTAAGGACAAAGATAGAGCTCAAATACAAACTGACAGTTCAACAAGTGAAAATTCAGACTCTGATAGTGATGCTGAAATGGCTCAGATAGCCAGAAGGATTAAGAAATTTTATAGAAAGAAGAAATTTTTTAGAAAATCAAATTAAAAAGAAAATTATGACAATAAGGGACATTGGATGAAGGATTGGAAATTCCAGATAAAAGTGATGTAGTTTTTTTATATGAGTGCAAAAGTAATGGACACATTAAAGCAGACTTCCCAATGTTAAAATTCAAGAAGAAATATGATTACAAGGACAGTAAGTACAAAAATGCTATGAAAGATACCTGGAGTGCTTCTGAAGACATCACAAGTGAATATGAAATGTATGATTCTGAAAGTAATCGTGCCAACATGTGTTTTATGACTAACAAATCCAAGGTAACCTCAGATACTCATGTTTTAAATTATTATTATTCTAGTGATGATGCAGAATCTGATTCGGATTCTGAAAACATGACTAGTGAAAAATTATTTGAATACTGTAATATTATGTAAGTGACATTCAATGAACTTAAGGATAAATACAAATCATTAAAAAAATAGCAGGCTCTCACTACTTCTATTAAAACCGAACTTACTATTGAAAAAGAGAAAAATTATCATTTGTTAATGGAGAAAACTGAACAGAAAATGTCAAATTAGCAACTTAGAAAAGACTTAGAGAAGTTAAAAAATGTAAAGTATACACTAACTAAAATTCTAGGAAAGAAATTTGTGCCAAAATACACTACTGGAATAGGCAACAAACCTAGACAAAGACAGATCACCAAGAATAGATTTATTCCAAAATCTAGAGATAATACTGCTTGTTCTAGTTCGGGACATTTATATGCTTCAACTAGTTATTCACATACTTATAAATCAAATAGAGTTTATATTTCAAAATATTTTGATTCTGTAAATTATATGAGACTCATATGACAAATTTGGGTTCTAAAAGCTTTGATTGCTAACCTGTCTGGACCCAAGAATATCTCGCTACCAAAATCATTTCCTATCTAAATCTATTTTGCAGGAAACCTGGTTGAAGAGTTCTTACAAGAAGACATGGTATTTGGACAGTGGATGTTCAAGACATATGTCTAGGGATTACTCATGTTTCAAAAGTATAATAAATGTTGATGGAGGTCTTGACACCTTTGGTAATAATTCTAAAGGAAAGATCATCGGCCTAGGCCATATTGGTAACACTGAATCAGTTTTAATTTCCAATGTTTTATTTGTTGATGGATTTAAATATAATATGTTAAGTATTTATCATTTATGTGATAATGGTTTTAATTTTAAATTTTAAAATGATTCTTGTAATGTTTTTAATTCCAAAAAAAATTTAGACTTTTCTGCTTTAAGTAATGAAAATGTTTATGGTTTTGATTTAAATTCCTTATCCAAGAAAAAATTTTCATGTTTAAGTGATTTTTATAAAGATTCATGGTTATGGCATAGAAGATTAGGACACTACAATATACACTCACTTAGAAAACTAACTAGGAAGAACTTAGTTAGAGACCTACCTAAACTTGAGTTTCCAAATGACAAAGTTTGTAATCCCTGTCAAAAGGGAAAGAAACATAAAGATTCATTTAAATAAAAGAATGAAGTTTCAACTTATCAACCTCTTGATTTGGTTCACATGGATTCGTTTAGACTATATAGAGTTTCTATCATAAATTGTAAGCACTATGTCTATGTCCTAGTAGATGACTTTTCTAGAAATACTTGGGTATACTTCATAGCTCACAAAAGTGAAGCTTGTTCTTACTTTGTCAAATACTCCAAGTCTGTAGAAAATCTTAATGGAAAAAAGATTAAGACCCTAAGAAGTGATCATGGTCGTGAGTTTTAAAATCATGAATTTTAAACCTATTGCTCACACAATGGCTATAGTCATAAATTTTCTGCTCCTAGGACACCCCAGAAAAATGGTGTAGTAGAAAAAATAAATAGAACCCTTTAAGAAATTGCTAGAACGATGCTTACTAAATATGACCTGCCTATTTACTTTTGGGCTGAAACTGTGAATATATCTTGTTATATTATTAATAGAGTCTTAACTAGACCTGTTTTTAAGAAGACCCCATATGAGTTTTGGAACAATAGAAAACCTAAAGTTAGTTACTTTAGAGTCTTTGGCTGCAATGTCTTTATTATTAATAAAAAAGATAATCATGATAATTTTGCTTCTATGAGTGATGAAGGAATATTTTTAGGATATTCTTTAACCCGTAAGTATTATAGAGTTTTCAACAAAAGAAACAAGTGTGTGGAAGAATCTGTTCACATCAAGTTTGATGAAACTGATCCACATGATCCTAAAACCTCTCTTGAAAATCTTGAAGAAGATATATCTGTTCTGGACCTTAATGATAAAATCAATGAACAAGCTATAAAAACAACCAGTTCTGGACATATTCCAGAATCTGCTTCTAATGATCCAAAACCTAGAGAATAACCTGAAGATTCTAGCCTACCCTTTCTAGATCAACTAGAATTCTAAAGAATCTTCCTTTACATACTATTGTAGGAAATCTTGATAGAGGGACACAGACTAGTGCTTCTCTTAGAAATCAGGTTGAACATCAAGCCTTATTGTCATAGCCTGAACCTAAAAACATTGATGATGCTATTAATGATGAATTTAAGGTAATTTCTATGTAGGAATAACTCAATTAATTTGAAAGAAATAATGTTTGGAATCTTGTTGAAAGCCCTAAGGACACTTTCACAATAGGTACTAAATGGGTGTTTAGAAATAAAGTAGATGAATCTCGAAACATAGTTAGAAATAAAGAAAGGCTAGTTTCATAAGGCTATAGTCATGAAGACTGTATTGACTATGAGAAGAATTTTTCTCCAGTAGCCAGATTAGAAGCTATTAGGATTTTACTTTCTTATGCTGCACATCTAAATTTCAAACAATCTCAAATGGATGTCAAGAGTGCATTCTTGAATGGATATGTTGCTGAGGATTTTTTTGTTGAACAACCACCTATATTTTCAAACCCTCATTTTCTGAATCATATTTTCAAATTATCAAAAGCTTTATATGGTTTAAAGCAAGCTCAAAGAGCTTGGTATGATAGATTAAGTACTTTTATAATTTCTAAAAGTTCTACAAAAGGAATAGTTGATCCTACTCTGTTTATAAAATGAATTTATAAATATGTTTTAGTTGTACAAATTTAAATAGATGATATTATTTTTGGATCTTCAAAAACTACATTATGTACTGATTTTTCTAAAATGATGAAAAATGAATTTGAAATGAGTTTAATGGGTGAACATAAATTATTTCTTGGATTTCAAATCTTTAAAAATGATGATGGAATTATTTTAACTCAAAGTAAATATACTAGAGATCTTTTAAAATGTTTTGTATTGGATAGCACAAAAAGTAGTGACACTCCCATAAGTACCACTTATAAGATGGATCTTGATGAAGATGGTAAATCTGTTGATCAATCCTCTTATAGAGGAATGATTAGAAGTATACTCTACCTGACCGCTAGTCATCCTTATATTATGTTTAGTGTGTGTTTGTGTGCTTGTTTTCAAGAAAACCCTAAAGAGTCACATTTAAATGTTGTAAAGAGAAAATTCAGATGCCTCAAGCATACTCCAAATTCTGGACTATTCTATCCTAAAGGACAATCATTTGAATTAGTTAGTTATTCTGATGCTGATTTTTCTAGATGTAAGTTAGATATAAAAAGCACCACTAGAACATGTCACCATTTCGGAAAGTCACTAGTATCATGGGCTAGTAAGAAACAAAATTCTGCTGCATTATCTACAGTAGAAGCTGAATACATTGCAGCTCGATGGTGTTGTCCACAAATTTTGTGGATGAACCACACATTACTAGACTATGGATATCAATCCAGACGTGTCCCAATAAATTGGGACAACACATGTGCTATTAATATTTCTAATAATAATGATTCTCATTCTAGGACAAAACATATAGATGTAAGACATCACTTTTTGAGGGATCATGATCAAAAAGGTGATATCACATAGGAATTCATTGGTACTGAATATCAACTTGCTGATATATTCCCTAAACCATTAAATTCCGAAAGATTAGACTACATCATACATGATCTTGGTATGATTAATCATAAATAGACATCTTACTGATATTAATGTTTAATACTTTTCTGTATTTTAATTTACGGTTTCATGGTCACTGTTTCTAAGTTACTATTTTATGTTCATGGTCTCACCATCAAGACCTTATGCACACGGTCCATCAACTCACTGTCTCCCCGTGACTATAAAGAATGCTCACTGTCTCACAGTGACGACAATCAACTGTCTCACCGTGATGACTAGTTTTCATCACACCATAATTCCTACTCACGGTCTCAACGTGAAGATTATTTTTAGTCTTATTTTCACTCGTATAGCGGTAATTTTTATTTTCAATGCTATTTTTTCCGCGTTTTTGTTTTCATGACGTTTCACATTCCCAAATGATAAAAAATAAGGGTTTCATTTGATTCCTTATGCGAACTCTCTCTTGAACCTTCTCTTCCCTCTTTCCCTAACCTTCAGTTAATGCCAAGGATGAAGCATCCATCTTCACCCTCGTCTGAGAAGCACCACTCTAAGAAACAGAAGAAGATACCAAGGATAGCTCCCGAAGGACCTCTAAACCCAAACCTGGTAAGCCTTACTGTTGTACCTGAAAAATAAGTTTTCCCTGAGTTTTTGTTGTCTATAAAATCTTTAGTTTTGAAAGTTTTAATAGAATAAGGATGGCTTGAATGGTTCTCTAGAAAAAATAGTCCAATTTACCTGATATTGGTATCTCAATTCTACCAATATGTGAAGTTTTCCTTCGATTTTGGAGAAAGCATTATTAAAACCAGCTGGATAAATAGTCAAAAGTGCTCTTTCTCTATGAGGTTGTGGGTCGCATATCTATAGATTCCACATGAAGGAGTTTGTGAGGATTACCAGAGAGACCCTCCTCCAACAACCGACATCTTTGAACTAGAGAATGCTTTGGAAATCCAGACTGGAAATGGCACCAAGCGAAGGGCCATAGCTGCTGAATTAGATGGGGAGAAAAGACTACTATTCATGTTTGTTCAAAATTTGATTATTCTGAGAAAAGGAGATATTGTTGTGATGTAGTATGAAGAAGTGTTCATGATTCACCTGTTGAATAATGGTCATAAGATCAACCTATGATTGTATGTTATTAAACATATATGTGAGCTAATTAAAGTAACATCCAAATCCACCTACTTGTTTTACTTATGGATGATTTCAGCTATGTTAGTCGCCAAAGGTATGATTGGACCGAATGAAGAGAAATTAGGGGACTTTGATTTCTACCTATCCATGCCTATCAACAGAAGGATGAAGATTAGTTGGAAACCCTAGATGAAGCAGTGGGTTGAGGATAATGATCAATTATAAAAAAAGTTTAATCTTATTGAATATCCAAGAAGGCCTAAAAATCTATCTGATCCTGGTTTGGAACTAGATGAAGTAGCTGAGTATTCAGAATAAGAAGAAGAAGAGGAAGTAACAACTGAAGTATCTCCTAGAGAAGATTCTAGAAGACCTCCAATGGAAACAGATCCTATTGAAAAAGAAAGGGATGTTGTCCCTGCTATTATCCCTCCTGAAATACCTCCAGTAGAGGAAGTTGTTGTTAGTTTGAGAGAAGAGGAAGCTCATGCTTCTAGTTCAGATGTAAATCCAGAAGCTCATCCTAATGTTGGAAGAAAATTGGTATTTCCTGATTCAAAACAGCAAGCATCCTTAGAGGTAGATCCAATTGAAGAGGATCTTTATGTTGATAAAGAAGCAAGTCTAGAAGCTCAACCAGTGGAACAATCGGTTCCTAAGATAATTCCCTCTACTGAAGAGAGGATAAAAATTGACTTTCAGATGGTAAGGAAAGAGTTTTCTTAAGAGAATAGGGATGATCGTGTGGATCTTGATCTTGATTAGCCTATAGTATCTGAAATGGAAGCACAATTTGTGGGGGGAAAACCTCAAAACCTTGAGATTATAGAAGCTGGATATGCTGAAGCTTCTCAACCTTCTGTATCATACTCTATGTACACTCGGTATGAATTCCCATGATTTTATGACGTAAATGAGTCACAGCAAGTGACTATAGCAGGAATGGATCTTTCTTCTCTGTTTCAAATGAAGTCTATATCTCATCCAGAACTAGAACCAGAGCCCCATCCTCAATATGAATCAGAATTTGAGTCTGATGATACTCTAAACCTGAACCAGAATCTAAACCTATACCTTTACCTGTACCCTTACCTGAGCATCACTCCTTTGGGACTAACGATGATATGAATGTTTTTTGAGAGACTCTGTTAGCTGGAGTTGAGAAGATTATGTCCACTCAACCTTGTCCAGTGACTCAATTATGTCAAAAGATGCATCAATTCTCTTGGAAAATAATATATTGCATATTCAACCAATGATGATCCGAGAAGTTCAAGAAGACAGAGTAAAAAATAAGCTGTTGTGTGCTGATGTTGCAAACATGAAAAATATGGTATCAAATTTGCAGAATGAGTTGTCTTTGATATCAGAGCCTACTTCTATTTCTGCCAATGCACCTGTTGCTACTTCTGCTAAGCCATCTGATTCCCTCCTTGCTAGGGAAATTTTGTCTCATGTTCATCCATATCTACTTTATTTTGATGAGAAGATTGGAAAAAGACACAGAAAAATGCTGGAATGCATGAGGGAACTTGTAGAGAATCTGAATAAGCTTACAAATGAATACACTGGATGCCTGAAAAAAGTTCTAAAATAGATCAATGTTATAACCAAAGATGTCAAGGATTCTCCTGCTTCTGATCAGATCTCCACACCATAATTGGATGATTCTCTACTGAGATCCATAATCAAGGAAGAACTTCAGAATTCCTTCAGTGGATTGGATGTATCATCTTTTTCAGAAGTGGTTAAGAACAGTGATAATGCATTGGACATTGTTAAGATTCATTCTAAGATAGCCAATGATGCTCAACAAGAGATCACCAAGAAAATAGATTTGTATCTCTACCAGATTTTATCTAAATGTGATATGACATATCACTTTAGGTATCTTGTGGAAAATTTGAGAATCCCTCTGGTGACTCAAGATTTTAATGCTCATGTTCAGAATCATACCGAGTTCACCAGATTGTTGGATAGATTTATAGAGAATAAGGATGATTTTGAAAAGTCTATGCATTATGGTGGTGAAATCATTACAGATTTCATCAATCTTTTGAAGTCGTATCTTCATGTGCAGAGTACTGCTATAGTTTCTCCAGCTGCTGCCCCCCTTTGACCTGGTCTACCTACCTTAGCCTCAACTGCCATGACAGTTAGCCAAGCTCTTTCTCAGATCCGACCAGTCATTCTTGACCAACCACATCCTAGATCTTCTATTGCTCCAAATTTGGATCTATCTATTTTTGAAGGTCTACCATTACCCCCTTTTTCTACCACATCTATGCCTTCTTCTACTTCAGCACCAGCTCTTACTGCTGATAAAGTCAAGAAAAAGATGGATCCCTGAAGAGTCTGGGGACTGTTTTCTTTTCGATGGGATGTCATTTCTTGTTTACTGTTTGTACTTCTCCTGTATGTTCTCCTCTGAACCATTTTTATTGAAAAATGCAGTGTTTCATTTCATTTTCTCTACTTTTTGATAATCCCAAAAGGGGGAGAAAACTAAAAGTATAAAAGGGGGAGAAAAAACTACAAGTGTCAGTTCTATAATGATTTTTCTTATTCTAATATTCTAGTTTCTTTAATGTTACATTTCATTTATATTTTGACTATATATGATTTGTGATCATAAAAAAGGGGGAGATTTTTGGAGTCCTCATGTGTTAATCATGTTTTAATGATCACAAATCCTATTACTATTAATTAATCTCAATCTTCATTGCACATCTTGCTAATGCTCTTCAATCTTAATAATAACTTCACATCATGTTTTAATGATGACAAATCTTATGGATGTTAATTACTCTCTTTATTATTTACAAGTCTTAGGCATGATCACAAATCTCACATATATTATGAATCCATTATATTTATGATTCAAGCTCTTTTACTCTCTAGTGATTAAGCATAATCCATATTCTGCATATTACTGTCTAAGTCCAAATACAGATATTTGTCTAAGTATGGACACACCGTGAAGGAATCACCATGACCAAGACACCAGGACCCAGACACCGTGAACCAGACATCGTGAAGGACTCACCATGACCCAGACACTATGAACTAGACACCGTGACCAAAACACCATGACCGAGACATCGTGAACCAAACATAGTGAAGGACTCACCGTGACCCAGACACCGTGACCCAGACACCGTGACCTCGACACCGTGAGCTAGACACCATGACATGGACACACCATGACCACATACCATGAAGTCTATACCGTAAAGAAGAAACCATTTACATAGTCACTATGACACTGTTTCTTAACTTTTTGCCAATATTATTTAAACAATGCTAATGGTAATATTTGATGTCTTTAATGCCATTAATGTTTTTTAATGATAGTTGTTGGAATGCCTGGAAAGCGTATCTCGTACCTATGAAAAGGGAATCATTCCTACTTCTAGAATGTGAGGAATATAAGGATGATTAAGATGATGTACAAAATAATGGACAAGAGAAGCAAGCAGAAAAGTGATAAAAGTGTGAAGATACAACAAGAAGAACTTACATAAACCCGAGAGCACTGTGCTGAACAAGAAGAATAATCCTGAACAAGAAGTAGATTGAAAGACTTTCAAAGAACTCTCATTAATGCAATCCAACACCACTGAAGGACACACGACGAATCAAGAGATCATTATCACTCCTGTAGAACACAATCTTAACTACGACACTCTTTTTTTGAACAGAAAAACCATAGAAAGACTCAGAAGCATTCCTGCTGAATCCAACGAGTCCAGAGTTGCATTGATAATCATTAGATCTTTATAAACTCTTATATGTTATCTCTAAGTTATTTATTTATTAACTTTCAAGCAGTTTGGTGTACTTTGTATATCATATACACACACTGCCTCCTCTACTGAACTGAAGGATATTAAATCCTCACTCCAAAACACTTAACTCTTGTTTAACCACGTGAACTGTAGAAGAGGTCCTTGTGTGGCCTGGCCTTTGTATTGTTTCCCATGTAGAACTGTGGTAGAGGTCCCTACGTGGTCTAGACAGTTTTGTAAACATTTTTTAACCCTGATACAGGGTGTGGATCAAATTTATATAAATTTGAGAGGACTAAGTCTTGTCTTGAGACTGAACAACTTGTTATATCTGTTGTTCATCTTTAGTTTATGTTCAATGTATACTACATATATCTTATTTATTCTGCTGCTATTACTTTGAAATACAAAACTATTTTAAAGATGCTTTGATAGTTAAATTAGCAAGTGTTTACACTTATTTTAAATTAGTAGGTTAGTTTCAAAAGTTAGTTTGATCTTGTGGTTAAATTAACTGGGACCTAATCAATCTTTGAGAATCTAAGTGAACATTCACAATCTGTATAAATTCACTACAGTTTATCTTATTTTATAAAAAAGGTATTTTAAATAGACAATATTTTAATAGAAAATTTTAATTGGAACTCAATTCACCCCCTCTTTAGTATCCACTCCCACCAACAATGGGTTAGTCATGTTATAAGATGAATATTGACAATTTTATTTTTATAATGTAATGAATGCTCTACATAATATATTTATGGTTTTTATATATTTTTATATGATGTTTGATCCCACATAGTTCTAGGTTAACCGAATAAAACATACATTGTGGGTGTGCCAAGATAGTCTTTGGTGTACCCAATATATCCTATATTATGAGTTCTCCCAGGTAACACTCTAATGAGTTCGTTAGTGATTATGTTGTTGGAAAAATTATATTGGATGAAATATTAATGTTTATTACATTTTAAAGGCTTCTATAAGGGTTCTATGATGATGATATCGGAAGATACCAACACATTTTAATTATGCTCATTATAGTTAACAAATTTTCCATTTGATCAATATTGATATCCCAGGGATCATGTTTCTTAATTCGGATGACTATTTACATTTTTAATCTACAATCATTACCTTCATGTTTTATTATACAGTTATTGATGTGTATTATTTATCTTCTGTTATGCTCTTTCGAAATGATTATGTCACTATACCATTATAATCATCTTATTATCATTGAGTAAATCAAGTGGTTAATTCTTATTTTCACCCTCACTGATAATTTTTGCTCACCCTTATTACGTATTATCATTAAATAGGTTATAAATAATTATTTTAAATGATTTATATCTAGATATATTTTATAAATATTATGATAATGACCTAATATGAATGAATTGTAAGATATGATATATGGTAGAAATGATCCTTTACTGAAATTAGTAAAGTTTATCTAAAATTATTCATTAATTATCTAAAACTCTAATCCTAAAAGTACATTAATAATGTAAGATATCCAATATTTTTCATTTGATGATGTAATTTTTGTATTTTGAAAATAGGTTCACCTTTAATGGTATTAATGAAAAATGTGTAATATTAATGATTATAGAATTGGATATAGAAATACAGGAATAGTTCTATTATAGTTGGTATCAGATGAAATTTTTAGATGAAATTGAATATTTTTTCTATTAATATGATTTTATCACAATATTTTTGGATATAGAGCTAGTACTATAAGATTATGGTTGATAATAAATTTAATTTCTTTGAAACCGCTTTTGAGACATTAAATAATGAAATCTTAACGTGATTATTGAATCTTTGTGAGACAATATATTTGGTTTAATTTTATGTAAGGATTCTGTTTTATGAGAATTTTTCCATTACATTTTTTAAACCTAAGTTTTATGGTATTTATAGCATTACAGATTTAAATAATCTAGGAAATTAATCTAATTATTGGATCACAAGTTTTATTATATAGATTACTATGTGATTTAAAAGTTATCTAGTTACTAAGTGATTAATGTTATTTCTAAAGAAGGTATCAATATTTTTTAACATATATGCCAAAATTTATCAGATAAACATTGAGGATAATACTATCATGAACCATCCCACATAAAATGGTAACCGGATAACCGAGCCCATACTGAAATAGATCATAGGGATTTCATATTCCCCAGGGGTCAATGACAAGCACCTTCAATCATAAAAACTATAATTGGGAAATATTTTTCCTCTGAAAATTATGGAATTAAATAAAACAAGAAATTATGAATATCCAAATAAAATCCATTATGATTATTATACAATAACTCAAAAATTATGAAAAAAACCCATGTAATAAAATCATGTACAGAAATAGGTAAAATAGCCATTGTCCATAAGGATGAAACTCAATATATAGTAGGTTCAACAACTAGATCCACCTCCAAGAGATCTATTTCCCTTTCTCTAAATTAAATGGAGATAATATACAAACACATGATGGAACAAGTAGGGTGTGATCCAAATCATAGTAATATTTCACTAATGATTCCATAATAAGTTTCCAAAATCAAATTAACCATGAATGAAATTTCAATTATTAAATAAAGAGGTTTGGACATCACAAAACAATAAATAAAACAATAATGGATTATAATAAAAAAGATGTAAATACATTAAAATACATGATTCACGTTTGAAATGATGAATATACATTACACATGATGAAATGTTATGTTAAAAAATGGTGTCGTACTCATATGGTCCTTTTCACAATGTGGCATAAATAAAAAAATATAAATAAAATATTCATTATAAATTTATATCAAATGTAAATAAATCCAAAACAATGGAATATTAATTTTAAATATATAAAATCGAGAAACATGGTCATGTTAAAAATTGTTACGTATGTTTTGGGATAGAGGGTCCCACTATTGTGGGACGAAAATTAAATATATAATACCATTTGGGAATAACGAATAGGTTACTCATCATCATCACCTAAGGAATTGGATTTTTTCATATAATGTTTTAGAACATTGTAAATTGTAAAGTGGTGTCCAAGTTATAAAATAAATACCATAAGATTTCACATGATACTGTAAAATAATTGATGGCTAATTTACATCAAGAATTCTTAAAATAAAAATAAATCACATTCCCCTATTTTAAAATATTCCAATTTTCACTATAAAGCCCATATTATTTTTTTAATAAAAAGCTTGCATTATTTAACAGGAAACAACATGGGTTTCATCAAAAACATTTTTATACAATTTTATTAAAAATATATTCATATAACCAATTCATATAATTGCACAATCTATTTAAAAATTAAATCCAAAAATTTATTATTCATATAGTTACCTTCCATTTCACAAACACACCCAAATTCACTGAAATTGTGGATTTTTCCATTTCCATGCCAATGAAAACCAAACCCCAATTCACTAAAATATAATGTTTAATATAATTATTTTATGAAATTAATTTTATTTATTTAAATCAATTTTTCATCAAATTAATATTTAATTAAGAAATTAAAGGTTAATTAAATTGGAAATCATTGACAAAACCACCATCCTTCCCAAAAGAAACTCAATGCCCGCAACAAAACCCTCCAATAATAATGAAGGAACAAATGATCATGGAACTAAAACTATAAAGAAGAGCCAATATAAAAATTTTATATCCATCGTACTCAATAAAATAAATCAAAACTCGATAGAAGTATTAGGTAAATATATAGGGATGCATGAATAATTCTTACTGGAAGAAAAATGTTATTTCCACTAAAATTAATTTTCATATGAAAATGTATACAGGGGTTGATGGCTCTAAAAATTATCCTAGGAATGAATATAGGTCAAGAGAAAGGATGTCTAGAGGTGGAAAAAAATCATCCCACTTCATATTTTAAAAAAAAATTGTGGTTTTACAAGTTGTGGAACCCAATTACTTGTCCTATAATTGGTAATTCTCATTTCCACTGAAAAAATTATAACATCTTAATAAAAATGAATTATTATTATTTTAGTAATTTTATGGAATGTAACCATATTACATGACAAATAATTATCCATAAGGTTGTATAACAACCCAATTATATTTGATAATCCAACAAATCTATGACTTCACCACTATAGGTATCCCCCAATACCTTATCGAACCTACCATGACAGAAAAAAATATGCATTATGGTTTATAAAATAAATCATTCAAATAAAGAATTAAAACCAATGTTATTGTCCTCCAATAAAGTACCTACATTTCAGAATCAACTATCTTTATATGGAATTCAATTGAATATGAATCAGGTTCACTCACAAGATCACCATATCTCAAAATGTGATATAGATTAGAAAAATAATTTTTGACATGTGATACATGAATTACGTTATGTATCAATGTTAACTATGGTGGTAGTGAAACATGAGAGTAAATACTCCACATCTTCTCAATTACCTAAAAGTTCTAACAAAACGAGGAGCATGATTATCATGCCTCTGAAGCCATCGTTGAACCAACTAGGGTGAAACCTTCAAGAACCTATGGTTAGAAAATGAGAAATCCAATGGACTATAATGATGACCATCATAATATTAATATCGGGTCCCTACTGTTAGAATCCTATGATGAATAAACTTAATATTTGTTATCGTCTCTCAGACCATGTTTTGTCCCACTAAGGAACATTCACCAATCACTGACCAACATAACAGTAATTTATATGGGTGGTCGTATAAAGCCTCAAAAGGAACCATTCTGATTTCGGACTGATAACTATATTTATATGAAAACCCATCCAGTCCTACATGGTCATATCATTCTTCACCAATGTTGATACCACAAGCATGAATCGTATTCTCATGTATTGAAATAGCTCTTTTTGTATGGACATCCGAATTTAGATAGTATATTGTACTCAAATGTACATGATATACTAGTGCTCATGAAGGCTTCTAAATAATTATTATGGTAACTATGTTTCCCTATCACAGATTATATGACATGGAAATCTATAAAACTAAGCAATCGTTTTCACATATAAATTTATCAACTCCTCAAATTTGGTTATATCATTAATGTGTATAATTTGAGTTGATTCCATCATGCTATTGATTTCCACCCATATCACATTCTTCATTCCCATGGTATGTTGTAACCAAACCACAAAATCCTTATATATCTCAGCCAAATTACATTTTGGAACATAATGTGGATGATGAAATATAGTATTTTTATAGTGTTAGGTCTTCATCTATTTACATGTCTAACAATGAGTAATAAACTCATAAATCCCCCATCTCATAAAAACCCACCATAAATGAGGCTATTTGTTGAAGAACATTTATGTAGATCCTGGGTGCATTATCCACTAGGAACTATGAAAATCCCCCATAACAACCTTAATTTCCAAAGATAGTCCTAATTTTTTTTTAATATAATATAATGCCCTATTTGGAGAAAGTATACTAGGAAACTATCTTCCCATAATAAATATAATCTCTAATGCTACTGAACACATCATTAGGATACTAATCTAAAAGAATCATTTTGAGAAGAGTGAATGTCAACTGAACACTAGGAAAATAAAATTCATCCCATTTCTCCATGACTCCAATATGAAACTGTGTAGAAAGATCCATAATATTCCACTCTTCTGATGATTCTTATTATTCGTGTTCTGGAAGTCACCAACTCAATAAATATTCAAAGAAATTATCATTCCTTGTGGTATAGGTTACGTCTAATTCGATAGACTATAGGTATTATACCCAACACCTCTAATGAAGATTTAATTTTTTTAGAGAAAATATTAATAAATCACATGAGGTCAGAATAATTGGTATATATCTCTCTATAAAGGAAATGTGGCCTTATTTTAAGAGCCTGAATCAATAATAATAGTTCAAGATGATGGGTTGTATAATTATTCTTATGCGGCCTAAGATAATGAGATACATAAGAAACTACATGATTAAACAACCTTAGAGAACAACCTAAGCTTAAACATGATGCATCAAAAAAATACAACATAGATATTCTTAACATTTGGAATAGTCAACTATGGTATTGTTTTGATAAGAAATATCACTTCGACAAAAGAATTCTAACATGTCTCTTCCCATATGATCTTCACTCCTTTCATTGTTAGTGTAGTGATTGGAGTTACCAACATTGAGAAGTCCTTTAGGAACCTGTCATAGTATTCGGCTAAGCCTAGGTGGCTCTAAATCTCTATGAAATTTCATGGTTGTTCTCAAGTCATAATAGCCTTCTCCTTCTCACGATGAACTGATATTCCATGTTCCAACACCAAATTTCCTACAAATTTTAATTCTCAAATCCATAAATATCATTTTATAATATTTTCATAATTTTGGTGATTCCTCATCGAACATAAAAACTATGTCATATGATTCACATGATCCTACTAAGGCTTACAATAAACTAGTATAATATATATAAATACTACTATAAATGAATATATATATTCATGGAAAATCATGTTAATTAATTCTATATTGACTACATACGATTTTTTATGAACAAATGGGAATAAAAAAGTAATAAAAATGACTGTACATTTTCTAAAAGGTCATTTTCAGAATGTCAGATTATTTTATCATCAAAAAATGGTAACTGGGGGGAAGATCAACCTTTTAGAAAAAACATACCCTCTAAAACTGTTCACAAAAATTATCATTCCTCGGAAATAAATTTGATTTTACCATCACAATATTGATATGTATATAATCAATGCATATGGAATGTGAACCATCATATTTCGTTGAAAAGGAGACTGACACCATCCAAGGTGACACACCCCGGGAATATAACGGATTTCTCTAGAATATCATCCATTTGGGGCTTCAACTCTTTCATTTTGTCTTATTTAATATGGTAAGAGGGATTAGATTCTTGTTTAGAAATATAATTTAGAATAATGGAAAACATTACTTCACATACTAGTGGAAATCTATAGAATTCAGATAGAAACATCTCCAGAAACATTATGACCACTATAGAGAGATCACTGATCAAATATTCCCAATCTAGATCAATGGAAAACATCGATATCATTTTCCATAACATCAAAAAAAGAAGGTCCAAAAAACGGTATATTTAGTCTCATTCTCCTTGGATGACAATGCACACACCACAAGACATAGTAATAGATACCCAACAAAAATAACAATCAATATGGGCGTTGTTGGAAATGAGAAAATCTGTCCATAATATTACTTCATGAGTATTCATGTTTGGAACAAAAGAACTCAATGAAAAATCAATATCTTGTAGAGAGAAAACACTAGGGGGGCTAAAAAGTCCCATCTCTCTCTTCGAACAAAGTGGTGCAGTAATATCCATTTCAGAATATAAAATCACTATAGGAAGAATAAGAAGATTAAAAATACATGTTGACATAAATGAATGAGATGCACCAATATCAAATAGATTTGTTACTAATGACAAAGCTATTTTGATGTTACCTCTCATAGTCACCGGAGATGAATATTCTTCCTCTAGAGACTCTTCCATTGTGTGAAGAATATTCATTCTAACGCATCTAATTTTTATATTGTTCTATTAGTTTTTTATGACCTCTTGACACTATGTCGAGTGGAATAAACATGTAAGAAACATTTTAAGAGACCCAAGAATCTATAAGAAACACAACTCATGGGTTCCCCAATGCAAATCATATTTGAATGTCTCCACATTCCTGATTGGTAACAAACTAAAGGACCAATTCCAAGAACCAATGAATATCTATAATGACCATGCTATCGAGAACCACCATAAGAGTAATCACATATTCACATTACCTTATAGGAATGTAAACATCCATTGGGTTAGAAAGAAACTTCTAATAACCCTGACTTTCTAGCCACATCGATCTAAGCTATATGTTATCTATCCAATATATCATCATAACAAGGAATAATTACAAAGAAATAATGAAAATTAGTATCCTAAAGAATTCCCAACTCAATACCTTGTGCCTTCATACTATCCTTTGATACCTTCTTATGTGGGAAGGGGAATATCTCCTCAAAATGGTTTTCATTCACCTTCAGAGTCCAGTAAATATGATCATGTTTGAAGAAATTAATAAACTAGGACAACATCATTGATTCTCGATAGAACTATTTGTTGAGAATAACATTGAATTACATCCAGTTTAATCAATCATGCTTATTCTTAATTATAGTCATGTCCCACAATCTTCTACTCATTTGTCCCATCATGAAGGTGTATCACATCAATATCATCTCATCAGGTGTGTCCAAGAACCCAAAAAAGTACACCATCATAATTAACCACTCCTAATACTCTCGATGATCATTAAACATTTTAAACAATTCTGGCTTCGAGAAAAAGAACTCAGGGGAAAAAATATTTTGAATGTCCCTGTGAAGTTCCACAGATAGAGACTGAAGGGGACTAGACATAGAACCCATCCTAGAACATGGATAGTTAACATAATCACATCAATAAGAATATGATTTACAATAATTCTCAATTTCTATGGTTCAAAAAGTTCTTTACCAAGCTAAGATTCACACATCTTATTGGAGGCATGTTGCTACATATAATCAGTAGACCAAGAAGACAACAGGTTACACTCAAACAGAGAAATAAGGGAAACTAATCCCAACACATAGAATGAAAAATATTTGGATTTCAACTAATCCAATTTAAAGTTAGAATAATAATAGATCTAATCCACTAGATTCCATTAACTAACCACCCCTAGAAAATAATGCTTCATTACAGTGAGAAATGTCTAGGGACACAATCATAACAACCTCTTATGTCCTAGAAATATTTCATAAATGCATTCTAACTTCAAGAAAAAATATCAACCTCTATCTGATAAAACATTTTATGAACCAGCCTGTGTACCGTGGTAACCCAATAACTGACCCATTCCTTGAATTGTTTAAATTTCATTCTTGATCTCCATAGGTCAACAACGAGCACGAGGCATCATAAAAACATAATGTGGGAAATATTTTCCACTTAAAAATTATGAATGTAAATGAAAAAATACAGTATTCATATCAAAACTAACTCCATTGGGAGTAATGTACCAAATATAAATAAGGGAAATACAATCCCATGTGAAAAAACTGAGTACCAAAATAGTGAAAATAGACTAAGTCCCTAAGGATTCATCTCACCAATTCTAAGGGTCAAAAGATATATTCACCATAAGAGATCACATCCCCTTTCCCAAACATGGAAGGATATAATCTATTTAATTTCATGGATTTTATGTTTATTATATTTAAATATTATATGAAATTATTTTGAGAGTAGGCACCAAGACGACCCATCATTCCGAGGTCTAGTGAGCTCGGAATGGTGGTTTGAATTTTTTTATGTTATGTGAGTCGGCGCTTGTGCGCAGTTGTGGCAGTTTCCAAATGGATGCCCGAATTAAAAATCTAAGCGCACTATTGCATCTGGGATGATAACTATTCCTTTGAAAGATCCTAACATCAACGGGCGCGAGTGAAGGGAAATAGTGAATTTTCAGATGTTTCAAGTAAAATAAAATAAAATAAATCCACAATGTTAATTTTGTTTTTAAGCAAATATAGGCTGCAACGTGGTGACGACACAACGGTTTCCCTCAATTAATGACGTGTCATAATGACTCAAAAATAAAATGTTGGTGTCATTAATACTGCCGCGTAATTCAATGCCATCATTTTCCCTTTTTATTGGGATAATTAATTGATGATTGTTGGAAACGATTGAGAGGAACCTATGCAGAATCTACGAGGCGTTGGAGAGAATTCTCGACGAAGAACAACGACGGATCGAAGTCGAGAATCGATACACCGATGATGAAGGATCTCAATGACAACGGCTGTGTGTCACCTTCTCTGTCACGACTCGTTCCAGTGGGGGCCACGTCGGGACTCCCCAAGCCCACCTCCAATAGGCCAGGGGTGGGATACTATCTCCGAGTATGCATATTACTGACAAGGGAGGCTTTGCCTAAGTACCTGTACACATGCACATATCTCTAAGCCCGCAATGCTGAAATGTAATTACCACTGCGGAAAAAATGCATGCGTACAACTCAACCAAACCAACACTGTATGGCGAATGGTAGAGTACTGTAAAAGTAAACTGGGCAACAATATAAGCCAACCAAAAACAAGAGTCTGAAAACTGCAAAGTCCAACCTGTAAGCACAAAATGTACTGGGACTACCACTCATAGTTGTAGGAAAGCCTTCGCTTATAGGGAACTCAGAATGATAGTTCCAATCCTAGTATTCCCTGGACTCTGTCAAAAGGTTGCTCGTCTACACAAGACACCGGACGTGTGGGCAAGGCCCGTGCAGGGGTGAGTATAAAAATACTATGTATATTACTCTGAAAACCACAAAGCAGTACACAAAGTAAAGGTACAATTAGCTATGCACAGTATATGTCTACAGAACACATAAAACAAAATATATATAATCAAAACCCAGACCCATGGTCGAGAGACAAGTCACACAACCACATACCCTTATTAGGGATTCTGTTCAAAGATTCTATGATGCACTCATTCCATGAGAACACGCTCCACGAGACATATAGCTCTTATGACGTTCGTTCAAGAAGTGTTGTTCATCAGGAACCATCACGAGAGGTAGCTACACTCATTAATGGAGACACACTCTTGAGTGGAAAGGTTATGGTAGATAGAAACACTCTTTATGGGAGACACACTCTTTAGGGGGAAAGATCACGATACATATATGAGGATCATTGCGAGGGCCATGGCAGATACCGTGAATCATCCAGATTCACCAGTTAGGTGATACACTAGCTAGGTAGAAGATTAATGCCCGGTACAGTTGGTCACATTGATTATTGACTCTACCTAGGGTTAGGAATGGATAGAGGATCTCGATCCGGGCCTCTCAGACGGATGCCAGACTGTATCACCGAAAGTCCTGCTGAAGGGATCATACTCCTGAGTGGGAAATGAATCCTCACCTTCAGGGGAACAATAAGATAGGGAACTATCCCAAACTAATGATGTACAAGGCACGGTGAGCAAGAGGACCATTCTGTTTTCCAAAAAGTACACGACGTTTATAAAAGATACACGCTTTGTTGTCTGACCCCGGGTACTGCTCATGTACAAAGGCCCGTGTCAAACGATGATCAGGAAGAGAAAAAACTATGTACACATCATGTAGTACGGCGTACACACTGTGTCTGGGTAATTGGGGTTGGCTCCGTTTACTCTGGCCATGTTCCCGTACACAGTCATCAACCCGTGTACTCCAACCCGTGTAATCGCCACATGGGGTGACCCAAGTTACTGGCCTCGCCTGGTCGTGTGACGAAGTACACGGTCTTGTATTCCATGTTGTGCCTGTGTATCCCCGAGATACACACTGAGCTCCACGTAGCAACCTCTTCCATGCTGTACAAGTCGTGCCTCCTGATGTTGTGACTAGCACCGAGTAGTCATATTACTAACATGGGAGGAATTTCCTATATACCTGTACACACACACACATCCCCAAGACCACAATGATGAAATTTAAAAACCACTAAGGAACTAAAATTCATGCATAAAACTAAACCCAACCAAAAGTGTATGATGAATGGTAGAGTACTGTAAAAGTAAATTGGGCCAGAATACAAGCCCACCAAAAACAAGAGTCTGAAAATTGAAAAGTCCAACCTGTAAGCAAAAAATATACTGGGATTGCCGCTCATACCTATAGGAACACCTCATCCTATAGGGAACATAGATATCTCAGTCTTGTCCTGGTCCACCCTAGACTCTGTCAAATGGCTGCTCGTCTGTACAAGAGACCAGACATGTTGGAAAGGCCCGTGCATGGGTGAGTATGACAATACTCAGTAGAGGACACTAAAAACCACAAAGCAGTACACAAAGTAATGTTATAGTCATCTATGCACAATATATGACTACAGAACATATAGAACCAACCAGATATACTCAAAACCTATAGATGTGGTCTAGAGACAAGTAACACAACCACATTCCCTCGTTAGGGATTCTGTGCGAAGAATCTATGATGCACTCGTTCTGGAAAAATACACTACACGAGTCTTATACCTTTGACGACGTTCGTCCAAGAAGTGATGTTCATCGAGAACCATCACGAGAGGTAGATATACTCATTACGGGAGACACACTACTGAGTGGAAAGGTTATGGTAGATAGAGAATCTCATTATGGGAGACACACTGCTGAGTGGAAAAGATCACGATAGACATATCAGGATCGCTGCCAGGGCCATAGCGGATACCACAACTCATCTGGATTCACCAGTTAGGTGATACAATAGCTTGGTAGAGGTTAAACTACCAGTATAGTTGGTCACATAAATGCCTAAATATACCTAGGGTCAGGAATGGATAGAGGATCTCGATCTGGGCCTCTCAGATGGATTCCTAACTCTATCACAAAAAGTCTTGCTGAAGGGATCATACTCCTTAGTGGTAAATTATGCCACAACTTTAGGGGAATGAGAACAAGGGGAAGTAGCCCAAGTGAAATATTTCCAAGGCATGGTGAACAAGTGGACCATTCTATTTTCCAAAAAGTACATGGCGTATAGAAAAGATACACGCCGTGTTGTCTGACCCGGGGTACTGCCCGTGTACAACGACCCGTGTCAATGGCTGGACATGAAGAAAAAAACGAAGTACACGGAGTGTAGTATAGCATACAAGCTGTGTCTGGGTAATTGGGGTTGGCTCCGTGTACTCTGTCCATGTGACCGTACATGGTCATCAACCAATGTACTCAAACCTGTGTAATCGCCACACTAGTGACCCGCGTTACTGGCCTCGCCTGGCCGTGTGATGGAGTACACAGTCATGTATTCCATCTCATGCCCGTATATCCCTGAGATACATGTAGAGATCCACATAGATTCCCCTACCATGCTGTACATTCCGTGATTCCTAAAGTCGTGTAGCTCATCCCGTGTTCGTGTACTACCCAAAGTACACGCCGAGCATCAGCGGTACCTGCAGTACCGACCGGAAAGGAGTGTATGCTTTGCACGCTCCATCAGTTCTCGAGACAGAGACCCCTCATATTCCGAGTCAATCCCGACCCCTAGGCAGCTGAGGACTGTCTTGTGGCAGTGAACAGAGTTTTCTTTCTAGTCAGGACACCAGCATACTAGATGGTGGTCCTAGGAGGGAGCCTTCATCAGGGTTCGGTGGGGCGATGGTGGAGTATGACCACACAGACTCACCACGAGGAGACTCTTTCATGGATGAAGTTTGATCGACTATTCATGGAGGAGTTATCTCCTATTATGTTGAGATCTGTGCGCATCCTGGAGCTTATTCAGCTCTAGTAGGGCAGTATGACAGTATCTGACTATACATCGAGGTTCACCAGCCTCACCAGGTACTCAATAGATATGGTCACGGATCAGTACATCAGTGCTCGGACCATTGAGAGAGGTATACTACAAGACATCCGAGCTAGTGTCATGCCTTTATGCATATCGACTTATGTTGGAGTGCTCACGTGGGCCTTGGTGATCGAGAGTTTCTTGGTGGAGCAGAGTCAGCCGACAATAGTCAGCAGCAGGCAGACAGGTGCGGAAACCCCAGCAGTAGGGAGCCAATGTCAGGCACTGGGATCTGGATGTGGGAATCGTCATAAGAGGACCCAGGATAGGGGATCAACAGTACAAGGATCTCAGGTAGGAAGTAGTTAGCCTAGGGAGAAGTGATGCTACACATGCGATGGTAGTGGACATCTCGCTAGAGATTGCCCAAACCGTTGAGCTGCTCACAGGGAAGTGGTGGATGGACCATCGAGGCAGAAGTAGAGAACAGAACAGGCAGACCCGCTAGGCGGTGGACGTGGAAGAGGATCAGGGAGGGCTACAGGTGATGGTAGACACTTCGACATACATTCACCACCACCCCCAGGAGTTCCGCACCAGGATCAAGGAGCTGGGGGATAGTGACAGGGAAAGCTGCATGCAGTCGAGGCATATGACCTAGGGGATCCAGGGATGATTCAAGGTATGATCTGTGTCTTTTCTACCTTAGCTTCCATACTCATAGACATATGTGCCATTCATTCCCTTATATCCACATGTCTTGTACAAAGCTTCTAGATTCCGGTAGAACCGTTGAATCAATACTTATACTTGGAGACACCTACAGGAGGATACACAATGATAACACACCTTTGGAGATAGTGTGATATTACCCTTGGAGGTGAGATTTTTGGTTGTACCCTCTTGGTGGTAGCATCGAGGCCTTACGACATCATTCTCAGTATGGATTATTTATCTTCAATCCATTCCCAGATTGATTGTTATGTGTGAAGGGTGCAGTGTGTCTGCCGTGATGGAATGAGGTGTTCCTTTGTCAGAGAAAAGGAAACCCTGGAAGCAAAAAATGGGCTCATGCATAGGAGGGTGAAGCCGATCACTCATGACTTCTCTAGCCTTACCCTCGGAGGAGTAGATGTTGTGAGATCTTAGTTCCCACCAGTGGTGGTGGAGTTTGAGGACGTCTTTCACGAGGAAGTTCTAGGATTACCTCCCCACAGGGAAATTGACTTCTACATCGACTTACACCCCGGGACGACACCGATTTCTTCATCGGCTTATCGGATGGCTCCCGCAGATCTTTGTAAGTTGAAGGGGTAGTTGGAGGATTTGCAGAGCAAGGGTTTCGTAAGACCCAGTGTCTCTACTTGGGCGGCCGCATTATTGTTTGTCAATATGGAAGATGGGAGTCTGAGATTGTGCATGGATTACTAGTGCCTGAACTAGGAGATGGTGGAGAACATGTATCCACTACCAAGAATTGATGACCTCTTTGATTAGCTAAGAGGGGAACAGTGGTTCTCAAAGGTTGAACTTCGATCAGGCTATCACCATCTACGAGTACAGGATGCGGATATACCGAAGAAGGCTTTCACACTTCTGGAATGTGTGTTTTCCCCCACACTTACATAACAACGGTTTCATAAAACTGTTGGTAAAGGATGGTTTAGGGAATCTTTTACCGACAGTTCTAGTGAACCGTTGGTATTGATGTGTTTAGGGGAGTATTACCAATGGTTCTCATTAAACTGTTGGTATAAGTGTGGTTGGGGGAGGTTTTTTCCAATGGTTCTAAAGAATCGTTGGTATAGTTGTGGTTGGGGGAGGTTTTTACCAAGGGTTCAAAAGAACCGTTGGTATATGTGTGGTTGGGGGATGTTTTTTCCTACGGTTCTAAAGAACCGTTGGTATATGTGTGTCCTGAAGTTATATACCAACAGTTTTTAAAAACCGTTGGCACAACATTCCCCCAAATTTCCAGTGGCCCGTCCTCTCCCCCATTCGTGATACAGAACCCTTAACGGGAGCAGTAGGCTATTTTGGAGCTCCTTCGGCCGAACCAGTTTGGCAATCTTCGAGCTCCTTCAGCTTCCTCTTCCTCCATCCCATACAAGGTGTTGAATCTACTTCTAAATCTTATAATCCCGATCCTAAATTAGTTATTTTATTTACTGTCACCTTATTTTTATTGAAATTTATCTAATATTTCAGTTTATAGATTTGATTTTGATGTGTTTATGTTTTTTTTCTTTTTTGATTTATCCTATATGTTTTTTATTTAGATCTATCCTATATGTTTTTTACTTCTGTGTTTTTGATTTTGATGTGTTAATGTATTTGTTTATGTTTTGATGTGTTTAAGGTACCTTATTAAATGGTACCTTATTTTTTAGAGTGAAATGATTCATGGATTTTTGTTATGGTCTTATCAATGCTCACCCATATTTCCACCACATGGAAATAATTTATGTTGCACTAAAAACATTTCCTTGGACAAAACATTTGTCAATGTGTTCTAACATATGGATAAATTTAATGGTTTTCTGTTCCTCGAATGTTTTTTTAGGTGCGTATTTGTGTTTTGGTTGATTTTGAGGAAAAATGGAAAATATTACATTTTTGGAAGTATATGTTGTCTACTTTGGAATTAAACGCCATGTACCTTGTCTCTAATATAAGGCCACAACATGGTAATATCCATATTGTGTAGATGTAGTGTAGGATGATGTTGATGGCCTCTTAATGTGGGCCCGTTAAAGGAATATACAGGATGATTAATCCTGATATACTCTATTTGTTGTTTTTTTAATAAATGGAAGAGGTAGAATCATAACTCATTTACGATTCTTCCTTTATATAATCCTTGATTGTCTGAGAGTAGCTGATTGAGATGGATCTTTAGTAGACCAACATGGCTCCATATGAGCTCTAATATGAACAGTAAAGGGTGTAATGGAATGACACCAGTGACCTCTCTCTTTTTCTTCATCCTCATCTAACAATTATTGATCTTCTTACATCGATCTGATATGAACACTGACGGGTTTCGAATTGGTGTTGTTATTGTCAACCCTGCACATGATTTTCCCATACTTGTTTTTTCGGGTGGAAAACCCCCACGGATAGCCCGCCCACCAGGACACACCGACCCCCTAGACACCCCCCGACCCCCTGGACACCTCCGACCCCCCGGACGGCCCCACCACCCCCTAGACACCCCTCACCCCCTGGACACCCCACACCCCCCTTGGACACCATGTACCGCCCCCGGACAGCCCACTCACCCCCTTAGATAGCCCGCCCACCCCCAGACAGGCCACTCACCTCCTGGGACAGCCCACCCCCTGGACACCCTGTACCCCCCCCCCCCCCGGACAGCCCCACCCACCCCCTGGACACCACGCTCACCTCCTTGGACAGTCTTCCCACCCCCTGGACACCCCGCACCCCCCTTGGACACCCTATTCCCCCCCCCCCCCCCCGCGGACAGCCCGCTCACCTCATTGGACAGCCCACCCCATGGACACCCTGTACCCCCCCCCCCCCCCCCTCGGACAGCCCCACCCACCCCCTGGACACCCTGCTCACCTCCTTGGACAGCCCGCCCACCCCCCTGGACTCCCCTTACCACATTGGATAGCCTGACCACCCCCGCGGACAGCCCGCCCACCTGGACACCACGACCCCGCTAGACACCCCCCGACGCCCTAGACACCTCCGACCCCCTGGATGGCCCCACCCCCCTAGACACCCCGCACCCCCTGGACACCCCGCACCCCCCTTGGACAGTCCCACCACTTCTCTGATCTTTATCCTACTCCTCATCTTGATCTCCCTGAAGAAGTTAAAGTATAAAACTCATGTCCTCCCAACAAGATCCTTATGGATTATGTATTCCTTGATCCACTTTCAAAATCATACTGGGAAATCCTTGAATATTGGCATTATAAATTATGTATCTTATTTTATTATATACACTATATTTTTTTATATTTCTTAATATGATTATCATATAGAGTAATGTGCCATTTATGCTTTTATATAATGTAAAGAGTTGTCATTTACCTAAATAATTTTTTGATTAAAAATAAATATTATTGAATTTCTTTGAAATGAATTATTTCAATTTTTTTCAGAATGGATAGATGTTGGATGTACGAAACTAATCGGATTTCAACTGATTTTTAAAATAATTTGAACAACTTTCTAGATTTTTCATTTGACAAGGCTTTATATAGTGGTCGCATACACTACACATGTTTTAATTGTATTGGAAGACCTTGGTTAATTCGTGACATAGTTAGCTATCATATAAAAAAATATGGTTTCCAAACAAAAAAATTATGTGTGGTATCACAATGGAGAGAAAATGGAATATCAAAATGTTGATGATCCAATTGATAAGACTGAATTTGAGAGTTTGATATATGATCGGTTTCCATTTATTTGGAATCATGAGAAGGAATGGATGTCCAGCCAGCAATATTTCGATACATGGACACATGATGCGTCCAAGGAAAATGATGATGTTGATAGGGTGAAAAAATTGAATGATGCTGCGATGACTCCAGTATATCGGAAATGTGGTAAAATTAAAAAATTTTAATTTTTAATCCGATTGTTTCATGGGAAAACTATGTATGGGATTTAAAATACTGCAACTGATTACATTCTTACCTTCTTGAAGGACTTACTTCCATATGATGCAGATATTCCCTCAAACTACTATATGGCATGGAAGTTAGTTGATGAACATGGATTCTCAAAAAAAACCATTCTTGCTCGAATGATTACAGCTTATTTTGGGAGGAAATTGCTGAATGAAATGATTGTATCAAATGTGGAACCTCCCAATGGAAGCCAAAAGATGATTGATCACCATCTCGTGTGCCACAAAAAGTAATGTGGCACTTTCCATTGATACCCAGATTACAGAACCTTTTCATGTCTGATGAAATATCCGTAAAAATGCGATGGCATGACATCGAGAGAAAAAGAATAATGAAGAGTTGGTTCACCTTGTAGATGGATTTTCATGGCAGATATTTGATGCTCGATATCCTGAATTTGCAGCCGACGTGCGTAATGTGAGACTGGGTCTTTCATGTGACGGTTTTAATCCATTTGGGAAGATTCTTACTTCGCACAGCACATGGCCGGTTTTCATACACATTTATAACCTTCCCCCTTGGTTGGGTATGAAAAAGCCTTACACTTTCTTCAGTATACTGATATCTAGCCCTTATGATCCTAGCAATGATATAGGCATATATATGAAACCTTTAATAAAAGAGATGAAACTTTTTTGTGATGTGGGTGTGCCCACATACGATGCATTTTCGAAAGACATATTTCAGATGCGTGTTGCGCTTAGGTGGATGATCAATGATTTTCATACTTATACAATGATGTCTGGATGGAGCACTAAAGGAAAATTGTAATGGCCCAGACCTCTCTGGTCCATTACTTTGTGGAATTTTGGTGTTGGAGGTGTTCCGAGAGGTCAAGGGGACTTATCCCCAACACATTGCCAATTTTTCGGTTCTATGAACAGTGTTTCCAGTTTTATGAACAGTAACAGATCGGTCTGACAGATCGGTCTCACAGATCAGTCTCATCGATTGGTCTGACAGATCGGTCTCACAGATCGGTCTCACCGATCAGTCTGACAGATCGGTCTCACAGATCGGTTTGACAGATCAGTCTGACAGATTGGTCTCACCGATCAGTCTGACAGATCAGTCTCACAGATCGGTCTCACCGATCGGTCTAAAAGATCGGTCTCACTAATAGGTCTAACAGATCGGTCTGACAGATCGGTCTGACAGATCAGTCTCACAGATCGGTTTCACAGATCAGTTTCATATACAGTAACGGTGGGTGAGCAGTGTTTCCAGACTCCTACAGTTTTTCCCCTTTTGACGTTTTTTTTACGTAAAATACATTTAAAGCCTTATTTTAAGGGCACTTAAGGCCAATTAAAATGCCATAAATCCTATATTAATTATTCCTAAGGCAATGAATGTTTTACTTGGTCAAACCGCGTGCGTTAATGCGATCCGTTTTTAATGGAGAATTAATCGGATCTTAAACTGTCACCCCATTAAATCATAAAAAGGGATGAGATATCATTCTCCCTTGTTCCTTCCCTCTGTTCTCGACTAAGAGACGATAGAACCTTTCAATCCTTTCCGTAGGAGTTGCACAATCAATCTTTACTCCTAGGATTGGTTCTGCTCTATTTTGGATGCAACGGAACTCTGTCGGTCAATCTTCCCAATAAGTTGTCACGAGAGCAGGATTGTGACCCGTTCTGTGGATAAAGGACGTCAAGAAATCTTCCAGGTAGGGGATTCATGGCTTCTCTAATTTTATATGTGCAATCTTAGAATTAGCATGATTTATTCCTCTGGATCACAATGAAATTGACCTAATTAAATACTTGAACCAGATTAAGAGAATTGGTTTATCACATGTTGTTTCTTAATATCGTGATAACGGTTGCCTCATGTTTTTCTAGATAGAGTGATATCTATGTTTTCTTTGATTTTTTGATCATTCATGATAGATTGATAATGAACGTAAAGCCGGAATTTATTGTTAATTAATTGGATAAATATAAAGAGGCATGTAAATTAGTCTAGTTTTTGCAGTTATTGTAGTCGTTCTAATTTTAGGATAATAAAATTTGGGAAGTAAGCATGGTTAATTATTTGTGATAGCCTACTGATTAGGTATCCCGTAATTGGAACCTTTGAATAACAAATCTGTTAAGTCAGTATGGATTAGAGAACAGATTATGTTGGAATTTCTAAAAGGGTTCTGAGTTACCCTCTTGTATGTTAAAGGGACAAGAGCCCATGATGTGATGTTTTTTTTTCCTACTGCTTGTGTTGTGATGTGAGCCTAGATGGCTGTTGTGAAATGTGGAGGCATGGAGGCCTTGTGTTTATGGCATCAGATGACGCCTAGAGTGGCGAGATGCATCAGTTTATGCATGTGCGTGTCGGGAAGGACACCGGGGGTGATGGAATGAGATGGACGTGGTTGATGGATGCTTGTGGTTTCATTGAATGTTAATCTTCTTTTCTTTTCCCCACTGCTCAAGGTAGCTGGTCTTGCTACCCTTCTTCCGAAGGAGGTGAAAACGCGTGGGGTATCCCACGTGCTTTCCGTGATTAGCCTCTCGGGGGAAAATGAGTCTATGCACTTTCTATAGGCGACAATGACTCGACATGTAGTATATCTACTCACTGTGTTGAGCCTCCTTTCTGTTTAGAAGCTTAGGATGCTTTTCTAGAATGCCTGGGAATATGGAAAAGTAATTCTGTAATGAATGTTTGATTAAATGGTGAAAATGCACGGGGATGGAGATACTGGAATTTAAAGGTGATGTGAATATTAAAAGGAGAATTTGTTTTTGAATGTGATGCCAATTCAGTTTAATGAGGAATTGTTCATTCTTAATTAATGTTTAATGAATTAATTAATTTATAGTGGAACTGATAAAATGAGAACAGAGTAATCTAATAAACCCTTTCAAATGTTTGGGTTCTTATAAGAGACCTAGTCTTAGAATTAGCAGCCTGGAGTCTGAGAGATGTTAGCTGCAGTTGTATCTAAGACTAGGTAATGCCCATAGTGTGGATGTGAGTTACATATATATTCTGTACTTTTTTTTTCTATACGCTACTCCACCCTGTCAGTAAGGGAAATTGACACCCCAAGGATTTTGAGCCCTGGGTTGGTGTTTTCCCTAACATTCTGATGGGGGGTCGAATGGCTGACTACCCCCTTTGGCCCCGCTCTCTTATCTTGGTAGATACTTGTGCCATGAGGCACAGCGGTTAGTTACCCCATATATGTTTGTAGAGGGATGTAATGGATTGTGGTTATTCACACACATATATTCTGGATATCGTATCCTATGGACTACTATATGTGTAACGTGTATAGGATATGATGGCTTGAGGATCCTTACTCAGAGTATGGGCTGTAATGGCTTGAGGTATTATACCCGACGTATGATACGTGTTATGTGAGCTGTGGTGGCTCCCAGAAACTACCTGGTTACCTTTGGTTGTGAGGACGGTGTGGTGCTTCGCCTAGGTGTCTGCGGGCAAGCTTATGTGGTGCATGATGTGCAGATTGTGGAGCTTAGCCCAGGTGTTTGCGGGCAAGCCTTTGGAGAGAGATGCAATGACGTATGTCGTTGGGGAAAAGCGGAAAACCAGTGGGGAAGTAGTAGTGGGTACCCTTGATATTCTTTACTATATTCTATTTTCTTGGATGCGTTACTTGGTGAGAGTATCCATGGTGAGGTTGGGAACATAGTATACATGTTTAGGTGACGAGTTAGTTTCACTTGTTATTCACTGGGCTTTAGCATGCTTTCTTTACTCTTGCACAAGAGGCTTGGGGAGGATCCTACTGAGTATAGTGTTATACTCACCCTATGTATATATAAACTTTTTTTCAGGTCACTTGGAGCAGGTTGGAGATCAAGCCGGTTACTATTAGCTTGTGGTTGGAGGAGGAGCTGTTCGGGCTCATGGTCGATGTTGTTTTACTTTCTTTTGGGTACTTTCAGTTTTCCCTTTCAGTTGTAGTACTTTTGCATGACATTTTATATATGTACTTGGGTTTCTTTTATATTTTAGTTGTGAGTTGGAGTTGGTTGGAGTCTATTCTAACTCTATCTTCCCCATGTGTTCTCTTAGAGGGTAATGCCTCCCATTTGTATGTTTATTATACCCTCGGTTCTAGTCGCCAACCCGGGCCCTACTGGAGGCGGGACTCGGGGGTCATTATCTCTCTTCTCACGTTGCCGGCCCAGGAGGGGTACACTTTGTGGGGAGGGGGTCGTGACAGGGTGGTATCAGAGGTCTGTTTGAGGGATAGGATGGAGTTTGGAGTTAGGCACAGGTGAGGATGCATGGGATGGTAGGGCAACAGTGTCATTCATGTTTAGAAAGTGGGGTAAACACTAGAGACCGACAAAGACATAGGCGTTTAGGGCCCCCAATGATCTATTGCATAGACCTTTATGTTTACGATGGCTACTAAACAAAGTGATACTGGTTGCAGGGTAGAGACCTAGGAAAGGATCATGCATCATTATTCTTTGTGCCTGTGTTTGAATGGGTAGAACTTGGGATAGGTAACCTAAACATAATAAAACAAAACAATTAATTAATTTAATGTTGAGTCTTCCATATTCCAGGCTTAAGATCTCTAATAGTTGTTATTTTATAGGTATGGCTCCAGGTCGACGTCCTCGTGAGGTTTGCGCAGAAGATGCCCAGCAGGCCGTTCCAGCAGATCGTCGTCGGGTAGAGGTTGACGACGATGACACTTGGAGGAAGCCACTCCGAGAGTTTCAGAGCCAGAGTCTACAGAAGTACGAGGGCTCCGTTTCAGATGCAGTCATAGAAGGCTGGTAGGAGGAGGTCGAGATAGGCTTCAGTTCGATTCATGCTCAGAAGGAACACTGTGTGTCCTTGGTTGTGACGATGCTACGTGGGGCAGCGAGGCAGTGGTGGTTCGTGTTCCTTAGGGATCGCGAGGAGTCAGCGATCTCATGGGAGGAGATTTGAGACAGGTTTAGAGTCGAGTTTCTTTCATCGACTGCGAAGTCGTCCAGTCGCCAAGAGCTTCTTACCCTTCGATAGGGGAGCTCCAGTGTTCGGGAGTTTGGAATTCGTTTCAGGAACCTTCTACGATATCCTTCAGACCTGTTACCAGATGAGTAGGCCAGGACGAGGCATTTTGAGGAGGCTTTGCATCCAGAGATCCCGCGCCAGGTCACCCCATATATGCTAAAGTCATATCTTGAGGTTCCGGCGAGGGAAGAGGTTGTTGAAAGGACTTTCACTAGGACTGGATCGTCACGAGAGGGGAATCATAATGATTTCTCACGAAGCAGATTTGTGGTCTGGGGTTCCTGGTTTTCAGGGCAGAAGAGTTTTCGTTCACCTGGGGTTAGGTCCCATCCCTTTCCATCTCGTTTCTCCAGAGGCAGCAACTCTCACGCCTATGCCAAAGGATCAGGTGCTTGTTTTTCTTGTGGTGGTCATGGTCATCAATAGTGGGAGTGCCCGAATTTTCAGAGCAGTCATCGTGCACCGGGCGCCCCGCTCCATGTTCATCCATTGAGGCAGTTTCAGTCAAGCCAGTAGCAGCAGGTTGCACCAGCTTTAGATCACCCGAGGGTAGATGGAGCAGGCAGAGGACAGCCCCATGATGCTCCCCATCCTCATCGAGAAGAGAGTGGCCGTGGTGGTGGTAATCATCAGGGTCAGAGAGGCCGTGGAGGAGGTCGCACTACTATATATAAGGCCATTAGCGACCGCCATTGGCGGTCGCTAAAGGGCTTTAGCGGCCGCGCAGCGACCGCCAATGGCGGTCGCTGTTGCCTCGTCGCTAGAGGCCTTTAGCGACCGCCAATGGCGGTCGCTATAGGTGCCCCGTAGGTCGGCCTTCAGCGACCGCCAGGCGGTCGCTGAAGGCCCTCTGCCCGGTCCCCTATAGCGACCGCCTATGGCGGTCGCTATTCTAAAAAAAAAAAAATTTTTAAAATTTTTTTTATTGAATTGAATATAAATATATATATATTTATATATATAATATATTTTAAATGTTTTAATATATATTTAATATATATATACTATCAAATCATTGTGCTATAATATATATATACTATTAAATACAATATTTTAAATACAAATCATTGTGCTATAATATATATATACTATTAAATACAATATTTTAAATACAAATCATTGTGCTATAAATATATATATATATATACAATTAAATACAATATTTTAAATATATATATATATATATATATAATATTTTAAATGTTTTAATATATATTTAATATATATTTAATATATATTTAATATATATATAATATCAAATCATTGTGCTATAATAATTTAAAAACTTCGATTCAAGAAATAATCTCATTTCAGGTCGTTCGGAGCACGTTTGCTCCGAATCGGACCGCCGCACGCCGTTTTGGTGTTTAACGGCGCCGGAAACGCGTTTCCGGCAGCCGCGGTCGCACGGCACCTCCGAATGAGGTTCCGTCTGGCCGACCATTTCACAATTGACGCCCCGGATGTTTTCGTACGGTTTCGTGGCATTCGGAGGTCGTTCGGGTGGTTTTGACCCCCCAACGCGCCATTTCAGCGCGCGACGCGCTGCTGAAAACGACACAATCGGGCGTGCCGCGCGCACCGCACGTCCGATGGACGTGCGGCCTCCTCCTGCATCTCAGGAATAATATTCCTGTCGTCCCCGTGCGGTTTCAGGTCGTTCGGAGCACGTTTTCTCCGAATCGGACCGCCGCACGCCGTTTTGGTGTTTAACGGCGCCGGAAACGCATTTCCGGCCGTCGCGGTCGCACGGCACCTCCGAATGAGGTGCCGTCTGGCCAACCATTTCACAATTGACGCCCCGGATGTTGTCGTACGGTTTCGTGGCATTCGGAGGTCGTTCGGGTGGTTTTGACCCCCCAACGCGCCATTTCAGCGCGCGACGCGCTGCTGAAAACGACACAATCGGGCGTGCCGCGCGCACCGCACGTCCGATGGACGTGCGGCCTCCTCCTGCATCTCAGGAATAATATTCCTGTCGTCCCCGTGCGGTTTCAGGTTGTTCGGAGCACGTTTGCTCCGAATCGGACCGCCGCACGCCGTTTTGGTGTTTAACGGCGCTGGAAACGCGTTTCTGGCCGCCGCGGTCGCACGACACCTCCGAATGAGGTGCCGTCTGGCCGACCATTTCACAATTGACGCCCCTGATGTTGTCGTACGGTTTCGTGGCATTCGGAGGTCGTTCGAGTGGTTTTGACCCCCCAACGCGCCATTTCAGCGCGCGCCGCGCTGCTGAAAACAACACAATCGGGCGTGCCGCGCGCACCGCATGTCCGATGGACGTGCGGCCTCCTCCTGCATCTCAGGAATAATATTCCTGTCGTCCCCGTGCGGTTTCAGGTCGTTCGGAGCACGTTTGCTCCGAATCGGACCGCCGCACGCCGTTTTGGTGTTTAACGGCGCCGGAAACGCGTTTCCGGCCGCCGCGGTCGCACGGCACCTCCGAATGAGGTGCCGTCTAGCCGACCATTTCACAATTGACGCCCCGGATGTTGTCGTACGGTTTCGTGGCATTCGGAGGTCGTTCGGGTGGTTTTGACCCCCCAACGCGCCATTTCAGCGCGCGACGCGCTGCTGAAAACGACACAATCGGGTGTGCCGCGCGCACCGCACGTCCGATGGACGTGCGGCCTCCTCCTGCATCTCAGGAATAATATTCCTGTCGTCCCCGTGCGGTTTCAGGTCGTTCGGAGCACGTTTGCTCCGAATCGGACCGCCGCACGCCGTTTTGGTGTTTAACGGCGCCGGAAACGCGTTTCCGGCCGCCGCGGTCGCACGGCACCTCCGAATGAGGTGCCGTCTGGCCGACCATTTCACAATTGACGCCCCGGATGTTGTCGTACGGTTTCGTGGCATTCGGAGGTCGTTCGGGTGGTTTTGACCCCCCAACGCGCCATTTCAGCGCGCGACGCGCTGCTGAAAACGACACAATCGGGCGTGTCGCGCGCACCGCACGTCCGATGGACGTGCGGCCTCCTCCTGCATCTCAGGAATAATATTCTTGTCGTCCCCGTGCGGTTTCAGGTCGTTCGGAGCACGTTTCCTCCGAATCGGACCGCCGCACGCCGTTTTGGTGTTTAACGGCGCCGGAAACGCGTTTCCGGCCGCCGCGGTCGCACGGCACCTCCGAATGAGGTGCCGTCTGGCCGACCAATTCACAATTGACGCCCCGGATGTTGTCGTACGGTTTCGTGGCATTCGGAGGTCGTTCGGGTGGTTTTGACCCCCCAACGCGCCATTTCAGCGCGCGACGCGCTGCTGAAAACGACACAATCGGGCGTGCCGCGCGCACCGCACGTCCGATGGACGTGCGGCCTCCTCCTGCATCTCAGGAATAATATTCCTGTCGTCCCCGTGCGGTTTCAGGTTGTTCGGAGCACGTTTGCTCCGAATCGGACCGCCGCACGCCGTTTTGGTGTTTAACGGCGCCGGAAACGCGTTTCCGGCCGCCGCGGTCGCACGACACCTCCGAATGAGGTGCCGTCTGGCCGACCATTTCACAATTGACGCCTCGGATGTTGTCGTACGGTTTCGTGGCATTCGGAGGTCGTTCGGGTGGTTTTGACCCCCCAACGCGCCATTTCAGCGCGCGCCGCGCTGCTGAAAACGACACAATCGGGCGTGCCGCGCGCACCGCACGTCCGATGGACGTGCGGCCTCCTCCTACATCTCAGGAATAATATTCCTGTCGTCCCCGTGCGGTTTCAGGTCGTTCGGAGCACGTTTTCTCCGAATCGGACCGCCGCACGCCGTTTTGGTGTTTAACGGCGCCGGAAACGCGTTTCCAGCCGCCGCGGTCGCACGGCACCTCCGAATGAGGTGTCGTCTGGCCGACCATTTCACAATTGACGCCCCGGATGTTGTCGTACGGTTTCGTGGCATTCGGAGGTCGTTCGGGTGGTTTTGACCCCCCAACGCGCCATTTCAGCGCGCGCCGCGCTGCTGAAAACGACACAATCGGGCGTGCCGCGCGCACCGCACGTCCGATGGACGTGCGGCCTCCTCCTGCATCTCAGGAATAATATTCCTGTCGTCCCCGTGCGGTTTCAGGTCGTTCGGAGCACGTTTGCTCCGAATCGGACCGCCGCACGCCGTTTTGGTGTTTAACGGCGCCGGAAACGCGTTTCCGGCCGCCGCGGTCGCACGGCACCTCCGAATGAGGTTCCGTCTGGCCGAACATTTCACAATTGACGCCCCGGATGTTGTCGTACGGTTTCGTGGCATTCGGAGGTCGTTCGGGTGGTTTTGACCCCCCAACGCGCCATTTCAGCGCGCGACGCGCTGCTGAAAACGACACAATCGGGCGTGCCGCGCGCACCGCACGTCCGATGGACGTGCGGCCTCCTCCTGCATCTCAGGAAAAATATTCCTGTCGTCCCCGTGCGGTTTCAGGTCGTTCAGAGCACTTTTGCTCCGAATCGGACCGCCGCACGCCGTTTTGGTGTTTAACGGCGCCGGATACGCGTTTCCAGCCGCCGCGGTCGCACGGCACCTCCGAATGAGGTGCCGTCTGGCCAACCATTTCACAATTGACGCCCCGGATGTTTTCGTACGGTTTCGTGGCATTCGGAGGTCGTTCGGGTGGTTTTGACCCCCCAACGCGCCATTTCAGCGCGCGACGCGCTGCTGAAAACGACACAATCGGGCGTGCCGCGCGCACCGCACGTCCGATGGACGTGCGGCCTCCTCCTGCATCTCAGGAATAATATTCCTGTCGTCCCCGTGCGGTTTCAGGTCGTTCGGAGCACGTTTTCTCCGAATCGGACCGCCGCACGCCGTTTTGGTGTTTAACGGCGCCAGAAACGCGTTTCCGGCCGTCGCGGTCGCACGGCACCTCCGAATGAGGTGCCGTCTGGACGACCATTTCACAATTGACGCCCCGGATGTTGTCGTACGGTTTCGTGGCATTCGGAGGTCGTTCGGGTGGTTTTGACCACCCAACGCGCCATTTCAGCGCGCGCCGCGCTGCTGAAAACGACACAATCGGGCGTGCCGCGCGCACCGCACGTCCGATGGACGTGCGGCCTCCTCCTGTATCTCAGGAATAATATTCCTATCGTCCCCGTGCGGTTTCAGGTCGTTCGGAGCACGTTTGCTCCGAATCGGACCGCCGCACGCCGTTTTGGTGTTTAACGGCGCCGGAAACGCGTTTCAGGCCGCCGCTGTCGCACGGCACCTCCGAATGAGGTGCCGTCTGGCCTACCATTTCACAATTGACGCCCCAGATGTTGTCGTACGGTTTCGTGGCATTCGGAGGTCGTTCGGGTGGTTTTGACCCCCCAACGCGCCATTTCAGCGCGCGCCGCGCTGCTGAAAACGACACAATCGGGCGTGCCGCGCGCACCGCACGTCCGATGGACGTGCGGCCTCCTCCTGCATCTCAAGAATAATATTCATGTCGTCCCCGTGCGGTTTCAGGTCGTTCGGAGCACGTTTGCTCCGAATCGGACAGCCGCACGCCGTTTTGGTGTTTAACGGCGCCGGAAACGCGTTTCCGGCCGCCGCGGTCGCACGGAACCTCCGAATGAGGTTCCGTCTGGCCGACCATTTCACAATTGACGCCCCGGATGTTGTCGTACGGTTTCGTGGCATTCGGATGTCGTTCGGGTGGTTTTGACCCCCCAACGCGCCATTTCAGCGCGCGCCGCGCTGCTGAAAACGATACAATCGGGCGTGCCGCGCGCACCGCACGTCCGATGGACGTGCGGCCTCCTCCTGCATCTCAGGAATAATATTCCTGTCGTCCCCGTGCGGTTTCAGGTCGTTCGGAGCACGTTTTCTCCGAATCGGACCGCCGCACGCCGTTTTGGTGTTTAACGGCGCCGGAAACGCGTTTCCGGCCGCCGCGGTCGCACGGCACCTCCGAATGAGGTGCCGTATGGCCGACCATTTCACAATTGACGCCTCGGATGTTGTCGTACGGTTTCGTGGCATTCGGAGGTCGTTCGGGTGGTTTTGACCCCCCAACGCGCCATTTCAGCGCGCGCCGCGCTGCTGAAAACGATACAATCGGGCGTGCCGCGCGCACCGCACGTCCGATGGACGTGCGGCCTCCTCCTGCATCTCAGGAATAATATTCCTGTCGTCCCCGTGCGGTTTCAGGTCGTTCGGAGCACGTTTGCTCCGAATCGGACCGCCGCACGCCGTTTTGGTGTTTAACGGCGCCGGAAACGCGTTTCCGGCCGCCGCGGTCGCACGGCACCTCCGAATGAGGTGCCGTCTGGCCGACCATTTCACAATTGACGCCCCGGATGTTGTCGTACGGTTTCGTGGCATTCGGAGGTCGTTCGGGTGGTTTTGACCCCCCAACGCGCCATTTCAGCGCGCGCCGCGCTGCTGAAAACGACACAATCGGGCGTGCCGCGCGCACCGCACGTCCGATGGACGTGCGGCCTCCTCCTGCATCTCAGGAATAATATTCCTGTCGTCCCCGTGCGGTTTCAGGTCGTTCGGAGCACGTTTGCTCCGAATCGGACCGCCGCACGCCGTTTTGGTGTTTAACGGCGCCGGAAACGCGTTTCCAGCCGCCGCGGTCGCACGGCACCTCCGAATGAGGTGCCGTCTGGCCGACCATTTCACAATTGATGCCTCAGATGTTTTCGTACGGTTTCGTGGCATTCGGAGGTCGTTCGGGTGGTTTTGACCCCCCAACGCGCCATTTCAGCGCGCGCCGCGCTGCTGAAAACGACACAATCGGGCGTGCCGCGCGCACCGCACGTCCGATGGACGTGCGACCTCCTCCTGCATCTCAGGAATAATATTCCTGTCGTCCCCGTGCGGTTTCAGGTCGTTCGGAGCACGTTTGCTCCGAATCGGACCGCCGCACGCCGTTTTGGTGTTTAACGGCGCCGGAAACGCGTTTCCGGCCGCCGCGGTCGCACGGCACCTCCGAATGAGGTGCCGTCTGGCCGACCATTTCACAATTGACGCCCCGGATGTTGTCTTACGGTTTCGTGGCATTCGGAGGTCGTTCGGGTGGTTTTGACCCCCCAACGCGCCATTTCAGCGCGCGACGCGCTGCTGAAAACGACACAATCGGGCGTGCCGCGCGCACCGCACGTCCGATGGACGTGCGGCCTCCTCCTGCATCTCAGGAATAATATTCCTGTCGTCCCCGTGCGGTTTCAGGTCGTTCGGAGCACGTTTGCTCCGAATCGGACCGCCGCACGCCGTTTTGGTGTTTAACGGCGCCGGAAACGCGTTTCCGGCCGCCGCGGTCGCACGGCACCTCCGAATGAGGTGCCGTCTGGCCGACCATTTCAAAATTGACGCCCCGGATGTTGTTGTACGGTTTCGTGGCATTCGGAGGTCGTTCGGGTGGTTTTGACCCCCCAACGCGCCATTTCAGCGCGCGCCGCGCTGCTGAAAACGACACAATCGGGCGTGCCGCGCGCACCGCACGTCCGATGGACGTGCGGCCTCCTCCTGCATCTCAGGAATAATATTCCTGTCGTCCCTGTGCGGTTTCAGGTCGTTCGGAGCACGTTTGCTCCGAATCGGACCGCCGCACGCCGTTTTGGTGTTTAACGGCGCCGGAAACGCGTTTCCGGCCGCCGCGGTCGCACGGCACCTCCGAATGAGGTGCCGTCTGGCCAACCATTTCACAATTGACGCCCCGGATGTTGTCGTACGGTTTCGTGGCATTCGGAGGTCGTTCGGGTGGTTTTGACCCCCCAACGCGCCATTTCAGCGCGCGCCGCGCTGCTGAAAACGCCACAATTGGGCGTGCCGCGCGCACCGCACGTCCGATGGACGTGCGGCCACCTCCTGCATCTCAGGAATAATATTCCTGTCGTCCCCGTGCGGTTTCAGGTCGTTCGGAGCACGTTTGCTCCGAATCGGACTGCCGCACGCCGTTTTGGTGTTTAACGGCGCCGGAAACGCGTTTCCGGCCGCCGCGGTCGCACGGCACCTCCGAATGAGGTGCCGTCTGGCCGACCATTTCACAATTGACGCCCCGGATGTTGTCGTACGGTTTCGTGGCATTCGGAGGTCGTTCGGGTGGTTTTGACCCCCCAACGCGCCATTTCAGCGCGCGCCGCGCTGCTGAAAACAACACAATCGGGCGTGCCGCGCGCACCGCACCTCCGATGGACGTGCGGCCTCCTCCTGCATCTCAGGAATAATATTCCTGTCGTCCCCGTGCGGTTTCAGGTCGTTCGGAGCACATTTGCTCCCAATCGGACCGCCGCACGCCGTTTTGGTGTTTAACGGCGCCGGAAACGCGTTTCCGGCCGCCGCGGTCGCACGGCACCTCCGAATGAGGTTCCGTCTGGCCGACCATTTCACAATTGACGCCCCGGATGTTGTCGTACGGTTTCGTGGCATTCGGAGGTCGTTCGGGTGGTTTTGACCCCCCAACGCGCCATTTCAGCGCGCGCCGCGCTGCTGAAAACGACACAATCGGGCGTGCCGCGCGCACCGCACGTCCGATGGACGTGCGGCCTCCTCCTGCATCTCAGGAATAATATTCCTCTCGTCCCCGTGCGGTTTCAGGTCGTTCGGAGCACGTTTGCTCCGAATCGGACCGCCGCACGCCGTTTTGGTGTTTAACGGCGCCGGAAACGCGTTTCCGGCCGCCGCGGTCGCACGGCACCTCCGAATGAGGTCCCGTCTGGCCGACCATTTCACAATTGACGCCCCGGATGTTGTCGTACGGTTTCGTGGCATTCGGAGGTCGTTCGGGTGGTTTTGACCCCCCAACGCGCCATTTCAGCGCGCGCCGCGCTGCTGAAAACGACACAATCGGGCGTGCCGCGCGCACCGCACGTCCGATGGACGTGCGGCCTCCTCCTGCATCTCAGGAATAATATTCCTCTCGTCCCCGTGCGGTTTCAGGTCGTCCGGAGCACGTTTGCTCCGAATTGGACCGCCGCACGCCGTTTTGGTGTTTAACGGCGCCGGAAACGCGTTTCCGGCCGCCGCGGTCGCACGACACCTCCGAATGAGGTGCCGTCTTGCCGACCATTTCACAATTGATGCCCCGGATGTTGTCGTACGGTTTCGTGGCATTCGGAGGTCGTTCGGGTGGTTTTGACCCCCCAACGCGCCATTTCAGCGCGCGCCGCGCTGCTGAAAACGACACAATCGGGCGTGCCGCGCGCACCGCACGTCCGATGGACGTGCGGCCTCCTCTTGCATCTCAGGAATAATATTCCTCTCGTCCCCGTGCGGTTTCAGGTCGTCCGGAGCACGTTTGCTCCGAATCGGACCGCCGCACGCCGTTTTGGTGTTTAACGGCGCCGGAAACGCGTTTCCGGCCGCCGCGGTCGCACGGCACCTCCGAATGAGGTGACGTCTGGCCGACCATTTCACAATTGACGCCCCGGATGTTGTCGTACGGTTTCATGGCATTCGGAGGTCGTTCGGGTGGTTTTGACCCCCCAACGCGCCATTTCAGCGCGCGCCGCGCTGCTGAAAACGACACAATCGGGGGGGCTGTACGGGGGTGCGGGGGGGGCTGTACGGGGGTGCGAGGGGGGCTGTACGGGGGTTCGGGGGGCTGTACGGGGGTGCGGGGGGGCTGTACGGGGGGTGCGGGGGGGGGGGGGGGGGGCTGTACGGGGGTGCGGGGGCCTGTACGGGGGTGGCGGGGGCCTGTACGGGGGTGGCGGGGGGCAGTACGGAGGTGCGGGGGGTTGTACGGGGGTGCGGGGGGGCTGTACGGGGGTGCGGGGGGCTGGACGGGGGTGCGGGGGGGGGGGGGGGGGGGGGCTGTACGGGGGTGTGGGGGGCTGTACGGGGGTGCGGGGGGGGGGGGGGGGGGGGGGGCTGTACGGGGGTGGCGGGGGGCAGTACGGGGGTTCGGGGGGTTGTACGGGGGTGCGGGGGGCTGTACGGGGGTGCGGGGGGGCTGTACGGGGGTGCGGGGGGGCTGTACGGGGGTGCGGGGGGCTGTACGGGGGTGCGCGGGTGGCTGTACGGGGGTGCGGGGGGCTGTACGGGGGTGGCGGGGGGCTGTACGGGGGTGGCGGGGGGCTGTAGGGGGGTGGCGGGGGGGCTCTCCGGGGGTGGCGGGGGGCTGTACGGGGGTGGCGGGGGGCTGTACGGGGGTTCGGGGGGCTGTACGGGGGTGTGGGGGGGGGGGGGGCTGTACGGGGGTGCGGGGGGCTGTACGGGGGTGGCGGGGGGATGTACGGGGGTTCGGGGGGCTGTACGGGGGTGCGGGGGGGGGCTGTACGGGGGTGCGGGGGCCTGTACGGGGGTGGCGGGGGCCTGTACGGGGGTGGCGGGGGGCAGTACGGGGGTGCGGGGGGATGTACGGGGGTGCGGGGGGGCTGTACGGGGGTGCGGGGGGCTGTACGGGGGTGCGGGGGGGGGGGGGGGGCTGTACGGGGGTGGCGGGGGGCTGTACGGGGGTACGGGGGGTTGTACGGGGGTGCGGGGGGCTGTACGGGGGTGCGGGGGGGGGGGGGGGGGGGGGGCTGTACGGGGGTGCGGGGGGGCTGTACGGGGGTGCGGGGGGCTGTACGGGGGTGCGCGGGTGGCTGTACGGGGGTGCGGGGGGCTGTACGGCGGTGCGGGGGGCTCTCCGGGGGTGCAAAGGTCATCCCATTGATTACAAAAGTGAAAAATAAAAGTGATAACATCTAATTAATACATATTTCTTTTATCGATACCATACAAAAATTTATAAAAAATATATTGGATAATACATAATCTATAATATCAGATTTATTGATCTGTTGGAATTAGTTCTTCGACTTTTTCAAATGTAGAATCATTCAAGATTATCTGATCAAAAACTCAACATGTGTATAAAATATTTAAAAGTCCACCATGGATGGTAATAATGCATTACTTAAATGAATAAATACAGTACATCAACCCTACCAGTAAAAACAAAAAACATATCTCGTGAATATATGGTGTGTCACGCGTTGCCATCACTGTTACCTCCTTCTGGTGGACCAGGTGCCTACAACAAATAAACATTATAAATATTTTAATAACAAAAATAATTTAAATTAAATAAATAAATACAGTATATACCTGCGTCGTATGATCCCCTGTACCATCAGCTCGACGCACATATTCCCGCAGTGCTCTTACCTCAGCTGTCAATTGCCCATTTGTCTCCTCGGAAGCGCGCAGCCGTGCCTCAAAATCTGACATTTGCTGTGTCATATGAGCAACAGCAGGACCGACAACCGCAGCGCGTGACACTACAGAACGAGGAATCCCTGCTCCATAGGTCAAACTATAGCCATGCCCGTCCCGACCAATAATGCGATGAAAGATCTCATCCCGTCGCATGGGAAGCTGTCGCTGGTCCTCTGGCAGATGTTCTAACTCAGCTTCAAATTGATCCTGTGAAATATTTAAATATATATAAATATATATATGTTAATATAAAGATTTATGTAATTATTGGTAAGTACAGACACTTACTATCAATGCTGCAACCTCTGGATCATTGCGATCACGAGTCCTTATCCACACCGACATTTTATCAGTTGCTGCACCTTGCCCTCGCAACTGTATATTAAAAGAATATAAACACAAAACCATATTAATTAATTAATTAAAAAGTGAATAATATATACCTCATGTCGGATCTGAGACACGTGACGAGTCCCGAGCCTGTGAGCTGGTCCCTGCAACGCTCGATTCTCCGAATGGCGTGTTGACACCTCCTACATTCAATTCATTCAAATTTCAAACAAATCACATATTCTTGAAAATATATATACAGAAAAATAATTAATATACAAACCGCAACACCCTCAGTAGACCAATATGCAACCAAGTCATGCCACTGAGCCGGGAGGACACCTCTCGGGACTTTTTCCAAAATGTCAGGGGCACCCACATTTGGTACCCAGTGGTCCCTCTTCACTTTGCCTTTATAATATTTCCACAGCTTACGGCATTTGCTCATACACACGGGCCGAAACTCTTCAGGGCATACTTTCAAATTTTGCTATAATGAAAATAATCAAACATATTAGTATTATTTATAAATAGAAAATAAAGTAAAATTATTTTCTTACCTGAACCTCCCTCTATAGACGATCTAATGTGTCCTGAGGGATAGAAGCCCAATCACGCGTGGTCAATGGAAATCGATGTGGGTCACGTATGATATGACCCAGCTGACGAATAAATGCCGGGGCATTCGGTCCCACGGGATTAAATACCTCATCAAATGAAACATCTATCGTCGTGTCGGAATTCCATGCTAATATGCCACGACCAGGGCCTCTCCTGCGAGAGGAAGAAGCAGCCGAGTCTGATCCTGTTGAAAACAATTTTATATATAAATTGACAAATGTTATATATATATATATATATGTTAATTACATAAATAATATAGATAATGACTGTCAAACATACCTCGACCCTGAGACGTAGATGCCTCAGATGGATGATGTGGATTTTCTGCCTCTTCCCCTGACATGTCTGCAATCATACAAAATATCAGTAATGAGTCCAAAGTGTTTAAAAGATAAATTGGATTGTTCTTAATAAATCAAACTTGTACAACTGTTAATCAAACAAAAAATGGATTGAATAATTAGTTGTGAATGAATTTTAAAAAATCAGAAAGTTAATCAACCTAAATATTTATGACTGAATTAACTTACAAAAGTGAGGATTAAAACTTATAAGGATTTATAAAATGATTAGATAATTTATGATATCCTAGGACATTCTACTGAATAGCGGGAAAACAATTATACCTTTCATTAAGCATGCAAATCGACCGTTTCTCCTTCAACAGCCGCTATGACCCAATAAATATCTTCTTCACGTTGAACTACGGTATGTTGATCAAGTTGTTGGTAAACAAACGGAACAGTCTCGGGTTCATCTTCTTCAAATAAAAACACTCCTCGCCGAGACATTTTGACAACAACTTGCCAACTTGGATCCGAAGGCAAAGTAACGAAGAATACTTGTTCCGCTTGTGATGTCAAGATGAAAGGTTCATTCTCAACTCGTTCATTATTTCTGTATAACATGTAGTTAAAATTCACCAATGAAAACTGATATTGATCGACTTTACATCCACGCACTGGATCAACCCAATTACACTTTAACAATATGTACTTCAAACCGTGTGTGTATACAACTTCGATGATGTCTATCAATTGACCATAGTAATAACCAGAATCGACAAAGGGACAACCGATTCCACTGTTTTGTGTTGCTCGTTTGTCATCAACATCTTTAATGCGAAATCGAAAACCATTAGCATCAATAGCTTTATAACGACGAGCGGTTATAGATGGACCCTCAGCCAGTTGGATAAATACTTCAGGTAACGTGGGGTCCCCTAACTCCTCAGCTTACGAACCTACATAATTTATAAAAATCAATACTGATATATGCAGAAAGAATTAGTTTAATACTTCACTCATAATGAAAATCAATTTATACATACATAATCCTTGAACCAATCATGAAATGCCGCATAATGAGATTGTTGAATTTGCAACTCAGTCGCACGATGCATCTCTTCTTTTATCTCATTAATGTGTTTCCTGCAAATGATTACGCGATGTTTAAAAGATCAACTTATGCAAAGAAAACATGTAAAAGTTATACAAGCACATTGATAAGATACTTACTGCATTAATGGTGCAACTGATGGAGTATTGAACAAGATATATCGATGTGCTTGTATCCACTCGATGTTGTCCATATCAAATGTGGTTCCTTCTCCAACTGGACCATCATGAATCCGAGAGGGCTTATCTAATTTTGTTTCAACATCCGTAAGATATTCTGCACAAAAGGTAGTACACTCGTCCATCAAATAACCATTGGCTATTGATGCCTCTGGACGAGCTCTGTTGCGTACAAATCTTTTCAATGTACTCAAATACCGTTCAATAGGATACATCCACCTGAATTGCACTGGACTAGCAGCCATTACTTCATCAGTTAGGTGCACTGTTAAGTGGACCATAACATCGAAAAATGAGGGGGGGGAAAGTTTCTCAAAGTGACAAAGCGTAAGTACAATTCGGTCCTGCAAACTTTTTAAATCACTCATTCGTTGATTTCTTAAACAAAGCTGTCTAAAAAAATTACTCATCTCAATCAAGGGCTGAACAACATTGGGGGATAAAAAATCACAAATTGCGATTGGAATCAACTGCTGAAGTAATATGTGATTGTCATGACTTTTCAACCCTTGCAATGTCTTGCTCGTCAGATTCACACACTTTGAAATATTAGAAGAGTAACCATCAGGCACCTTGACCATCTTCAAAATGGAAAGAAATGTCTCTTTCTCCTCTGTAGTCATCGAATACTGTGCAGCAGGCATATATGCCTTGTTTCCCTCAGCTAACTGTAAATGCAACTGTTTCCTTAAACCCATTTCTTCCAAATCACGGCGTGCATTAACATGGTCCTTTGACTTTCCACTGACACCTAAAATGGTCCACAATATGTTATCACAAACATTTTTTTCAATGTGCATGACATCAAAATTATGCCTCAACATGTTAGTTTTCCAATACGGAAGACTATAAAAAATACTTTTCTTTTTCCAATTGTGACTGTGCTGCCTACCCGCAGCACGAATATTACGTACTGGAAGAGCCACCAAATCCTGAATTTCATATACCGTGCGGATGTTTTCTTCCTCAATCTGCGATAACATTTCGACTCCTGTCATGATCTTTGGTGCTGGGCTGAACTCTCTAGAACCATCAAATGCCACTCTGTCCTTTCTGAACCTGTGCTGGGGAGGGAGAAAATGCCTGTGACCCATGTATGCCCATTTTTTGGAATGTTTAAGCCATACAGATGTTTTACTTTTATTGCAACAAGGGCAAGCAAATTCCCCTTTCGTACTCCAGCCTGATAAATTTGCATAAGCTGGGAAGTCATTGATTGTCCACAATAAAGCTGCATGCAGTTTGAACATTTCATTTGTTTCGCAGTCATAAGTCATCACACCATCGCCCCAAAATTCATTCAACTCATCAATCAATGTCCGAAGGTAAACATCAATCTTATCCCCCGGACTTTTAGGTCCATCAATAAGAGTGGAAAGTAATATAAATTGTTGCTTCATACAAAGCCACGGAGGAAGATTATATGGAACCAACACCACGGGCCATGTGCTATGAGTTGCACCAACCATAGACTTGAATGGATTGAAACCATCTGCTGCCAATCCCAATCGGACATTACGAACATCTTTAGCAAAGTCGGGATGTCTCTTATCAAAATCCTTCCATGCATGAGAGTCTTCCGGGTGGGTTAACATGTCACTTTCATGAACTCTTTCTGCATGCCATCTCATTAAATTAGAAACTTTAGATGACATAAAAAATCTTTTCAACCTCGGTTTAAGGGGAAAGTAACGCATTTGCTTTACGGCAATCGGTTTCCCCTGTATCGCAATCTGACTTTGATGAGTCTTATTTCCCCTGTTCTCTTTCCACCTGGAAGCGCCACAAACCGTACAAATATCCAAATGAGCAGTTTCATTTATAAACAACATACAGTTGTTTGCACATGCATCTATAGTCTCATATGTAAAACCTAAGTTCTCTGTCAACTTACGAGCATAGTAATACGACTCAGGAATCTTAGCGTCGACAGGAAGAACTTTTTTCAATAAAACCAAAAGCATGTCGAATGATGTGTCTGACCAATTGTTCAAAGTCTTCAAATGCAACAACTCCACGATGAACGACAGTTTATTGTAAGAAGTACATCCAGGATATAATTCTGTTTTCGCATCATCAAGTACTTCATAAAACCTCCTCGAATCACGATCTGCACCAGAGCGAAGATTTATCTCACCGGTCTCAAGATTCTGGATGTCAATGCCTTCAGGATCAAACCCACGTACCATTTCAGTAAGCATTTCATGCATTGGATCAGTCATCCTTGCATCAACATCCATCTGAGCTGCATCTTTATTTTGACAACGAACATATTCTTCTCCATGACGAGTCCAACTCTTATAATTTTTCAGAAATCCATTAAAGAAAAGGTGCTCCCTCACAGTATCTCGTGTGAATTGATATCTGTTAGCACATTTTCTACATGGACAACTAATATAGTCACTTTCAAATCCTCTCGTGAAGTCAATAAACTGCATAATGCCATTGAAATATTCTCTAGACGTTCGATTTGGAAGATCAATCCAACTCTTATCCATAATAATATCTGTATAACAAACATTTACACAATACTTATTACATTTACATTTTTCAAATCAACTATATTCAAAATAAATATTAATCATTTGTTTATGAACCATTGATAAAATAATAATGTAACTGAAAGCTCATGTTACCTGATTGAGCTACAAAGGGGAGCCGAAGGCGGTGCTGCGAGGGAGAGGAGCAGCGAAGGGGAGCCGGAGCTAAAGGCGGTGCGGCAAGGGAGGGGACGGGCGGCGGCGGCGGCGGGGAGCTGGAGGAGAGGAGGCGGTGAGGGGACGGGGGACGGGCAGTGAGGGGGGGGTGTCCGGGGTCGGGGGGGGGGGGGGGGGGGGGGGCTGTCTGAGGTGCGGGGAGGGGTGTCCGGGGTGTCGGGGGCCTGTCAGGGGTGCGGGCAGGGGTGTTCGGGGTGCGGGGGTGTCCGAGGTGCGGGGGAGGGGGGGCTGTCTGGGGTGCAGGGGGGCTGTCGGGGGTGCGGGGTGGGGTGTCCGGGGGTGCGGGGGGCCTGTCCGGGGTGCGGGGGGGGGGGGGGGGGGGGGCTGTCCGGGTTCGGAGGGGGGGTGTCCGAGTGCGGGGGGGGGGGGGGGGGGCTGTCCGGGGTGCGGGGGGGCTGTCCGGGTTCGGAGGGGGGTGTCCGAGTGCAGGGGGGGCTGTCCGGGGTGCGGGGAGGCGTCCGGGGTGCGGGGGGCGGTCCGGAGTGCGCGGGGGGTGCTGTCCGGGGTGCGGGGAGGCGTCTGGGGTGCGGTCCGGAGTGCGCGGGGGGGTGCTGTCCGGGGTGTGGGGAGGCGTCCGGGGTGCGGGGGGCGGTCCGGAGTGCGGGCCGGGGGCTGTCCGGGGTGCGGGTGTCGTCCGGGGTGGGGGGGGAGGGCCGAGAGGCCGGAGGGCGGCGGCCGGAGGCCGGAGGGCGGCGGCCGGAGGCCCGAAGGCGGAGGGCGGCGGCCGGAGGCCGGAAGGCAGGCGGCGGGGGAGGGCGGGCGGCGGGGGAGGGCGGGCGGCGGGGGAGGGCGGGCGGTGGGGGAGGGCGGGCGGAGGGGGAGGCCGGGAGGCGGGGGAGGCCGGGCGGCGGGGGAGGCCGGGCGGCGGGGGAGGCCGGGCGGCGGGGGAGGCCGGGCGGCGGGGGAGGGGAGGGCGGCGCGAGGGAGGGCGGCGATCGGGTTAGGGCGAGATCGAGAGGGCGCAGGGGGGGGGGGGGGCAGAAACCCCCCGAATATTTTTAGGGAGGTTAGCGACCGCCATTGGCGGTCGCCAATGGTGGGCTATAGCGACCGCCAATGGAGGTCGCCCGAGTCAGGGGGCCTCCACTGCCCCCTTTTCTAGTAGTGTCGTGGTCAGCTTCATGCTCTAGCATTGCGAGCCCCAGGCGAGCCATATGTTGTTCGAGGTAACCTTTTCTTGTTTTCTACCTTGGTATATGCCTTGTTTGATTCAGGATCAACACACTCCTTTATATCACCTACCCTTGTCCATGCTTTGGGACTTGAGGTAGAGAGGCTTCAAGTGCCCTTGGCATTGACTACGCCAGTTGGAGGTCGAGCCGACTTGTTTGAAGTATGTAGAGACTGTGAGCTAGTGTTGGGGAAACACTTCTCTTGGGGAGATTTCCTATGTTTACGAATTCAACCATATGATGTCATACTCGGCATGGATTGGTGGTATTCGGTGCAGGTTATTGTGAATTTCTACAGGAAGGAGGTCATTTTATTTGATGCAGATAGAGAGAAAGTGGTGTTTGTGGGTGAGCGAGATCCTCAGATGAGTCATAAACTAGTTCCATCCTTATCATCCATGATGGATGGGATGATGCTGAGTTATTCAGAGGTTCAACAGTTGGAGTTTCCTAGGGTCATATAGGAGTACCCCTGGCGTATTTCCAAAAGAGGTTGTATCCTCACCCCCTCGACGATAGATCGAGTCTGGGATCGAGCTACAGCCGGGAGCGTCTTCTATCACTATGTCTCCGTATAGGATGGCCCCTTCTGAGTTACGAGAGCTACGTATTCAACTCGATGTTCTGTTGCAGTGTGGTTTTGTTCAGCCAAGTGTGTCACCATTGGGTGCACCAGTTTTGTTTGTGAAAAAGGCTGATGGCAGTTTGCGGTTGTGCGTCGATTATCGTCGATTAAACAAAGTGACAATAAAGAACCGCTATCCTATTCCACGGATTGATGACTTATTCGATCAACTGAAGGGTGCAAGTTGGTTCTCAAAGATCAACTTGCGGTCAAGATATCATCAGATGCGTGTAAAGGATGAGGATATCCCGAAGACTTCTTTCCATTTTCGTCATGGGCATTATGAGTTTATTGTAATGCCATTCGGCGTGACGAATGCTCTAGCTGTTTTCATGGGGTTGATGAATGTTGTGTTCCGTGAATTCCTGGACAAGTTTTTTGTGGTTTTCATTGATGACATCCTTGTGTAATCCACATCTGAAGTGGAGCATGCAGAGCATCTATGAGCCGTTTTGTGAGTCCTTCACCAACATCAGTTGTTTGGGACGTTTTCCAAGTCTGAGTTTTGGGCTAGAGAAGTTCGTTTCTTGGGGAATGTTGTGTCCCAACAGGGAGTATCTGTGGATCCTTCGAAGATAGAAGCAGTGTTGTCATGGGAAGCCCCCAAGACCTTGTCAGAGGTGCGATGTTTCCTTGGTCTTGCAGGCTATTATAGGAGGTTTGTATCCAATTTCTCCCGAGTTGCGACTCCTCTGACAGCATTGACTAATAAGGATCAAGCGTTCATATGGACTGATCAGTGTCAGGTAGCTTTTTAATATCTAAAGGAGAAGATGGTAAGTGCTCCAGTCCTTGGTCTTCCAGCGGAGGGAGTCCAGTTTGATGTTTCCTGTGATGCTTCACATCTGGGGCTAGGTTGTGTTCTCATGCAGAAGAGGTCAGTTTTTTCTTTTGGGTCACGGCAGTTGCATCCCAATGAATGCAACTATGCCACCCTTGATCTTGAGTTGGCAGTCGTGGTGTTTGCTCTGAAGTTGTGGAGACATTACCTCATTGTTGAGCACTTTGTGGTTTTCACCGATCATAAGAGTTTGAGGTAGGTTCTCTCCCAACGTGACTTGAACTTGATGCAGCGTCGGTGGATGGAGTTCTTGCAGGAATATGAATTTGAAATATCGTATACACCTGGAAAAGGGAATGTTGTAGCTAATGAACTGAGCTGAAAGTCACATAATGATGTTGTTCGTGAATCTGGTGATTACTGGAGAGTGATGGAAGAGCTAGCAGCTTTTCATATTGATAAGGAAGATGTTGGGGGTAGAGGTTGTCTTTTCCAGATGAAGGTACAATCATCCCTGATGCAGATGGTGGAAGAGTCTCAGTTGGGTGATCTAGAGGTGGAAGTTTGGAGAGACAGAGCTGTTTGTGGTGAGGCCCCTAATGGTTGGTCGGAGGATGAACAACACCGAGTGTTTTATCATGGAAGGATTTTTGTTCCCTTGGCGATGCACGAGACGGTTCTCCAAGAGTTCCATAATTCACCCTTGGAAGTACATCCTGGTGTGACAAAGATGTACCGATCCTTAAGGATTCAGTTCTGGTGGCCTGGGCTGAAATGTATGGTTGCAGAGTGTGTGTCTCGATGTTTAGTCTGCCAGAAGGTGAAGGTCGAACACCATGTTCCTTGTGGTCTTCTCCATCAATTAGAGATTCCTCAGTGGAAGTGGGAGGACATCTCAATGGACTTTGTTACAGGTTTACCTCGAGCTCCTGGAGGACATGATGCTATATGGGTGGTAGTGGATCGTTTAACAAAATCATCCCACTTTATAGCGATCAAGGAGTTGAGATCAGTTGAGTTTTTATCGTGGCAGTATCTAGATGAGGTGGTGAGACTTCATGGAGTACCTAGGACGATCATTTCTGATCGAGATCCTCGTTTTACCAATAGGGTGTGGAGAGGTCTCCAGCATTATTTTGGCTATCAACTGTGCCTTAGCACTGCTTTTCATCCTAAAATGGATGGTCAGACAGAGGAAACCATTCAGACTCTTGAAGACATGTTGCGCTCTTGTGTTCTTGATTTTAGAGGTTCATGGATGAAACACATACCCTTGGTAGAGTTCGCTTACAATAATAGTTTTCACTCAACCATCGGTATGGCGCCGTTTGCAGCCTTGTATGGCCGGCCATGCCGTTCTCTGTTGTGCTGGACTGGGGTCGGAGAGTCAGTAATTCTCGGACCAGAACTAGTACAGAATACAACAGAGATGGTTCAGGTGATTCATGAGAGGATGAAGACAGCACAGGATCGTCAGAAATCATATGTTGATCAAAGAAAGAGACCCTTAGAGTTTAATGTTGGGGATCATCTATTTCTGATGGTGACTCCCCATCGTGGGCAGCGAAGGTTTGGTCATGGAAGTAAGCTTTCTCCCCTGTTTGTTGGGCCTTTCGAGGAGTTATCTCATGTTGGAGCTATGGCGTATCGAGTAGCACTTCCTCCTCAGATGAGTCGAATACATGATGTTTTCCATGTATCACAACTCCGTCGTTATCTTCATGATGAATCTCATGTTATCAATTGGGGAGAAATCGATATTGATGATGATGAATCCTTCGAGGAGTGACCTGTGGAGATCCAAGAACGCAAGGAGAAGGTGTTGTGTGGGCGTTATATTCCCTTAGTTTGTGTCTTTTGGAGACACGGTGGCATGGAGGAGAGTACCTGGGAGCGTGAGTCACAGATAGGTGCTCAGTACCTAGAGTTTTTTAATGATGAACTACTTTCATGTAATGATGTTTTCTTTGTGGTTGGACCTTTCATGTTTTATTTATGTAATTTTCATGTGATGTTATGTTTGAATGGTATGGAGATGGATTGTTTACTCCCTTGCTCTTGGATTTCGTAGTTTTGTTCCAGCTTTCGAACAACTCATGGTTGTTTTCCCCTGAGAGGTATCTTATGGGGTGGTTGTTCGGACCCCTCTTTTCTTCTGGGTTGGTTTTAAATTCTCGAGGAAGAGAATGTTTTGAGTGGTATATAATGTAATGGACCAGACCTCTCTGGTCCATTACTTTGTGGAATTTTGGTGTTGGAGGTGTTCTGGGAGGTCAAGGGGACTTATCCCCAAAACTTTGCCAATTTTCTGGTTCTGTGAACAGTGTTTCCAGTTTCATGAACAGTAACAGATCGGTCTCACCGATCGGTCTGACAGATCGGTCTCAGAGATCGGTCTCACCGATCGGTCTGACAGATCGGTCTCACAGATCGGTCTCACCGATTGGTCTGACAGATCGGTCTCACAGATCGGTTTGACAGATCGGTCTGACAGATCAGTCTCACCGATTGGTCTGACAGATTGGTCTCACAGATCGGTCTCACGGATCGGTCTGACAGATCAGTCTCACTGATCGGTCTCAGAGATCGGTCTCACCGATCAGTCTGACAGATCGGTCTCACCAATCGGTCTGACAAATCGGTCTCACAGATCGGTTTCACAGATCGGATTCATGTACAGTAACGCTGGGTGAACAGTGCTTCCATACTCCTACAGTTTTGCCCCCTTTGACGTTTCTTTTGACGTAAAATACATTTAAAGCCTTATTTTAAGGGCACTTAAGGCCGATTAAAATTCCATAAATCCTATATTAATTATTCCTAGGGCTTGGAATGATTTACTTGGTCAAACCGCGTGGGTTAATGCAATCCGTTTTTAATGGAGAATTAACCCGATCTTAAACTGTTGCCCCATTAAATCATAAAAAGGGATGAGATATCATTCTCCCTTGTTCTTTCCCTTTGTTCTCAACTAAGAGACGCTAGAACCTTTCAATCCTTCTCGTAAGAGTGGCACAATAAATCTTTACTCCTAGGATTGGTTCTTCTCTATTTTGGATGCAACCGAAATCTGTCAGTGAATCTTCCCAATAAGTTGTCACGAGAGGAGGATTGTGACCCATTGTGTGGATAAAGGATGTCAAGAAATCTTCCAGGTAGGGGATTCATGGATTCTATAATTGTATATGTGCAATCATAGAATTATCATGATTTATTCCTCTGGATCACAATGAAATTTACCTAATTAAATACTTGAACCGGATTAAGAGAATTGGTTGATCTCATATTGTTTCTTAATAACGTGATAACGATTGCCTCATGTTTTTCTAGATAGAGTGATATCTGTGTTTTCTTTGAATTTTTTTTATTCGTTCATGATAGATTGATAATGAACGTAAAGCTGGAATTAATTGTTAATTAATTGGCTAAAGATAAAGAGGAATGTAAATTAGTCTGGTTTTTGCAGTTGTTGTTGTCGTTCTAATTTGAGGATAATCAAATTAGGGATGTAATCATGGTTAATTATTTGTGATAACCTGCTGATTAGGTATCCCGTAATTGTAACCGGCGAATAACAAATCTGTTAATTCAATATGGATTAGAGAATAGATTATGTGGGAATTTCTAAAAGGGTTCCGAGTTACCCTCTTGTATGTTAAAGGGTCAAGAGCCCATGATGTGATGTTTGTTTTCCTGATGCTTGTGCTATGATGTGTGCCTGGATGGATGTTGTGATATGTGGAGGCATGGAGTCCTTGTGGTTATGGCATCAGATGATGCCTATAGTGGTGAGATGCATCAGTTTATGCATGTGGGTGTCGGGAAGGACACCAGGGGTGATAGAATGGGATGGATGTGGTTGCTGAATGCTTATTGTTTCATTGAATGTTAATCTGCTTTGCTTTTCCCCACTGCTCAAGGCAGCTGGTCTTGCTACCCTTCTTCCGAAGGAGGCGAAAACGCGCGGGGTATGCCACGTGCTTTCCGTGTTTAGCCTCTCGGGGGGAGAATGGGTCTATGCTCTTTCTATAGGTGGCAAAGACTCGATGAGTAGTATATCTACTCACCGTGTTGAGCCTCCTTTGTGTTTAAACGCTTTGGATGCTTTTCTAGAATGCCTGAGAATATGGAAAAGTAATTCTATAATTAATGTTTTATTAGATGGTGAAAATCCACGGGGATGGAGATACTGGAATTTAACGGTGATTTGAATCTTAAAATAAGAATTTGTTTTTGAAGGTGATGCCAATTCTGTTTAATGAGGAATTGTTCATTCTTAATTAATGTTTAAAGAATTAATTAATGTACAATGGAACTGATAAAATGAGAACGGAGTAATCTAGTAAAGATTTTCAAATGTTTGTGTGCTTATAAGAGACATAGTCTTAGAAGTAGTAGCCTGGAGTCTGAGAGACGTTAGCTGCAGTTGTATCTAAGACTAGGTAATGCCCATAGTGTAGATGTGAGTTACATATAGATTTTGTACTTTTTGTGTTTTTATACGCTACTCCACCCTGTCGGTAAGGGAAACTGACACCCCGAGGATTTTGAGCCCTGGGGGTGTTTTCCCCAACATTCTGATGGGGGATCGACTGGCTGACTACCCCCCTTTGGCCCCGCTCTCTTCTCTTGGTAGATACTTGTTCCATGAGGCATAATGGTTAGTTACCCCATATATGTGTGTAGAGGGATATAATGGATTGTGGTTATTCACACACATATATTATGTATATAGTATCTTATGGACTACTATAGGTGTAACGTGTATAGGCTATGATGGCTTGAGGATCCTTAGTCGGAGTATGGGCTGTAATGGCTTGAGGTATTATACCTGACGTATGATACACGTTATGCGAGCTGTGGTGGCTCCCAGAAACTACCTGGTTACCTTTGGTTGTGAGGACGGTGTGGTGCTTCGCCCAGGTGTCTACGGGAAAGCGTATGTGGTGCACGAGGTGCATATTGTGGAGCTTAGCCTAGTTGTCTGCGGGAAAGCCTTTGGAGAGAGATGCATAGGACGTATGTCGTTGGGGAAAAGCGGAAAACCAGTGGGGAAGTAGTAGTGGGGTACCCTTTATATTCTTTACTATATGATATTTTCTTGTATGCCTTACTTGGTGAGAGTTGCCATGGTGAGGTTGGGAACATTGTATACCTGTTTAGGTGACGAGTCAGTTTAACTTGTTGTTTACTGGGCTTTAGCAAGCTTTCTTTACTTTTGCACAAGAGGCTTGTAGAGGATCCTACTGAGTATACTGTTATACTCACCCTATGCATATATAAACTTTTTTTCAGGTCACTTGGAGCAGGTTGGAGATCAAGCGGGTTACTACTAGCTTTTGGTTGGAGGAGGAGCTGTTCGGGCTTGTGGTCGCTGCCGTTTTACTTTCTTTTGGGTACTTTTAGTTTTCCCTTTCAGTTTTAGTACTTTTGCATGACATTTTATATATGTACTTGGATTTCTTTTATATTTCGGTTATGAGTTGGAGTTGGTTGGAGTCTATTCTATCTCTCTCTTCCTCATGTGTTCTCTTAGAGGGTAATGCCTCCCATTTGTATGTTTATTATACCCTTGGTGCTAGTCTCCAACCCGGGGCCTACTGGAGGTGGGACTCGGGGGTCATTATCTCTCTTCTCACATTTCCGGCCCAGGAGGGGTACAATTTGTGGGGAGGGGGTCGTGACAAAAATTGTCATGTCTTATTTGTATGAAGAATACTTGATCGAGAAGACTGAAATATTATCGTAGCTTTAGTTTTATGGGACATCAACGATTCTTGCCAATGAACCATCCATATAGAATCAATCGTCGAAGATTTGACAATACCATAAAGAATGACGCTCTACCTCAGCGTATGTCTAAAACTGATGTGCTTAATGAATTGAAAGATTCCAGTTATTCATTTGGGAAGGGTTTAATGAAATCTAGAAATAGGAAAAATGTTTCCAATGATACCTATTACAATTGGCAGAAGAAAAGTATATTCTTTGAGTTGTCGTATTGGTCAACCAACTTGTTACGTCATTGCTTAGACGTAATGCACATTGAAAATAATATATGTGAAATGTTTCTTTCGAATCTTCTAAATGTCAAGGGGAAGAAAAAAGATGATTTATGATCTCGGCGTGACTTGGTAGATTGGGGGATCAGACCAGAATTGCATCCTATCTGTATTAATGAATGTAAATGGAAAGTTCCATGTGCTTCTTATGTGATGAAACCTGCTGAAAAAAATTCAATTTCTTGAAGTGCTAGAGAATATTAATGTTCCTGATGGCTATTCAAGAAATATATAAAAACGGGTCAACAGAATAGAGTTGAAGCTAAAATCTTTGAAGACTCGTGATTATCACGTCCTTTTGCATGAGTTGATTCCAATAGCAATATGTCATCTCTTGTCTACTAATGTTAGAGTCTAAATTATTCGGTTGAGCTATTTGTTTAGAGATCTTTGTGCTAAGAGGCTATCCAAATCCTTCTTGCAAAAACTGTTGGCAGAGACACCATTAATTTTGTGCGAGTTAGAGAAAATATTCCCTCCGTCATTTTTTATATGCATGTTGCATCTGGCTGTCCATCTTCCTACAGAAATACTTCTTGGAGGACCCGTTGCTTTCCGTTGAATGTATCCAACAGAATGAAACATGTGCACATTGAAATCATATATTCGGAACATGAATTATCCAGAAGGTTATATTGTGAATGGTTACTTTTCTCAAGAATGTATGGATTTATGAGAAATGTATTTTTATGATCTTACTACGAGAATAAACAGACCAATGAGAAACGAGGAAGAACAGCATGGGAAAATTGAACCTAGTTTTCCATCACATCCTCAGACAAGAGGAATTCTGGGATCATATACATTGATGACATTAAGCCTTGAAGACAGAGAGATGGCACATCGCACAATGTTGTTCAATTGTGATTTGTTCGATGAGTATATCAAGTAAGTAAATTGTACACGTATCTCTTATCTTATCTCTTGTAATTTTAAATATTTGTTAAACTATTATTATTTTTATCTATAGAGAACATAATGAATTGATATATAGAAGGCATCGTTCTTTATCTTTGAGAAGGAAAGAGACTTTGCATAACAAAGGGTTTTCTTCTTGGTTGAAATAGATGGTTAAAATATTTCTCTAATAACCAAATAAAAATAATATTTTATTATGTTTACTATTTTTTTTATATTTCAGGTATCGAGTTTGCCTGCAGACTCCGTTTCTGAGGACACAAGAGCTTTGTCTTTTGGTCCTAATACAATAGTTTGTGCTTGTAAATCACCTATGATCAATTGATACAAATTTATTATCACTGAATGAGCAAGAGACATGAGAACACAACATAATTGTGTTATGCTAACTACCACAACAAACTGTTATGCCAGTTCATGGGATACTAGACCTCATTCTGAAAATGTTTCTTATTATGGAGTTGTGGAGAAAATAATAATTTTGGATTATTACTCACATGGTCGAGTCACGATGATGAAATGTCAATGGTTTGATTCAATTAATAGGCAAGGAACCTTTATTGATGATTATGGATTTCGAGTTATTGACATGACTCGCACTTTTTCCACCGATGAACCATATGTATTAGCATCAATGGTGATACAAGTTTTTTATGTCAAAGGTCATTGTCATCATAAATTCGGTGTAATTATTGATGTAAATCCCAGACATGTTTTCGATGATGGTTATGATGAAGTTGACACTATCCCTACTTCAATTGGAAGCAATCCGTTTATTACTTATGATGACGCCAATAGCTCAATTGTCAGAGTTGATTGTGAACCTAAAGTTGTGGTGGGAAATATATAGAATCATATAGTCGTGTTCTCACCTACATGTTTCACTTACATCATTCAGAGTGTGTATCCTAGTACTTACCTTCAAACCACCATTAATCTTCTTTTACTTTATGTTTTTTTTATCAAAATGGTTTTCTATATATTTTTTGGGTTACACATTAGTTATCTGTTTTTAATTACTTCTATATTTGTTTTCATTGCAGGAAATGACACCCATTGAAGAGAGGCGACAGAAAAGAAGATAGATAATAATCGTCGCATGATACAGATGGGTGTTCCTCCACTCATCCCTATTGTGAGTATTTTATTTCAAATATAAATATATCAATAAAATTTAATATCATGTGTTTACATATGTGTTAAACTTTTTTTCAGGATCGACCCCCTAGACGAGAGATATCTGACAAGGAGCCTGATATTGCTCCCAGTAGAGTGGATGGTGGTAGGAGGGGGATGGTGTCAGAGATGGATGATCATCTAGTGGGACCGGTACTGAGGCCGGTGGTTCGAGGGCTCATGGGTCGAGAGTTAGACGATCCACTGCCACATACATATCTTTTTCACCCCATTTTGATCCTGGTCCATCTCCAGGGACACACGGGATATTTAGACCTCTGATGTTTACACTAACAGTTGGCCAGACGTCTATGCCATCATCTTTTTCTTCTGTTTCATTATCTCTGAGCTATTATATTCCAACTTCTTCGACTCCAGATTCGACACAGTATGCGGTTGAGGAGTGTACACTGAGGGACACTCCACCTGTACATGATATTCCTTCAGCTTCTGCACATCCAGTGACGCCCATTGATCTGACTACCACCGTTATATTTATCTGACTCTATCAAATTTTTATACCAAATTTTATTTTATTATAACAAGTACTAATATTATTTTTCTTTAATAACAGATTCATCTACAGATAGGAGGCGGGGGAGGGGTCGTACTCGCTTGTGTGCGGTATGGAACTGCTAGACACAGTTGATGGTTGAATATAATGTTGATGGACAACTGATTGAAAAATCTGGGAAGGAATGTCGGGGTTTTTTGGCGATGCTAGCCAAATACTCCGATATCATTCTGGTCAGCCCTCTCTCTTGGAGACAACTGCCACATGAAGACAAATATTACGCTTGGGCAAAAATATGGGTAAAAAATCTAATGGATTTAATGTAGTATTTTTTTGTATTTATATGAACTAATCTATTGGGTTTCAGCTTCGGTTTAACTTCCCTGATGGCGAAGGTGCACGACCAGCGCGTTTAAATGAGTTGGGAGAGCTTTGGAGAGCTTATAAGCATGACCTGTATGTTGGCTGGTGTGATAGGGTGGGCATGGATTTAGAGACATTACCTATCGTGGATGACTGCCTGATAGAGCAATATCGCCAAATGATTACCCATTGGGTGACTACCAAATTTAAGGTATTAATCTCATTTGAGGTATTTAAATCAGACTTTTCAAATTTTTCATTAATATACTCTTATTTATTATTAACCATTATTTAGGAATCTTCTGAAAAAAACAAAAAAAACATTGATTCAAAGATATACCTCCATACTTTGGGGTGCACAACTATGTCAGATCATGAGAGGTAGCTGGTACGATATAGTTGTTTATAATTTTTCATTAGGAAATTCCCTTTTTATTATATCCTACTTAAATTATGTGATTTATTGAGTATTGAATATATAATTATACTTGCACTTTATATTGTTTCAATGTCATTACAGAAGCACAAATTGAATATTGAAGGACGTATCCCTCGAGCAAAATGGTTTTGCTCGGGTAGAAGAAAAAAGATGGAACTGTGGTAAATGAATCATCCCAAGAAAATATTGTATGTTTTAATTTGTTTATTTCAAAGATTAATACCTATTTTGAAATTTATTAATCTATTAATATTTTTAACAGGCTGCTATAGAGTCACTTGATGCCCAGGAGCTTGAAAATTTTGGGCCACACGATCATTTATATCAGGTTTTTGGAGAGGAGGACTCTGGTTGAGTACGCTGCCGACCAGGTAAGAATATAGTCCCGACGAGGTATTGGTCCTCTCCAGGTATCCATTCTAGTACAACTGAGTTGGAACTGATTAAGGAGCAATCAATACAATATGATAAAAGGGTCACAGAGTTGGAAGTACAAGTTCAAACGAGGGACAAAGAATTTATGAAACTGATGAAAGATTTATCTTAATCACTTCCACCAGAGGCTAGTGTGGCTTGTCAGACATTTATGTCATCGATGGGTGCATTATCCAATGCACCAGGTGACAGCTCTAGTGGCGATCTAGATCATGAAGTTCCTGGTGATGATGAGGATGATGAAGGGGATGAGGGCGAGGATGATGATGAGGACGAGGGTGAGGGTGGGGTCGAGGGCGAGGATGGGGCCGAGGGTGAGAATGGGGCTGAGGACAAGGATGAGGCCACTGATGATCATTGGGATGATGACGATGAAGAAGACAAGGACAGAGATGGCGGCGAGGATGAGGCCGATGATGATAGTGGTGATGGTGATGGTGATCTGGGGCAGATTTATCCATTTCATTTTTGAATTCTGTATAACTATTTATTTTTTAACCTGGTTTTCCACTCCGGGGTTTTCCTCTGCTTCATAGGGATGTTGTTATCAGATCCATTTTTTGCACTTGATTCATATTGTATGATTAGTCTACTACCTAGACCATTAGTATTCCTTGGTACTGTGATTCCGTGTATGATATCTGGTTTGATAAGTAAATATGTTCATCTTAGTATTCAAAAACAATCACTTGAAATTAGGGGTGTCCATGGGCCGGGTCAGGTCAGGTTGGGTCATTGGTGTTCTAGGGCCTAAGGACTTATGGTCATCCATAAGTAAGATTTAGGGCCTAAGGACATGACCTGAAAAATTATGTGTTTTAGATCCATGGGTAATATTGTGGGTTCATTTTAAAAATAATAAAATGAGGGGTTTTGAGGTGGAAAATGATTTATTAGGTGATGAATTCCCTTGGTTAAAAAATATAAATAACTGTGTGACTTTTTGATTTTGATAAATGGATTGTAATGATAATGAAATATTGGTTAGTTAGTTTGGTTAAAAAATTTATTTTTAACATTTTTATTCTCTATTTTATATATTTTCATTGATTGGGAATATAATTTACAAACAAAAAATATCGAATTACTTATAATATTTATATGTATTAAATATAGTAATTTTGAGAAATTTTTATATTGTATTATGTGCAAATTTTGCATATATAATATGAAAAATATGAAGAGTTTATATTTCACCCTTAATATCAATTATTGACAACACTTTTAGTTTATGGTTGGAGGCTTAGAGTGCACTAAAAATGGATTCAGATTCTGTTGAAACATTAGGAAAATGATCCATAGGTCATGTGTGACATGTACGAGTCAACCCCGCCTCAGTAAGAGGCGTGGTGTGGCCGGAACCACTCAAAGTTTCTCACTTCTCTTTGAAAAGGACAACAGTTTAAGTAAAAACAACAACTGATATACGGGAAACATACCAAACGCATTCAGATTATATTGGTACATTAGGACAAGTATCCATGGGTCATTTGTGTTGTGTACGAGTCAACCCCACCTCAATCTGAGGCATAGGGTGGCCGGTACCACTCAAACTGTCTCACTTTTATTTGAAATTGACAAGATTTTAAGTGAAAACAACTATCGACATATGGAAAACTGACCAAACGCATTCGAATTCTGTTGAACTTTTATGAAAACGTTCCATGTGTCATTTTTGACATGTACGAGTCAACTCCGCCTCAATCCGAGGGCAGTTGCCTCTGATACCACTAAAAGTGACTTTCTTGTGTTAAAAATGGATGCGCTTTTAATTAAAATAAACGACAACTGGAAAACCGACCAACGCATTCCGATTGGGTTGTTACTTTAGGAAAAAGATCCATGTGTCATTTGTGACGTGTACGAGTCAACCCCAACTCAATCTGAGGAGCGGTGTGGCCGGCACCAGTCAATGTGTCTCACTTTTTTTGAAATGGACAACAGTTTAAGTAAAAACAACAACTGACATATAGGAAACGGACCATACGCATTAGGATTCTATTGAAACATTAGGAAAAGTATCCATGGGTCATTTGTGTCGTTTACTAGTCAACCCCGCCTCAATCTGAGGCCCGATGTGTCCGGTACCACTCAAAATGTCTCACTTTTATTTGAAATGGACAGGATTTTAAGTGAAACCAACTACCGGCATACAGAAAACTGACCGAACTCATTAGGATTATGTTGAAACTTTAGGAAAACGATCCATGGGTCATTTGTGATGTGTACGACTTAGCCCTGCCTCATTCTGAGGGCCGGTGTGGCCGGTACCAATAAAAGTGTCTTTCTTCTATTTAAAATGGATGCGCTTTTAATTAAAATAAACGACATATGGAAAACTAACAAAACCCATTCAGATTGTGTTGATACATTAGAAAAACGATCCATGGGTCATTTGTGATGTGTACGAGTCATCCCGGCCTCAATCTGAGGCGCGGTGTGGACGACACCACTCAATGTGTCTCACTTTTCTTTGAAATGGACCACAGTTTAAGTAAAAAAGAACAACTGAGATAAGGGAAATGGACCAAACACATTCAGATTCTGTTGATACTTTAGGACAAGTATCCATGGGTAATTTGTGTCGTGTACGAGTAAACCCCGCCTCAATCTGAGGCACCATGTGGTCAGTACCACTCAAATTGTCTCACTTTTATTTTAAATGGACATGATTTTAAGTGGAAACAACTACCGACAAACGAAAAACCGACCAAACGCATTCGGATTCTGTTGAAACTTTAGTAAAACGATCCATGGGTCATTTGTGACGTGTACGAGTCAAACCCGCCTCTATCTGAGGGCTGTTGTGGCTGGTAACACTAAAACTGTCTTTCTTATGTTAAAAATGGATGCGGAAAACCGACCAAACGCATTCAGATTGTGTTGATACTTTAGGAAAATGTTTCATGGGTGATTTGTGACGTTTACGAGTCAACCCCGCCACAATCCGGGGCGCGGTGTGGTCGGCACGACTCAAGAGTCTCACTTTTCTTTGAAATGGACAACAGTTTAAGTAAAAACAACAAATGACATACGGGAAACGAACCAAATGCATTCGGATTCTGTTGATACTTTAGGACATGTATCCATGGGTAATTTTTTTTGTGTAAGAGTCAACCCCGCCTTAATATGAGGCACGGTGTGGCCGATACCACTCACATTGTCTCACTTTTATTTGAAATGGACATGATTTTAAGTGAAAACAACTACCAACATATGGAAAACTGACCAAACTCATTCGGATTCTATTGAAACTTTAGGAAAACAATCCTTGGGTCATTTTTGACATGTATGACTCAACCCCGCCTCAATATGAGGGTCGGTGTCATTGGTACCACTAAAAGTGTCTTTCTTCTGTTTAAAATGGATGCGCTTTTAATTAAAATAAATGACATATAGAAAACCAACCAAACGCATTTGGATTGTGTTGATACTATAGGAAAACGATCCATGGGTCATTTTTGACGTGTACGAGTCAACCCCGATGCAATACGAGGCGTGGTGTGGCTGGCAACACTCAAAGTGTCTCACTTTTCACTAAAATGGACAACAGTTTAAGTAAAAACAACAACTGACATATGGGAAATGGACCAAACGCATTTGGATTCTGTTGATACTATAGGAAAAGTATCCATGGGTCATTTGTGTCATGTACGAGTAAACCCTGCCTCAATCTGAGGCACGGTGTGGCCGGTACCACTCAAATTGTCTCACTTTTATTTGAACTGGACAGGATTTTATGTGAAAACAACTACCGGCATACAGAAAACCAACCAAACGCATTAGGATTCTATTGAAAATTTAGGAAAATGATCAATTGGTCATTTGTGACGTGTAAGATTCAACCCCGCCTCAATCCAAGTGTTGTTGTGGCCAGTATCACTAAAATATTCTTTCTTGTGTTAAAATTGGATGCGCTTTTAATTAAAATAAACGTCATACGAAAAACTGACCAAACACATTCAGATTGTGTTGATAATTTAGGAAAAATATCCATGGGTCATTTGTGACATGTACGAGTCAACCCCTCCTCAATCAGAGGAGCGGTGTGGCTGGCACCACTCAAAGTGTCTCACTTTTCTTTGAAATGGACAACAGTTTAAGTAAAAACAACAACTGACATACGGGAAACAGACCAAACGCGATCGGATTCTATTGATACTTTAGGAAAAGTATCAATGGGACATTTGTGTCGTGTACGAGTCAACCCCGCCTCAATCTGAGGCATGGTGTGGACGGTACCACTCAAACTATCTAACTTCTATTTGAAATTGACATGATTTTAAGTGAAAACAACTATCGGCATACGGATAACTAACCAAACGCATTCGGATTCTTTTGAAACTTTAGGAAAACGATCCATGGATCATTTGTGATGTGTATGAGTCCACCCTGCCTCAATCCGAGTTCCATTGTGGCCGGTACACCTAAAAGTGTCTTTCTTCTGTTTAAAATGGATGCGCTTTTAATTAAAATAAACGACATATGTAAAACCGACCAAACGCATTTGGAATGTGTTTATACATTAATAAAACGATCCATGGGTCATTTGTGACGTGTACGAGTCAACCCTGCCTCAATTCGAGGTGTGGTGTGGCCGGAACCACTCAAAGTTTCTCACTTTTCTTTGAAATGGACAACAGTTTTAGTAAAAACAACAACTAACATACGGGAAACGGACCAAACACATTCGTATTCTATTGATACTTTAGGAAAAGTATCCATGTGTCATTTTTGTCGTGTAAGAGTCAACCCTGCCTCAATATGAGGCATGGTGTGGCTGGTACCACTCAAACGGTCTCACTTTTACTTGAAATGGACATGATTTTAAGTGAAAACAACTACCGACATACGGAAAACTGACCAAACACATTAATATTATGTTGAAACATTAGGGAAACGATCCACGGGTCATTTGTGACATGTATGCCTCAACCCCTCCTCAATCCGAGGGCCAGTGTGGCCGGCACCACTAAAAGTGTATTTCTTCTGTTTAAAATGGATGCGCTTTTATTTAATATAAATGACATACGGAAAACCAACCAAATGCATTCGTATTCTGTTGATACATTAGGAAAATGATCCATGGTTAATTTGTGACGTGTACAAGTAAACCCCGCCTCAATCAAGGGCGCGATGTAGAAGTAACCACTCAAAGTGTCTCACTTTTCATTGGAATGGACAACAGTTTAAGTAATAACAACAACTGACATACAGGAAACGGACCAAACACATTCGGATTCTGTTGATAGTTTAGGAAAAGTATCCATGGGTCATTTGTGTCATGTATGAGTCAACCCCACCTCAAATTGAGGTACAGTGTGGCCGGTACCACTCAAACTATCTCACTTTTATTTGAAATGGACATGATTTTAAGTGAAAACAACTACCAACATTCGGAAAACCGACTAAACGCATTTGGATTCTGTTGAAACTTTAGGAAAACGATCCATGGGTCATTTGTGATGTGTACGAGTCAACCCCGCCTTAATCTAGGAGCCGGTGTGGCCGGTACCACTAAAAGTGTCTTTCTTGTGTTTGAAAAGGACATCATTTTAAGTGAATACAACTGAAATTTACACATATCAACAATAGTCACAAACTCTTTTTCATGATTTGGGTAGTTTCACTCCTAGGTTCATAAGTGAAGAGACTCCTAAGAAAATACCTTTTCACCATATATTATAAACAATACAAGTTTAATGCAAAATTCATCACGAATCATTACATACCCAAATCTAGGATCATAAAAAAAGGGATATGAGCCAATTTCAAACTCTTATTCAACTCTAATAGGTATTTATCATACTATTCTTCCTATTAGAATTTTATGGGGATGTGGGGGCTATGATGGTTGGGGGGTTGTGTAGGGGGGGAGGTGAATTACTACTGGATGATTGTTGTCTTATGAAGATTGAAATAAGGAATTGTTGTACATGACATGGTTGGAGGAGTTTGATGATTTTATGTGTTTTTTTGTTCTATTTTAGGTGTTTTTTATACTGTTTCAAGTCTGTATGTGGTTTTTGTGATTTTATTTATACAGGTGTATAGTGGAGGGGCTACTAGAGGGTGGGGGGCTGCTGGGCTGCAGTTCTGGAAAAACACAATACCAACGGTTCAAAACCGTTGGTTTAAGGGTGTTGGAATTCTGGAAAAACATTATACCAACAGTTTTAATCCGTTGGTATAGGAGTTTTGGATTTCTAGAAAAACTTATACCAATGGTTGAAAACTATTTGTATAGGTGTATGGATTTATGGAAAACCAATACCAATGGTTATAAACCGTTTTTATAGGTGTTGCTGGAAAATACAATACCAACAGTACTAAACCATTGGTATAAGTTTTTCTGAACACCACATTACCAATGGTTTAAAACTGTTGGTATAATACTTCTTAAAATGTAGTACCCATGGTTTATAACCATTGGCATACATTGGGAGAAATTTATATAACCAATATACAAACAGTTTAGATCAAACCGTTGGTATAAGGCTTTCCTCACGGCTTACTAGCCAAAGGTTTGGAAAACCGTTGGTATAGGATAATCCAATGGTTTTCCATCATATACAAATGGTTTATAACTGTTGGTATAACCTTCACTTCTAGTAGTGATAGATGCAGCTACGGTCACTATGAGTACTAGGTGATGCCTTTTGGTGTGACGAACTCCCCCACAGTGTTAATGGGACTGATGAACTTCATCTTCCAGCCGTACTTGGACTGTTTCTTAGTGGTCTTCATCGAAGACATCCTTGTGTACTCGACATCAGAGGAGGAGCACGTGAGACACCTGTGGATGGTTCTCAGCGTACTTCGGGAGCACCATCTTTATGGGAAGCTCTCAAAGTGAAATTTCAGGATTCAAGAGGTCCACTTTCTAGGACATGACATCTTAGCAGATGGAGTAGCTATAGTTCCCACCAAGGTGGAGGTTTTGTTATCATGGGAGCCACCTCAGAGTGTGACGGAGGTGCAGAGCTTCCTTGGGTTGGCAGGATATTACCGGAGATTCATTTTTGATTTCTCTCAGATATTAGCACCGATGATGGCCTTGACCAGGAAGTGCATACCATTCATATGGTAAAAAAGTGCCAACATGCTTTTGAGAAGTTGAGACAGAGTCTGATGAGCTCCCTAGTCTTGAGATTTCCGGAGGAGGGTGTCAAGTACGTAGTTTTCTGTGACGCATCAGGTAATGGTCTCGGTTGTGTCCTGATGCAGTGGCATGAAGTGATTTATTATGGTTCATGCCATCTTAGGCCACATGAGTAGAACTATGTGACCCATGATCTCAAGTTGGCATCAGTAGTCTTTGCATTGAAGATTTGGTGACACTACCTTATGGGTGAGTGGTTTGTGTCTACTCTTACCACAAGAGCCTCAAGTACAAATTTTCGCCAAAATATCTTAATCTGCGGCAGAGATGATGTATAGAGTCCTTCTAGGAATATGATTTTGAGATCATCTATACTCATGGAAAGGGGAACAAGGTGGAATATGCCCTTAGAAGAAGGTCGAGCTCACAACTGTTGAGTGAGATGACACATCAGTTTGCCGCGTAACAGTGATCCTTTGTGGATGGAGAGGTTACAACATACTTACAGTCGATGGATGTCACCCCACCACTCTTACAGTTATTTAGGGAGGCACAGCTTGGGGATTTCTACTGTGTGGCTTTATGTGCTCAGTTATCCACAGTACATTCTCATGATGGATATTCACAAGGTGGAGAGCACATACTTCTTTTCAGAGGATGCATTGTTGTACCAGTGGTGTTCCAGGAGGAGGTCATGAGGGAGTTTCATAAATCCCCTTCGGAGGTACATCCCAGAGTGGCAATGATGTACCAGGATATTTGATGATTGTTCTTGTGGTCAGGCATGAAGAAGGCAATAGCAGAGTTCATTTCTCGATGCCTCACATGCCAGCCAGTGAAGGTTGAGCACTAGGTTCCAGTGGGATTAGATTACCCCTAGAAGACCCAGAGTGAATGTGGGATGGAATATCGATGGACATTGTGATAGGCTTACCACGTACGTCCAAGGGGCATGATTCCATCCGGGTGATCATTGACCGACTCAACAAGTTGGCCCACATTCTTAGCTATCAGGGAGTAGAGATCCGTAAAGAGCTTGGGACACCTCTACGTGTAGGAAATAGTTCGGCTTCATGGCTTCCCCTTGACTGTAGTCTCTGATTGAGATGCCCAGTTCACATACATGTTGTGGAAGGGATTACAAGACGCTTTTGGCACTTATCTACGCATGAGCACAACAATTCATCCCCAAATGGATGGTCAGACGGAGAGGAACATTTAGGTTCTAGAGGATATGTTACGAGCATGCATCTTGGACATTTGTCGTAGCTGGGAGGACCACCTACCACAGGTGGAGTTTGCATACAACAACATCTACCAATCCACCATCGGTATGGAACCGTTCAAGGCCTTGTATGGGACACCTTGCAAGTCACCACTTTGCTGGACCGACCCCAGGGAGTTAGCACTAATGGGTCCAGAGTTAGTGAGAGCCACCACAGAGAAGGTACAGATCATCCATGAGCAGATGAAGACTGTATAGAGCCGGAAAAACTCTAATGCTGATAAAGGACGAAGACCTCTGGAGTTTGACAAGGGAGACCACGTCTTCCTTCGGGTCTCACCTCGACACGGGTTGCAGAGATTTCGTAGGGGCGACAAGCTATCTCTGAGGTTCATCGGACCTTTCCATATTCTGTGCAGAGTTGGTGAGGTGGCGTACCGCCTAGCTCTACCACCTCAATTGCATCGGGTATATGATTCCTTCCATGTGTCTCAGCTGAGGAGGTATATGCATAACCCATCACACGTCATCGACTAGGGCGAGATGGACATCAAGGATGGAGTGTCCTTTGCTGAGTACTCGGTGGAGATCAAGGATCAGTAGGAGAGGATCCATCATGGGCGATCGATTCCCTTGGTTCCCGTCCAGTGGTAGTAGGAGAATCTTTACGAGAGCACATGGCAGCGGGAGGCCTAGATGCATGCCCAATACCCACATCTTTTCGAGAAGCCCTTGTTTATTCTTTTCGAGGACCTAAAGCCTCAAGGTGGTGAAAAGGTAATGTCTCAGATTTTCTGTTTATTGTTTTTAAATAATATATGAAATTATTTTGAGACAGGGCGTGAAGAAGGCACATCATTTCGAGGTCCAATGCTCCCAGAATGGTGGTTTAAACTTTTTTTAAGTTAAGTGAGTTGGCGCATGTGTGTGGTTGTGGCAGTTTCCAAATGGATGCCCGGATTAAAAATCTATGCACACTGTTGCGTCTGGGAAAAATATTATTCCTAAGAATGAGCCTAACCTCGATCGGCACAGGTCGAGGTAAAAAGTAAATTTTTAGACGTTTCAAGTAAAATAAAATAAAATAAATCCACAATGTTTATTTTATTTTTATTGAAACATCCGCTGCAACAGGGCAACAACGAAACAGTTTCCCTAAATTAATGACGTCTCATAATGACACAAAAATGGAAAGTTGGCATCATTAATATTTCCACATAATTCAATGCCATCACATTCCCCTTTTTATTGAGATTATCAAGTGATGATTGTTGGTAACGTTTGAGAGGAACCTCTGTAAAATCTGCGAGGCGTTAGAGAGAATGCTCAGTGACGAACGACGACGGATCAGAATCAAGAATCGTTGCACCGACATTGAAGGATCTCGACGACAACGGAAGAATGACGCCTTCTATATCATGACTTGTCACAGTGGGGCCCGCGCCGTGACTCACCAAGCCCACCTCCAATAGGCCAGGGGCTGGTGACTAGCACCGAGTAGGCATATTACTAACATGGGAGGCATTGCCTATGTACCTATACACACGGACACATATCCAAGGCCACAATTCTGAAATGTAAACACCACTAAGGAACAAAAATGCATGCGTACAACTAAAAGCCACCAACAGAGTACGACGAAAGGTAGAGTGCTGTAAAAGTAAACTGGGCCAGAGTACAATCCCACAAAAAACAATAGTATGAAATCTGCAAAGTCCAACCTGTAAGCACAAATTGAACTGGGACTGCCAATCATAGATGTAGGAACACCTTGGCCTATTGGTAACTAAGAAACCTCGGTCCTGTCATGGTTATCCTTGGACTCTGTCAAAAGGATGCTCATCTAAAAAAGACATCGGACGTGTGGGTAATGCCCGTGCAAGGGTGAGTATAACAATACTCAGTAGAGGACCCTGAAAACCAAAAATCAGTACAAAAAGTAAAGGTACAGTCAACTATGAATTGTATATGTCTACAGAACAAAAATAAAAAACCAGATATACTCAAAACCCAGTCCTGTGGTCTAGAGACAAGTCACACAACCAGATACACCTATTAGGGATTCTGTTCGACAATTCCGTGATGAACTCATTCCGGGAGAACACACATCACGAGTCTTATAGCTCTGATGAAATCCATCCGATAAGTGTTGTTCGTCGGGAACCGTTAAGAGAGATAGATACACTCATTATGGGAGACACACTACAAAGTGGAAAGGTTACAGTAGATAGAAACACTCATTACGGGCGACACACTCTTTAGTGGGAAAGATCACGATACACAGATGATGATCACTTCCAGGGCCATGGAAGATACCACGACTCATCCAGATTCACCAGTTAGGTGATACACCAGTTAGGTAGAGGATCAACACCGGGTAGGGTTTGTCATTTCGATGCCTGACTCTACCTAGGGCTAGGAATGGATAGAGTATCTCGATCCAGGCCTCTCGGATGGATTCCTGACTCTATCACAGAAATTCCTACGGAAGCGATCATACTCCCGAGTGGGAAATGATGCCTGACCTTTAGGGGAACGAGAAGAAGGGGAAATATCCGAAAAAATATGTCCAAGGCATGCTGATCTAGAGGACCATGTTTTTTTCCAAAAAGTACATGGCGTGTAGAAAATATACATGTCGTGTTGTCTGACCCCGGGTACTGCCCGTGTACAATGGCCCGTGTCAAAGGCTTGTCGTGAAGCTGAAAAACTATTTACATGGAATGTAGTATGGCATACATGACGTGTCTAGGTATTTGTGGTTGTCTTAGTGTAATCTGGCCATGATCCCATACACGGTCATCAACTCTTGTACTCTAACTTGTGTAATCGTTACACGGGGTAACCCCTGTTACTGGCCTCGCCTGGCCGTGTGACGGAGGACACGGTCGTGTACTCCCTCCCATAACCGTGTATCCCCAAGATACAGGTCGAGCTCCACGTAGCTACCTCTACCATTCTGTACAGGATGTGGAGTACTGGAGGCGGCTAGTGTTTTGGGGGTCAGAGAAGAATCACACGGCGTGTGACCCCAGTCACACGACTTGTTGGACTTCCCCCAAAACTTGGCGTGTACTTCGGGAAGTACACAAACACGATATGAGCTACATGGCTTCAGGCGGCATGGTGTGTACAGCATGGAAGAGGCAGCGATGTAGAGCTCAACATGTATCTCGGGGATAAACGGGCATGGGATGGAGTACACGACCGTGTAATCCGTCACATGGCCAGGTGAGGCCAGTAATGCGGGTCACCCCGTGTGGCGATTACACAGGTTGGAGTACACGAGTTAATGACCGTGTACGAGGACATGGTCAGAGTACACGGAGCCAACCACAATTACCCAGAGACAGCATGTACGCCATACTACATGCCATGTACATAGTTTTTTTCTTCATGACCAGCCTTTGACACGGGCCGTTGTACATGGGCAGTACCCAGGGTTAGACAACACGGGGTGTGTTTTTTCTACAGATTGTGTACTTTTTGCGAAATGGAATGGTCATCTTGTTCACTGTGCCTTAGACATTATTTGTTTGGGCTAGTGCCCCTTCTTCTCGTTACCCTAAAGCTCTGGCATCATTTCCCACTCAGGTGTATGATCCCTTTAGTTGGACATTCTGTGATAGAGTCAGGCATCCATTCGAGAGGCCCAGATCGAGATCCTATATACATTCCTGGCCCTAGGTAGAGTTAGGCATCTACCTGACCAACTCTACCAGGAATTGATCCTATACCTTGCTAGTGTATCATCTAACTGGTGAATCCGGATGAGTCGCAGTATCCTCCATGGCCCTGGCATTGATCCTCATCTGTGTAACGTGAACATTCCCACTCCAGAGTGTGTCTACTGTAATGAGTGCTTCTATCTACGGTAACCTTTACACTCAAGAGTGTGTCTCCCATAATGAGTGTAGCTTCCTCTTGTGACAGTTCCTGACAAACAAAACTTCTTGGACGGACGTCATCAGAGCTATAAGACTCATGGAGTGTGTTCTCCCGGAACAAGTGCTTCATGAAATCATTGAACAGAATCCCTAACATGGGTATGTGGTTGTGTGATTTGTCTCTAGACCACGGGTCAGGGTTTTGATTATATCTGGTTTTTTCTATTTGTTCTGTAGACATATACTGTGCATAGATGACTGTAACTTTACTTTGTGTACTGATTTGTGGTTTTTGGGGTCCTCTATTTAGTAATGTTATACTCACCCCTGCACGAGCCTTTCCCACACGTCTGGTGTCTTGTGCAGATGGGCAGCCATTTGAGAGAGTCCAGGATGGGCTAGGATAAGACCGAGATTTCTGATTTCCCTACAGTTCGAGGCGTTCCTACAGCTACGAGCGGCAGTCCTAGTACCTTTTGTGCTTATAGGTTGGAATTGAGAGTTTTCAGACTCTTTTTTTTGGTGGGCTTGTATTCTGTCCCAGTTAACTTTTACAGCACTGTACCTTTCGTCATACTATGTTGGTTGGATTTAGTTTTATTCATGCATTTTTGTTCCTTAGTGGTTTTTACATTTCTGTATTATGGGATTGGATATGTGTGCATGTGTACAGAAACATAGGCAATGCCTCCCATGTTAGTAATATGCCTACTTGTTGCTAGTCACCATCCCCTGGCCTATTGGAGGAGGGCTTGGGTAGTCACGGTGCAGGCCCCACTTGGATGGGTCGTGAAAATATATAACACATGAAGACAAACTTACTATGTGAGACAAATCCCATTAGTATTTCAACATAGATTCCATAACAAGTTACCAATATAAAATTAACCAGGAATGTTCTTTCCCTTTTCAAATAAATATGTTTAGAATGCATAAAATTATATTTTAAAAAATGATTTGTTTCAAATTAATTAATATAAATAAAATAATAAATCATTCTTCAAATTTACAATAATGTATGTAAATTTCATTGGATGAAATTTTTATTTAAAAAATATTTATTTTAAAAAATATAATTTTTACAAAATACATTAAATAAACACATTATTATAAAATAGTTTATATAAATTTACCTGGAATTTAATTAAATTCATATAAATGGAATATACATTTGAAATAAAACCCAACGAAAAACATGGTCATGTGGAAAATAGTTATAGAATTATGAGGCTATAGGGACCCAATGCTATGAAATGGAATGTTTGAAAATATTCACCTCTGGGACTAAGGCTAAGTGGATTCTTCACCATTATCTAAATAATGGGATGTGTTGATATAATGTTTTAGAACAATGTTAATCATAAGTTGTTTTCTATGTAACATCCTAACTACATAATGATTTCTTTTTCTCATGTAAAAAACAATGATTAGTAATTTATTTCAAGACTAAATAAAATTAAAATAAATATCATTCCCCTCATTTAAATTATGCCATTTTTTTCTTTAAAACCCGTAAGTATATTTTAATCCAAAACATACATTTTATTATTAAACCACTCGGTTTCCATTAAAAACATTTTTAATCCATTTTCTCAAAAAATAGGGATTTGAGACCAATTCATGAAATTTCACAATAGATTTCACAATAAAATACAATAATATAATAACCGTATTGTTTTCATCCTTTTCAAAAAAACACCCTGATTCATTGGAATTGGATGTTTAACTAATTTCATTCCAATGTGAACCAAACCCAAATACATGAGAAATTGGTTTTTAAAAAAAATTGAAAGTAATTTATTATATTTAATAAATTCTATTTTAAATCAAATTGAATTTTGATAAAAAAATTACATGTTATTTAAATGGGAAACCAAGGATGGAATCAAAAACCTTCCCTAGATAAATAAAACTTCATCAAGGAAACCTTCCAAGATAAATGAAGTAGTAGATGATCTTAGAACTCAAATTTAGATGAGATTCGAAATCATGAGGCTTATGTCCAAAAAATGATTACGATCCTTAAAAATCCAATAAAATACTAGATAATTAGAATGGGATTAATCAATAACACTTACTAGGAATGATACACAATGATCACCCCAATTATCAATCACAGAATGAAAATGACTAGAGGTGTTGTAGGCTTCCGAAATTTCTTGATAAAGGATCTAGATCATGAAAAAGGATGTATGGAGGTAGAAAAAAGGAAAATTATCCAACATCATATTTAAAAAACATGGCTCTAGGTTTTACATGATGTGCAACCTAAATACACATCTCGTAATTGGTAAATCTCATTTCATCCAAAAAGAATCCATCGCCTATTTCAAAAAATGAATTATTTTCATTTTAAGATGTACATGGTCTGTAACAATAATGAAATTCATGTATTTCATCATAAAAATATAGAAATTACTTTTAAAGATGAGAACATAAAAAATCAATGACTTCACCATTATAGGTATCCTCCCAAAAACTTCTCGACCCTACGCATAAAAAAAATCCACAACATGGTTCATAATATATTTGGTATAATGATAATAGTATTTTCCAAATAAACTCTTTAATATTGGTGTTGTTCAGTTTTTTGAGATATGAGATTATTTTATATAGAATCATTTTCTTGATCTTCTGATATAACTATTGATTTTAGAATATTAATTTATCGTATGAAGAATTATTTATTTTGTAAATTTTCATACTGCGTGAAAAAAGTTTTTGTTTTGGTTAATTTATATTGACAAGATGTGTATCATGCTATCCATTATATTGTTTTATGTTATTTATAATATTATTTCCTTGCATTTAGAAGGAAAAACTCATCAGGAATACTCCTTATTTGAATAAAAAATTAGATTTTCATGAAAATGGAAAAAGTAAGAAATTATACATTCCATGTAAGTATAATTTAGATTTATTTATTATTATATGATAATAAAATTAGTCAACATTAGTAAAATTATCCATAAAAAATTATTTTTCCTAGTACCTTCATTTCTGATGAACATATCATATTTTCACAAATTTCATATTTATGGTTTTGAGGCCCTTAACAATATATTTATCATTCACTTTAATATGATTGATATCATTATCACTCTATAATTAATTATTGTTTAATTCCATGACCATATCTTTAACTCCAAACAATTTTTAATATATTGAAACCTAGTTATGTTATATCCATTGTATTTCAATTTCATACTATTTATGTATAATATTTATTAAGCCATATTATGAAGTGGGTGAATAATATAATTATCTTAAAATATCCAATAATTTATTCATAAGATAAAGTTAAAATTATGAGGATTCAATTTAATAATGGGAAGTCGATAAACTCCCCAAAAAATTAAAAGAAGAAAATTATGTTTTATGGAATATATGACAAACAACACCATAAAATGGAGAGAATGTAACACTTCGAGATATTTGATATAATTATTTTTTAAATAGATTTAATTTAAATACTCAAACCCATGTAGCACTTATCTATATCCCTACTTTATTACTTTGGCATAGTTTAAATATTAAAATCTCAATGGATTGAATAATTTAATAATTTTTGAAATCTAGATTACTTACATAATACCCACTATACATTAGGAAATAAAAATAAAACATGATACATAACCAATGCAAATAAAATACATCCTTGAAAACTCATTCAAATATATCTTCCTTAATACATAGGAATAGGAACACAATAAGTTTAAGCTCAGATTCATAGGAAGGGTTATGTATAGTGTATTTAGCGAAAAATAAGAAATAATATTCATTGAATGGTAAATAACTAAAGAACATGACATGTAATCAATAACATGAACAAAATATGTCCAAAAAATATTATCAAATAATTCAATAAAAATAATAACAGGAACTAGAAAGCATAAACATGGATATTCCATTAATCAAATAATCACAAGGAAATCAATAAGTAATAATAAAATGATAGAATTCATAATGTTGGGCATCTGGAAACACTGTCAATAATTCATCCCTGACACTATAGAAAACATGTAAGACATTAGCCAATACCCATACTATTTTGTTTGATGATTCCAACGGATGAAAAAATGAGCTATAGATTGTCTCAAAATTCACATATTATATACACTAAATTCATAGATTTAAAATACCATAATATTATAAAAATAAATTTTTTTTTTGTTGAAACTCTAATACAAACTATAAATAACATTCCACATTAAATAAGCATAATCACATCCCATCATATGTAGTATGGTGAATGGTTTCAAAATAGTACATCCCCACCTAACTAATCACGAACATTTTAATAAAATAAGATAGATATTATCATATTAGATAAACAGAATAAAATATTAAGATTGAAGAATGTATGTTGACATGGATGAATATATATTAAATAAGGTAATTTTATAATTACTTGTAAAAATAAACTCATTCCCTTTTAAAATAAGATTTGATTAAAAAACAATGAAATTATATAATAAAACATTTTATTTGAAGATAAAATTATAAACATATAAGGGAGGATTTCAAAAATTGAGGTGTTATGATGGTGGAAAAAATTTCTCATGTCGTATAAGTTTAAAAAACATACATTCGATAATTTTTTTGCAAAAGTGTCAATGTAACTTGTTTAAAAAATGAAAAAAATAAACCATTCAAACTATTTTGTAAATAGTCACTTATGAGTAAAGATGAAATTAATTGATATAGAAAAATAGTAAAAAATTGGAATCAATTATATAAAACATGTACATATAAGGAAAATATATTTTTACAGTAGACATTTAAATAATAATTTTTTTAAAAAGGAATGTCTCTTAAAAATATCAAATCATTAAATTGATAATTAATCAAAAGAATCATGTTTGTTTATCAACTATAAATAAATATGAAATTATAAAAATTTAATATCTAGAAGAAAAATTCATTTCACACATATTCATTTCATGGATAATTCAATGAAGTATATGTTTAACCTAATGAATTGTTATTGAGTTAAGAATACCTTACCACATTGTAATCAGTCAAATCGTGTTCCCCATAAAACTAATAATTATCAAAATAAATATTTATTACCATGAGGATAATGGTATTAATTATATGATATATCAAATTGAATTATTTTCCCCAAAAAAAGAATAATTGGTTAATATTTCATATATCTCACCATGTAAAAATGTTAGAAAAAATCCTTAATTCAATCTTCTCTTTAGTGTAGTGGTCTTTAACAACCTCATAAATATCACTACCATAATTCATCGATTAAATACCTTGAATTTTTTCATTTGGTGATAACAGTATAACATGAATGTGGGTAATGTGGAGAGGATAGGGTTTGGAATATATATAAAGATATCCAAGGATTATAATGAGAAATGGGTGGTTTTGATACATAATGATGTGTGTTGTTATATTTTAAATTAATGATTATTTTATATTTTGAGAAAACCATTATTGGGTGGAATAAATTACATTGAATTAAATGGTTGATTGATTTTTAAAAAGAATATCCAGGCTGTAAAATACCTCCTCCACTCATTAAATTTCGTTTTTTTTGTATTTTAAGCATTTAACATTAAACATTAATGTGTTACATTATTTTTCCTATACTGTGGTAAATAATTTTTTTACCATGGTAAATTTTTATGCATTAAATTTGATATTGTATGAAAAAATAATTTTGAATATAAGATTCCAAATTTGGAACAACTTTTACCAAATACATTTCACCTAATATTAAAAAATTGATTTAAAATTAATCTTGTAGATGAGATAAGGAAACACATTTTTAATGAAAAAGTATTCAAAAGTTTAAAATATTTATGTATCCAAATTCAACATGAATATTATTGAAATGAAATATATTTAATTTATATATTAATAATATATCTAATTTTAATTTAATAAAAATTTAAAATATAATTTCATATTATAAATTATTTTAATGAAAATTCAACTTCCAATTAAAAGGCGGTGTTTTAACTATTTATAAAAAATGAAACTAATGAAAAAAATAAAAAAACACACACTAAGATAATTTTGATATTATAATATCAAAAAATTATATTTTTTAAAATTTTACTTCTAATAGTTTGAAATTTTAGTCTGAAAATTGGAGCTTCATTAAAATTCGACAAAAATTTAATTTTGACAAATATAACTTTTTTATTAAAAATAGATTTATTATTTTCGTATGACTATCAAATTTATTTTATTAAATAAAAAAAATAAAAAAAATAACTTTTCAAATTTATTATCATTTTTCATTAAAATTAATAAAAATATATATATTTAGATAAAATTCAATTATGGGCATAAAACAGTTTTTATAAAAAACACATCCATTATATTCATTTCAATTTATTAATTTATAATTAATTGTCTAACAATGAAATCATTTGATAAACATTTATAAAATTTATTTTCATAATTTATTTATTCATATTCATTCTCTCCATTCCAATTGAAAAGTGATAATTGTCACATTTAAATAATTATTTTTTTTTATTTTCTTATACTCGATGTTCAATATCTTTTATTATATTGAACATAATGGTTGTGTTTAAAAATATCATGATGATACATTTACCTATAATTGATTATATTCCATCATAAAAACTTAATACCATGATTTTTAATACTAGATTTGACATTTTAAAATAACCTTGTCTGAATCCAGCATCGCAAAATGGGTAAATAAAACATCCACTTCAAAAGAGTGAGTGGGAAATGAAAATTCCACCAAACATTAATGATTTTGGAAAATGATAAAATTAGTTTCATGTAATAACCTGAAATGGAAGATAAATCTAACTATCAGGATCTAATGGAGAGTGATAGGATACAAGGTCATCAAAAAGTTAACCGTCACAAAATCATAAATTTGTGATGTGTTAAAAGACCATTGATTTATAAATAAAGGAAATTATTAGATTTAATTTTTAGTTAAAAATCATATTCCTTGAGTTTAGAATCTCATTTAATATGTATATAATAACATAATAAATTAAATTACATGATTTTATTCAATGTGAAAAATGAATAATATCATCTTTTGGTATCTATTCGATCAATTTTCACTTATTACATCCTTAAATGCCTATTTACAATGAATTTTTCATTCCTAAATCAATTTATTGATTCATAAGATCCATAAGTCAATTATTTGGAATTTAAACTTTTCATATAACTATAATGGTTAGTACATGTTATCAATATGAAATAATATACAATGTTCAACATAATATATTCTATTGGTAGTGATTCTTAATACACATCCTAAATACAATTTCCCAAATTCAATGTACAAAAAATAGAAGAAAGGTCACTAAATTTCCAAAATAAACATAATATTAGATCCCCTATAAAATTTAATGTTGCTACTATTTTTAAATATCAAATATATTAATATCATTATCACCACAAAACATTAATGAAAAAAACCATGCTTCTAAATCCTTAATGAATAACTACAATAATAAAAGTATTATTATTTCTATGATTCTTATAACAATATTTTCATTGATAAAATACATTTACAATCTAAATCTTGAATCCAAAAAAACAAAGACATTAATTAATATAGTTCATCAATTGTAACAACATAATATTGGTCTTTATTCATTTACGTCTTATAAGATATATTCCTTTGACTCTTGAGGCAATTGATTTTATAGTGTCTGATGTGCTTATTGTTGAAGAATTTGTTCATTGGGAACCTAATTCTTGCGATTGTAATCACAATAATGGATGAATTTCATTAAACTATTTTATTAAATTCCCATTAAATTCTTTAATGTACCAATTTTTTGTTTATAATTATCACATGTTGTAAAATTATTATCTCCATCACTTACAATATCTATCTTTTTCACAGCATTATTATTTTTATCATGCTTTCTTATGAAGCAATTATAGAAAGATAATTCTTTATCTACCTCATTAAAATGCAATTCTATGTATTCATATGATGATATTGTCAGGTACACTAATTCTATTTGATATATTACATTAAGACCATATAATATATTATCTATATTATTATGTGATCCAGTGAGGTACCCATTCTTTTTTGTTAAGAACAAATTTTAAATGACAAAAAAATCTAGAATATGCCATTTCATAACATATAACATCAAAACTAGAGAAATATATAATATAAATTGAATATTTAGTTTTTGATAATATAGTAATCCTTTATAAGATTTATTTGTTATGTTATTATATACTTATAATCAATTTCTATCTTATGGCTATGTTCTCTAATATATTTATTCATACAAATCATTCACACATTTCTACAAAACTTTATCTAATAAAAAGTGTAATGTCTGAAACTTCAGTAGCCTAGAACATTTTACTTACATTATTACATTGTTATAGATAAAAGATTAAAATTCTAAGGACCGAATAATTTAAAAGTTATAGAAAACTAGATTACATACTTAATACACATTTTACATTGGAAATAGAAAATAATGTATAATGCATTACAAAAAAGCTACAAAACTCCATCCTTGATATAACATTCAAAGATATCTTCTGTATAACATGGGTAAAAAAAACAAGGGAGATATAAAATGCTTAATAAGGTTTAAGTTTATTATAATAAATCTATTATGAGAAATAATATTAATGGAATAATGCATAACTAAATCACATGTCAATTAATTACAAACATTAATGTAATATCGATGAATGAAAATATGATCAAATAATTCCACATAAATAAACACATGAGATATAAAAATACCATGGATATTATAATAATATAATAATCATATTGAAATAAATAACTCATCCAAAACTTAGGGAATTCATAATTTCAGAAACCAAAACACACGATCCAAGCATCAACCAAGACTCCTTGTAGAAATATGTAACATAGAAACCTATACCTAAACTAGTTTATATCATGATACATACCAATGAATTGTGGCGCTATAGAGGGCCCCTTTGTTCACATACTAATTCCAATAAAATCCACATATAATTGTTTTGAAACATAATAATCATATTCATTTTTTTATACTAGAATATAAAATGTAAATAATTTTCCCCATTAAATAAAAATAATTACAACCCATCTAGAGTAATATGGTGAAATGTATCACAATAGTATATCCCCATTGAAATTAAATAATAAAAAATTAAAAAATATATGGTAGATGGTATAATAATAGACAAACCTCATTGAAGTATATGATTCAATAATGTATGTTTATAAATATTAAAATACATGTAATGAGATCGTTGAATAACTATTGAGCGAAATACCATTTTCACTTAGAAAATCACTTATGTTTAAAAAAAAATTATAAATTAAAACATTTTTTTTAAATAAAACCTTCTAATCACATATGTTTACTATCAAAATATTATGGAATTATGATAGAATAATAATCCTCTCATTTTTTATAAGATACAAAATCATTATGTATTTTTGTAGAAAAAATATCAAATTACTTTATTTACATAATGAAAAAATAAAAAATTGAAACCATTTATTAAAATTTGTATCATGAGTAAAAATAAATTAAACCTATAATACTATAATAGGTCCTAATTGTTTTTGAAAAAAATATAGAAAACATGAAATTGATGAAAAAGATAACATATAAGAAAACGAAAAAAAAGATAATTTCTAATAAAAAGTTTCTAAAAAAATTGTATCATTTATGTAAGTGTTAATCAAATGAATAAATTATGTGTTTATAGTATTAATCAACATAAATAAGTATAAATACATAATAACGTAATCAAAATTATTTTCACCCGTAATCATAGCATAGAAAATCAATGAAGTATAATTTTATCCCGGTCAATGTAAATTGATTTAAGCAATATCTTCTCACTTGTTAATAAGTCGAGTCGTGTTCTCCCTAAAAGAAATAATTATCAAAATTTACATTTATTACCCTGAAGATAATGATTTTCATTATATGATATATCAGAGGTTAGTACATGCACAACAAAGAAGAAAAAAATGTTGAAAAATGCTTGTATCTTATAGAAGTAAATCATGAGATGAAAAATAAATACCTCATGATTTCCATTAGTGTAGTGTTATGAATCCTCATATTGAATAACTCCTACTTTACGCATCCATTAAACACTTGGTATTTGGTCTTCTAGGTAGAAAATATATACATGGATTTGGGATTTCAGGGAAGATAGGGTTTGATAGAGATTTGAGGATCTTAAAAGATTATGAGGATAAAGAGAGAATTATTTATACTTGAGGAGGGGTGGTATTATGTTATTAAATAATAATAGTTTTCTATTTAAATCCTCACAGGTTTTTAGCCATTAATTCTAATGAATATTCATGATGATTAATGTTCTTAATTTCATGTTTATATCTAGAAATACCTCAATCACCAAATAATTTTTGTAGTTTCTAGGTAATTTATGAGTTTTCCTTTTAACATTAACTTGATAAATTTTTTGAAATTTTTTAGGGCCAATAACCAATTTATTAATGATAAAAAATAAAGGTAATACTATTTTGATTACGGGGAGAATAGGGAACACATTATATGATATTGGTGTAGATTCTTTTAAACAATGACTCAAAATCAGTAAATATTAATATAACTATATTACAGTAAAGAGTTTTTTAATATGGTAAATATTTATACATTGAAATGAAATTGATATTAATTAATAATTTGGAAAATATTATTTCAAATATGGAAACATTATTTTAGAAATTAATTTCACATAAATGGTGAAATTAGACATAAAATTAATCTCATCGACGAGATGAAAAAGAAAGTCTTTAATGTGAAAATATTCAAAAGATTGAAAATTTTTTATGACAAAATATCTGGAAATAATGAATCCAATGATCTAAAATTGATTAATAGTGTTATAATTGATATAATATTAATTTAAAAAATATTAATATGTAATTTTACAAAATAAATTATATATTTGTAAAGATAGTTTTTAATTAAAATGCATTTTTTTCATTATTCATCAGAAAATGAAACTTATCAGAAAATATCCAAAAATTCATCCTAAGATAATTTTGAAATTACACTTTGAAAAAATAGGAGTATTTTTTCAAATATAATTTATTAATGATTCAAAATTTCAATTCAAAATAGTTTCCCCACTATATCATTGAAATATTTCCATTTAGAAACATAATGCTTTTATTATTAAAATTAGATTTACTCTTATCATAAGCATCTAAAAATTATTTGATCGATTTTTTAAAAAAATATTTAAAATATAATATATAAATTCATTTTGATCTTTCATTAAGAGGGACTCATTTATTATATTAAAATAAAATTTCATTGTAGGGTAAAATAGTTTTTTCATAAAAAAATAAACATTATGTACAATTTATTTTTATTTTAATTTCTAATTGATTGGTAACAAATTAATTAATTTTATAAACAAATATAAATTATATTTTCATAATCTAGTTAATCTCAATAATTCCTACCAATCTAGTGGCTTGGTAAAAACTACAACATTTTAGTAATTATATTTATCATTTTTTTGAGCCTATTTAAATTTATATTTTATTATTTTTAACATAATTCTTTCCTTTATAAATAACTTGATACCACTTTTAATCCCTTCAAAATCACGTCTTATAATAATACATGATATTTTTCAGTTTATAGCATATAAATTATGAAAATATTATATTAAATGACCTGTGAAATATATTATCGTTTTATCCAATACATTATTTTTGTTTGTATATATAGTATTCACTAAATTATAATATATATATATCTTACTGAACATATATTTTTGATATGTTATTATTTAAAAATAAATCATTTTTAGAAAATTAATTTTATTCTTCAAAGGAATTTTTTTTTTCATAAATGACTTCTATAAATTTCATGAAAAAAGTATTATAATTAATATTTTGAACATTTGTATAATGTATTTGATGAAATAATTATTTTAAAATTTTCAATTTCAAAATTTACATTGGGTGAAATTTTTATATATTTTTTTGAAATATTGTTTTATTATTAAATAGTGAAAAATATTATTTTTTTAGAATATTTAATTTCTTTAAATAAATTAAGAAATTTAAAATTACTATTATGTTTTGAATATGATTTCATTTAACAGAAGTAATATATAGTTATGATTAGTGAACATTATATTTTTAAATAAAATTCATATTTTGTTTTAGAGTATGTTTAAATAAATGATTAAAAATAGATTTTCATAAAACTATTTTAATATATATAATGTTTCTTATATTTATTTATAAAAAATTAAATATAATGAATTATTTAAATGATTTTTATAAAATATATACCTATAAATATAAATTTATATTGATATAATGATTATTATTAATAATAGTGCCAATACAGAATAATATTTTGAATAAAAAATAAACTTCTTGAAAACTCATGATTTCATCATCTCTGTGGGCTTAGTTATGAACTATATTTTTACTATTATATAAATTTAATATGATAATATAAATTATATATTTTTAAGAAGAATTAATTAAATTATTTAATAAATTCAATTTAATTTTTTACCTAAAATAATTGTGAAAATTTTAAAAATGAATTGCTAGAGTTAAGGTGAAAACAGGTTTACTTGTGGTTAAACAATAAAGGTAGGGGTAAATAAATAAATTTTTTCCTAAAATAAATTTTATGACTATATTTCATCATTGTAAAGTATAACTGATGACAATGAACACTTTTGTACCCTTGTGGAATGTGAAAATTGTTGGTACACCTTTTTCTTTTCAATAATTACTGGTTTTCCACTCACATAACTCATAAAATGCCTCCCCCTTATCCTCTCATATTCACACCTTCATAGAAAATTTAATTGTACGAAATCTACCCAAATGTATTTCTCTATTACATTACAACATCCTACATACCTTATTTTTATACTAAAGGCATCATATGTAGTCTTTTTCTACTCACCTAATGAAGTTAACCGAATAAGATGTAGCATGCTTAATTGAGTGTCTTTAGTTCAGTTTTTTCACTAAACTCATAAAAATTATATTAAATTACTCTATTATAATGAAAATATATATAAAATATCCCTATATGTTATTATGTTATATAAATATCCTAAATCCTTATCCACTTCTATCTAATGGGATATGAAATCATTATTTGAATGTCTGTTGGACAACCACCTAGGAAACTGATGTAGTTCATTTTCCATAATCACCTATAATGGGTTGATATAATTATGAATTAATATATATATATATATATATTATATATAATAATAATTTTAATTTTGAAAATGTGATATGAAATATACCATTTTACATTCCATTTTTTGGGGGATATGATAATGTCCGTCATGTATATGGTGGACTATATCCTGATGACATGTTGTGATATGTTTGCCATAAAATAATTAAATTAAATGAATTAAGGATAATGTTAATGAATATATTAATATAAATAAAATTATTATGATATTTATTACATTTTTTAATTCATAATTGATAAAATATACTTTTTTATTACATTGAAATTTTATAACTTCATTCATTTGCCTGTGGGGACTACCACGTCGACAAAGTAATATGATAAAATTTTCATCACAAAAAAAACATTGATTGTATATATATATATATATATATTATTAAGGAAGTACTCTGTTATATATGACATGGATTTCATTCTTTAAATATAAAATATTAATAACATTTATTCCTTATGGATCATTAGAAAGTAGAATCGTCACTCAAGCATACGTATGGATACCATCTTCATGATTTTAATATAATTAATATTTCATAAACATATTTCATGATTGGTTTTTAAATTATAATTAATTCAATAATATTATAGATAATTCAGGAATATTCTTATTTATATATTTAATTAATGATCTATTTGACCATGTTCAACATACCGAATTTGTGTTGAATATATAATTGAACATCCTAAAAACATCTGACATGGACTTGACTGATTACGTATTTTAACATGTAATTAAAAACAAATAAAATAAATTATTTATGTATAAAGTATAATAAATATAAATTAATCTTATTAAATAAATTCTTCATATAAATTTACTATACAGGTTTTAATAGAAACAAATGGATATTCTAGACTCTTGGTTTTTGTTTCTCATCTCACTTTTATTTCTTTGAGACAAATGGTATATTCTGCGGTTATTTGTTTGTGATGAATATAATGCCTATAACATTCATTTATAATTATTTTCATTAATTTTTTTTGGGATTAGAAAATAATTATTTGGTTCACTATTTCATTGGGATTTTTATCAAGACATTACAAAATTGATAAGTTATATCATCTCAATTTCCCTTCATTGAGGCATATAGTAATATTAAACACTTATTATATTTGATGACTTCTACCTGATTTCCCTTTTAACATCTAATATCACGAAAATACATTTTTCCAGATATTTAAATTTTCATATAGATTTAATTTTTATGTGGATTATGGATGATAATATTACTAAAGTGGTAAAGGATTTATATATTAAAATCATTTATATTCAGGATTATTTAGGTTCAAGGATCTTGTTGTGGAAATTATTTTATTTGATTTTATTGAATAAAATATTTATATACTCTAATGGAAATGAATGTGTTTAAAATGTTTTATTTCCCTATACATGAATTTCAAAATGTTTTCAAAAATGATCTTTATAAAAAATAAATTGTTTCGTAATGAAATTTTTCATGGTGTTTGACCATAATTTAAAAGTTTTAGAATATAAGTTTTTTATTGTTTTCCAAATGAGTCACAATTTAATCCTTTTTCTAAAATGTTTTAAAAATAAGATTTTTTTTAAAAAAAATTGTAACAATGAAAAATTTACTAACATAATGACAATTGTTTTATTTGAACCATCCATTTTTTACTTATTTTTTTCAAAGAAAATGGTTTTGGAAATTAATATTTTATTTTTATTTTTTAGAAGGAGATTCTTTAATTGAATTGTTTATTTTCCCTAAAAAATTTATGATAGTATTATTGTATTTTAATTAGGCACCATCACCAAATATTTTTCATAGATTTTATCTAATTAGATTATTTTGTAATTATATAATCCTAAATATTTATTTGGATAGATTTCGATTATATTAGGTATAATTTTATAGAACCCAATTATTTTACATTGATCATATTCCCATGATAATTTTATAGAACATATTTCTTTTCTAAATGTTATTCATGTTTCAAATTTATTCTTATAATACACATTTCATTTATATAAGTTAATAATATTTATTATATATTTTTATGGTACACATTTTTTTCAATTAGTTAACAATGTTTTAAAGAGTTTGAAATCAAATCCATTTCATTCATATGGGTAAATTATATTATAATTGGGACAATTATTGTTTATATGTGTTTTATAATGAAATTAATCTCTCTATACATTATTTATAGGTCACTGAAATTTTAATATATTGGTTTTGTCCAAATATCATCGTGTCATTCAAATAATATGTATATGATGAGTGTGACCTGATAATGTTAGGTGAGGCAAATATATCTTATACGATTGGTGTTCCAATATAGTTATCTAATTGACTATGAAATGAATATATTCATTAGATAATTATATTGGAGGTAGAATATACAATTATTCAAATTGTAATAGTTCTATATGTGCTATTAGAAAATGATTTACAAAGATACTAAAACATCTTATTTATGATATATATGGGTTTAAAAATTCCCCTCTGATCATGATTGACATCCCATAGATCGTGATTATTGATTCAGATAACCCTTACATTTTTTTCAAATGATCATCCCATGATTTAATGTGTACTTATATATGTATTTATGTGTATGAGTTCTCTTATGTTATTATTATTCACTTTTATTTTTTATTCTTATAGATATACACATCTTATTTCTGTAATAACATTCAATAATAAATACTTATGTTTATCATTACTTAGAATTTAACCTCACCCTTCATATAGTTTATTTTTCCATAGGTTATCATGAATTCTGCTAAATGAATTATTGTTATCAAAGATTCACATGGATAATGATGCTTTCCTAATCTATAGGAAATAAAATCAATATAATGTGGGAGAAATCAGCATTAAAAAACATGGATATTTTTTATGTATGATTTTTTTGTAAATTTCTAAAACTCTAAATAAAAAAGGTCATTGATAATATATGTTATCAAATATTTTTCTTTTCGAGGTATTAATTTTTCAATGGAAAAATATTGTAACATTAAACTATATCAATGCTAGAAATATAATGTTTTAAATTTTATCATAATATTTGGGAGTGTAGGTTCAGGGTTGTTATACTTCTCTTTTATAAGTTAGGGGATGGACATACAAGGAATGCTTGAATATAATAAATTAGAAAAAATATTTTCACATGAATAATAGTACCAAATTTTCTTATTATTGAACCTAAAATTTGATAATGTCTAAATATGTCTATCCAATTTTAATTTTATATGTTTTTACGTAATTTTAATTGTTAACATCTTAGTTCTACCCCTGATAAAGTTGTTTTAACCTTAAAATCAATAATTAATTTTTCATGTTTTTACATATTATTATGTATTAAAATTTATTTTACCTAATTATATAATATTAATTTTATTTATTATTAATAAGTAATCCATTTTCACAAATTAATTTCATTTAATTTTTTGAATGTAAGCTATATTTTATCCAGCATCTGTAATGAAAAAATTGTTCTCAAATGAGAACGCTTTTATAACTAAAAAATTATTTCACATAAATAATTATCATTTAATTAAATACAACAATCTAAATTGGATTAATTTTTTTATAATTAAACTAAATTTAATTTCAAAATTGAATTTAAGCATATTTTATCAATTTAAATACTGTAAATTAAATGGATGTTTACAAAAAATTATTACTTAAACAATTTATGAAAAAATATTATTTTCAGAAAATAATGATAAATTAAATTTAAGATAATTTTTAAATGATAATTTAAAAACATTATATGAATATATTTATTTCTAAAATGTATAATATTTAATATTAAAATATACACATAAAAAATGATGATACATTTATTAAGAAAAAAACAAATTTAATGCACGAAATTTGGTTTATTCTTATCTCATGTATTGTAAAATTATTTTATAAGTGATAAACAATTTTATTAAAAATAATATATATATTTATATATTACATTTAAATAATTCACTAATAGTGGCTAATTTAAATTATTAAGATAAAATCACACTACATATATAAAAATAGATTTTTGAAAAAATAACTTGTATATATTCAAATGTTTTTTATTTTTATTTAGAATAGATTGATAAAAAAATACATTATTTTATAAATTATTGATAAATTTATTTTTCTTAATTTATTTTTTCTTATTCAAACCCTATATTTTAATAGTTATTTTATAATGACCATATTTAAATTATATATTTCTTGGGTGATTTATGTTGAGTGTTATGTGTCATATACATTTTGAAACATAATATACTTATTTTAAAATAACATGGTGTATCACAATTTAGGAGAAGATAATTTTATCCAAAATGAATATATCGTGAATTTCCAAGGTGTTACATTTTTTTTATCCATAGATAAATTTTATCCTTGTAATTTACCCTGTTTTAGTAAAATAATGGTTTGACATTTGCAATTTCTTTTATTCTGAAAACCAAAATAATAAAATTGTCAATAAAACAACCTCTTAAAAACTGTAAAATATAAATAAGAAGGTAATATATAGTAAAACTTAACTAGTTTATAGTTGAAAAAAATTAGTGGGATATGGATGAATAATCAAAACAATTATTAATGGATATAGAGATAGTGGATCCCATGGAAATTAACAATCATGAAAATGATAACAAGCACAAAACAATAAACTGACATGGTTTGAAAAAGATGATTTGATTCATTAAAAATTATTGAAAGTGTATAATAATTTAAATTTATAATAAATTTAAAAAATTGGAGGGATTTATTTAATCTCATAATAGATAACACAATATTATTTACTAAATTGATATATTTTAATTTCACGTTTAAAATTTCATCCTACATTTAATCATCGATCAACTTCCACATCATATCTTACTCCATAAAATTAATATTAGAGATGGATTTTTTATTCATTGAGAACTAAAATAAAATTTTATTAGATCATAAGGTTCATAAATAATTGGAAACACTTTTTTACCTTAAAATTAACAAAAACAAAAAATGTTTAGTATATGTTATCTAATAGAATACATAAATATCTAAACCCCAATAGTAACACCGAAATTTCAACTTAATCCATTACGTAAGTATTTATCCTTACATCCATTTACATACAATCTCAAAAAATGAAGTATAATACATATCATATTATTATATATGTTAACACTAATGATGGTATATGTATCTCAACCCAATATAATGTCTCCATAAATATCACTAAAAACCTAAAAACAATAAATATTAAAAAAAATTGATCACCATAATATTTATACATCAAACCATTTATTTACAAATAATATAATATTAACCTGTTTATCACCTTCACCAGTTTTATGTGTTGTATGATTATCATCCATCAGTTGTGGATTCAAACCATATAACTTTATAGGATGTAATGGGATTACACTCAAAATATAAGTTATACTTTTTATAAAATTAAATTATCATAATTCCAATAATTTTCCCAAAAATACAATTAACATATTCTAAAATAACAGTAATCATCAAATCATTTTTTAACCAGTAAGGTTTTTATATTACATTATTTTATAAAAAAGTCAATAAATAAAATTAAATATTACTACCTTGTCATCGATTATCATATTATACAAAATTTTAATTAGTGAATTGAAACATATGTGAATCAAATTTAAAGAAAGTATTCCTCAAATAATCTTTTCTCTAAAAACCCATACTAAACATAATGTCTATATTTCCATAAAATTCTCCCAAAAGAAAATTAATTATTTGGAATTACATCACATAAAGACAAAAAAGTGGGGTCTAATATTCTGAACATATGATCAATACAAAAATCATTAACCTATGATGGTATCCATTACTATGAAGTTAATTTAGATGTAGATTTATGTTATTTTTAAAATTAACACAATCATTACGTGTTTCATGAAGGTAATATCTAAAATAATATTGATTAAAATACATATACAACATTAATCATGGACCCTAATACATAAATACTCCACAATATTATATTTTATGATTATTAGGAAATAATTCCTTACATATTCTAGGATCCAACAATTAAAATTTATCATTCACTCAGATAATTTATTGGTTCATCACATTTTTGAAAATGAATTATAAATGGATTATAGGAAGAAATTTATTCCTCTATATTGAACTCCTCATTTTTCCTCATTAATGAATATATATATATATACCTATATTTTACATTAAGAAATATATATTATATCAGTACATTTTTTGGGGTGTCTCTTTCTATATACCAGACAAGAAGGAAATTGATCTTTCTTTCCTCCGTAGTTTCTATCGCTCGATCTCTCATTAAACTCCTTATTATCTTATTTTTTGACTCTAATATTTCATTAATGTTAAGGTTGTAAATCGTATACCATGATAACTGATTATGAAACATTAGGAAATCTTTCACTCAAGTCACCATCCCATTTTTTTGATTATAATCAACACATTTTCCATCACATTGGTATAGAATATAATGCTTTATATATCCATCAATTGAATAAAACCAAAAATCATATTATGTGAAATAATAATCACAGTGGGAAACCACATAGTCATTTATATGATATCTAAATTTTTACACTATATTTTCAATCTATGTCACCATAATATTACCAAGATCATTAATTATAATAATATATTCAAATCTATTATGATGATCCATACCAAAACATTATTTTGTGATCCTATACATAGTGAATTCCTCAATTTAAATCATGGGTTTGTATTTTATAATATATTTTAAACAAAATATTTTAAATAAGGATTATAGTAAACTATAATTGATACTAACTATAAATACTCTAACCTAAGTATCGTAGAGGCAGTGTTAACTCTATGACATTAGTTCAAGATACGTGGAATAACATCCCTAAGTACCAACTAGTTATATATTATGTTAATAGTATAAACTTACTTGAAATTCACATAACATTATAAAACAAGAAATAAAATTTAGATTTATAATATAACATCAATTTTTCTTTACAATATTCAATAATTTAAATCATAATACACTTTTATCATTATAGGGGAATGAAACATAATAAATCAATGATATATAATGCCTAGTAAGGGTGTGCGTAAAATAGAATATATCTTGAATAAAAAATTAATAATCAACAGGGAATCATAAATAACTGAAATTCATTGAATTGAATAAATAACTCCTAAATGATTAATAATATAGCATGAATTAATGATGATCAAAATAATTTCATACAAATATTAACATGAGCTTGAAACATCTCTATGAATTTTATCACTAATCTAATAAAAACATGGTAAAAAATAACTAATCTCATAAGGAGGTAATGTATAATGAATAACATAATAACCATTCGATAATATCATTATTCCATGAAAAATATATATTTTCTAACGTCATAAACTAAATACCAAATATAGTTTTTCTCATTGTACATACTGATAAATCACGGGGATTTAGTGGTCCCTTTCTATTACATACTATGTATAATTAATTGAACATATGAATTTTGAGAAATATAATTAATCTAAAAAGTTTTATTAAAAATCTATTATATTATATGTTAACAATTTCACAAATCAATAAAAATTATCAACATAAATAATGTTTTTTAGAAATCGCATATAATTTTTAATACATCATTCAATCAATAAACATAATCCTAAACCATCAAAATTATTATAGATAATGGTTTCCAAAGAGTACATCCCCAGTAAAAATTATTATAATAAAACTAGAGGAATAATAAATATGGTATCATTACTACATATTTCCAATATAAAATATATAAAATGATATTTGTTGTTGATGATGAATTGGATTAAGATAAAAATTACATTCATAAAATTAATCATTAAATTATCCAATTCACTATAAAAATAATTTCATATATTAATAACTTCTATAATATTAGGAAAAATATTCATTGAAAAAATATAATGAAATATTTAAATGAATATTTAATTTAACGAGTTTCCATGATGATGGATAATTATATACATTCCATAAAAAACTGACCTTTATCATTATTGTAGAAATTCCATAAAGAAACAAGTTTGGAAAAAGAAATGAAGGTTAGTTACAAAAAACATTTTAAAACATAATCTTTTGGTAAATATCTCTCTAATAAATCTTACAGATAATTTTAAAAAATTGATATAATTTAATAAAATTTGGACATGGCATAAAAAATCAATAAAAAGTATAATAAGGTTGAATATTCATAAAATAATAATATCAATCATTTTTTCTACCAATAAGATAAATATCAAAAGATTACATGAAAAGAAAATTAATAACCTATGGAGAAAAAAATTATTTTTTTGATGATATAAATATCAAAAAAATTCACCATGAGATACATAAACATAAACAATCTTTAATGATTATGGGATTGTGAAACAATCTCTTTCCACTTTGGTAACTTTTGTAACAAAATAACCAATAATTAAATAAAATCAATTGAAAATTTAATTAAAAATAGGATAAATAAATTCATGATATGACATATCTAATGGGAAATATACATGAAACAAAAAATATGTGGTGAATATGAAATACGTTTCTTAGAAGTAAAATTTAGATGAGATACACTTACCTTATGAATCATAACCTTCGTATGTGTTTAAAAAAACGATATAATATATATTTAATTTTATTAATTATATTAAAATTAAAAATAATATATATATATTATAATATTTGATGTACTTATTACTTTTTGTCACTCATAAATTATAATTCAATATTAAAAACATTGTTTTGGGTGATAACTACTTTGATTTTCCTGTTTGTTTTGGTATAGTAGTTTGATAAATTGTACACTAATAATATTTAATTAATACCCATTATTATAACCATGATATAAATAACATATATAATCATTATATATTTATTTACAATTATATATAAAATTTAGATATGGAAAAATAATTTCACCTCTCAGGGAGACAATAGTTTGTACGTACGAATACACATTGTTTTCATTTTTTAATAGTAAAAATGAAATAAATATCAATAATAATGAACCCTAAAAATATCATTGTTATATAATATATCTCATATTTATTCATTAAAAAATTCCTTTTGATTTTCCATCACAATATAAAATTTCTAACGTTTCACATTACTTCGTCGATTTGGAGGTGTACATTTACAGATGATCATCATTTTCATTTTACAAACGATTAGATGTTAAGAAAGTATATATGGTATTGTGATTTTTAATTATAATCAATTACTAAATTATATATCTTTAAATATATTAAATTCATCACTATATCCTTCAATTAAAGGAGAGGATAGAAAATTGGTTTCATCAGTTCGTCTGGTGTTAGTACACAGTACACACGATCAACATTTTCATTTCCAATTTGAAATAATAGGAGATGGATATTGGTTATTATGTTAATAAAATATTATACTTTAATTTTTTAGATATTTTTGTTAATAATTAATAATATATTTATATTATTTTAACAAGTTAGAGGATGGATTAAAATGAAGACACATGATCAAGAACTATACCTCTAATTTTGAGAACCCGACTATGATTACATGTAAATCCTTCACAGAATAGTTTTTTTATTAAATTAGGTACTAGCAGTCATTGTATAAGTTTTAAGGATGTTATTTTGTTATTTATGGGATTTTATTAAAAGAATACAGATGTGTGAATATGAGATAGGTGGGGGTTCTATTTTATTTTCTAGGGGGAGGACACACTTGAAATTTATTAATGGAATTAATTGTACCAATATTTATCCCATTGTGAAATTTTAAAAAAATGGTTCATTATCATTATTTATATGGGAAAATGTTGATATATGATAATAAAATATTAATTGAATATTTTTAGGTTATTTTAATTATTAACTTTTTATATTAACTACCATAAAATAAGATGTAACATTAACCATATTAAATACTTTTTAATATTTTACAATTCATTATGGCCAATAATTAATTTCAATTTATTATAATAATAGGATTCAAAATATTTAATAATTTTTTAAAAAATAAATTTGTCTAGGTGGCAGAATTAATGTTAATGTTAAATCTATAGAAGCAATGTAAAAAATGTTTTCTAAAGGAAAAGTTTTCCTCAGTATAAATATATTTAATATTAAAATAGAACATATAATTGATTCAAAAGGTATACATTGGATTAAATGAGATAGAAATAAAAAAATTACATTTAATTTTCTTTTAAAAATAAATTGTCCAATTTTCTAAATAAAAATTTTAGTTTCACAAAAAATAGTAATTTTTCAGTACTTATAAAAAATCATTTTATAATATATTTAAATATATATATATAAATATATATATAAATTTACTATGGATGAAAATTAATATTATAAATTAAAATATTTTTTTTAAAAAATATGTTTTAATTTTAAAATAATTACACAAAACTCGACATAATTTTATTTATAAGAACAATGTTCTTAATAAAAAAACTGGGTTTCTTCTAATATGATGATTAGAAAAAATATTTTAGGAATTATAAAAATAATTTATTAATTTTATGATATAGAAATATCCTTCCAATAAATCAATAATATTGAGACTTTTAATATCCTTATAAAAAAGACACAACACATAAAATTAATTCCAGAATGTATTTCATATAATTTTATATAATTTTTATGTTTATTTTAAACAAAATTGATAACAAATGAATTTATATCCAAAATATATAAATAAAATTCTTTTTATAACTCATTAATTAATTTTCATGCATTTCTTTTTGATGAATATGATATAAAAGTCATATTTAAATAATATTTTTCACTTTTTATTTAAACTTAGTGGTTCATGTCATATACAGTTTCAAATATAATGATATAGTTTTTAAACTATTTGGGTTTTATTTATAATTTTTATCAAATATATTATGTTTTTTATATTAAATATTTTTTAAATTTAATTTGTGTTACATAATCCTAATGAAAAATAAATATATAATCCCCATGGTATAATAAACATAATTGATTTCGTGTTATTAAATAAATAAATTCATACCATTTATGATATGGAATTCTTTAACCCTAGTTTCTCACCACAACAATCTCTAATAATTTTTTTTATAAATGAATAATAAGTTAATGAATTCATTCATTGATTATACTGAAATCTGATTTATTACTATAAATAATTATTATCCTTAACCACACATTCATTATTTCTCTAATATACATCAAGGAGATCAATACTTCTTTAATATATATCTCCATTCAAATTTTCATCTACTAAGAGTTATGAATGATTTTAAACCCAAGAATTCATTTCATATAATATAGGTATATTATGTGTCTAATACAATTCCATTTAGAATAAATAATACTCCAATAGAGTTTAATGATGATATAATATATAAGATATTAAGTTCACGATAATCATTTTTAAATTATTCTTGTGACTCATAGAGAAAAAATAATATATGTGAAATTTATTAAGTATGAGGTTTTACTCAAACAAGTTTACATTCATATCTACAAGGTTATTATTCAGTTTTTAGTAGTTTTCATGAAATATAGAGATTTTAATTTTTCTAAAACATAATCTGGTAATCTTAACATGCTCAAAAGTATGTAAGAAATGTTTTTAAGATACAAAAAATATATTGGTTCGTGCACTACTATTGAAATTACCATAGTTGTAGGAATGATTTGATATATACACCAGTTCATCATAAAAAGGGACCATTTTTTCCATTATGTAAATTTATAGGGGTTTTTCTAATGGATCATGATAATTTAGAATCAATGATAAAATATACATAAATCATTAACTTGAGTTAGAATATAAAACAATTTCGATGCAGATAATAGTAAATTTCCACTAGAGTGAAAGATGTGACATTTATATATTATATATTATTGAAGTATATATTCTTATAGAAAGAGTTGATCATGTGAAAAAGGATATGGTTATAACTAAAAAATGAAAATGACTACACAATTGAAATCCCCCGAAGTAATGTAGAATCGTTTTTTAATTAATTGTTTAGGTATTATGACAGATTTCGACCATTGTTGTTGTTGTATAAGGATATCATATTAATAAATTTAGTAAATTATGATATGAAAATTACTTTTTAATGGGAAAATCATTTATTATCCATGTAATTATGAAACCATATTTACATGTGAAGGTATGTAGGTCATAATAATATTGTGATTTTAAATAAAAGGTGTCAAAATCCACATATTACTGGTAATTAAAAAACATCATATATGATGATGGGGTAAAAAAGTTTATAAATATTCTACGTGTATCATCAGATCCTCAGCTAAAAATAATTAAAGGTGAATAAAAAAATAAAAAATTTCTATATACCCTCTCATAGAACCAATATAGATAGGGATTTAAGATAACATTTATGATAGGATATCAAGAAGAAATAAATTCTTTACTCTATATTAAAATGATTATTGTTAAAATACCTAAATTTGAGAATAAAAAAACCTAAGGATGTCTTGAATTATTTTCCCATATCAATAATGAATTGGAAATTTATAAAAAATTTGAATATTTAACAAACACCACAATTTATATAATGATAATGATATTAAAATAGATGTCCATTTTAAGGAATGCACACATTTAAATTATTTGAAACCTTGTGTATTATTTCAGGTTATAATTGTATGATATGTTTAATGTGTCTTGAGATTTGTTTTTGGGATTTAGAAGGGGGCTTAAAGATGAAATTATACACTAGGTAGGTTGTTGTAGAGGGTAGTAGATGTTCTAAAGTTTAGAACATAATTATGGAGGCTATTCATGTAGACATAAATGGGTGAACAAATGTTATATCAAGATCAAGGCCCATGAAATCTGAAAAATAATGATCACACTATGAGTCATTTGAGTTGTGATGTAATAAATCCTAATAGGGTTGTCTTACCATGACCTTTTTGTCATGACATATCTTATTCATTGAGTAGTTTTCTAAAAAAGGGGGATTATTGTAATTTAAATATAAAAAATTATTTCCTCCCCTCAACCCCCTTATTATTCACTCATCCTTTATGTATTTTAGAAATCCTACTATTTTTATTTGACTCATAATCTATATTATCTTTCATATTTATGGCGTCAATATTTTTATTATCATATTTTGATAAATATAATTAAATGTTAGTTTTTGATAACTCTTATATCATCAATAATTTTTATTTAAATTCTAAAACCCTATCATATTATGGTTAGGTATGATTTTAGTTTTTTTAGATTCTATTATCGGTCAAGATGGATGGATTGGTGGGTGTGATTCATCATGATTATATTAAGAATTTCCTATGTTCTCCATATGAATTATTTTCATTTTTGTGTATGTGTGATTTGTGTTCATTCCAAATTAATTTGTTTCGAACATATTAAATAAGTAAAAAATATTATAAATGTTTTACTTGGGAATAACCGACCATTTGGTCTATGATAATCATGTTGATGTTTTAAATTAAGACATTTGGAGACCAAATCTACTGATCATTACATTGGAGAAAATGTTAATTTAATATAAAAATGCAATTACCTAAACTAAATGATGTTTCCATTGTATTATACATTTAATGTAATGGGTGATTCATTAATCTGGGGTTAACAATAGCCCTAGAGAGAAATACTAGAGAATAAATATGGGTGACTAGGCCTCTATAAGTTGTAATGAATGAATTAATATTGGAATCGATATGTAAATTTGTAATTATAATTTTTAAAGTTTGAAGAAAGCAATGTATGACATATTTTTCCTCGGTGGGAGGTGTGTGGATATTGGTAATATAGGATGTGACATATACTTTATTGGAGGGTATTTTGTTCTCCTAGGATATAGATTATGTGACATATCATTCCACGCAATTGACTGTGTTCCCATAAGATCTAGATGATGTCACCAATGTTTCATGGGAAGTGATTTCATAGAATTGGGATCTATATTATGTGGCTCATGTTTCATGGGATGTGGATATGTGATACACTTGTTTCAGATGATGTAATTTTTTTGTGTGGGTCTATTAGCCATAAGAATTTTAATGAGCCAATTATTTTCTCTTGTTGGGGAGTATTAATTCTCCTACATCTAGAGAATGGTTTATAATATTGATATATAGCCGAAGAAAGTGTGATGAATCTCATGTATCATCTTGAAATATGATGATCAATGGTTATTAATTTCTTAAACATTAATTTTTTTATCCTGAAACATCAACTTATAAATTATATTAGACATAATAAATTTAGGGTTTATGGGGGTTTCATACAATGTTACAATCACATGAACCTAAATCCAAGTATACTTCATGTATTATATTCATGATAATGGAATATGTTGTATAATTAGTTATTGATATAGAATTTCTATGATGGATCATGGGGGATATGACGATGCCAGGACTCAAGACCAGTTGTTGTGACTTGTCTAATGTGATTATTTTGGTTATTTTTTAATTTTAATGTATATAATCCTCCCTTGTTAGATATGAATTGTATATGTGAAATCAATTGGATATATATAATTCATTTCATATAATAAGGTTTGTGAATATTGATTATATTTTCATTTCATGAGATCTATTATAACTTTTATTTTTATTTATGTTATCATAATTATTTATTCTATTATTATTAACTCTATTATGATGATATTATTTCCATATTCTACTTCAATAGACCCTCACTAGTAGTTGGAATCCTATTTATATGTGGAGGTGATCCTGATATTTTCAGACACTCTTGTTGGTACAATAGAGATATTACATTGGTTGGGGCATTACAAAGTCGTATCACAACATGATTTCATTTTGGTTTACTATACGATCACTATAGAAAATACATGTAACATTTGTGGTACATTGAATGTATATAATTCATAAGAGTATTCATCTTACATATGAATTTTTCCATATTTTTCAGGGAGTGGATTATTTTTTTAATTTTTTTTGGATAATATCACTTTACATAGGGAGATTCACTTTTATTTTATATTTATGATTAATGTTATTTTTATTATTTTCATGCAATATAAATACATTTTATCTTCATATATCATATAAGTTATAGTGGATTAATATTCATTTTTTTCATTCTATTGGTAAGTTACATTGATTATGATATTTTGGATTAGTTATTAAAAGTGTCAATACATTTTAAATGGAGATTATATAAATAATTTGATACATGAATCCTATCAAAATGTTTATTATAATTATTTTAATGATTTTTTCTATTTATCTAATAAATTAATAATGTAATGAATGAAGTAAATAAATTTCTAAGAGAAACATCTAAATAATATTCCTCAAATATTTATAAATATATTTTTCTTTCCAATCAAAAAATGATATATTCTTACTAATGTGAATTATTTATGAATAAATAGATTTAATAATTTTTATCATGTGTATAAATAATGACCACTCAAGTAAGGTTATGTCGATCTAGAGAGGGTGATAAATTTTTAATACTTTATGATATTGGTTCTATTAGGTAGTGGGATGTTATTCCTATTAGTTTTTCACATAATCTATGATATAATGGGCTAGTATGTAAATGTGTTTTCATTTATGTGATTTAGTTTTTTTTGAAATGGTAGGACAATGTCATCTAATATAGTTTCATGAAGAAGGTTACAAACATTCCTCAATTCTTGTTGGGAATGATATTTTAATAGTATTGGAACCACCCATCCCTAATTATCCATGTGAGATATTTTTTTGAGTGATGCAGTGCTTTGATAGAGAGAGTGATTGAACATGAATTTCAAATTATATATATAATGTATCTATAATTTTTTCAATACATATCCTATCATTATATATATTTTAGGGTAACCACTATGCAATTAAGATTTGTGTGGCGTCTATCAAAATGATCAAAGAACACCATGAGACACACAAGGAGATGAGGGTTTGGTTGAATAGATATATATTGGGATTACCAGAAAATAAATAATGTGATAGTTTTGTCTTGGATAATAAAAACATGGGTTTTTTTAGGAAATATCTTCTAGGAATAGTTTTTTAAACATTTCCTTCTAATGATTTAGAATTAAAAAATGTCCCAAGAGTCAATCGAAATAACAATGAAAGAGAAATCAATCGTGGGTTATGAAAAGAATATAATTAATTTTTATTGTTTTGAATAAATTCTATTTGTTGATAATATAGTTTCATTGATCTATTGTGAGTATCGGATGAGGAATAATATTTAGACTGTGGTTATCATGTTTCACATTCCTTTATTATTTTAGGTTGATAAAAATCCAACAATACGAAGATAACCTTAATGGGGTAAGATGTTTATAATTTGTTTCTCCTAGCCAAGGAGGAAGTAGTGGATCCTCATCTAGTCGGTAGTGACAGTTTTATTTTTCAATCTAAGGTAGTAAATTCCCATGAATCCAATATAGAATTTTATTCCACCATAGGTGGAAACACTACAAATTGCAATATATATGGAGGATGATAACATTTTAATCCTTAGGGTTATCAACCACTAGCTAAGTATAAAACATTTATGTTAATGAAAAAAATATATTATTTGTAAGATTTATCTGTATTCAATTAGTGAGGGAGATCCTTGGAATAAATAGAGTCTATGTGAATGATATGTCATAACACAATTACCATGTATTTTGAGTTCCGCCAATAATTATTGTATCTTTAGAGGATTATTTTATTTGGGGAAGGAAAATTTATTAATATATGGGGAGTTTCATTAATGGGATTCATACATAGACTTCGAGTTACAATAAATTTATTATTGAAAAATATTTAACCTTTAAATACTAACCAAGATGTCAAAAAATATTTTATCCAGTAAATATTTTCTGGTTTTACAATCTAGAATATAATTTTTTGATACAAGATAATAAAATTAATTTATATTCTATGTTTGATTGTGGATTTGAATATCTATAGGATATCACAATGTTTTGATTTTGACTAACACACCATTAGGGGTGTGATATAGTGGAATTCATATATTTCAGGACTAGCTCTAAGATATCTTTTGAAATATATTTCTTAAGAAATTATTTGTGTTATAAATTATTAGTTATGATGTGATTAAGAATATGGAGTTGGCTTCCAATTTTCAATAATAAATAGACTAATAATTTTGATGATTTAGTTTATATATAATTAGGACATAGGCTGTATCTATTTTGAATTGCAGAAAGCTAGTGTGGGTTATAGAGAACCAGACCATAAGTAATTTGGTGTCATAATATCCTAGACTAGAATCCTTATTTTTTATTATGTGGAAAGACATCTTATTTTTTCCACCCAATAAGTGGATCTATTCCAGAACCTATATTCTTACTATTATATCAGGTTGAAACATGAAAAATAAGTTATTTAAATTAACAATCTCACTCCATTCATTAATCCTACAATTATTCCATTTCACAATATGCTATTATAGATTTCTGAGAGTTTCAGAATTGGAAAGGGAACATAGAGGTGAAGGGGTTCCTAAGATTGAGTACACCAACATGGAGTTCATCAGTACAATATTAGAAGAATGAAGGTGTCTCTATGATGTTATTTGTGTAATAATAGGTGTTATGCCATGTGGTGGTAATGAACCGATATCCAAATCCATTCATTAAAGATTTATTTTATCTTATTAATAATTATAGTGTGTTACATATGATTTAATTATTATCAAACAGTCATTAGATAAATGTAAGAAACACTATTATTCCATTCACTATATTTAGGATAATGTATGGTTGATATGAGTACCTAGTGATATCATTTTATCTAATAAATATTCTTGAAGTCTTTATGGATCTATTAAATTAGGTATTCCCTCCAAATTTATATACATTTTTAGTCACCATCATTGATGATATCCTTGTTTAAACAAGGTCCTGGTTGGAACAAACATGAAATTTATATGCTATGTTGAGATGAATTCCTAGGAATCAGTTCTATTATATGATTAAATTTTTGTACTTGTTTTTCATTTTGGTGAACATATTAGAAAATGTGATATCTAATGTCGGAATATTTGTGTACTATAATATGGTCAATCTGGTTGTTTTTAAGGACATTTTTATGTAATTTGTAGACATAAATATATTCTTGGGTTTTAAAGCTATTAATTATGATTCATTTGATGATTCTCTTTCCTATCATCATCAAATAAAGTCCAAACAAAAATAGGGGATGTAATCTGGTCATACTACTATGACAAGCCTTTGGGGATATGAAATTGAGGGAAAACAATTAGGATTTTATAATTACATATTACTGGTATGTATTTTACCTTATATTTATATGTGGATTATTCCTAGAAGAATTTCACATACATGATGGTTTTTTAGTTTGTTATAGGTAAAGGGATTAGATGTTTCATGAGTGGAATTACCCAATGACTGAGTTATAGTTTAAACTTATAGTAGATTCCTTTTGTTTTTTATCATTAACTTTTCAATGAGATATTTTCTTTATAAACTAAATATAGGACCCTAAAGAACAATTTCTCATAGTTCGACCAAAACCATCCATGGTGAAGGTAAGTTGACTATCTATAATCATTTTATTTTAATATAGAACATACCCCTATGGAGGGTTCTATCATTGTTATTTCACTATATAGAAAGAATCAGACCATAGTAGTGTGGGAGTAGAGTAGAGAGTGGAACAAGATTATAGTATTTATGAATATGTTATTATAAATTTACAATTAATGCAATTTAGGGACACTTATTTATTTGTATATCAATTATTCACTCCTAATATTTCTAGAGAGGGAACACCTATAATATTCATAGATTTGGGCTATGAGGGATATGATATATGATTGGGATATAATACATGAATTGTATCATAATTATAAATGTTTTATTTATTTCCTACTTCATATTTTAATCCTCAAGCTCTTTTTTATGGATTTGATATTGGAATCCCATTCCACATGGTGCAAGTTAGATGTATGTTTATAAATTTTTCTTCAGATATATGCAGATAGTATGCATGACCTACGATGAAGAGTTATATTATTGGTTTTGTCACACATTGATCTATATATTATTAGTTGAATGTTGAGAATAAATATCCCACTACTCTTCTATATTGTCTACCAATTTCTATGTGTTAAATGATTGATGTGATTATGTCCGCCATTACATGATTATCTATGACACCCTAAGGTAGTGATGTTTTGTGGGTTATTAGTGATTACTATACTAAATTGGTTTATTTTTTCTAATATAATTTATAGTATATGTTAACTATCTAGGGATTAATTCGACAATCATATAGTCTTATTTCATTTTGTACCATAGTTTTTTTAGAGTTAGATGTCCTCGCATCACATTGTGATTCCGGAAATGGTTGTATATGGTTCACGATATGTAGCTGAGTTTGTGTTATTCTTGTCATAATTTCATATATGGGTTGTAAGAGATTCATATTGAAATTTTGGAGGATAAAATATATGCACATTCCAATTATTTTAATGATTTTTTGGAGATCAACATAGATCTATATTATTATTTCAACCACAATGGATATCAGGAGACAAATAAGATGGTTCCATTCAAGGATTTATATGGAATGACCTATAAAATGCCTTTATTTTAGTTGGGATACATGGTGTTCATGATAATTTTTGATTTTTTTTCATGATATATTATAAAACATTGAGATTATTAGGAAACAGTTATGTACTACTCATTAAAATTGTTATTTATATGATGATTGATGATGTCATCCTCTAGAGTATGGGGTGGGTGACTTGGTACTACAGTAGTTGTAAACTAGGATTTCAAATTAATGTATTGAAACATATGGAAACTTATAACATAGGTATTGGAAACAATGTTGTTCCTTATATATAGTTGATAAAATTTCAATCCCATTATATTTTCTAAGTAATTTAAGAGATATACATGAATTATTTTATATAGAGAAATTTTTTTAGTTTTATCAATATTGTTATAAGATGATAATTATTTATTATTACAAGAATGAATATATTTAATATTTCAAATAAAATTAGATTCATATATTTGACTATTTCATGAAGGTTATGTATTGGATAGTCATCCCTCTATTATGTGCGAAGTTTTGTTAAAAAAATATTTTAGAATAGATGTGTGAATTGGTGTTTGATATGTTGGTGTAATTCATAGAGTGATTCTTCAAAAATAATAGTATATTGTAAGGGGATATGATTCTATTGGACTTATTCTATCACTAATATATTATCCTTCACCTATGGTCGGCTTGACTACTCTCCACATCACTTATTATCAGTGTTCTCATGGACTGTGATTCCTTATTCAGTGCCATTATCAATGTCCTTGTGGGATCAAATTTCCTGGAGATTTTCATTGTTTTCTGGCCTATTTAATGGCATTACACCTTCAATAACTAAAAATTAGCCTGGAAGCATGGTGAAGTACAATTGGTTGAGATCCAGCTTCTACGGTCTGTGGGTTGGCACCACATTTTCTATGTCGGTTGGGAGTGCATGGTGTGGATTGGTGTGGTCTCCATGAGGGATATTGATGGAAGTGATTGGATTGGTTTTTATGGATTATGATGGGGCCTTCATGGAGTTTTTTAGTCTTCGCGACATAAGGTGAGATATTTATTCATTAATATTGTATTGTCTGATGTTGTTTTCGAGGCATCACCGCCAAAGGAGTACCCCTTCATCTCCTTGTTGGATTCTTCTAGTGTTGGATGGTGGTAGTTTTTTTCTTCTTGAATTGTCTATTGACCTAAATGTTGATTTGGTGGTGGAGAAATCAAGAATTATTCTTGGTGAAGTGGGATTATATCTATAAAAAATTGATAATTTTTTGGATTTTTGAATTTTTGAAATGTTTTTGAAAAGTGTGATTTTTGGATCAGTGGTTCGTAGCTTATTGGTCAATTAAAATAGTTCTCACACAAGGGACTACTCCTGAAGATGTTAAGATTATAGAGTTTTCACCAAAACATTTCTATATGTAATTAGATGTTTCATAGGTTATATAATTTCCCATCGGTACCAACCTTGTGCATCCCGACATAGGATATATAACCAAGTATCAATAAGAATGTGGATGATGGTCATAATTTTTTTCATGTTGGGGAAGGGTTTTATTTTCATACTTGAATTTGGTTGTTTTGTCCACGGGCCTATAGACCATGGGGCATGGTGAATTTTTTAGTCTGTAATTCTTGTTGGGTTCCCCCATGGTCCTCAAAGGGGGTCTATTTTTAAAAAAAAAATAATTTTTATTCAGTAATGCATATAACTATTCACTGATGATCCCTAGTGATGTCCTTGAAAAAATAATAAGGAAGAGTAGCTATAGAGGTGGTATATTGTTAAATGATGGATAATTTTGTTGAAAAATAATTTAATTTCATAAAAATCATATTTTTTCCGTTTTATTAATTTTTATTTTGTTGGGAAGTGGCTTGGGTGCATGTATTAGAATGTTAGAGTGGGGACTATAACTAAAATTTATATATTGATAAATGGTCATGGTGTTGTAGACGAGTCCTAGAGTGTGGATCATACAATAAAGATTGAATTTAATTATGGATAAAGGGATTATCAAATATGGTTTATAGATAGTGGTTTTCTCTTTATGTGTATGTAATGTCTCCTCATGACCCATAGAGGTCATTTCATGATAGATATTAATTGGGGTTTCCTTTCAGATCTATTATGACTGTGTCGTGACATATCCATTAGGATGTTTTTATTATGGGAACAAATTTATATTTCAACCAATACACTTATTTCCACCCCTCTACCAACCCAATTACATCAAATCAACCTTATATAAATTTAGATAACTTATTTTTTATTATAGGTCCCTTCTCTCTCTTAATTTTCCCATGGAAGGATTCATGTTTCAGGTGATTGTAATTTTATTTTTTGTTTTTTATACCAATATTACATTTATTTCCATTCATAATAACAAAAATTTTAATTATATGATGGATTGTATTGTTTTTTATATTTTTGTGAGAGTCAAAGAGAGTGGTTTGGAAAGTGGAATTAAAATAGCTTAAGGTAGGTGGTTTCTATGTTATACACAAGTTATCTCTTATTTTCTATGTGTACGATTTGTTTTCAAACTAACCTAAGTTTAGATTTAACATAAAAGAAGTTAAAAATTTATATAGTTCATCCTTGAGAATAAAATATCCTTCAGGACAGAAGTAGCCACTTTGTCTTTTAATTTTAGGCTTTTTTCACCAAGAGTGGTAATCCCAATATTTTATAAAAAAGTTAATTTTAACCTCAAATCTTCTTTTTTTAATATATTGAAAATTTTAATGAATTATTCCATGTATATTAATTAGTATTATTGTGTAATTTATTAACAGTATCCCTAGAGTGTAAGAGTAGAGCCATTGTATGGGTAAGTAAACCTCAAGATGATAAAAACAAACAATTAAAATGGGAAATGATATTGTATGACTTGATAATCTAATATATAAAAATAGAATTATAAATGTTAAAAATTACGATGGCATTCATGTTTGTCTTATTATTCCTATGAAGTGAGTATATTAAGTTGGCTTTCATATGATGTGTCTTTTGGTTCATGAGAAGGGACACCATGACATGAGCTCCATATGATGTGACATATGAATTTTTTTGAAGTGAGTGTGTTAACCCAGGATCCAAATTAAATGAATTTGGTTATATAATGTTGAAATTTTTTGTTCCGAGGTTAAATATTTTTTGGTTCATTTTTCATAAAAGGGTTTAATATGTGCTGAATGATTCAAAATAATGTGAATTATGTATCCTAATCATTAATTTTGTGACCCTATGGGTTTCATATAACGTGACATATGTTTTTATGGGGATAGAATATATTCCCCATGTTCTAAATGATTGATTAACATTAAGTGGCATTTATAACTAATAGAAATAAGTATATTCAATCACATTATTCTCCTTAAAACCTATTAATCTACAATGATTTATTTAAAATAAACTTAATATTTATATCATGGTCCCTCACATTTCACATTATTTCAAATAGGATATATTTGGCTACAATGATGGTGGCGGCCTACTAAGGGAGGGTGAAGATATATGGGGTTCTATAGACAAACATAAAACATATTAAAATTTTACAGTTATAAGGGAGGATCATACCATTTACTGTATTTTAAAAATCCATATTAATGAATTTTTGTTGAATAATGGTTCATTTTTATGATTTTTTTCATATCATGGTCCCCTATTTCAAATGATAATTTTAGAGGAGTCTCCATTATGCTCTATGAACATGGATACATTTGTGAAGAACCTAATATCTTTAAACTGATGGGATGCCTAAACTAAATATTTTACACTAATTCATATTCAGAAGTCATTCTTATGTGACATACATGGAATATTATAATTGAAAATTTCATTTTTCAAATTTTAATTCAGTAATATATTTCATTCATGTATTCTAATGGAATAATAAAAATACTTATATGTGAAAAATTTCATACACTAACCAGCTATAGTGATGTTTTTTTGTGGAATCTAGTGAGAAAAAAATTTATTGAGCTTAAATATAATGATTTTCGAGCCATTAAAAATAATATAAAGAAGCTGAAATTAGCCAAAATTGTTACATAGATAATTGAATGAAAGAAGTTGAATTTTTTTGAGGTGATCAAAACACCAATAAAGTTTCACCATGAAAGGAAATTGTAATTTTTTTTTGATGAAATGTAATTCCCATGTACTATTTAAATTTTTTGTGTTTTGAGATAATAAAATCTATATCATAAAAATTTTTCTATTAAAAAATCATATATAAAGTAAAAGGAATATTCCACGTCTAAAAATTGTTGAATTATATTGAATCCCTAGAATAGGTAATCAGCACTAATGAAATAGTTTCAAAATAAATATTTTATTATAATGAAGCACCGGTCGAGATTCTATATAACAGGTAACATGTTTGGAATAATTTCATTAGTATATTACTGATGATAATTTAGAGAAATAAAATATTAGAGAATGAAATGAGGGATCCATGTGACACATGTGATAATGAATTACACATATTTTTAAGGATTGTTATATTCCATAAATATTGAGGAAGAAATTATTTATGTGGGAATAATGTATAAATGGTTTTCAACTATTATAATAATTTTCTTCATTATAAAACATATTACACAATGAAGATTATACAATTTTTTACTAATATTCAAAATAAAAACAAGTTTCTTACATTACCTATTATAGCTATAACTGGTACATAAATATGTGGTTGATCTATGACCATGAACTTTAGTGGATTATACTATAGAAATAATGAGATAAATATGAAATACAATTTTATTATAATAAAATTTATAATAAATTGAATATAAATGGTATAAAAACTATAATATAGAAATGAATGATTTTAGAAGTTATAATGTGTATATATATGGGGTCACAAGATAGTTTGAAGGGTAAAGTGATAGTTGGAATAAAACCACTTTGAGGCTGATAATCATAATAACCACAACCCTTTATGTTTCTTATGTAGTTTTTATACATATAATTGACAAATAAATTATATAAATCATTTAGTAATAATAAAAACATAAATAATTTACAATATATATTTATTAATAAGTTATAGTGTAACAATATACATATTAATGTGGATGTATTTTACTTTTTTTTCCAGAAGAATGGTTTTGATATAAAAAAATTATTATTTTATAAATAAATATACCCAACAAAATGTTTTCAAAAAATATATATCAAATTTTAAATTATTATATTCCAATTATTAAATAATTTTTTTCTATAATTTTTATGTGATACTTTAGTGATTGTGTAAAAATTTAAATATCATATTAATATTCAATAATTGATAAAATTGTAATGATTTAATAAATAATATATTGAAATTATTATCCAAAAATTTACTTATATAAATAATAATGAATATAAAGGTAATGTAATTAACTTAAAAAACATATCACGTTCATTCTGAATCCTAATTTTCTATGATTTAAAAAAAATTCATTTTGAATAAAAGTATTTCTAATCTATATTAAAAAATAATTTAATGAAGTATTGACCTCAAGAAATTAAGAGTGAAAATATGGAAATAAGTATTACATAATAGGGTTTAAAAACTAGATATGTCTAATGTTCATAAATATTTCGATAGCTATAAGATTGAGTACAATGTTTCGAAATTTCTAAACTGCCCCCTCCTGTAGTTTGTAATAATACCCAACCATCCCCCTATTTCTATATAGTACAAAACAACTGGTATTGTTTTTCAAAAGAATTTTCCTCTCATGAAGCATTGTTAAAAGACTTTAGATGATAATAGATTGAAATTTTTTCCCAGTTTCTATTACAAATCTGGTAATAGGAGTATCTCCATGAAACTAACTAAGGTAAGGGTTCTTAACCCGTTATTCATATTTTTCTCCCATTATCCAATACCTATCATTATAAATATTCTTTATTGATATTTCTAATGGGGTATCGATGTGTAAGAATTTGAAAAAAAATATATTAATTATTATTCTATAAATGATTGTTTTATTTTACATTATCATCATAAGTATTTTATTATTCATTATTAAAAATATATTACTATATAATGAATGATAAAATACCATTTAATCTTCATATACAAACTACGTAATCCATTAAACATCAATAAATTTCATTTATATCCCAAAGGAATATTTTTTTAGCACTTGTTTTTTATTTAACAAATTTATTAATAGATACATATTAACAACCTTATATAGTTAATTTACCCTACTAGGATTCCCAATTATCAAAGATACTTTTAGTTTCATTATGACTATAATAAATTCACATCATATTTATAGATAATCAGGAGGATATAAATACAATTCAATTGATTAAGGAAACATTCACAATCTAATTACCCATTAGATATGTATGGACCATTATTGATCAATAGGTCATGTTTATATTACATATTACATTTATAACAATGTATTTTTCATTTCTAACCAAAATATATCACACGATAAATTCATTGGACTTATTAGGTGATGGAGGGGGTTGGAAATTATATTACCCCTTGATGTAACAATATATCAAATGGGATAATCAATTTTTGAGAATTTTTGAACAATTATATATGGTTACTTATAATAGAAATAGGATATATGTTTATGATGTCCAAAAATATCACATAGATCACTAAGTAATAATATATTACTATACATTTGATTATTTTTTCACATTTTTAATTGATCTATGGATATATTTAATGTTTGTTGTATAAATTATATTGATTCATTTAATTATTATTTCATCATTACATATTATTTAAATAGTACTTGTTAAATTATAAAAATCACCCCTTAGTATGATTATTTGATAAATCATTTATTTTATTTCCATTCTTCATAGGGAATAAAGAAATTTTTTATCAATAATACAATGAAATTCTCAAAATTAAGACATGCAATAGATGAATTTTCATGATGTATATTTATATTTTCAAATGTAATTTAAACCAAATTTTTGTTACCAATTTTTTAGGAGTACTAAATTAATTGATTTGATGTGTTTTAAATATTTTATTCAATGTAAATTTATTATTATAACTATGGTATCATTTTTTGTAATTATAGGGTGTTAAATATCTCACATGACATAAAGTGGTGATTTTATTTTAAGGAATATATGAATTATCTTATCCCTTGGGTATCTTTGGTGGAATATGTTATACAATCCTATATCAATAATTTCTTTTTTAAAATTGGAATATTCCTTCCCCAAGTTTTTCTTTATTTGAGATCATATATTTTCTTTAGTAATATCCAACCTTTTCCTGTAAATATAGGTTTGAGTTGCACAATTTTATTACTATCAGTCAGTATTTTCCCTTTATCCTACTAGGTATATTTTTACCATAACATTAATGGAACATAATCTAAAATGTATTATGTTTGTAAAAACATCTCATATTTTAGAAAATAGCATGTTGTATGATTAAAAAGTTATTATTTTTTGGAGATGATGTATTTTTTTAAAGGGGGTACAAATATGGTGATGATTTACAATAGATTATGTGCATGGTTTCTATATAGGGGAAGGTGACTTAACTACTTGTATTAGGATAAAATGATGATTTCTATATCAATTTTTTTCATTCCCATTTTTGGGTATTTTGAATAAGTATTTCAACAAGAAATGTTTTATCCCATGAATAAATTTTTGTACTTTTTTATAGATTTTATATTACTTTTTTTATATATTATTGTTTTTTTAGAATTAATTTATGCATCAATTTATTATTGGATATATATCCCCATGTATTATTAAAAATTATTTTTAACTATTCACTATCCCAATTCAAATTAGAAGTGGGACAATTGGGGACACTTATATTACCACCAATCTTGTTGGGGACCAAGTCGGTTAGATCGTGCCAAAATTTAATCAAATTATATTTTATCAAAGATAAAAAATTTAATGTTATATATACACAAATTTTTGTTTTGGGATCCTTTTGGAGGGTTGTTTCAAGTGTATTGAGTTTACTTATCATACCAGGGAGACTAAAATATTTGTTTTGGCCGAAAAGAACCATCACCAAGACTCTGGTAAAAATTTAGTCAACGTAAACTATATACATTATTTTCTTGGGTACAATTAAGTTGGTTGAGGAATATTATATTGGAAAATTATTATATTCTATACCCTAAATGAGTTATCTAACCTATACATTCTCTAATAAATTTTCCACCTTGTCTAATAGATTATAATAACTGATGAAGGAATTATCCTATTCAATGTTAAGTCCATGTCGGGACAATAAATATTTTTTATCAATTGATATATAATTAGTTTGGTGATATGGTATCGATGTGGTTCTTTCTATTAGATATCCTTAAACAATGAGAAGAGGTTAGATCCTACACTATATATGAAAAAGTATTTTTAATTCATAGTGTGTGGGAACATTTATGCTGACATGGATAAGACTACATACTTATTGAATTTGATATAAAATTTCTACTGTTGTATTAGTTATGGGATTTAACAGAACGATTAATACTTATATGGTAGTGGATTGGATATAGAATATGATATTATCTTCATTACTATTTCAGAAACCTATATCTTGATAGTGATTAAGCCATTTCATTTACCCATAATGGTATAATAGTTCCTTAGTTTATATTTATCTAAACTCTTAAATATACTAATGTGAAAACCATGTTTTCTATGAACCCTTTTCCTTGAATAAAATAAATTTTTATTTATGGATTATAATGAACTGATAAAAAAATCATATCACGTGTAAAGAACACATTGTATTTTACACATAACATCAACTTAGTGTATGTTACATTGAATAGTGACTAGGGATACTTTAAATGCTACACCAATTATTCTACAAAACATCATATTATTTTTATAATTATTTAAATGAAATAATTATAACAAAGACATTATACTTAGTAATTAGAATAGTAATGAAAAAAATTACAGTATTTTTATAATTTTTTTACATAAATAAAAATATTGATAATGAATTATATCATTTATGTTAATGTCCATTCATGTTTAAAAACACATTTTTTACAAAAAAATTTAATCTTCATGACCTTCAATGAAGAAAATAAAATTAATTTTAGAATCATTGTGAAATTAAATTTAGTTAAAAAAAATTAATTTTTTAACTTTGCATTTCTAGACTAGCATAGGGTGAATTTTTTTTGTTTTTTTGAGAAACCATGTTATTTGATGAATAGTGAAAAATAACAAATTTTCATTCAAAACTACTTCTTGATCTAATATATTTATGAAGTTAGATTATATTTTAAATTGGTTTCAATGTTTCTTTTGATAATATTATTTTCATTTTATATTATTTAGTTTATTTAGATCAATTTTAAAATGAAATTGGATACAAAAACCTAGAATTATTTTGAATTTTTATGATATAAACATGCATTGTCAACTCGACTACAAGATAAATTTTAAATTTATTTACGAATCGTATATATATATATATTTTAATAATAGAATCCATTTTTTTAATCATCATAATTTAAAATTTATAATAATCACATCTTATTTTTAGACCCAATAGATTAGTAAAGATAACTAAAATTATTTAAATTGATTGAAGTAAAATAGGCTTATATATGGACGAAAACATAAATTTAAGACACAAATTGAAATAAAATCTTCTCTAAAAACCATTTTATGAAAATTATTCAAGAAATAAACATACATTATTTAGTTTTTTTGTTTCAGTATGGTTTGTTTTCAGTAAATCGTGGGTACACCTAAAATGTTTTCAAAAATACTAGGTGAGTCCTTTCCCTTCTGTATAAATGTCCACCACATTTCCCTCATTTTCAAATCTCTCAAACCACATATTTTTTTACATGATCTACCCAATAAAATCCTTAGAATAACTCTCCTCCACTTTTAATCCATCCCTTGGATAAAATTTAACCCAAGGAAAACAATTGGCACAAACCAAAAGAACATACCCCATTAAGAGGTAATATTCATTCTTAACCTCCTTTATTTTATTTTCATTTTCAACGCCTAGAAAATATTTATTACATTAGTATATAATAATAATAATACCATCTTCAATATAGTAGGATTTTTTTATTCTATGTTTTCTACCTACACTTATAGACACCTCCACTTAATGGGTAACGAACGTATTGTTTAAGTGTACAGTGAACTACCTTCTCACATAATGATGATTGTTTATTTTTCCTTTTCCATATTTCATGGTTGATATTATGATAGAAAATATATTTATAGATATAATATATTATATATGTTATGTATATATTCTTATTTATTAATTTTAAAACACATATCTTTTTTACCTTCCATTTCGTGTAAATATGATAATTTTGTTTGAGGAAGTGTTGTCTACCACCCCCTCAAAGCGATGTTCTTCATTCACATAGTACATGTAATGTATTAAGGGTTGATTTAGTGAACTTATATGATATATATATAATTATAATTATGTTTTAAATATATTATATATATAAATATATTTCATTTTCATTATTTCATTCAAAGCGACAATTTAAACAGAAATATCATTCATCCGTACGTACAACTTATTGTCTCCATGAATAGTGTATTCCATTTAATAATTAAGTATTATAAAAAATAATATCATACACATATACTGAATATTAATGAAATTTATATCATTTATTACATTTGGGAATTATTATATAATTTTTTGGAACAAATATGTAACATATTAAGATTCATGTGAGGAACAAAGTAGATATTACCCAAAGTGTACCCTTAACATATGATTTTTATCATGGGGGAATATAAGAATATAATAAAAAAGTTATTTTATTAGATATAATAATATTTCTATATAATATATTTATGATAAATTTATATTTTTTATATTGGTTGTTTGAACGATAATGAAGAGCATCAAGACACAAGGTAAGGGGATTTCATGTCACTTTATATTTCTGTGAGATTCCTGCTTAATTCACAAACCATTAATTTTTTGTTGTGTGAATAATGAATTTGTATGGATTCAATGATTACTAAAATAATATTTATGGTTATTTACAAGTACATTTTTTATCTTTCTTTAATTGTTTTTATGTTTCAAAAGTTACCAAATCGGTGAAATTGTTTTATCTCAATTTTCCTACTCTGAGACTAATGTTCTGTTATGAACCTAAATTATTATTTAAAGGAGTATATACTTCCATTTTACATGTAATATCATGAATATAAATATTTTAATTATATTTTACGATTCATGTAATTTTTTTTCTTACAAATATAGTATTATCCTATGTAACCATGTTGTGAGAGTTTTTGAAACAATATCTTCAATTTTAGAGATTGTTAATGATTATGATAATTTTATGAAGTATTATGATAAATATCTCAAGAATATTCATAAATTTTATTCTACCCAGGTTATTCAAGATTTTATTATCTATTTTAACCATTTTTACACTCATTGGTATTTAATAGTATGTTTTTAACTAAAATCTTAATATCTCTAGCTTCGGCCAGAAATCTTTTGTATTCAAAACCCATGTTTCCAAAAAAGTGTTTTCAAAAATCATTTCATATGATATTTGGAGCCCTTTTTCATAGAAAAAGGATTTGATAAGACGTCTTATGGCTTCCAATGCATCTATTATAATTTTCCACACTTATTATCAGTAACCAAATTCATAAACGATTTTTGTTTTAAAATATTTTTTCAATATAGAAAGGATATTTTCCTCAATAAATGTTTTTAAAAGATCATTCAAAAATTATTCCCATTTATGATGACATCCATTGGTGTTATTCATGACTTTTTTGGAAAATTATTCACTTTTTACATTCATAGTATTGAACCGAATGGATTATGTTTTGATGGAATTATGTTTATGAAACAAATTTATCTTTTATGGGTTACGTAATTTTTAGACCCACTTCATTTCATTGGTTATTTTTTAGATGAAACAATAATGAAACATGTCACTTTCCACAATTTATGATATTATTAAATGTTTATAATACCCATTTCATTTTATGGTTTATGATAAGTTTATTTATGATCTTGTGTCACATGTATGTATTATTTCACTATGGGATGGGTGGGAACTATATCTACCTCCCACGCATCGGGTAACAATTTATATCTCATGAGATAGACTTGGATGGAATCAGAAATGAATATATTTTAGTATTATAGGGATAAAATATGAAATTAATATGGTTCAATATTATATATATAGAACGAGGAGTGATTTTGGTTCAAAAATACAAGGTTGTAAGAGGGTATGAACAAGATTCAGTAAAGGACTTTGTCCACTAAGTTGATCTTGGCATAAATGCCATGACAACAATAGAAATAATAACATATTATAATGTGTGTGTCACATTTCTTTGATTAATTCATGTATTATTCATATATGGTTTAGGTTTTTTATTTCATTGTGATTCTTGTCTTATAAACTACAATGATTTATCCCACGATTCTTGCCTGTTGTAACATCTAGGATCTGGGTTCCTTCAAAAGTTGCCACATACCCAGTTGGTCAAATGCCCTCAATCTCATTCCCCAAAGGCCATAGGATACCAAATAGCAGCGATGGACTTGGGTGTGATAATGTAGAACCAAAGAACTCATTGGCAGAGCAATTTAGTGGAATAACAATAATATACAGCAACATAAGTATCAATACAATAAAATAGAATTAAACAGTAGAAGAATGGTGGTAATTAAAAAACTGGAGCACATAAATAAATGATGCATGTAACATATGTCTAGGAAAGAATCCAAACAAGACATAATGCTTTAAATATATTACTAAACTGATTTACTAAATAAAAAGGTAACCTCGTGTAGCATTTCAAGCCTTAGCTCGGTCCAATGCTCTGTAGCTCCAACTACAATCATGTACCTGATATAGATGGTGCTTTCCGTTATCTATAATTGAAACAATATAATGCATTTGGGTCATAATGAATGACCCAAATATGGTGTGAGACAAATTATAGTAGGAACCCACCCAAATATATGTGCCTAACTATTAGTGAATATATAGCAGGAAATATTCAACATGGTGCAATAAACAAAGAAGTACTCAAAAGTAAACAATCCCACAGTTTCCAATTATATTCATTTACATTTATTAATTATTTCAACGATTGAATAAAGACAACATTGGATCTAGCCTAATCTCAGTATCCCCTATGTAAATTAAAGGAATATGTCTTAGAAGACCATCAAACGATCATGTACGGCTGATTCTAAGATTGTGCACTGGCTTGGCAGGCATGTCACAACCAACCAATTATTAAAAGGAAACCCTATGGGATGTTCTCATAGTGTAAACATTCTAATAAAACATATCATCAATTCATTAAAGATATTATGACCCTATGGGAAACCTCACATTGTCTATCCCCTTTGGTCTCACAAAAATAAAGTCTCTCTAAGGAAGCACTCGCTATCAATTCCCACTGTGGACATTTAACGATATACTACAATCTATATGAGGAAACGCTCAACATAAATTCCCTCTATGGTCTCATAATAGTATACTATAGAAAATATGAATGAAAACTCACCATAAATAAACCCTTTTTTGTCACAATATTAATTAAATAGACCCTTTGGGGAGGCCCCCAACATCAATTCCCCCAATGGTCTAACTACATTAGGTTCTCACATGCCTATATAATACAGTTGTACACAAATGATATCTAACAGTAATAATTAATCTCAAATATTAGTAGTATAAGAAGCTACACTGCATAACACATGCATTTAACAAGCAGAAACAAGAAACCAATTCCAACCATATAGGAATGGCAAAGAAAATAGGTTTACCTCATTTGGAAACCTAGACCAAACAGACATAAACATTCAAATAAAGAAATACAACCACTGTTTGTCCCCTAAACATGAAATTTAGCATAATGTATCAAGGAAAACCTTAATTTATCATTCAATCTAAGGTAGATGATAACAAGGTTCAATAAAATAACACGAAATACCAGAATTATGGGTAATTGGCAGTTACACATATATATCTCCAAGAAAAACTATGAAAGGAATCATAAAACCTACCTCAAAATTGTAGTATGAACACTTAGGAATGTCAAACCTTGATTCATCCCAATACATCGTATATAATCAAAATGTTCAAAAACATTCAACCTCTTATAACTTAGAAATGAGGAGAAATACTAAATAGAGGATCTAGGGAAAAGGACAACTCACCAGTGGAAATCCAACACACCCAGTAGTGCCTTAATCAAAGCTCGAGAATAGGAATGGGATGTGCTAGAAGACAATCAGATATCCGTTTATATCTTGTATGAGACACGGTAAGAATAAAGGGGTTCTGAAGATGATATGTTTCCCTTGACTGATAAATCAAATAAAAAGAAGTCTACAACATGTTCATTTAATGTACACACTATGTACTAGCCTCAACCGGCCCCTACTTTAGGAAGTCCACACGTCTATGTAATCAGCCGTTACACAACCAGTACATGGATACCTATAGAAACTAGGTACATGACATGTACATAGAAAATTTAAAAATCATCATTTTTCTTAAATGAAAACCTATAAAAAGATCTATAAATTAAATGATAATCTAGGTTCATACATTTTGGTTCTTTGATATGTATTTTGTGATCTTTTATTATCATGATCATGTTCTTATACCCTCATGCTCATGATTATGAATATGTATCTCCATTGTTTTTTCATGTTGAGCATATGAGATAACCCAATTTTATGTTTCTATCCCATAGGTTATGAAGATATTTATTATGTTTTATGTGTCTTAGAAGGGTAGTATTCATGTAGAACCAACTTGGAGACCATGTAGTTCATTTATATACATGTGTTTGTGTCTCAATGTTTCCAAAGGAACTAGACAAAAAATATCTCTGGGGTTATTTTTGTATAACAATTTAAATATTTAAAATAAATATGTAATTTTTATGTATGAAAAGTGATGGTATCTTTTGTTGGTATGAGGGGAAAATTTTAGTTAAAATTTAGATGTTATAATGTGAAAGTATTAGTCAAAACAATAAGGAAATGTTTAAGGATATGTCAAAGGATTGAAAACATTATAAGAAAAATATAGGGTTATTTGATAAAGGATAGAGTGAGTGGTTTTCTAGATATAAATCTCATTCTAGATATGACAAGAAGACGTGTCTTTGGATTAGATCTACATAGGGGTGACAAATCTGAAATGATTTTCCAACCCAAAGTCGAGGTAATCTGTTACATGGAAATGGCCTTGCTTCACAACTGGTTTGACACTCATAGGGATATGGATTGGATATTTACATAGTCTTCATGAATAATCATGAAGGATTTTAAAATCATTAGGTTTTGAATAACCTAGGATAAAAATATTGTGTCATAGATAATGGAGGGTTCCATAATTTAGACATCATATTAGTAAATTTTCATGATTAAGTGGTTCCTTAATATGATTACTATTTAATTAATTATAATTTTTGTTTTTGTCAATGTATGGAACCTAAATTAACTATATGTATGGTGTTTGTGGAATAAAATACAATTATTTTCCTCCTGAGAAACTGAATCCTATGGGAGAAGGAATAAAAAACATCGTTTTTATACTCATAACACATTCTCATACAATGAATCTTGGAGAAATTCCATATGGTAAAATGAAGGAACAACATTCAGTTGAGTCATTCAAGAGGAATCATTCACCTTATTTTAGATGGTCTTCATATCCAATTGTTTCTGAACAATGTATTTGTAGTAATGAAATTATATTATCTATTATTTAGTATTCACTAAATAAGAAAGTCATTCAGACTGTTTATCAATCAGAAGGAAAAGAATATCAGTGGTGGACTCTAATCAAAAATAAGATTCCTCAAGATGGGATTGAATCCATCGATTGGGATGAGTTAAAAACTAATTTTAAATATGTACATTATCTTGATTCATTATTCTACATTTTGATAAAGTGTTCATTCATTTAAAGAAAATGGATGATAAATATATTGCTATATACAAGGATAATCACATAATACTTGTGAGGTACACATTAGAAATTATCATCCCAATTATATGTAATGTTAATTGATTCATCAATGTCATAAATCCATGTATTTTATTGGTATTTTTTGTAAGATATTTTAGTATATATGAACAGATTTTATATTGTGAGACAATGGTTGAAATGGTGGTTGGAGTCAAATATCAACAACATGGTTTTTACAAGAAAAGGAATATAGAGTTAAAAAGAAAACTCTAAAAACCATCAATAAAATATGATGACTCTTCCTGTATGATCTATATTGGGGAAGAAACATGGTTGAATTTTTCTTAATGTGATATAGTAAGTGTTTTATGTATGGAAGAAAAGGTCATCATAAAATTGAATTTCAAAAGTATGGAAAGGTGTTAGCTCAAAATTATAATGGTGTGAAATATGCACATAATGCACCTCCCATTATTTAGTAATACAAGTTTAAGGGGAATTTTCATTGTGATAACCACTTCCCAACCCCAAGGGATGGTTATGATGATCGATATCAACAACCTCTTACATAAATCCACAAGGAAAAATATCATGTAATTGATATTTCTGATGGGGGGTATAATAAGGAAGTGATTAAACGTACACATAATGTCCACTCTAGAATTTATAATGTAACATTTGAAATTTGATCTACCCAATCCTTCACAGATCTGGAATATTCAAATGGTATTAAAATTCCACAAAAATAATTAGATGTGGTATTAGAAGTGTAAATTCCTAAGGGTGTGATGATTGTATCCCAAGATTATGATTCCTATACAATTGAAGATTGTAGAAATGATCATCAAAAAAACCTTATCACCCTTCTATTGGTTAAATTTTTTTCATCATATGTGTAAATTGGATTTTTATTCATAAATCCCAAATTAGTTTTCATTGAATGGATGTTACGTTTGATATTTCAAACCCTCATATGATCATCCATCAATGTGATGATAAGCTGAAAATTCCATTAGGGATTAAATAAAGTTTCTAGTTCTTAATTAAAATTAAAAAGGGTTCTTTATCCAACATGGTTGGGGAGAAAAAAATTTATTATATGCCTAATATTTGATACTTTGTGGATTTCTTTCTGGAAGTGTTTCATAGACTTCCACCCAAACTCGAAGTTGATTTCTAAAAATAATTTGTACATGGATCCACACCAATTTAAAATACTCTATATTTAATGGATATATAAGTATTTTAGGAATAGAAGAAGAAACACTAATAAAACATTGATAATGGATTCATTCATGCATGTGTGTCACATTGGAGTGCACTCGTTCTTTTTTTGAGAAATAAATTTGGATCAATGATACTCGACAATTATTATCAAGTGTTGGAAAAGATCAAAATAAAAATCAAGTACCCTCTTCCCCACCTTGATGATGACTTTGATCATCTTCATGGAGCTCTATACTTTTCCTAGACTGACCTTCGTTCTGCATATCATCAACTGATGGTAAATCAATATGATATACCCAAGATATAATTTTTTACAATTTATAGAAACTAAAAATATATAGTGATTCCTTTAGTTCTTATTAAATCCCTCTAATATCTTCAAGGATTTAATTAATATAGCCTTTATGGATTACCTTAATAATATTTTGTTAGTCTTTGTAGATGATATTTTTATCCATTCAAATATAATGGATGATCATGAATATCATTAGGTAATTTTAATAATGACCATATAGAAGGATAATTAATATGAAACATTTAAATTTATTGAATTTTGGATGAAAAAGGTTTCATTATTGGGTCACATAATCTCATGTGATGGTATAGGGATATATCCATTAAGGAATAATTCAATTGAATGTTGGACTCAACCAACCCCATCAGTTAAGAAAAATAGAATTCTTGGTTTAGCTTGATATTATTAATGTTTTGTTGAAAATAATCATCTGGCCATGTTAACTCAGAAGGGTGTTAAGTTCCACTCGACAGATTGAAGTGACTAAAATTTCAATGAAATTAAAAGAACGTTAGTTAGTTCACCTTTTCGTATATTACCCAATAGTAGAGAAGGGATTTTAGTCTTTAGCGATTTAGTTAAGAAGATATTTAGAAGTGTTATTATAAAAAATAAAATGGTTATCACCTATAAATTGCGACATTTGAGGATTCGTGATAAAAATTACCCAACTCATTATTTGAAATTAGAAATGGTAATTTTATCATTAATGATATAGAGTCATTATAATAATGGGGAAAAGTGTAATATATAATTTTATTCATAGATGTCTGAAATATATATTCACAGAAAAGGAGTTGAACATGTGCTGGAGAAGATGGTTAGAGTTAACCATGGAATAAGAATGCTCTATACATTACCACCCTTGGAAAGTGAAGAAGGTAGAAAATGGTTTTAGTTGTAAGGATCATGCTAGCGTATACATGATGAAGATAAAAAAAGTCCATTTTTTCTTGATTTTCAAAGAAAGGATCTAGAAATAATTAAATAAGGGGAAAATATTATCTATATCAAATGAATGTCCAACCCTGTATTGTAGTGAAGAATAAGGAGGCACAAAAAGAAGAATTTGAGCTAAAAAATAAATTCATAAATTTTCTTGAGTTTAACTATAATCATGAATAAATGATAGGGTCCATGAATTGTGTGTGTGTTCGTTTCATACCAGATTTGAAGAAGTATCTATTAGAGGAATTTCATCATTCTTTATTCTCTTTTCATCCTGTATGTATGATGTTATGTATGTTCTTGAAGTAATACATCTGGTGGGGTGTAATGAAGAGATATTTCAAAAATTTTGTAGATTTATGATTGGTATGAGAGAAATTTAATACATAAACACAAAATTAAAAGGGGATGACACATCCGTTTCCCTTACCAGAATGGAAATGGGTGAACATCAATACAGATGTTATTTTTGGACTACCCAAAAACTCCAAAGGGTTTAATGTTGTATGGGTGGTACATGAATTCCTTACTCTTTCAGAACACATTACCTCTATCAGATAATACTTCTCACTGGATCATCTTTCTAGGATATACATTAAAGAATAGGTTATATTTCATGGATTACCTCATTTTGTTGTATCAGATCAAGATCTGAGGTTTATCTCAAAGTTCTGGTGAATTATTCAGCAAGAACATAACATAGAATTGAGTTTCCACACTCTTAATCATCTTCAAATATATGTTCAGTCTAAATGTATAATTCACAAACAAGAGTATATGTTGAGATATTGTAATTTGGATTTCATAGGTGGTTGAGATCAACCCCTTATTATAGGAGGGTTTTATTAGAACAATATATTTCACTCAAGAAATTATATAGAACCTTATGAAGCCCTATATTTGAAGAATTGTATTTCACCAATATGTTGGGATGATATTAGAGAAAAATCTATTGGGACCTAGGATTATTGAATAAATGGAAGATAAGGTTATATCCATTCAGCAACATATCAGGGATGTTCAAAGTCGGCAAAAAATTATGTGGATTGTTGTTGGTTTTATCTTGAATTTTATGGTATTTAAAGATATTTTCTATGAATCTAACCTTGTAACAAATTAATGAGATTTAGGTGGAATGAGAAACTATGGCCTTTGTTTATTGATCACATTGAGATTCATAATGTTATCTGGGTGGAAGAATAACGTTTAAAACTTCTTACAAATCTCTCTCAAGTGCATGATGAGTTTCATGTATATCTTATGAATATGTACATACCGGACCATTCACAAGTATTGTACTATTTGGTCATACCACTAGATCAAAATCCAACTTATGAAGAACTACCTAATCAAATTATGTTCTGATAAGAAAAATTCCTATGAAATAAGACCACATACGTAGTCAATGTTTTGGAGAGAAATAACTAGTTTGAAGAAGCTATATGGGAAATTTAGGATATCTATAAGTATGATTATCCTCATTTTTTTAATCTATGTTATGAATTTCAATGGAGAAATTCATTTTCATGTGTGAATAATATAGAAACATCAGTTTTAACAACATATTTTTGAATAAATTAAATTTATTTTATTTATTATGAAGCCCAATGTCAAATATCCCTTTCACATGGCATAGAAATGGTGTTCATTACATGATACATCGACATGGAATATGTTAAATAGAATAGTGGTTGGCTTATGATACAAGCAACACTGATGAATCAACAAAACATCATTTTATTGTTATAATTATTTAAATGAATTAATTATAACCTAGTCATTAAATATTGTAATTTTTATAGTAATAACTAATTGTAAAATATTTTTTACAAATGTTTTATATAAATAAAACATTTTGATATGGAATTATATAATTTTTCGAGAAGCCCATATATGTTTGAAAATAATATTTTCTTCAAACAATTACTTTTCATGTCATTCTGTGAAAAATAATAAAATATTTTTTTGAATTATTTATAAATTATATTTTATATAATAAATCCATTTTTTGAAGTAATGATGTTGAAAATATCAGAGGGTGTAATTTTTGTATTTTCCGGAGAAACATCATTTTTAGATAAATAGTGAAAAATATAGGTTTTTAATTCCATATTTTTTTTATAATTTATATATAAGGATAATTTATATTATAATTGATTTGATGTTTATTTAGATAAATTTTTTTTATCATTTTATACAAATTAGTTCATTGAGATCAATTTCACATTGAAATTTCATTTAAAAATGTAGAAAACTTTTTATTTTTTATACTTTAAAAAACTCCATTGCCATCCCAACAGGTGGATTAATATTAAATTAATTTGTACCAGTTATGTGTGTATAATAATAAAATGGTTCCATATTTTTAGTCCATTTTTTTTTTAATTTTTAATGAGGTCAAAATAATTTTTTACACAAAATAATAGTAAATGTAATTAAAATTAATTACATCAATTAAGGTATAATTAACCTTACTGAATGAAAAAACATTAAATTTAAGAACCCAAATGACATTGAAACTTTTCAAAAACTAAATTAAGGGAAATTATAGGTCTATTAATACTAAATTATTTATTTATTTTTTGGTATGCTATGACTTTTGTTAGGTAAAAACGTGGGTACACCTAACTTGTTTTCAAAAATACCATCTGAGTCCTTTCCCTTCACTATAAAAGGTCACCACCTCTCCCTTTTCATCACACCTATCAACCCAAGTATGATCAGACAAGATATTCCAAATACACTTCCGTGGATCCCTCCCTTCCTCCTTATATCATCACCATGGACTGAAAGATTCCTAATGAATCCTATTTGCAAAAACCAAATAGGGTTACTAGATTAAAAGGTAGTGTCTTCTCTTAAGTTCCTTTTATTTTATTTTTATTAACCACATCTTCCAATATATTTATTCTATTATTGTATATATCTAATATAATCCTAAATCTGGTACTCCTCTTCAATTATATGGTTTTTACCTATACTTACACACACATTTATCTAATGGGTAACGAACATATTATTTACATGTATGGAATAATACCACCTCACTAAATGAGGATTGTTCATTTATTCCTTTATTCCCTATCATGGTGGAAACTATGACTGAAACTATGTTCATATATGTTTTATATTATATTTATTATTTCATAATTATTTTTATTCATTTTAAAACAAATATATTTTTTACTATCCAGTTTGTTAAAATATTATAATTTCATTTGAAGAAGTATGGACTACCCCCCCCCCCTTAAATCAATTTGATTAGTTCACACACCACATGGAATTTATTATGGATTATTTTAGTGAACTTATATGATATATATAACATTTTTATTATACATTAACTGTATTGTATACAAACAAATATATATTTCTCTTCATTTAATTATTTCAATACAAAAATAAAAATGTTATAAATGTTCATGAGTACATACAAAAAACAGTCTCCATGAACGGTGTATTCTATTTCATAATAATATATTATATAGATTATTATAATACAATTACAATGAATATAAATGATATTAATGTCTTTTATAACATTCTAGATTCATGATATGTGTATAAGGACCTATGATATAAAAAATTAAGACACATGTAAATAACAAAGCCGATATTACCAAAATTGAATCATTAACATAGGATTGTTATCAAGAAGATAATACAAGGTATGATAAAACTAGATATGGTATTAACTATAAAAATATATACTTTATAATATTTAAAATTTATTTATATTTATTATAATGTTTGATAGAATTAGTATGATGAGATTCAATACAGATGTTAAGGGGATTTACTCTCACTTATTTTTTTAATGAGATATGTGCCTTATTCACCCCCAATTTTTATTTTGTGATGAGTATAATTTCCATGAGTGTATTAAATTAGTATTATAATTAAATTTATGAGTATATATATATCCATTTTATGATATTTATTACATGGGTTTTAGTTTTAAAATGTAACAAAATCGGAAAAATAGTTTTCACTTGATTTTCCTTCTTTGAGACTCTTATTTTTTTATTCACCAAAATTTAATTTCAAGATTTATATACATTCATTTTACATGATACGTCATTACTATTAATTTTAAATGATATTATAATCTTAATTTAATTTTTTTTACATGGACATTATGAACCTAATTAACCAATTTGTAAGTTTTTACTAAAAAATCCCATCATTTTTAGAGATTGTTAATGAATATGATTATTTTATGAGATATTATGGCTCATATCTCAATAAAACGAATGAATTTTATTCTAATATACTTATTACTACAAAATTTTAATTTTAATTTAAGGAAACACATTTATATTAATAACGGGAATCCATATAAACATAAACAAATGGAAATCAACCCTCACCGGGAAATTCATGTTCATTCTAGATAAAATTAAAGGAGTTGGATGGACTTAGTATATATAAGATCTATTGGATAAAAGATACCTCTGGTTCATGAATGATCTTGATGAGATCCTCAAATTGAAAGGACATTTTTTCCCAAGATCGTACTTGTTCCTCTATATTGGTCTTCCCCTCATTGAAGTGACGTATAAAAATTCAATTTTTTATATCGATCAAGGTGAGTGGTTCTTCACTCAAATAAACATGTAGTTGTCTTTCAAAAATTTGATGTGAATCATACTTAGAAACATCGATCATAAAAGATTCCATCTTAATTTCTTCAATGGAATTAAGGAGAAGCTCTCAAACAACTACATTTTTCAGAATCGTTTTTTTGTCCTCCCTTGGAAAAATAATATTTCCTACCAAGTTAGTCCTTGGGGTGAGGTCACCATTATCCCCATATCCCCTCAAAGCATCTGTTTTCAAGCACCTATCACTTTGATCCTCCTCAGTACTGATAGTGGAGGTTGGAACTAGATTACCCTACATACCGAGCTCTTGAGATATATCATCAGCAAGTGCTTGTCCATCCTTCCTTGACTCTAACACATAATTTTTAGCTTTTCCTAAAGATGTGGAAACCCCAGCTCCTTCTAAGGATGAGTAGTCCTTGTGAGACTTTGATTTCACCAATATGAAAACTAAGAAATTATCAAAGAGTATATTTTCCTACTTTCCATTCATATATCAATACTCATCCATCATTTCCATTTGAGTGTACTACTCAATGTCCAAAAAAGTCTGTAAGCCTAATTCCATATCGCTCATATAAATATTCTCTAAGGCCCTTGATCCAAACTATTTATTTTTTCAATTTTTGAATATAATCACACCATCCTAGGTCAACATTTTCATTCTCACCCCCACTCAAAGGTGAGAAGATGTTCCAGATCAATAATGGGTGATGACAGCCTTGTTGACCAGGGGAAATCTGCCTTGGAGGGACCATATTCATGCATAGTAGAGGGTGATCCTACCCAGTAACTGGCCTCTCTTCTTGAACTTCATCATCAAAGGAAATCGGTGAATTGGGAGATCAATCTTCAACCGGGTCCATATATGTCACACTAGAGACACCTAAATCATGTTTCAATATATCAATGATATCTTTAACCATCAGTTCATCACCCATTGTAGACAAGACTTTCTATAATGAAAAAATATGAGACACCACCCAAATATATGTATGATCAACTGAGGGGGAACCGATATCATTCCATCCCTGCCTAGAAGAAATGATATCCCCTCGAATTCCCCTTCTTCCTCACAGGTTGAAGAGGGAAGATTCCCTAGACATAGAAAACATGAGTTAAAATCTGTCTCAAACTCAAACACCACATATTATTCCCAACAAAATTCTTCCCCAAATGATATACACACCCTATCGACTTGAGGCATGGAAAAATCTACATCAACATAAATATGCGAGGAAATTGGATGATATACAGAACTATTAATGGAATCAGAACACAGAAAATGACCAATAAAATTCCATAGTATTTGGATTATATAAGAGATTTAAATATGAATATGGAGATCAAGAAATCATACACACAAAGACATTGTCAGGGTATCCCACATCATGTGAAAATATAAGGACCATATGAGATGGTGGAAATGAAAACCATTGAATGAATGAGGAGATTTGAACTACACCATGATCAAATATTCCTAGGATGAAAATAGAACCATGATATGTCATATGTCAAGGTTCCCAATGGTCGCCTGCTCATGTAGCCCCCAAGATCCAAATACAAACCTATCGAATGTGTCAACCGATGGGCACCACGAGCTAAAGAAAAAGGTTTTCAAAAAAAAACATTTCAAAAGGTTCTCAAAATGTTTTTTTATTTTAAAAAGAACATTCATTACTGAATGAATGTTTTACTAAATAAATGTTTCTAATGGGTATTTCAGAATTATTTATCATCTTAGATTAAATCCTTTTGTGTTAATCATTTCTTTTTGGAGAAATATTCAATTATTCCATTCATATTCGTTATTTTAATATAGTATGATTTTACTTATTGATATTTGTGAACCTAATTTATATTTCACGACTTATATTCTTTTTAGATCCACATATTTTTATAGGTTATGTTTATAATAAAATGATAATGAAAGATGTCTCATTCCATATGTTATGATATGGTTACATGTTTAAAATACCCATTTCATTTCATGGGTTATGATATGGTTATTTATGATCTTTTGAGACACGTATGCTTGATTTCACTATGATATGGTTGGGATATATATATCCCTCTAATGCATTAAGTAAATATTTTTATCTTATGATAGTGACATGGATGTAATGTGAAATTAAATCAGTTCAGTATTACCAGACTGTAGTGGGAAATAAACTTGGTTAAGTATTATTGGGAAGGGAAGGGTAGTGTACCCAGTTCAACAAAAAAGATATGGAATGGGGTGTGATCTCATTTCATTAAAGTACATTTTCCTCCAAGATGGTCTCAGCTTTAATGAATTAACAACTATAGAATTCAATGTATATTATTCTATGCCTACCAAAATTCCACATTTTATTCCAATATTATGCTTTCATGGATTATCTTCATTATTTCATTATGATTCATGTATTACTAACTTCCAAGCAGTATGCCATGATTCAAGTTTGTATTCATTGATATGTAGGGTATGATCTTATAATTTCACGATCATGTTCTCATTCCCTTATATTCTTGATTATGATTATGTATCTCTTTTGTTTAACCTTACTAAGAATATAATCTCCCCTCTTTTTATGATTCCTTCCTTAGGATATGATGATATTTATTATGTTTTACATATCTAATAAGGGTACTATTCAAGAAGTACCTAGTGAGAGATGATGTCGCTCATTTAAGTACCAGTATTTATGTCTCTATGTCTCCTAAATCACTAGACTAGTACATCCTTTGAGAATCTATTTTTATATAGTTTTACATATTATATAAATGATCTTTTATGTTAATGTATAAAATATGAGTTTACCAATAACAAACATTACCAAGAACGTGTTTGATATTGTTAATATAATGTTATATTCATACATATGGATATTTTATTGGAGAAGATACATAATCCTTTTCTGGGATACATGATGATGAACATTTTCTTAGGCATAGATGATTTACTTTTTGAACCCAATTCAATACTGAATTTCATAAACATATTATTTTCACCATGTCTTACGTGGTGTTTTTTATTCTATATTTTTGTATCTCTTGAATTTTCCAACATATTCCATGTACGTAAGAAATATTTTCTGGGAATTTTCATTTTTCTATATTATGATGCACCATTTTTTTGTGCTATAAAATTACTTCTTATCGACTTCCAGAGAGGCTCCTTGGACAAGAATTATTTTTATAGAATGCACTGAGATTAGATGATAATACATTAAGGGTTCCAAATCCTTCATGAATTTTCTTGTAGAAGGAGACTTGTAAGTTTATAATTTCTTTTAGATTAATGAAATATTTGACTATATCTATATACTACATTCAGGTATCCTCAACAATCCTGGAAAATAGATATTTAGTATCTCAAATATAAAATAAGATATATAACTTAGAATTGGTTGTTATAGGTGAGAATAAATGTATAAATTATATATTCTACAATTAAACTCATAATCATAAATTTTAAGAAGATTTGTTTCTTTCACCTCGTGTGTTCATGTCTGTGATGTTCATTTAACTGTATCTCTTATCTAGGTATTTATGTTCAAAATATTCTCTAAATAATTATATCCAAAATTCTATAGTGGTTCAAATATTGTGTTTTACATAGGGTATAAAATATCATTGTAATGATTCTAATTTATCGGGATGAGAATGTATACTACCATACCTAGTGATAATTGGATGGAATATGATCATTGAAATGTGTGTGAAGATGATAAGATACAAGATTCTAGGATTTATAGTTAATATCCCATCATTCATTGAATTTTAATTAATAAGTTGTATTCGACTTCATATAATTTTTATTGATAGTGTCTTCTAAAATATTATACGTTATCAAGGGGGATACCTCATGTATACCCCAATTGAGTGCATGGATTTCATATCATATTACTTCCTATATTGCAACAATATTTTTTATTATTTATCAAATATCCTAGTTACGTATCAGGAGCACGTGGGTAATTGGTAGTCCTAAGAGAGGAAGGTTTTATATGGTCTTAGTGTGAACATTTTACCAATGGTTCCATGATTTTTAGTTTATTTCTCATCAGTGAAATGATTGTTTTTTTGTGAATAACACAAAATAGATAGTTTCTAATAATCATTGTGGAAATAATTAATACCCCAATGATGTATTTAAAATTCCATTATATTTTATTATTATATTTTAATTTTTTTTATAATTTATCAATTCTACACTCATTGGTGATAAAATAGATTAAGTGAATCTCCGTTTTTTGGATTTCATTTGCATTCCTGTGAACACTAGCAGGGTGGAAAACTCATCCCATGTGTTTTTTAGTTTATGAAATACATTCACTAATGAATGTTATTAAAAAAATTATAGTAGATAAACTATATAATGTTCAAAAACATAAAAATATTTCTGTTTATAGTAATTTAGTTGTGTTTTGGTACCTAATTTATATAGAGATTATTTTTATAATAAGTGGATATGGCATAAATATAAGGAGTGAACCATAGTGTGGATTAAATTCATATAATATGTCATATGTTTTTATCCAAATCCAACAAAACATTCATATATATGAAGTTGATATTTACCTTATTGTTTATTTATTTTTGGAATTATGTGTGTCTAGTAATTGTGAATTGATAACATAATGCATTCACGTAAATGTGGGGACTATGCCACGTTTCATTAGGAATGTAATGTTGGTTTGAATAAGACTCATCTTGGGAATTTTTTTGAGTATTTTTGAACTATGGATTAAATGTTTTTTGGAATCCTATATGTTTCCAACATATTGGAGTATTGGTTTTTATTATGTATTAATTTTATATTTGTAGTACGATATCTTAATTTATTTACGATGGAATTAATATCGAATGTTCGGTTGTTTTATTTATTTAGTACAAATCATATATAATTTGGTTATCTGAATGATAAATTCAATCTTTATTTTAGGAATAATTTATCATTAGTGATATTTAATTCCCTTTCATTGAATTTGGAGGATCTCAACATCATGTCTAGTTGTTCCCTACATTCTCTCTATTAAGGAGTGACCAAAACACAACTTGATGGCCTTTAGTAATTGATGTAAACTTTTCGAGAATACATCATTCATAATTGAGTTATTGATTATGGATTTTTCAATTATCATATAGGGTAGGGAGAGTGAGGATCTCTCATATTATAACCCTGATAAGAATATTCTTTTAAAGTAGATATTAATGTTATGTCACATTAGATAGGTTCTATGTGCATGGTGTCATATTTAATGAAAATTATTAATTTTAAAATATTTTCATTTTCCATATAATTTATTCGTAAAATATTTTTCAAAGGCATGGTAAGATATACTTGATTTGGATGATTCTTATATGTATATGATAGGTCTTAGGTTATAATATGTCATATTACCCTATTAGTGAAGTCTATATATGTCAGTATGAGTGATATTTTAAATAAGTTTTATATCATCTTTTTCTATTTACAAATTCTTGTTATTTTCATGTCAAGGAAAGAGAGGTATAAATATAGGGAGGGGTAGCTACCAAAAATTTTTAAGAGTGATATTGAATATATTATTTATTTTTTAAAGTCCATTTAATTTTGAATAGGTTAAAATGGGTTTTGGACCCAACTTTTTTATATGTTGAGTGTGGTTAAATAAATATATAACGTACTTAAATGTTTACCCCTTATCAAAATAATGTTTTTTAGTAATCCGGAATATTTCTTTCTCCCTCAGAATCTATATGAAAATGATAAATTATGTAAAGAGAGACAAAATTAATTTTACCTCATTCACCTAAATTAGAAACATTATAATGAATGTGTGATAATGCACTTGCGAACATGAAACACTAAATCTCATTTCTTATTGGTTACACAATTTAGATTTTTGGTATTGGCATATGTGATTTATAAAAAAACAATTAAGGATATCTGGTGACTATCCTCGTAGAGTGAATTGAAATTTTCCACATATACTAGTATTATCATCTCATGAACTACAGTTAGATGATACAACTATGGTTTAATATCAAATTAAATCATTTTTCTGGGTTTGAGAATCTACACATAAACATTCAATTATAGGGACTCCTAAAAAAGATATATTTTCTTCTCCATTATATTGTACCATAACTCTCGCATCCCTAAATAAATTTTGATAAATGATTATATAATCATTTATACAGAAACTATTATTTTCCTTAGTTTGATGAAATGTATCGAAAGATATGGTGATCTTATCCTAATTTATCATTTTATATTAAAATATATTATATTTACAAAATATATATATTCCAAGACTTTTCATGATAAAATTGGATTTCTATTTTTATACCACATAAATCCCCATAAATCTATTATTCTCTTAATCACAAGACAAATAAAAAACATTAACATCTAAATCTCTTATCGAATGATGTATTCAAAACACTATCCAATTGTTTTTCACATCTCTCCATGCCAACTTTTTAACGCCCCAAAAATAATGTTGTTTTAATTTTGTATTCCATGATGATATCCTCAAGAAATATTTAAATAATACACAAATGTTTGGATAAATATCTAAGTGGTATAGTTCATTGATCCACCTATCTCGGTTTTATGATCTCCACATTATCATTTAATGGGTCTAACACCTAAAACACCTCTCTTTTAAACACCATTATGTTATAAATTCATTCCCATATCCTATAATGCTCATATTTTTCAATGACTATTTAATTGTTTTTATATTCAGCATAATTTTATTTATTTTATTGAAATGTGTATAAATATAAGGACTTATTCACCGACAATACCTTGTTATCTTTAAACACCTTAAAATTATAAATAGTATATTTTCATATTTTTTGTTAAACATTTATATTATATTTTTTACCCAACATAAATTCCATAAAAAATAGTTATTCTATATAAAAAACATTTCACCAATTATTACATCTAAATATATTACCATGGGATGTATTAATAACTCTCTTAGCATGAGTTCCATGACAATATATGTCATCTGCATCACTCCACGCAATGAATTTTGTTTCTAATTCTTGACCAATAAAAATAGCCTCATGAAATATTAAAATAACTGATATATGTTTGGTAAAACATAACTTTATTTATTTCCAAATATTCACAGGGATTTGGAATCAACATATGAATTATGATGAATTACATTTGATGTTGTAGGTCACATTGTTCTAAAAATTCTAGATAGTCATAATAGTTTCATTTCAACAGAATTATAGAAATATAATTTTGTGGTTTCCTTATTCTAATTATGTACATGGCTCCAAATAATATTTTCTAATGTGTTACTTTATAAATCTCATTTCATTCACAATGATTAAATCCCATATGCAACTATTTTTTATATGTGAGTCCTTCAGACACTCGAATTCCATTACATATCAACTATGAATGTGGAACTGAATTCACTATATGGTAGATTTTTATATGTGAATCCATTATGTTACCAATTGATTCAGGAATCAAAAATATCTTATATATTATATTTACATATGTGAATTTCTTCATATTGAAATATTGGTATATATGTGGATTTTTTCATTTTTCTGATAATATTTAGAATGATATATTACATTAAATCAATTCTTCCTAAATTTTAAAAATAAATATGTAAACTCTAATGATATATTTATAAATATTACATAAATGATTTATTTGACTCTATTATAGAAACCTAGATCCCTAAACACCATAAAATATGACTCTCCACAAAATCCCGCTTTAGGTTTTTTGAAGAACCAAATAAAATCATCACTTTATGAACAATGAAATTTCTGAACTCACCAGCTGTAATCATGAATGAAAATTTATAAAATAACCTTCAATGTGCGGATCATTGACTCACCTATCAGAAAAACATATCCCACAAGATACATAATCGATTTTAAAATGAAAAAAATATTAATGTAAAATATTTTAATGAACTCAAGTATTAACATATATTCACTTCTATCCCCCATTCAAATAGTAGAAACGCACCATGATTTGGAATTAAAAAACACCCACATTTCATGTAACACATGTATATATTACCTTATAATATAGAGACCTACATATCTATCATTTACTATAAACCTAATTATATCATTTCTAAAAAAAATTAATATATATTTAGAAGTAAACACATAGAGTATGTGAGAGAGAAAATACATATCGTTATCAAGACATTTCCCAGGGTGGTGTTAGTCCATTTCCTTGTAAATATAATGATATGTATTTATTTGGAATCATGGATCCATCTAATGATTATTTAAATCCATAATTAGTAATGAATTTTTGATGATATCATTACCTTTATACTGAGTAGGAACATACTATAACTTTGACAAAATGTTTATCTACATTATCCTTTATGAATTGTCAATTAAGAACATTTTTCTCTAAACTCGTGGATGTAATGATATTTTTACTAATATTTTTAGATTTATATTTTATAAACATAATTAGAATGAATGATACATAATTAGTGAAAAATATTTAATTTATTGTTTCATCTACATCATTTTTGAATAATCTTGAGTTGATGCTAAAAATTATGTCTCAATTATGCTTACGAAAATATAATATTACATTTTTCTCACTACCAATAAATTAAAAAGATTAAATTGAAGAACCCACCTCTTAATGAATATTTTCAATCATAAAGAATACTATCTCAATCTATATCTATGTGATTGACTAATTACTATTGTGAATTTATTAATAAATATATCACAAACACAATGATTTTGTTTCTATATCAAATTCTTTTACATATAGATTTAAATTAAATTTCTCTTAAAAAAATATGGTATTTTTCAACAAGAAATATGGAAATAAAAATAACTATATATAATTGGAAATAATGTATTGGAAACCGATGTAAAGATACCTATATTGTCTTATATCAACTACAACACCTATATAATTTTTTGAAATTTTCATTTGAGTTACTAATGTACTATATATGGAATTAGAATCATACATTTTAAACCCTTTAAAAACATCCATTGAATATTTTTATAGATATAAATATCTGATTATATCATTGAATCAATTTAAAACCATTTAAAAGTAATAATTATCAATTTAACGATATGTTAAATTCACATATAATTAGTTCTGAAAAGTAATTACACTAATTTTCATCAAAACAACCTAATTTTATTTCATAAAAATATATAAGTAGATCCATTAACTTTCCATTATCATTGATGATGTTGATTTGGTCATAAAACCCATATTCTATGATAGTTTATCTTCTTTAGGTATAGATCTAGCCATTACTACAGGGACACTAGTTCCTCTTTTATCCCAGATAACTCATTCCTCAACTAAAAAACATCTTTCTAAGAAAAATGAATAACAAATCATGATGTTTTATTGATATAGACTACCACACCAATGACTAAATTTAGTAATGGTGATTTAATATACATTTTATACACATTTAATTTCATTTTCATTGTTATATCATAGAATAACCGTACTGTTAAATGTCAGGATACTTGTAGTGATATCTTATTCACAAAAAATTCCTTTTATTGGAAAATATCCTGGGAATAGTATATGTTATTTTTGTCATGCCACTTTCCTACATTCATTAAAAACATTGAAAATCCCTTTTAATTATAATTATATTTTTTATCCATGTAACATATTCCTATGTCTGGTTCTTTACAATTTGTTCATTCTCCTCGGGAATGGACTTGATCCAAATTTCTTATTTAGCAACATCATTTATTTTAGGCTTTACCTATATATATATATTGTTTTTTATAGTTTTATCAATTATTTAATTTGAACCAGAAATATCCTTCGTGTGTCTATGTTTTTTAATATAATTTTATTCTATTTTGTTTACAATTATAATTAGATGTAGATAAAATATATTTATTATTTCGTGAGGCCTCATCTGAGCCTTCTATAGCCTCCTGATATCCATCGTGCATATGTACCATAACATCACATTCCTTATCCATATCAACATTATACTATTTAAAAATATCATTTCCAAATTATAAATTCTGATCATTTTAAATAAGGTTTACATATTATTATTCAATATCCTTTCCCATCATCTGATAAATAATTTATACATACATTTTTCCTGAGATTCCTTGTAAGAATACATCATATCCATAAATATTAAACATCGTATCTTTCTTAATATTTTGTATAAAAAATTTAATACAAAACACTAAAAATTAATTAAAACATGGTCCCTTCACACACCATAGTTCATTGGGAGTATAATATTTATTCAGACACAATAGGGTTATTTTTTATATGTACACTATTTTACAAACATTCACCATTCAGTATGCTTATAGAAAATTATTTCACATAATCATTATCTAACCGGATTATTTATAATAGTGTTTCATATTTTTACAAATCTATTATGATCGAATTTCTATAATTCTAATAATTTTTGACATATTCTATGATTTTCCAATGTTTTCAACCACCCAATTAATGGAAAACTCTATACCATTATCAATATAAAGCATAAAAATCATCATTCTAATTATTCTTTATTCCAATAATCAATAAAAATTTATACACCATAATACTTTAATTTTTTATAGAATACCATTAGTCATTCAATCGTTATATATTCATTAAAAAATACATAATATCATTTTATATACATGGAATTGTGTGACATTAATCATCATACATATATATGAACAAGTTTAAGAAATCATATTGAATCCTTCTACATTTCAATATAGGTTATTTGAACTATCATCCTATTTTAGATGTATCAATAATTTGAGTGTGATCTCCTAGGAGTTTCGGGAGATCCCAAGATCCTTTATATTCCTAAAAACAGAGGGTTTTTTTTATTAAATGTACATTCCTCTTATTCAATATCATATTTTATTCCACTGTGGATAACATGAAACTTTCCTCTTATCCATTGATGAGTTAATTATTTCTAGTACTTATTTTTCCTTGAAAATAGAGATACAATACCTAACTATTATAATGAAATACAGCCTACAAAATTACATAGAAATACATAAGTCATATAATTATCCTAAACACTAATGATTTTGAGAAACTACTTCCAAAAAATTAATTATTTTTATATTGTTACATTTTTACAAATTTTACCTTTTTCAGATCCACTTATTTTCGTCCTCCCATCAATGTCAAACTAAAAAATTTATCCTTATCATATTATGTTCTTTTGATTAGATCAATATTTCTCATCAACATGGAAGTGAAAAAACTATCCTAAATCCATTTTTCATCTCTTTCGATAAATCTCAAATAAATTATAGTAATATTTTCCTGCTATATATTGGTTTTCAAAACACTTGATTATTGGATAGTTTTAATTAATGGTAAACAAGCTATACATACTTCCAATTCAATGGTATTATCTTCTCTACCTTATTGGGATGCACAGTTTTTTTTAATTTTAACCCTCCAAAATATGTCTCATAATAATTCTCACATTACCTTCTTTAGGTATCTTTCTTAAATTTAAAATTTCACTTCTTAAAAAATCAAAGCCATGCTCCCAAAAACATTATTACGAATAAATAATCATTAAAATAATGTTCCAGAAATGAAATATTGTTCAAATATTAATTCCATTATTCTTATATAATATTATTCTTATATATAGATCATAAATATATGATACGGCCCATCAAGAAAAAAATAACACTAAATTGTTTCCTTCTTAATATATTTCTATGTTCATTCAGCAACAAAATTTTGTTTTCAATGGGGGTCATTAATATTTATATTAATTAAAATATATGACATGTTGGTTTTCCTATATATATAATAGATTAAGCCTTATGGTTTATCCCCATAAAATCTTTTCCTCAAACACTAGACCATTAAATCCGAGGAATACAAACTACTACATAACCCCCCCCCCCCCACACCCACACACACACTCAATGGGGCTAGTGATATTATAAACCAAGATGCCTAAGAGAAAGCGAGTATTCTTTATTAATGACAAAACACTAATTACCTAATAAATAATTCTATTTAAATATCTTTAATTATATCATTCTACACATACATGCTTTTTTCGGCCATTGTTATTTTTTTCAACTAATAATTTTGAGTTAGAATTAAACACCCCTTTATAACGCTCTATAATTTATGTAATTTACAAATTTAATTTTTTAAATATCCATATTTAGTCTTTATTTTAGTAATATTTAATTTTAAATATAAAATATTTGTTCATGTACACACAATTATCATTACTCTTTTACACTATGTATTTCATTTTCTTAGAGTTCTACAACAAGATTAGCATTATGATTAATTTTTACTTTGATTCCATTCATTTCAATATAAATACCCACAAATTTTTTCTTGTTTACAAAGACAATAGGAAATTATTCAATAAGGTACTTATTATCATCAACATAAACAACGTAAAATTCTTATTAATATATAGTTTGAATGTTATTTTTATAAAATATATTTTTAATGTACACATATATTTCCTTTATCACAGATGAAATGTTACTTTATGGGATTTTCTTCATAATTAATATCATTAATTTTCTTTGGAAACCTAGAGGAAATATTTCTATCTTACCCATATTTGATATATGTGATGTGTAGCTAGCCATTAGAAATTCATATTCAATTATTGATATTAGAGGATTTAAAATGTAAAATCTTATAAGATTATTCATCATCAATTTCTCCTCTGATCGATTATTTCTTAAATGCCTTTAATTTTATCTGATAATAATCTTTTTTTGGGATGGAATCATATTAAATTTTTGACATTTAATATAAAAAAAGATTATTATAAAGCCCATCCAATGTTACTGCTTTCAAATCATATCATTCAACAACAAAATATTAACGTTATATCTATGAGGTAATCTCATAAGATTCTTTTAAAAATATGTAAATACTAAATTAATTATCCATTACATATCATATATTAAATAATATAATTATTTCTATCAAAAAATTAATCAAATATAACACTAGTAACATTCTATACTATTTATGTTTATTACAAAATATTTGTTGATTTTCTACCTAAACATTTGAGTCTTCTTCAATGATATCCATAATTCATTCCATATATCATGTGGAATCATTTCTCACATCAATATTGTGAAAATAATCATTTTGAAATACCACATGTGGTATTAATTTCCATGGACTCTATTTTTATCTAACCATGGTTTTTTTAATATAAACAGATAGTATTCATTATAGATGTGATATTGTGATTAGATTCTATAATAACATCCATATAAAATGATCATATGTAATTTTATATCCAATTATTCAATAGATAAATGTTTTTTCTCTTAATAATTACATCTGATTTATTGTTTAAAACTAATAACATGATTTAGAGAGATAAAATCCACAATAATAAAACAAATAAATAACAATTTTTAGTATCAAAAAAAGGTTTCATCCCTAATATAGGGATCAAAATATATGTGAAAACAAATCATATCATTTTCATGTTTTTATTCCATAGTAATCAAGAAATATTCTTCCTATATCACAATATATATGAAAATGAAGAATTCATTAAATAGATATATGGGATATATGACATTCATAACCGAAATAATATTCTCAAAGTTTAAATTACATTGATGATATTATTTCCCTAAAAAACAAATATTAGTACATTTTACAAATAAGGTTTTGATTGGATGCATTGAACATCTTGGTATATAATAAGAAATATAAGAAATATAACAACTCATATAATAGAGTGGAAGAAACATTTCACATACACTAACATTAGTCACCGATGAAATATAGATGGAGTTGACTCAATTAGTGTTGTATCACTGTTATATACCTTTCTCAGTTTGTGGAAGTCTATATGAACTTCTATTGAGTAATAATCTACAAACACCTCTATTTAATTATACATTTTCATCCCCATCCATTCTTGTGGCATACAATGGTTCCCAATCTATATAGTTCTCTACTGTCGTGCATAAAACCCAAATTTTCTCCAGAGTATCAATATATAAAAAATTATAGTTTTAAATTATCCTTAAATTTTTATCCCCAAATGAAATATTTGAGTGAAAAATATATTCCCATATTTTTTCACGTATAAAAGACATTCTCATTGATTCCTATGTCAATAACCAACATAATTTTTCCAATTAAACAAAACGAATCACCCATTTTTTTAATCGAAATAGCCTATCAAATCATTAATAAATAATATCCCATCAAACATTGAACTATACTCCATGTCATTACGTTCACTCCCCATGAAGTGATATGTGACCATTTCTTCTTAAACGAAAAAAAGATATGATTTATCAAAATAATCAATCTAGGATTCATTAAAATTCATTAAGTATTCATTTTATTTTAATTATTATATACAAACCACTTATAAATTATGAATAAACACATTTTTGTTTCATAGCACCATGCTCCATGAGTCAATGGATCCATATCTATTATATTTTCACAGACATCTAGAGAGATAACTCCGTTGATCACTTAAACTAATATCAAATGTGGCTCCATATAATATTATTTGTATATTCTGTTTTGTAGTCTAATTCCTTATCATAGTAAAAAAATTACTATTTTTTTATAAGTGACTCCTTCCCATACATAATTTAATTTATAGATTCAAATTTCATGTATTGAAAAAAATTTATACATAATTTTTTTATTTTTTTATCCTTTATTTATATATATTCACATAGAAAACTTCACAAATTTAGAATATATGTATATGTGAGATTCATTATGTTTCAGAATTTGTATAAGTTCCAAATTTCAATTTTTTTTATATACTACATAATGTCTGAACGGAGTAAATTAATTCACCCTACTTCTAGATCTATTCTAGCCATAATCATATAGACATCAAAAAGAGACTTTATAAATGATTATATTTTACTCTATCATTAAAAAAACATTTCAAACACAATTTCCCAAAAAAGGTATATTTTTTGTTTTTTTGGCCTCCAAAAAATTTTCTAATGATTCCATTGAATCTGAAAGATGGTTTTTTCCATTGGGTCAATTTTTTCCAAAAATAGAATCTTGTGGATTTTTAGGGAGGCTTAAATTTCAACCAATCGATAAATAATTATCTTTTGTTTTTGAAAATTTATATCACCAAAAAAATAATCATACGGGATTTCAGAAACCAAATATATATCTACAATCACTTTTTCTTTCAATGTGAACGATATATTATGTGCTCATGTATTCATTAATTGAACAAGTATTTTCAAAATTTATTTAAATTAATTAATCTAAAATATAATGATAACATTTTATTTTATTTTAGTTATGGTGATAGGGAATCAATATTCCATTATTACATTGACATATAATTATGTATGATTCATAGGGTTGATATTTATTTGTTTTTAATCCAATAAAATAGGATTCAAATATTGGAGTTATGGGAAGACATATTACGGGGTGTCAATTATGGTATTAAAAATTGTGTATTATATAAAAAGTTTATTTATTCCCTCTATCCGAATTTATACATATTGGTAAATAACCTCTATCACCTTACCTCTTTATAAATGGTGTAACAACTTAAATAATTGATCTCTCCCAATCATGATAATGAATGACATTTCTTTTTGATCTCTAAATTTTTCATAGTGGAATATATAATGTTGAAGAAATATTCTTAGGTGGTCATAAAGAGATTTAAAATCACCAACAAGGAAATAATTTTCATTTATTTATTTGACCACATTCTTTTTAAATTTTATTATTTTATATAAAATATAATTTTAGAAATTTTGTGCAATATTTACATAGAAAAATGAATGTAATTTAATGATAAAATCAATTAACTGATAATTATTGATTTTAGTAAACATTAATATTAATTTAATCAGTGCAAATTAATGAATTTTTATTTTTATTATCTAATAAGTATGTTTAAAATGACTACCGAATGATTCTTGTGGAATAAAAATTCATCAAATAACTCCAAGATACCACGAATATTTATGTCATGAAAATAGGTATTCATAAATTATTTTGAAATATAATATTTTCCGTAAATTATATATAAATTTGTCCTTTTATTATTTTAAAATGATTAATTTTACATGTTTAAGTGTACATTATTTCTTTGTTCTCATTCCAAAAATATCGATATTTTAGCTATTATATATTATTATATAGAAAAAATATGTACCCTTAAATTTTATTGATAAATCGATATTTACTTACGTTGATGATTTTTAATAGAATTATTTTTATTATTTTATATTATCAATAGTATTTATGTATAATATGAAAAATTTAACACCCCATCATGTTATAATATATTTATTTTTTAATTAATTTATTTTTGATGATAGATTATGATGCAAACTAGTTTAAAACAAAAAAATTATTTAGTCATGAATCACACCCTTAATTTAAAATTAAATTTTAATAAATTTAGAGAAGTTATTTTGAAAAATAATCATCATATATTAAATAATCTTATAAAAATAATCTTAGATTAAATATTTGCAATTTGTCATAAATGATTAATTTATTGATTAATTGTGAAAAAAAATTATTATCAAAACTACCTTTTTATTATAATAATTTATAATATTAAATTTTATTTTGATTTAATTTTATGTACAAATTATCAATTTTATATAGATAAATACGAGTTAGTTATTGGAATTATTCTATTATTTAATTTTATAAAAAAACTATAAACTTATGAACATTCTCATTTTGAAATGTAATTTTCTCATCACGTCTACAATATTAATTCTAAATTATATATTGCAAATTATATGAATTTAATTATGTAAAGTGGATTAAATTATATAAATAAAAATTAATTTATAGTATAACATATTTTCAATAATAACATTCACTAAAATGAAAATATAGTTTGGTATAAATTAGTTATTACCGACAAGGTAAAAATGAGTTTTTCATGGGGTAAAACTAAAATGATATTGGTAAAATAGACTATAAACTAGTCTAAGAGCTATTTTATACAGATACATAAACAATTAGTCCTATAATGTTTGATAATGGTCCATTTTGGACATTGGAAATAATTATAAATATAGGAAAAAAAAAATTTTCTAGCATACATGGTGTTCCCTCTCCCGTACATATAAAAGCTCAACCCTTCATCTCTAATATTCATACCATAAACCACATTGGATAAAAATTTATTACCAAAATTAGTTCAAATATTTTTTTCCCTCATCTTATAATCCATACGTATGTATTAAATACAGCTTTGGAAGGATTTAGTGCAATCCTTATGTGGATACATGAAGAAGTGAAAATTTTCTTTAATGGGCATCATTATTTTACTTCATTATCAAACTCCGTAAATTTTTATTAATCTCATGTGATATAAAAACATTATTATATTACATATAATGGTGTTTTTTTTCATTAAGTATATTACCTAAAAATATCATCACTTACATCAAATAGGTTACAAAATTGACATTCGTTTGTACGACGGACAACATCCTCTAGAACTGTGGTCAATCATTTTTCAATTTCAACATATAATGGTTGTGTATGATAATGGATATAAATTATATATACGATATTTCTATATTATATATACCTTTGGATTAATTATATATTTAATATATTTTTTCCTTGCATTATTTTGGAGAAACAATAATGTTTCTCATCTGCACAAAGCACTACCACCTCTCGACATGATGTGATTCGTCTTTTACTAATGCTTCACATGGATGTTGATAAAGATAATATTAATGATTAGATATTATGTAAATTATACAATTAATATATTATTTATATATTTAAAATTATATAAAAATTAGATATTTTATTTTATTTCTAACCATTTCATTTACTTAATGATTATGACAACCTTTGTGTGTGTGTGTGGACTACCACCTTTAGGAAGCAATGTGACTCTATTTTCATCACCAGACCATATGGTTGATATATATAATTTTAGAAATGGTATATATGTCATTATGATCATTATGGAAATACTATATATTACTTACCATATTTCCATGCTGATCACTAGATAATATAATCCTTACCCATGCCTACGTACGACCTACCCTCTCCATGATCATAGCATACTTCATTTTTAATTACCATATTTCATGATTCACATTAAAATTAAAATTGATAAATAAAAGTGTGATAATAATTAATAATATTTATTCTTCAAATTATATATCTATAAAATATAGAAAAATATGAATTTTAATATTAATTCATCAATGATATGACCAAGAAATTAAAACAAGAAACAATAAAAATAATGAAACATTATTAATGAACCAGTGATAAGATATTTTTAAAGGATCGTATATGAAATGATAAATAATTATATAGTATATTTATAATTTAATAACATGTTTTAAACTATTATATGGGTTATTAAATGAAATCCTCCAAAAAGGACATGTATGATTATTGATTTCGTGTCAATTTCATTCCATAAAGGAAGATTTTAATGTTATGGTTCTTCTGTATTTTATATAGTGTATTTATTTAAAAATTGACATTTAATATCATTAATAATTAATTATTAATGTAATTTTATGTATCGAATTTAATTATTTCATCTAATGGGTTTTTATGGGAAAATTACATTATGGTAAAAGTTATTATGAAATATAAACTTATTTTTTTATTATGAACATTCTCTTAAAAAACTTTATTGTAATAAATTTTCTATGAAAATTATTTTATTTTTTTAAATATTCATATTCTTTTATAATGGATATAGTTATTTCCTAAATAGTATATAATTTTTTCATATGATGATTACTTTGAATACATTTTGATAAATGAGGGAAACGTTGATATATAAGTACCATTTTTTTTATACTGATACAATATTCTATGACAAATGTTTTATGAATTAAATAGTGTAACAGCCAATGTATTTATAGAATATCTTTTCATTCATTCTGAAATTAAATAGTAAAATTCATTATAAATGTATAATGAAATAAGTGGTATTTATTGTAATTAAAGAATCTATACTAATGGAATTGTAGTATCTCCTATGAAAGTATAAATACAAATTTTTCTCAAAAAATAAAATATGAAATATTTATATCATGTAGTAAATAAATTAATGTTTTAAAAATGAAAAATTAGTGGTTGGTATTTTCGAGAAATGTAAATATTTATTTATAATTTTCTAATTATTTATATTACTGAAAAGAAAATTAAATTTCATAAAATTGATTAATAGATTAATATTTTGTTGTATTATAAATAAAATATAATTTCAGGAGTCTGTAATTAAATTTTCACAGTGTAAAAATGGTTATATTATTAAAATTTTTATTTTTCGGAATAAATGATTATTTTTTTCAAAATAAAAAAGTTATAATATTTAAGAAACTATTTTCAAACAATTGAGTACATTTTTAAATCTAAATAATAAAAATTTTATATCGATAATTTTTGTAAATTTTTTTAAAATTCATGTATTTTCGGTGAGTAAAGAAAGAAGATAATTTATGGTATTTAGTATTATAAGTAAATAAATTAATTTTTGAGTCATGGGATATGTAAGTGACAATTATATTACACTAAAATTTATATTAACTTTATTTAGTCTCAATAATAATCACTATTGATATTTTTGATAGAAAATAGTAATCAAATCATCGTAATATTCAAAATGCAGCCCCTCCTCTCCCTATAAAAACAACTGATCACAATCTTTTCTCCTCACATATCTATATCTTGTAAATTTGTAAGTATTACTCCAAATATCCTTCCAAATATATAGTAAATTATTATTTAAACAAAAGTCTATAACTACGTTATTTAAAGAGGCTCTCAAGGAGACAACATTCGATATGTAAGATCCTCCATTATTCTCTTTTAAATTCAATTATTAATTCACTCATTCAATCAATTTTTCCCATCCCTTATCCAATGTGAAGTAATAAATTTAATATATATATATATAATATTGTTTTTTATTGGAATATCCATCATCAAACATTTTTTATTTCCCTCTTATTCTAAAAAAAGAAACATCATTTGTGATCTGTCGATTCATAGCCTTGATGAATGATGAGTTTTAATTTTCAATTACAACCATCAATCATGGTGATAAAACGTCTATAATGATTAAAAAATATTTTAACATAAATATTTTAACTTCTATTATTATATAGGAATAATTTATAGATGTAATATTAAATTAAATGAAACTAGTTTGTGATAATCAGAAAAACTACCAAAAACAAACAAAACATTTATCATTAATATTTTATCTTACAAATAGTCTTCATATAATTAAAATTTGTATATGGGATCATTTAAAATTATTTAAACATATTAATACAATTTAATTCCATTAATTTATTTTATATTTCACTTTACAAGATCTACCAAAATTATACTCAAGTGAACCGACCATTAGCTACGGAAAATACCCTAGGAGCGTTGATTCTGATATTTATAACTAATTGAATCAATAATAAATGATACCAATAAAATGGTAATAAATAAAATATATGTTTATAGGTTTGTAAATTATGTAATAAATTAGTATAAATTAATTATCTAGTATATTAAATAAAAGTGAGGAACGAATTGAGACATAATGAAAGTGACATTCTTTTCAAAAATCATAATTTAGATGAAAAAAATCATATTATTAATGATTTTGTTTACTTATAGAATATAACATAACATTCATGAATTCCTGATTGCTATATTATTTATTATTTCGTTCATACGTATTCAAGATTATTTTCAAAAAACACTTTTATAAGTTTGTGACTTCATAAAATTTAAAATGTGATTTCAAAATGTAATTTTTTTCTCAATGATGTTTCTTTTATATAATATTTATGTTTGATGATCATTTTTATTTTATTGGGAATAATTATGATGATTGGTGTTTCCATTATAAAATGATTGTGTGTGAGCATGTTATATCTTCTCAATTCATTGTGTATGGGGAATGAGTTAGCCAGTAATGTTTCTCCTCTGAGATTATGGGAATATACTATATTGGTTATTTATAGTATACCAAGATGTTTACATTATGAGTTGTAATGAGAGATAATTTATTTGTTAAATTGATAAGAAAATTAATCCACAAGTTAACTTTATGATTTCTTCTTGTTTTTATGGTTTTACAGGAAACATATTATTTCATAAGGAAAGATAAATAGATTATGTTTTAGGTGTTAAAGATATAACATCGTGAAAAAAATCATTCATAGACTAATAGTTTATTTAATCCTTTGTATAAACGTTATGGATATTATTTTGTTGATTGAAACTTTTAAAAATTCATTTTTTAATGTATTGGAAAAGTAAATGATTAATTCAATTTTAATGTCGTGACGTTTTGATATGGAAACAAAGCATGTTTTTTCCATGATTCATTTTGTGAAACAATTATTTTTGGGTAGAAGTGTCTAATTTGATATTTCTAAGTATCTATTTATTAATTGTTGACCAAATTTGCTAAAAAAATAAATAAAAAAAATAATTTCGGATTTATGAAAGTGATTTCTCATTTATTTAACTAGATTATATTATGATTAAGGTAGATTCCTTATAGTTATTATTAGGTAATACAATTCATAACATTATGGATTATGATAATGGTAATATAATACTCATAAATTCTTTTTAATTTATCGATATTTTTAAAGTATATATAATTTTTAGATTATATTGTTTATTCATATAATAGATTTTATATTCAAAATAGATTCCCATATAAGAGGTAGGGATGGTAATGTTGGAAGTCACTGAGAGGAAGAGATCATTCTGAATCCACTACATGGAATGTTAATAATTTGAACCATGATGTTTGTGAGAGTAATTTATATGTTGAAAAAGTTTTTAAATGGTAACATCATCCATGTATGAGATCAGCTAGATAATCCCCAGAGGAATATGTCCAAGGTGGACAATTTCATGTGGAAACACTCTCATGTATTTAGCGAATATTCTGTCCTAGTTGTAGGTGAGTGTTTTATTCAATACTAAAAAAAGATATTTTATTTCATGTGGTGTTTAGTCTAAAAAAATGTCAATTATCAAATTTATGGATTTGAAGGTAATTTTTAATATAGTTATTTAATGGTCTTTAATATCACGGATTTTGAAGAGATTGTGTAACACCCCGACCCCAGCTACCCAGAGTCGGTGCATTAATTACATAACATTGGCATGATCACAAGAAAGATCAAATCTCGAAAGACCGATTGGTTTAGTAGCCTTGGAAACACTAGATATATTCATAAGTTTTACATTACATCATAAAATGAAAAACTACTACAACAACATAATGTTTCCACAGTCCACACTATAATCCCCTCATAATATCCCTGCAGGTCATTCATAACTTACATCTTCACTTCCTGGGAAAAATAAAACATAGAAAAGGGGTGAGCTCAAATGCCCAGTAAGGATAACAATATAGCGGAAATTTTCATAAATAAGAATAAACTTTTAAGGCAATGTATAAATAAAACAAAAGCCTTTCAAACATGAACTTTCAACATGGTATGGCATATATAAAATGACATAATGCCATTTACTTATTCACATGGATATTCTACTAATCGAATAATCACGTGCAAAAATCAATAACCACTTTCATAATGTTGGAATGCATAATGCTAAACTTTAATTACTTTTCAAGGCCTCATCCCAAGACCATGGGGCTGACTGTAACCGGAACCCAACCCGGAGTGCCTCTAATAACCGGACACCAACCCGGAGTTCCTCTAATAACCGGACACCAACCCGGAGTGCCTCTAATAACCGGACACCAACCCAGAGTGCCTCTAATAACCGGACACCAACCCGGAGGGCATAATTTTACCAGTCCCTAACCTGGAGGGCTTACTTTTACCAGTCCCCAATCTGGAGGGCTTACTTTAACCAGTCCCCAACCTGGAACATACTTGTCCAACACATTCATATGAAGTAAAGATTGAAATATAACATAAACATTCTTATTGGAACTAGCATATGAAATGTCAATACTTTCACCATAAACTATGAATGGTATAAAAATAGCACATCCACAGTCAAACATATCACAAATCCTTCAAAACAATATAGAAGTTTTGTATCATAATAAATCAACTTCAAATAATCTTAAAACCCATCAAAGGATGTTGAAACAGATGAAATCAAAATTCTTTTTAAAGAAATATCTCCTTTTATTTTGAAATCATTTAAGATCCATATAAAATCAAAAAATTTCTTTTAAAATAATCTTATAAGCTTTTAAGGGAAGCTTTGACGATTTTATAACGGCGGAAAATAACCGCACCCGCCATATAAGTTAAAAAAAACATTCTTATCTTAATTCTGTCGAAAAGGTTAAAAAGCACCTTGTTTGGAAAACGTCGGAAAGATTCCCTTATAAACCTCTTATAAAAAGTCAAAAAAGGGTATAAATTACTTTAACCCATATTATTTTAAATATTAAAAATGTTTTGAAATACATTTTGAAGAAACATGGATGTGGATGATAACAAGATCCCAGTAGATTATTATGTATAAACAACCTCGGATAATGAAGAGATTGTGAAATAACCCTTACCAGTTTGGTAACTTATGAAACATACAACCCATGAAAGAGGTATCATACAATGAATATGTAAGTACACATAAATTAGAGTTTATTACACAAATAATATAATTATGGGCAGTACATACACCACACAAAAGGTAATGGTGGCAATATGGCATGAATCTCACGTGAATAAGGAGTGAGATGAAAACCCCTTACCACGTTAATCAACTGAGTCGTATGGCCAAAAGTTAATAACCACCAAATTATTTACAGAATAACATGAATATGATAATATATATCAAATTCCAGTACACAATACACCACTTTCAATAATTTTGTGGCGAATAATAGAAATCTCACGGAATTGAATGTGAGATAAGAAAATCCCTTACCTTGTACTTTTCCTTGTTTGGGGTAGGTTAACCTCCTGTATAATGGTGAAATAATTTTTATTAAATTATACAAGAATCATATATATTAATATGATATCATATATGATCTTTTAACATTGATTTGTTAATAATATCTTAGAATTATCGTCGTTTCTGGTGTTAACTTACTTGTTTTCTTTTATATGTTTTGTTACGTAAGACATGTTTTTAAAGGATAGGTTGTATATTATTCACATCCAGAATGATATCAAGTCCTTAAACATCATTTTTAAATCATCAAATGATAATTATACTTGAATGGATACGATGGAGAATGAATCTCATCGCGTTCGTGGAGACGGTAGTCCGTACGTACGCATGAGCGACAATATCATTCTTTTGATATTAAAATAATATATAAATGGATGGTATATCATATATACAGAATCATTAACATGTTATATTTATTATTTTCATGAGTTACACATCATTATTATACCCATCCAAATAATAATATATTGAATAACAATTACACCACGACCTGGAGACGGTAAGCCGTACGTACGCACGTATGGTGACATGTTATTCAAAGGGTGGATAGAATACTGAATATGGTTGTACCATATTTATAATAACATCACAGTATATGTGAGATACTGGAGTTATTATTTTATAATGGTAAGAACAAAGGACGAATAAGTGGAAGAAGAAATGAACTTGGAGAAGGGTGGTGAAATCATTACCTCTTCTTCGGGTTCTTCCTTTTGATTTGATCAAAAGGGCTCCTTAGGTTGGCTTTCTGATCAAACTAAGGACTCTAGGTTGTAGTGAGGGATGTTGGGAGAGTATTTGGGCAGAGTTTGGCCGAACCAAAATGCTTTTAAGGTGTGAAGAAATGAGAAGGAGGAGTGCCCTTTTATAAGAGGGGTGAGGGGTACCTTTGGAAAAGCTAGAAATATTAATTTATAATAAATTCATATTCGGTTTCTAATGGCTCCAAATCTTATTATTCAAAGGTTAAGGTGGGGATAGGTCGAAAACCACTCAACCAATAGAATTTAGACAGGTTTGGGTACTTATATTAACCTTATCTTTAAGTATTAACTCTAAGTTAATTAGTTTCACTTTTACAATGTCTCTTTGTATTTTTATATAATATGGTTAATAAACTTACTATATACATCCAAGCGACCCCCCAAGTGGTCCATTAATGATGAAACTATCCTTATATAAGTCTCTTGGCCGAACCTTAGATTTTTAGGAATTTAATATCAATTAATAATATAATATTTGTTTTAAAAACTCTTTTATGTGAATTTTGACACTATTCAATAGTTGATTTTTGTGAAACTCATAACAGATTGATTACTTCAAAAAAAGTAAATTAAATAAATCCTAATATATCATATTATTCTAGAAAATTAGTTTAATTCATTAAAAGTTTCATATTATATTTTTTTGGGTATTTATAATATCAATTATTTTAATTTTTCACTATTATAGTAATTACTGCATCATCATTGTGTCATAAATAAAATAAATTATTTAATGTCTAAAAATTATAAATAAAATATCATTATGTAGGAAATCTTTTTATCTTTCTAATGAATATTTATAATCTAAAATCCAACTTATATAACCCTATGTAAAAATTGTTTTTCTAAAAGATATATGCTTGTGTCATTTTTGTATTCATTTTGACTTAATTAAAATAAAGTGTCATTATCACTTACAAGTGGATCCATGGGGTCCCAAAATTGACACAAAGATGCCCATGGTCGACCATGTATCAACCAATAGGGTTATGACACGTTTTAGGGTAATTTAGTATTATTATAATATTATTTTTTTAACCCTTATTTACCAGATTTACCCTTAACCATGGTAAATAAAATATTTAACGCAGTAATTATTCAAAATGTCTAAAAATAAAAGTTACCTATTTACACAATTTGAACATCCTGATTCCAAATATGGAATCCATTTTCCGAAATTCAAAACACAGAAGTGGCAGAAATTAATTTAAAATTAATTCCCTCTGTCAAAACAAAAAGCGTGTTTTTAAGAGATAATAACTATCAAAAGATTGACACTTGTTTATGTTCGGTTTAATTGTAAAATTATGTCCAATGACCAAAATTATATTAAATGGTAAAAATATATTCTAAATATACTTTAAAACCACTCAAATTCATAATTTATCACTATTAATTATTTTGATAAAAAAGTTATTTTTAATTAAAATTTAGTAATTTTCACTATTCATCAAAATATGAAAGTTATCCGAAATGTACCAAAATTTCACCTTAGGCTAAATTCAATATTCCGAATCCAAAAATGAAGTACATTTTCAAATATAAAACATATATAATTTCAAAAATTAGGTATTACTATTCATAGCGGCTAGTTTGATCGGTTGTGGTGTGTGTTAAAACTCGAAGTTGCGTACAACATACGCTATTGTATTATTCAAAGGAAAGCGTACCGTGGAAGCTTGGGATGTTTCATTTTAAATTTTTTTGATGTCCCCATTTAGTCAAAAAGTTTAAAATATTGTATTTAAAAAGGGTTCACTATTAAAAGTTGATAAAAGTGCAATACTGAAAATGAATTTGTTCTTGCATTATTTCTAAGAAACTCATAATATGGATTCTAAAATTATAAGGATTATATAAAGTTTAAAATTTAGATAATACTATTCATAACCTCTTTTGAATGGCTTTTTCTTAAGTCATGGTGTGATTGAACTCGGTGTTTCGTGTAGTGCAAGTTATTGAATTATTTTGAATAAATAACACACTATGAAATCTTGGGGTGTTACATTCTCCCCTCCTTCAATAAATTGCGTCCTCGCAATTTGAAATTGTTCTTCGAAAATAAAAGGTTTAAAATAGAAAATATATTTGTGGGAAAACCCACATCGGAAATTGGGTTACTAAAATTTAGTCTTAATATGAGGAAAAGAGAAATCAAAGGGTCACCACCAAATTATGATCTCGATTAGGAGAACATTGGTGGAAATTAAAGACATATAATCGGAGAAAAAACGTAAATATTTATAGGTAGTGATTGAGGTCATCAATCACAAACAAGTATAAAATTGAGGTCCTTAAATTCATCAATCTATGATGATTTGAAATACCATCGGTTCAACAAAACATAGGGTATTAGGATAACACATTTTTGACGTTTCAAAATATCTTAGTTGAAATCCCACATCGAAAAATGAATTAATGAGGCCTCTATTTAAAATAAAGAGTGGAAAGTATGAAGATTACCGAAAATAACACATACTAGGGTTCCATGAAGGAAAATATGGATATGGAAAAGAAATCTAACCATCAATTATCTGATGGAGAGTGGTAGAGAACATGGCTATGAAAAGGCCAACAATCCCAAAGCCATAAATTAGTGATGATGTAAGGTACCATCTAGGAAAACATTTTTGTTCTAAGTTGCTTTTCTTAATGTTGAAGAATTTATTTATGATATTGGATAAGATCATAATGAGATATACTTACTTTATAATTAGTGTTTTATCCATTAATAAATTTCAACCACAAACTCATCTTTCACTCGTAAAAAAATTCAATTTATACTATTCATATAGGGTTCCAAAATAAACGAATTTATAATTCATCTACCAGATCTTTTAAAAAAACTACATTATTTAATCCAGGACATTTCTTGGGACAGTGGTAGGTGATACACCCTTGTCGCCCTTCGGTTGCGGGTTCAAGTCTTGCAGCCTTGCCGGACGCGACGGGTTGCCGCCCGACCTCCGGGTTGTCCTTTTATGGCAATCCAAAATAATCCAAACTAGAACTATCCAAAATACTTCTATCCAAACTCACAGTCCAACATTTATTAGTGAGGTAAACATAATGTAGAACCTTTTTACCCCGTAATAGCATATGAATACCTTCATCATGTATTCTTTTAATACACCGAAACATCCTGAATTACCATATTCCTTATTGATTACATTCATGTTCCCTTATTCCATATAGAATGCTGGATATACTTCATTAATCCAAAAATGTTTTAAAACCCAACAATGATGGAATATAAAAATCATTAATCAGCTTCAAGGCAGTCAATAATATCCAATATAATTTATCCGAATAAATCATGTATTATTCTAAAATCACCACCTCGGTATCTGAACCATATTATGGTTTATCTTTCTCTCAACCATATATTTTCCAAACATTTAACCTGCTACTGAGTCACTTTTCTTTGTTCCACACCATCTCAAGTCCTTAATGAAATAGTACTGCAGTACAATCCTTATATACTCCATAATTATTATAACAAGTACATTGTTGATACAACACTCAATTGACATAATCAACATAAGAACTCTAATCATTCCTCTTCATCTGTGGTAGTATCATAACTTGATTATTATCCAATAGAATCATTTGCGGCATAGTCTGATGACTGGGACATAGGTTCGCGTAGTGTCCAAACTCCTTGCAAATGAAGCATTGTACATTTAAAACCATTTTCTTACCCTTGCAGTCACGTACTTTGTGCCCTTTTCCTCCACACTTATAACAAACTCCCATTCCTTTCAGGCAAGTTCCAGGGTGTTTCTTTCCAAAGTTAGCACATATGGGAAAATTCTTCTTTTCCCTCTTACTTTTATCCATATTTCTCTCTTCCATCCTTTTCTTCTCTCGCTTCCCTTCAAATCCATAGGACTCAGTAAACTCTTTACTTATCTTATCAACACGTGATATTATTTCTTCATATGATGATAATACATGGGAGACTATTTCTCTTATAAATTCTAGCTTAAGACCATGAAAGATATGATCCTTCCTTCTCTTTGGATCATGTGCATTTCTGGAGTTCTCATTCCTTCTACTGGGCGCCATTTCTAAACAATGGCATAAAGTAGATCAGTTTATGAATCAAAATACATAATCCCATACTTATAAAACACTTAACATAAATTGAACTATTTATGGATATAATCCATAATCATAAGAATGTTTTCTTTGAGGAAGTATATACTCATAATCCCTTCAAAATGATTTGTAAAGAAAATGAGAGTTATCCTAAGCATATCCCCCGGGAGTGTCGTAACCAAGAGTGCAGCAAGGCCCGTTGTCATGCACCAGTTCCCGTTCGAGTCTAGCTCAAAGCGGTGTTTTCGGGTTTTACCCCTAGGTACATCTGTGCCAGAGCCGCCTCTACCTGCTCGTATCCAGACAGGGATTTATTGCTCGGAAAACTCACAAAATCTCTACAATACCAAAATTGTAGGAAGTTCTTCTATACTAATCCTCAAAGTTCATCTTAGGTCTACGTGCTCTAATCAGAGTTTATCTAAATCTAGCTTCCAAGGTTTGTACTAAACTTCCTCTGATACCAACTGTAACGCCCCGACCCCAGCAACCCAGAGTCGGTGCATTAATTACATAACATTGGCATGATCACAAGAAAGATCAAATCTCGAAAGACTGATTGTTTTAGTAGCCTTGGAAACACTAGATATATTCATAAGTTTTACATTACATCATAAAATGAAAAACTACTACAACAACATAATGTTTCACAGTCCACACTATAATCCCCTCATAATATCCCTGAAGGTCATTCATAACTTACATCTTCACTTCCTGGGAAAAATAAAACATAGAAAAGGGGTGAGCTCAAATGCCCAGTAAGGATAACAATATAGCGGAAACTTTCATAAATAAGAATAAACATTTAAGGCAATGTATAACTAAAACAAAAGCCTTTCAAACATGAACTTTCAACATGGTATGGCATATATAAAATGAAATAATGCCATTTACTTATTCACATGGATATTCTACTAATCGAATAATCACATGCAAAAATCAATAACCACTTTCATAATGTTGGAATGCATAATTCTAAACTTACTTTTCAAGGCCTCGTCCCAAGACCTTGGGGCAAACTATAACCGGAACCCAACCCGGAGTGCCTCTAATAACCGCACACCAACCCGGAGTGCCTCTAATAACCGGACACAAACCCGGAGTGCCTCTAATAACCGGACACCAACCTGGAGTGCCTCTAATAACCGGACACCAACCCGGAGGGCTTAATTTTACCAGTCCCTAACCTGGAGGGCTTACTTTTACCAGTCCCCAACCTGGAGGGCTTACTTTAACCAGTCCCCAACCTGGAACATACTTGTCCAACACATTCATATGATGTAAAGATTGAAATATAACATAAACATTATTATTGGAACTAGCATACGAAATGTCAATACTTTCACCATAAACTATGAATGGTATAAAAATAGCACATCCACAGTCAAACATATCACAAAACCTTCAAAACAATATAGAAGTTTTGTATCATAATAAATCAACTTCAAATAATCTTAAAACCCATCAAAGGATGTTGACATAGATGAAATCAAAATTCTTTTTAAAGAAATATCTCCTTTTATTTTGAAATCATTTAAGATCCATATAAAATCATACATTTTCTTTGAAAATAATCTTATAAGCTTTTAAGGGAAGCTTTGACGATTTTATAACGGTGGAAAATAATCGCACCCGCCGTATAAGTTAAAAAAACATTCTTATCTTAATTCTGTTGAAAAGTTTAAAAAGAACCTTGTTTGGAAAACGACGGAAAGATTCCCTTATAAACCTCTTATAAAAAGTCAAACAAGGGTATAAATGACTTTAACCCATATTCTTTTAAATATTAAAAATGTTTTGAAATACATTTTCATGAAACATGGATGTGGATGATAACGAGATCCCAGTAGATTATTACGTATAAACAACCTCGGATAATGAAGAGATTGTGAAATAACCCTTACCAGTTTGGTAACTTATGAAACATACAACCCATGAAAGAGTTATCATACAATGAATATGTAAGTACACATAAATTAGAGTTTATTACACAAAGAATATAATTATGGGCAGTACATACACCACACAAAAGGTAATGGTGGCAATATGGCATGAATCTCACGGGAATAAGGAGTGAGATGAAAACCCCTTACCACGTTAATCAACTGAGTCGTATGGACAAAAGTTAATAACCACCAAATTATTTACAGAATAACATGAATATGATAATATATATCAAATTCCAGTACACAATACACCACTTTCAATAATTTAGTGGCGAATAATGGAAATCTCACGGAATTGAATGTGAGATAAGAAAATCCCTTACCTTATACTTTTCCTTGGTTGGGGTAGGTTAACCTCCTGTATAATGGTGAAATAATTGTTATTAAATTATAAAAGAATCATATATATTAATATGATATCATATATGATCTTTTAACATTGATTTGTTAATAATATCTTAGAATTATCGTCGTTTCGGGTGTTAACTTACTTGTTTTCTTTTATATGTTTTGTTACGCAAGACATGTTTGTAAAGGATAGGTTGTATATTATTCATATCCAGAATGATATCAAGTCCTTAAACATCATTTTTAAAACATCAAATGATAATTATACTTGAATGGATACGATGGAGAATGAATCTCATCGCGTTCGTGGAGACGGTAGTCCGTACGTACGCACGAGCGACAATATCATTCTTTTGATATTAAAATAATATATAAATGGATGGTATATCATATATACAGAATCATTAACATGTTATATTTATTATTTTCATGAGTTACACATCATTATTATACCCATCCAAATAATAATATATTGAATAACAATTACACCACGACGTGGAGACGGTAAGCCGTACGTACGCACGTATGGTGACATGTTATTCAAAGGGTGGATAGAATACTGAATATGGTTGTACCATATTTATAATAACATCACAGTATATGTGAGATACTGGAGTTATTATTTTATAATGGTAAGAACAAAGGAAGAAGAAGTGGAAGAAGAAATGAACTTGGAGAAGGGTGGTGAAATCATTACCTCTTCTTCGGGTTCTTCCTTTTGATTTGATCAAAAGGGCTACTTAGGTTGGCTTTCTGATCAAACTAAGGCCTCTAGGTTGTATTGAGGGATGTTGGGAGATTATTTGGGCAGAGTTTGGCCGAACCAAAAGGCTTTTAAGGTGTGAAGAAATGAGAAGGAGGAGTGCCCTTTTATAAGAGGGGTGATGGGTACCTTTGGAAAAGGTAAAAATATTAATTTATAATAAATTCATATTCGGTTTCTAATGGCTCCAAAGCTTATTATTAAAAGGTTAAGGTGGGTATAGGTCGAAAACCACTCAACCAATAGAATTTAGACAGGTTTGGGTACTTATATTAACCTTATCTTAAATTATTAACTCTAAGTTAATTAGTTTCACTTTTACAATGTCTCTTTGTATTTTTATATAATATGGTTAATAAACTTACTATATACATCCAAGAGACCCCCAAGTGGTCCATTAATGATGACCCTATCCTTATATAAGTCTCTTGGCCGAACCTTAGATTTTTAGGAATTTAATATCAATTAATAATATAATATTTGTTTTAAAAACTCTTTTATGTCAATTTTGACACTATTCAATAGTTGATTTTTGTGAAACTAATAAGAGATTGATTACTTCGAAAAAAGTCAATTAAATCAATCCTAATATATCATATTATCCTAGAAAATTTGTTTAATTCATTAAAAGTTTCATATTATATTTGTTTTGGTATTTATAATATCAATTATTTTAATTTTTCACTATTATAGTAATTACTGCATCATCATTGTGTCATAAATAAAATACATTATTTAATGTCTAAAAATTATAAATAAAATATAATTATGTAGGAAATAGTTTTATCTTTCTAATGAATATTTATAATCTAAAAGCCAACTTATATAACCCTATGTAACAATTGTTTTTCTAAAAGATATATGCTTGTGTCATTTTTGTATTCATTTTGACTTAATTAAAATAAAGCGTCATTATCACTTACAAGTGGATCCACGGGGTCCCAAAATTGACACAAAGATGCCCATGGTCGACCATGTATCAACCAATAGGGCTAAGACACGTTTTAGGGTAATTTAGTATTATTATAAAATTATTTTTTTAACCCTTATTTACCAGATTTACACTTAACCATGGTAAATAAAATATTTACCGCAGTAATTATTCAAAATGTCTAAAAATAAAAGTTACCTATTTACACAATTTGAACATCCTGATTCCAAATATTGAGTCCATTTTCATAAATTCAAAACACAGAAGTGGCATAAATTAATTTAAAATTAATTCCCGCTGTCAAAACAAAAAGCGTGTTTTTAAGAGATAATAACTATCAAAAGATTGACACTTGTTTATGTTCGGTTTAATTGTAAAATTATGTCCAATGACCAAAATTATATTAAATGGTAAAAATATATTCTAAATATACTTTAAAACCACTCAAATTCATAATTTTTCACTATTAATTATTTTGATTAAAAAAGTTGTTTTTAATTAAAATTTTGTAATTTTCACTATTCATCAAAATATGAAAGTTATCCGAAATGTACCAAAATTTCACCTTAGGCTAAATTCTATATGCCGAATCCAAAAATGAAGTCCATTTTCAAATATAAAATATATATAATTTCAAAAAGTAGGTATTACTATTCATAGCGGCTAGTTTGATCGGTTGTGGTGTGTGTTAAAACTCGAAGTTGCGTACAACATACGCTATTGTATTATTCAAAGGAAAGCGTACCGTGGAAGCTTGGGATGTTTCATTTTAAATTTTTATGATGTCCCCATTTAGTCAAAAAGTTTAAAATATTGTATTTAAAAAGGGTTCACTATTAAAAGTTGATAAAAGTGCAATACTGAAAATGAATTTGTTCTTGCATTATTTCTAAGAAACTCATAATATGGATTCTAAAATTATAAGGATTATATAAAGTTTAAAATTTAGATAATACTATTCATAACCTCTTTTGAATGGATTTTTCTTAAGTCATGGTGTGATTGAACTCGGTGTTTCGTGTAGTGCAAGTTATTGAATTATTTTGAAGAAATAACACACTATGAAATCTTGGGGTGTTACAGATTGGATCTTTATGAAGGGATGAATTTAGAAAAAATTTATTCAAAAATTATTATTTGAATACTACTCAACATAGGATCAATAAAATTCTTTTAATTGATACAAGAATATGTTTTAGTGGAATTCTATGAAATAAAAATAACATGATTGGCATGGTACACTGCAAATTTTATCTAGGATCTTGACAGTAAAATCAATTGTTCTAACTCATTTTTGAACACAAAGTTTTGAAGGGTATTAACATCTTATGAATTAAAAGGATACAAATAACATATTATTTTGTAGATAAGCTGTAAATAGTGTTTTTTAATTATCATGTGTACATTTATGAAAAAAAATCTAGATGTGGTAGTTTAGAATAAATAATTCCTAAAGAATATTTATGGTATAAAAATTAGGTTTTTATTTTTTGACTAATGTGCTAAAAATGGGGAGTACATTTTTAATTATGCTAAGTGTTTAATATGTGGTATTTTTGAGAATATGGATATTAATTTAAATTAAAAATATCATGGTAGTGGTAGTAGAAATTCCAATATACATAAATTAAAATTTTAAAAATGTAAATATATGGGTCATTATGAAAATGTGTGTCCAAAGGGGAACTCGAATGATGGAAAATAACCAAACTATAAGAATAAATGTGTGGTGACATCATTGTCAACAAATCTAATAGTAGTTGATCCATCTAATGAATGGAAATTAGGTACATTGTTTGTTTAATCATTTTTTTCTCATGTCGTGCTTGACTTGATATCTACCCATTCATTATTTTGAAGTAATTATCTCATAAATTAAAAGATTCATTTCATAAAATAAAGCGATAAATTATAGTAAAAAACATGGAAAAATATTAAGTAATAATGAAATAATATAAATCATCATTTTAATGAATTTGGAAATAATTTACCTTCAAAACTTGTTTTCCTTCCACTAGTATAATTTGATGTTATTCTATATATGGGTTGTCTTATTGTTTACCATGATAAGATTGTTTGTATTGCTAAAATGTTATTTTTAGAATGAGTATCTGTTTGTGAATAAGAATGAACCCATAATATTTATAAAATATCAAGAAGTAGATAATGTATTAAATGTTAAAAATCAATGTTATTTTGTATATACTATTGAAAACTAGGGAACTGCTCAGATTAGTAATTTAAAATTAGTAAATGAGTATATAGATATTTATGCAATTGATTTTCATGGTATTATAACGGATGGAGAGGTTGAGTATACTTTTTAATTGGTACATAATAATAAACTTATTTTCAAACCCCCATATCAAAGGATAAATTATATCTTATTGAACTAATAATCAATTGCATGATTTTCTAGATAATAGATGCATTCATCCAAGTACGACACCATGGGTTCCACTTATTTTTTTGTTACAATGGGAGAATATTATATGTGTATTTTTAATGATTATAGTTCATTAAAATAAATCATTGATAAGAATATATACAAATTACCTCATATCAATTACTTGTTTACCCAACTCCAGGGAGCTTTGAAATTTCTATGATTGAATTAATATATAGGTTCCATAAACTAATTCATAAGAAGGATGGCATTCTAAAAATATCATTTCGTACTGGAAATGGGAATTATTATTTTCTAGTTTTCAATTTTGTCTTAAATGTAACTATACTTTTTTATATATCTTATTAATAAAATCTATCATGAATATTTTGATATTATTTTTCTTGTTTTTATTGATGATAATTTGGTTTATTCAATAATTAATGAAGTTCTTGAAAAATTAATATGGATTTTTCATTAACCAATTAAATAATATAATTTTTATAAGAAATTATTAAAGTTTTATATTTTACAAAAGATTAATTTTGATAAAAAAAATTAAATAAGGATGGAATAATAATTGATCCCACCAATATAATAGTGGATGAAAAATTCACAAGTCCAAAAAATATTACTAAGATTCATAGTTTTACTAAATTATAAGGATATTAAAAATGATTTTTAATAATAATTCATGGTTATCTAGTCCGCTAAATGGGTTAACACGAAAAATGGATTAAATATATTTGGATAATGTAATGCGATGTATATTATCATGAACTAAAAAATAGATTAGTGAATGATCCATTTTCAACCTATATTCCATAAATGGAAAAAAATTTATACATAATGATGATTTTTAAATATAATTGGTTATATTATGACTCATAATTATTGTGTAATTTCATAGACTTTAAGGAATTAAATTACTCAAGAATTATATTTTCTCACATATGATTTCGATTTATAAGATATGGTATTCTCTTAGTAAATTTTGGTAAATGTTTTATATGGATCCAAATGTAAAATAATTAATAACCATAATTGTTTTATATATGTATTTACTATGAATTAATTGAACATTAGGTAGTGAATATAAATTTAGCTGAAATTGATAATGATTACATGATCAATTACTGGCTAGGAAAAATAAAAAAATGTGGTAAATGCAATAATTATAAAACATCAAGCAACATTAACCATGTAACTCGGGGATCATGACGTCTAATTTAATGATTTGATGAATTTTTTCTTGGAATTTCACGGTGTATGAAATTTTACTATTTTTTTGGTGTCACTGCAATGGTCATTATTAGATTGAATTATGAAAACATGGATGCAAGTCCAAGACATAAAATGAAATGAATAATTTGTTAAAAATGGATGTTTCCAAAATTTAACATTGATAATGATTGTGTTTGATATTTCATTTGAGATTATGTGTTCCTTATGATTCAAGGATGAAGAAAACGTTATTATGTGAAGCTCATAGTTATCCATTATCAGTTTAACCTAGTAGTACTAAGATATATAAATACCATTGATAGTATTACTGGTTGGATAGAATAAAAATATTTTTTTTTGAATTTTCCATGGGTTGTTTGGCTTATCAATTATTAAAATAAGAATGATAATTACTAAAGGGGATTATTCAGCCTTTTCTAGAGTTTGAGTGGAAAAGAGGAAATATATCTATTGATTTTATAGTGGTATTAACAAAAACAACTCAAGGGAAAAATTATTTTTTGGTTATTATAGATCAACTGACTAAATCTGATAATATTCTTCGTAATCGATATACTAATTCTTTAGATCATCTTTATTTATATTACCTATAAGTGATATTCTTGTTACATTGTGTTCATATCTCCATTCTATATGTTTTTTATCCTAAGTTTAGTTATATATTTTATAAGTGACTTCCAAAGTAATAGGGAACTGAATTAAATATAAGAAATTATTTTTATCATCAATTTGATAGATAATCATAGAAAAAAATTAAAACATCATAGGATACTCTTTGATCCTTTTCAATAGATTACTAGTGAATTTGGCCTTAACATCACTCTTTGGTTGAGTTTTCTTTTAATAATAATATTATTTTCAGTAAATAGTATGTGCATTTTGAATAATTATATGAAAAGATATGTCTAAATATATCATTTTTTCATGAAGTAATTTAAATAATGTTTATGGGACCAAGATTGGTATAGTAAATGGTAGATAAAGTTAATCTGATTTACTGACACCTGAGGGCAGTTCATTATAAGAAGAAAAACTATTTGTATAATTTGAGGGAGGATATTTATTTGGATAAAGGTGATCATATCATTCTTATAGTTTCCCCATGGAAATGTGTGATGTGTTTTTGTAAGAACTTGTTTTTTAGACCATGGTTGATTGGACCCTATAAAATCCTAGAGAAAGTTGGATTAGTTTCTTTTTAAGTGGACTTTCCTCCATGTTTTTCTTATGTAAATAATTTTTTTTTCATATTTCAATGTTAATAATGTATACACATGATTAATCTCTTGTTCCAATCCCTAAGATTAATCTGTTATAAGATAACATTTTGTATGACGAAAATATTTTTCAGATTTTGGATTGAATATATCATATACTATGGAAAAAATTAATTCTCTAGGTTATGGTGTTGTGGTGAAATAGGATAGTTGAAGAAGAAACATGGGAATCTAAAAATAATATGGGTTAAATATATCCTCACTATTTTAATAAGTGAATAAAATGTTGAGGACCCAATTTACAAAATGGGGAAAAAAGTAAACATCCCATGTACTTAGAGAATAATTTGTTTTCATTCACAAATTACATAGTTAAATTATTTGTAATTATATTATAAAATAAGTGATATTTTTATATATTTCAGAATTTATTCTTATAGTATTGTAAAATCAATTATTATGGTATAAATAAAATTTATGGTTTACATAAACTAAAAATATGATAAGTTGCTATCATGAAATAAATAATTAAGTGTTTGAAAAAATAAAATTTAATTATGTTAATTTTTCTAAAATGTAAAATTTTATTTACAATTTTATCCATAATATAATGATTTAATAGAAAATATTTTCTAAAAATATATATTTATTAATTAATATTCTATGGTATTATATTTTTAATATAATTAAATTATTTGTTAATTAATTTATAATGTTGTCCTAAAATATGTTATAATATTAAAATCATTATTTTTCGATTAAATGATGAATTTATTTTAAATAAAAACTTATAATTATAAAATTATTTTCTAAAAATGACGTACATTTAAGAAAGATACACGTACAAAAATGGTAATGGTGAATTATGGTGATTTTTCTGAAATAGTTGAATTTTTATTAATAGTAAAATACGATAATTTATGGTATTTAGCATTATACGTATATAATTGAATTTTTGAGTCCAAAATGACTTTGGTGACCAAAGTCTAGAACACACATGATCTAGTTATTGTATCGAGTCACAATAATTACAATATTGATATTCAATGGAAAAAGTAATCCACTATGAAATATAATATTGAGAACACCCCTCTCATCTCCCTATAAATATCAATAAACACCACCACTTCTCCTCACACCTAAAGAGCGTTTTAGATCATCTAAATGTTTCCCAATTACCTTACTTATCCTCTCATGCAAATAAATGACTTGTTGGTATCAACAAAAGTCCAAAACCTACTACCTTAAGGAGGTTCCAAAGGAGACAACATTCGAGAGGTATAATCATGTATTCATTCTCTTTATTATTCTTCCTTTCATTATTTATTTCAGCCATATCCTCACAAACCATATACAAAATGACATGATAAATATACTATAATATATATATATTATAATTTTATTATTATTATAAAATATACATAATCAAATCTATTGTCATATACACTTATTCGAAAAAAATGAAATCAACGTCTATCACATGTCGATTCAACTCCTTCATGGATGTTGAGTTTTAGTGTTCTATTACCACTGTCAAAGATGTTAATAAATTAATTGTTATTTTTAAACCATATTATAATATATATATATATATATATTAAATTTTTAATGGTTCTATAACTAATTCATAGACATTATATTAAATAAAATGAATCTAGTTTTTTTTCTAAAAAACTACAAAAAAACTAACCAAACATTGATTATTAAGGTTTTATTTAATTAATCATCCTAATATTAGAAAAAAATTTATATTTGGGATCATTTAAAATTATGGAAACATATTATTACCATTTATTTCCACTTTTCTATTTTATCATGAATTTAACATGAACTCCAACAATTAAACTCAAGGTAACTGGCAACAACTCCATGGAATGAACTATCAGGGAATGATGATTAAGATATTTATAACTCATCGAAATTGCCATAAGTAAAGTTGATAAAATTGTAATAAATAATTTATTTGTTTAAATATTATTTAATTATGTAAATAATAATATATTTTTATTATCCATGATATTAATTATAAGTGCTAAATTATTTCATATATAAGGTAAGGGAAATTATTTTTAAAAATCCTCTTATAAAGATACAACTCATTTATTTGTGAAAAGTATTTATTAATTATATAGAGTTATATTATTTTCCTTAATTCATGATTCCTTATTTATTTTATTTTTCCTTTAGATGTTAACAATATTACTTATTTTTTAAAATAAAATGTTTTTAATTTATATATTTATGACAACTAAAAAGTAAAAAAGTTATCTAAAAATGGAAAATTTATGTTCCCCAAAATGAGTATTTTCTTTAAAAAAATTTTGTTATGATCATGTTATGGTTCTAGTAAATTTTAATGATGATGTGTCGTTATCTGATAAACTGAGAGAATGTGAGCCTGTAATAGCTCTTCAATTCATTGGGTAAAGGGATAGAATTAATCAATTATGATTCGACTAGGTGATTATGGGAATAAAATTCAATGGATATTCTATGTGTAACAAGGATGGTTACTCCTTGTATAGTTGGGAGATAAATTTTTATTTAATAGTTACCTGAAAATGATTCTACATGTAACCTTTTTGATATTTTTATGATTTATATCGTTTTAACGGAAACTTTTGATCTCAAAATTCAATTTAAAGAGATTATGTTTTATTTTTAAAAGTAAAAACATTATGAAAATGTTTTTATCAGTATACTAATGTTTTTTTTCATCCTATATATGAGCCTTACAAATATTTTTTATTCATATGAATTTTTAAAATGTTTTCATAGTGTTTATAGATTGTTAATTTAAATGAATAATTCTTCTTTAATATCATAACATTTTAATATGGAAAGGAAGAATGTTTTTTAAAAGTATCATTTTGTAAAAAATTGATATGGGTATAAGTGTCTACATTGTAATATATGAGTTTCTATGTATGAGTTTATGACCTAAATCTATTAAAATATATAATAAAATATATTCTGGAAGATACAAAGGTGAATTATAGTTTAATTAACTATATTATGAAATTTTATGTCTAGGTCCCTATAAATAGATTGCTACATATATAAGGAATACTTTGGACCTATGTGACACAGGTTAAGGACCATTTATAGAATGTCCCTCAATTTATCGATAGTCTCATGAGATAAAATAGTCACCCAAATTATATGGTTTTTTACATGGTATATCTTAAACTATCTTGGGGATAGATCTTGATGGTAAAGGTATCATATTACTGGGAAACACAATGTCTAATAATTAAGCATTTCATTCCTTCAAAATTTAGGTATTATGTCATCCATTACATTTTTTCAATGGAATTATCTATAGAAGATTTATATTTTTATATTATTGATTAAATGGAATGTTTCATCATTTATATACCTTTATCTCTTGATTATTCCTTATCTTATAATGATTTTTATTTTAATTAAATGGCATCTATAATCAGTTATTTAATATCTCCTATTGATTATGCTTGTTAATTTGTGATTAAATAATACTTTGTTTTTTCCATACTGATAAATTGATAACATCGTTGTTTTTTTATTTCCTGAGGATATGAAGATTAATTCTTGTAATTAGTTTCAAAGATGCAGATGTTTTAACTTTTTAATGATTACTTTTGTTTTTCTATTGTTAAAGGGGTATCATATATGTATCTAGTTTTCCAAAACTAATAAAAACATTAAGTCCTTTAGGGTTTGATTCCTTTTATTTATGCATATTTAATAATGTAAGGCATCAGATTAGGGATACTTGTGTTAGGGATGTTAAAGTTTCTATTAGAGGATGTTTATTATAATCCTTTGGAACTATAGAAACATATATTGGGGAACGTAACCCTATGAATAAATATGAGTATAATGTAGATAAAAATTTTAGGGTTTTTATTGTATATATTATGTGGGTATTCCAGGAAATACATCCCCAACTAGATACTACAAGTTGATTTAGTTCTAGAACAGTTGTGCGAAGGGGTAATAACACAAAAATGGGTGCATTGGGAATGACCTGATTGTCAACTGGGGCATGAAAATGGGCCTTACTACAAAATATTTATAATAATAAATAATTATTTAACATTAATAATTTCATGAGCTATTCGGTCACGACCCCCTCCCACCAAGGATGCCCCTCCTGAGCAGGCAATGGTGAAAGGGATATAATGACCCCCGAGTCCTGCCTCTAGTAGGCCCCGGGATGGCGACTAGCACTATGGGTATGAGTTTTCACAAATATGGGAGGCATTAACCATTTATTATTTTAAGATCAGGAAATAGGACAAGTCAACCACCAAAAAGGAAAAGGACAAGTGTATAGAAGTAAACCCAAACCAAGCCCACATGCATGTTTAAACAATTTTATAACAAGGTGAATGTACAAGAAAGCTCAAAGTACAATACCAAAAGAAAACAAGAGTACAAAAACTGCAACAAATCCAACTGTCCGACTATTAGGGTTCCTCACGACCCTGGTAGTCCTCCTGGAAACCTGAAAGTAAACGTAGGGTGAGCATAGACATATACTCAGTAGGGAAACCTAAACCTCTCGTGCATAAGTGGAGAGACATCCTACTGTCCCGTGAGAACAATAGAAGAAACCTAGAAAGGAATTATATCCACCCAACCTCACCAGCCACACTAACATAAAACACAATCACAACAGGTAGTAGTATATAAGAAAAAAGAGTATTGGGTACCCCGCACCATTTCCCTTTAGTTAGCTGCTCTTCCTAACGGCGAATGTCCTGAAGCTGCCACACTCTCCCCACTCGCACACACCTGGGCCTCACAACCACATATCCCGCCCGCACACACCTGGGCCTCACTACCACGTATCCCGCCCGCACACAACTGGGCCCCACAACCATGTATCCTTCCCGCACACACCTGGGCCTCACAACCACGTATCCCGCCGGCACACACGTGGGCCCCATCCCAAAGATTATTAGGAAACAGTAAAACCTTCCTGAAGAGTCTTGGGATAGAACCACCCTAATCCAAACCTACCCGAAGAGTCTTAGGTGTAAGGTCACCTCATGCCATAACAGCCTAGTGGATAATGAGTAGGAAGGAGCTAGTAACTAAGGGAAAAAACCCCTCTCCCATGAAATGGGAGTGTTTGGCACTAAGTGATCAACATGGGTGGGTGCGATAAAACACGAGAGATGCATATATATATATATATATATGTATACCAAACACATAGCCCAACCTGTGGCTTATAAACAGAGAAACTGATCACGTGCCTAAGCACTTCTACTACGAAGCATGAATACAACAAACAACCCCAACCACATTTAGGTTTTCACGTTTCAGCAGAATTAGTTTATTTAGTTCCTTAACTACGGGGCAACTATCCACAACCAACCACATTGATCATTCGTAAAAAATATCCCCGCCATCCACAAATCACGTTGGGAAAACACAAGAAACACAACTAAGTCCCTTCTAATCACCCAACCAACCAATTGATTATTAATCTTGTTCCATTACCATGACCCACCATTCATTAACTCTTCCACTTTTTATTTAATTTTCACAGCCCATAGTTCTTTCACATTCAAACCCATCCCTGCAGCCCTGCTGCCAACTTCCATAACCACAACTCCACCATACATCATTATCCCTTTAATACCATTTATAGTATTCCTGCTGCCCATTACCAACATAACATTTACACAAACCCAAAACCAAGCCAACCGAAGCCCCGCTGTTCACCATATCCACAACAACCCACCAAACACCCCCATCATATGACATGTATCCAAGCCAACACCCACATGTTCATTATTCCATTTTGTTTAACCGGGGTGATCACACAAGGGTTCCAGATTTTAAACAGCCAACTTTACGTGATTAACCAATTTCCACATTCCACAAAGTTTCCATTCATAAGAAAATTGAGAAAGAGAGGGCAACGTTTAATTTCATAAGGAAATTCCCCCAGCGACCATGATTTTTAGTAGGTAGAAGCTCATTCACATCATAATATCACAAGATATAAATAATGTAACTACATTCACAAAATTCCCATCCCCGTTATATAATCCAGTTATTATCTTTATTAAACCTATTCAAATGTGTTTCACGTAAACAAGAGAACACCCACCCTACATGATGCACAAATGAGAGAGACAAAGGTAAGATCCCAACTTCAACAGGTTCTCATCACAACGCTCCCCCGGATCAACTTTAGAAGACATCTGTCGGCATCCGTCACTTCTGTCGGGTCCCGAAAACACCTCATCGGGTGGAAGTCAGAAAGTAAAGGCCGAAGGAAAGACAATGGATCCAAGTTAAGAAGTTTTGACTCGTTATTACGATCATGTGGCGGCTAACGGATCGTAAATCAGAGCTCGGACGAAGAAGTTATTGAAGAAAAAGACTTCGAGTCTCTTGGGAGAACTCTGCTCAGAGGAAAGGGGGGGAGAGGGGTGAGTTGAAAAGGAGGAGGGGACCCCCTCCTTTTATAGGAAATAAAATCAAAAGTACACGGAATGTACATTATGGTACACAGCGTGTAATCGGTTATTTCACACGGCCTCCGCGTAGCTTCCAACACGACTCCACGACCGTTGACTGGTCAACACATGGTTTGAGGGTAGCACATATGCGGGTAGGGACTACACGGCGTGTAGTATTGGATACACGTCGTTTACGCATTTATTTCACACGGCTCCAACACGGCACATGACCGTTGACTGGTCAACACACGGTAACGCGTATGCGGGGAGGGACTACACGGCGTGTAGTATTGGATGCACGGCGTGTTCCCATTTATTTTAGAAGGCTCCAACACAGCACACGACCATTTACTGGTCAAAACACGGTAATGCGTATGCGGGGAGGGACTACATGGCGTGTAGTATTGGATACACGGCATGTACCCATTTAGATCACACGACAAGGACACAGCCTTCAACACGGGGTATACACGGCAAGGGGGTACACAACATGTACTCAAACTACACGGCATGTAGTTTCAAAATTCTGGAAAGTGAGGGAAAAGTCCATCTTACCCTCCAAAACACTTTGTGGCCTTCTTTTGACAATAGAATGGACCGGAGAGGTCCATGGAATTACATCAGATACCTCTTAAAACATTATCATCCCCGAGAATTCAAAAACCAACCTAGAGGAACCCTACAAGATACCTCTTATGGTTCTCATTATAACAGGAACCCAACCAACAACCCTAATCATAGGTGTTAAGAATTCCCTCTCCTATGTCGAGATATTATCCACTTTAGGCGGCACTGACTTGCCTGCACGGGTTTAATCGCGTCTGCATTAATGTGTCTCGATTAAGTATTGGGCCTTCCCACTTCCATATATTAGGATTGTCCAACTTGCACTACCCCCAACACCACACAACCAACAGACTACCTGAACATGTGGTTTGGGGAGAAATTACTTCTCCTATGTCAAGATATTATTCGCTTTAGGCAGCACTAACTCGCCCGCATGGGTTCAATCGCATCCACAATAATGTGTCCCGATTAAGGATCAGGTTTTCCCTTTCCCCACACATCCGGACATGTTACACATTACTAGGGAACAAGGAAACAAAATTCCTCACCACCGACGAGCCATGCATTCCATATATCAATGGTACAAAGTAAAACATCAGCACAAAGCTCAGAAGAACAAGGGAAAACACAAGTCAAAACATCTCCGGGTACTGAGCGTGCATCTGGGTCTCCCTCTCCCAAGTTCTCTCGTCGAGGCCGCCATGCCTCCACAACACACAAACCAACGGAATGGTTCATCTATGGAGCACCTTCTCCTTACTATCCTCGGTTCTGACCAGTAGTTCCTCGAAGGTCGCATCGTCTGCCATTTCTTACTCTCCCCAGTCGATAATTTGATAGTCATCATATAAGTACCGACGATGCTGGGAGACATCGAAGATGTCATGAACCTTCTCCAACTGAGGTGGCAGGGCCAGCTGATATGCCACCTCACCGACTCGCCGCAGCACCTCAAATGGTCTGATGAACATATGTGAGATCTTGCTCCCTTTCCAAAACCTCTAATTCCCCCGTCGTGGGGAAACCTTCAAGAACACATGATCCCCCACCTCGAAATCCAAGGGCCTCCTCTGACGGTCAGGATAAAACTTCTGGCGGTGCTGAGCTTCTTTCATCCTCTCACGTACAAGCTGGACTTTCTCTGTGGTGCTCTGCACTACCTCTGGCCCATGAGCGCCTGTCTCACCAACCTATGCCCATCAAATGGGTGAACGACATAGTCTCCCATACAAAGCCTCAAACAGTGACATTCCAATAGTAGAGTGGAAGCTATTGTAGTAGGAAAACTCTAATAAAGGAAAGTGTCGTACCCATGATCCTATGAAATCCAGAACACATACTCGCAACATGTACTCCAACGTCCGGATAGTCCGCTCTGTCTTCCCATCGTTCTTGGGGTGGAAAACAGTGCTAAGGCGTAGCTGGGTGCCAAAAGCATGCTATAACCCCCTACAGACTCGTGAGGTAAACCGAGTATCCCGATCTGAGACGATAGTCTTTGGGACTCCATGCAACTGCACCACCTCGTCTACGTACCTCTTTGCTATGGTACTCAACGGGCTTAACTCATTAATTGCTAAGAAGTGTGCTGAATTCATCATTTGATCCACCACTACCCAGATATCATCATAACCACCCTGAGCTCTGGGTAGTCCTGTGATTAATTCCATTGAGATGTAATCCCACTTCCACTCGGGGACATATAAAGGATGCAACAAACCACTGGGAACACAGTGTTCAGCCTTCACTTGCTGAAACACTAGGAATTTAGCCACAAACTCCGCCACTGTCCATTTCACCGCGGGCCACCAAAACTGTTCCCTCAGGCCTCGGTAAATTTTTGAAACCACTGGATGTATAGCCAATGTTGAGCTATGGAACTCACGGAGAACTCCCTCACGCATTGTCTCTAAAAAAAACCTTCCATGGAAAACCATCCGATGTCGACTATACTCTGACCATCCTTCTAGAGAATTCCCCTGATCGACATGATCCCGTATCAATTCCACCTCGTAGTCCCCCCACTGAGACTCTTCCACCTACTGCAACAAGGAGGACTGCACTGTCATCTGAAACAATTAGCCTCTAACACCTTCTACCCTGGAATCCAAGTGCAAGGCAGCCAACTCGCCCATCACATTCCAAGCATCAGTGGAATCCCGAACCACTTCCTTATGTGACTTCCTGCTCAGGGCATCAGCCACAACATTTCCCTTACCTTCAGTGTAAGAGATATCAAAGTCATAGTCTTAGAGAAACTCGACCCATCTCCACTACCGCAGGCTCATGTCACGCTGGGAGAAGATATAATGCAGGCTCTTGTGATCTGAGAAGACCGCAAAGCGCTCCCTAAATAGGTAATGTCGCCACAACTTCAGTGCGAACACTATTGCTGCAAGCACTAGGTCATGGGTGGCATAGTTACGTTCGTGAGGGAGTAACTGCCAAGACCCATCACAGATCACTCCCTTCTTCTGCATCAGCACACACCCAGAACAAGGCCAGAAGCATCACAAAACACCTCATACGACAACCCTTCCTCTGGAAACCTGAGTACGGGAGCACTGACCAACTTCTCCTTCAGGTAGTCGAAATCTTTCTGGCACTCCTCGCTCAATAGGAAGACCTGGTTCTTCCTAGTCAAAGTTTTCAATGGATAAGCAACTCGAGAGAAGTCCGAAACGAACCACTGATTGTAACCTGCTATCCCCAGAAAACTACGAACTTCTTCCACGCTCTTGGGTGTTGCCCAAGAAACAACTGCCTCCACCGACGATGGGTCCACCCACACTCCATGAGGAGACACCACGAGCCCATGGAAGTGTACTTCTTGCATCAAGAACATACACTTCGACAATTTCCTATAAAGCTAGTGGTGTTGAAGGACTTCCAAGACTGCCCTGAGATGCTCAACGTGATCCTCCTATGATCTTTAGTTGACCAGGATTTCATCGATAAACACAATGAAGAAATGGTCCAGAAACTATCGGAAGACAAAGTTCATAAGTCCCATGAACACAGCCGGTGCATTCATAACTCCATACGGCATCACTACAAATTTAAAGTTCCCACACCTGCACCTGAAATCCGTCTTCGAGATGTCACTATCCTTTACCCTCAGCTGATGATATCCAGATCCAAGAACAATCTTAGAAAACCAACCTAATCCCCTCAGTTGATCGAAGAGATTATCTATCCTTGGAAGTGGGTAATGGTTCTTGGCCGTTACCTGGTTCAACCTTCGGTATTCTATGAATAACATGAGTCCACCATCTTCCTTCTTAATGAAAAAAACTGGAGCACCCCATGGTGATACACTGGGTCGAACAAAACCTTTCATCATGAGATTATCAATCTGAATCCGCAACTCCCGCAACTCCGATGGTTCCATCCGATAAGGGGCCATCGAAATCGGAAGGGCACCAGGCTGTAAATCTATCCCGAACTCAACGTCATGTCGGGGGGTTAGAGTCACAACCTCCTTAGGAAAAACATCGAGGAACTCCCCAAAAACATCCAGGACATCCATCATCTCTGTATCATCTAAAACCACTGATAACCCTCCTAACAAAGAAAGGATAGGCTTCACATGTCGGCATCCTATCTAATAGCTCCTCTCGCCAACAAAAGATACACGCTTCCCATCCACATCAGAGAACACGACTCTTCTCCGGAAGTATTCGATAACGGTACTAACAGAAAACAACCAGTTGATGCCTAGGATGACATCTTATGGCTGCATCTATAACAGAAGAAGGTCCCCACTAGATTGATGTGGCCCTAACATCAGCCCATATCTCTGGAAAACACAAGATATGCTGGTCTAGCCTCCAAATGGTGTACTCATCACCATTGGTACAAAAAGTCTCTGTACGTCTAGTCCCAAAGCATGGGATAGACAAAGTGAAAAAAGGAGTTTGAAGGTCTCGAATCGAACAAAGCATAAACAAGAGTGCTGAACAAACAAATCGTACCCCACACCACCTCTTGTTCTGCTAGAGCTGTCAACTCTGCTGCGTGCAACTATCAACGCCCAGCTCCTCTTCCACTTTTATGTCATCCACCTCCCCGACCACACCCTATTCGATGTCCCTGGGGAGCACCCTGAGGTCGGCCTCCTCCCGCAATGTCTTCCCTTGGAGGAGCATGGTCCTCCTGCTGCTGGAAGGGCCTTACTGGCAACTAGTGCTGTTGAGGTGGGCGTTGAACCTGCCCACCTCCACCGTACTGAGCTCGGGTTAGGCACCAACTCGAAAGGTTCCCGAAACCTCCACAAGAAAAACACTTCTGTCCTGGGATCGTGAAAAAGGGACAAGGACCTGAAGATCTGAACTGGAACTGCTGGGGCCTGCTCCCCACTGGCCTGAACTTGTAAGGTCCCGTTGAAGGAGACCTACTGCTGACTACCTTTCCCTTCGATAAGCCCGGTTGGATCCCCTCATGGGGTCTACCTCCCAGCGAGTCCATCCTCTCTACAACCCATGCCTTCTTCTGTACCTCCAAGTACATCGGAAGGGTGAAGGGGGTGAGAGAATACTGGAGCGGAGGACGAAGCACCTCCACCAAAGGTCTTGCCCGAGACTCCTCATCCGAAAAGAGATTTGGAGAAAAGTCCAATAGATCCTTGAACTTGATCCCCAACTCTCATACTGACATTCTCCCCTGCTGAAGGGAGAGTAACTCCTTCCGCTTCTCCACCTGGATCATAGAAGAATGTAATTCCTCTCAGAATTCATTCTCAATGTCAGCCCATGGATCCTCTGCCTCTACCCTCTCTCCGAGGTAGAGCGTCCACCACTATCTCGCCACACCTCATAGCTGAATGACTACTAGGAGAACTGTGTACTCCCTTGGAGCATGAATCAAGGTAAAAGCAATCCCCATTTCTTCAAGCCACCCCTCTGTCTCCGTATCTGAAGTACTACCCTCATGCTTCTTGATGGTCTGCCGCTGAAAAGAACAGAGAGTCTTCTGCCACTGGCTATCTTCCTCCACTCGGTCAATCCTCAACTAATCGACCACCTGAATCTGTTGGGCCTCGGTCGTCTGAGCCACCCTGGGACGACGTCTAGGTGCCATAGCTATATGGTAAAGAAGGATAACCGAAGCCCATGTAGTAAGGAAAAACTCAAGGTTTTATTTTATCATTTTATTCATTTTCTTTCCCAGAACACCCAAATCAAGTAAGACACAATCATGATGATTCTTGTACATTCTCTAAGGTCTCTACCCTGCAATCAATGTAGTCTTACTTAGTCGTTCGGTAGGATCAGAGTCCTTGCATCGGATCATGGGGGGCCCTAAAATCCTATGTCCTAGCTAGTCTTCCCTGGCCTATGTCACGCACCAAGATTAACTAACATTGTCACCCTACCATCCCATGCAATCCTCACTGTGCCTAACTATAGACTCCAACCTATCTCTCAGCCATCACCTCTGATACCATTCTGTCATGACCCCCTCCCACCAAAGATGCCCCTCCTGAGCTGGAAATGGAGAAAGGGAGATAATGACCCCCGAGTCCTGCCTCCAGTAGGCCTCAGGTTGGCGACAAGCACCAAGGGTATGAGTTTTCACAAATATTGGAGGCATTAACCTTTTATTATTTTATGATCTGGAAATAGGAAAAGTCAACCACCAAAAAGGAAAAGGAAAAGTGTATAGAAATAAACCCAAACAAAGCCCACATGCATTTTTAAACAATTTTTTAACAAGGTGCAAGTATAAGAAAGATCAAAGTATAATACCAAAAGAAAACAAGAGTAAAAAAACTACAACAACTCCAACTGTCTTACTATTAGGGTCCCGCACAGCCCTGGTAGTCCTCTAGGAAACCTGAAAGTAAACGTATGGTGAGCATACAATTATACTCAGTAAGGAAACCTAAATCTCTCATGCACAAGTGGGGAGACATCCTAATGTCCCGTGAGAACAACAGAAGAAACCTAGAATGGAATTCTATCCACCCAACCTCACCAGCCACACTCACCAAAAACACAATCACAGTAGGTAGTAGTATATAAGAAACAAGAGCATTGGTTACCCTGCACCATTTCCCATTAGTTAGTTTCTCTTCCTAATGGAGAACGTCCTGATGCTGCCACACTCTCCTCTCCAGCACACACCTGGGACTCACAACCACGTATCCCGCTCGCACACACCTGGGCCCCACAACCACGTATCCAGCCCACACACTCCTAGGACTCACAACCATGTATCTCTCCCGCACACACCTGGGCCTCACAGCCATGTATCCTACCCGCACACAGCTGGGCCTCATCCAAAAGATTCTTGGGAAATAGTAAAACCTGACCGAAGTGTCTTGGGATAGAACCAACCCAATCGAAACCTACCCAAAGATTCTTAGGTGTAAGGTCACCTCATGACATCACAACCTAGGGGAGAAGGAGTAGGAAGGAGCTAGTAACTAAGGAAAAAAACACCCTCTCCATGAAATGGGAGATTTCGGAACTAAGTGCTCAACATGGGTGGAGTGCGATAAAACACAAGAGATATATATATATATATATATATATATGTATACCATACAAACAACCCAACCTATGGATTCTAAACAGAGAAACTGAGCACGTGCCTCGGCACTGCTACTACGAAGCATGCATACAATAAACAACCCCAACCCCATTTAGGTTTTCACGTTTCAGCAGAATTAGTTTATTTAGTTCCTTAACTATGGGGAAACTATCCACAACTAAACACATCGATCGTTTGTAAAACATATCCCTGCCATCCAAAATCATGTTAGGAAAACACAAGAAACACAACCAAGTCCGTTCTTATCAACCAACCAACCCACTGATTATTAATCCCATTCCATTACCATGACCCACCATTCATTAACTCTTTCACTTTTTATGCAATTTCACAGCCTATAGTCTGTTCACATTCAAACCCATCCCTACAGCCCTGCTGCCAACTGCCATAACCACAATTGCACCGTACATCATTATCCCTTTAATACCATTTATCGTAGCCCCGCTGCTCGTTACCAACATAACATTTACACCAACCCACAACCAAGCCAACCACAACCCTATTGTTCACCCTATCCACAACAACCCACATATCACCCCCATCACTTTCCACGTATCCAAGCCAACACCCACATGTTCATTATTCCATTTGTTTAACCGGGGTGATTACACAAGGGTTCCAGATTTTGAACATCCAACTTTACATGATTAACCAATTTCCACATTCCACAATGTTTCTATCCATAAGAAAATCCAGAAGGAGAGGGAAACATTTAATTGTGTAAGCAATGTCCCCCAACGACCATGATTTTCATTAGGCAGAAGCTCATTCACAACATAATATCAAATGATATAAATAATGTAAGTGTATTCACAAACTTACCATCCCCGTTATATAAGCTAGTTATTATCTTTATTAAACCAGTTCAAAATTGATTCACGTAAACAAGAGAACACCCACCCCACATGATGCACAAATTAGAGAGGCGAAGGTAAGATCCCTACTTCAAAAAGTTCTGATCACAACGCTCCCCCAGATCAACTTTAAAAGACGTCCTTCGGCGTCCGTCACTTCTGTTGGGTCTCGGAAAAACCTTCTCGGGTGGTAGTTGGAAAGGAAAGGCCGAAGGAAAGACAACAGATCCAAGATTTTAAGTTCCTCCTTGTTTTTACGATCCTGTGGCCACTGATGGATCGTAAATCGGAGCTCGGAAGAAGAAGTTATGGACGAAAGAGCCTTAGAGTCTCTTGGGAGAACTCTGCTCAGAGGAAAGGGGAGGAGAGGCATGAGTTGAAAAGGATGAGGGGACCCATCCTTTTATAGGTGATAAAATCAAAAGTACATGACGTGTACTTTATGGTACACGTCATGTACTCAGTTATTTCACACGGTCTCAACGCGGCTTCCAACACAGCTCTGCGGCCATTGACTGGTCAACAAATGGTTTGAGGGTAACGTATACGGGGGAGGGACTACACAACGTGTAGTATTGGATACACGACCAGTACCCATTTATTTCACATGGCTCCAACACAGCACACGAACGTTGGCTGGTCCACACACGGTAATGCGTACGCGGGGAGGGACTACATGGCACGTAGTATTGGATACACGGTGTGTACTCATTTATTTCACAAGGCTCCAACATAGCACACGGCCGTTGACTGGTCAACACACGGTAACGCGTACGCGGGGAGGGACTACACGGCGTGTAGTATTGGATACACGGCGTGTACCCAATTATTTCACACGGCAAGGACACGACCTTCAACATGGGGTATACCCAGCAAGGGGGTACACGGCGTGCACTCAAACTACACAGCGTGTAGTTTCCAATTTCTGGAAAGTGTGTGAAAAGTCCATCTTACCCTCTAGAACATTTCGTGGCCTTCTTTAGACAACGGAATGGGCCGGAGAGGTCCGGGCCATTACATATTCAAAAATATAATTTTTTTATAAATGGGTCTAGAAGGAATAAGGGTATCAATAATTATTGACAATCCCTACTCAGGAATCCAATATAGCTTATAATGCAAGTGAGAAATTTATTTCTCTTTTAGGCTAGCTTAATCAACTTTTAAGAGATAACCATTCTCAGATAGATTAACGTTTTATTTAGTTAGTCTCAACAATTTTGGAAAACATTATGGGATATAATACACCCATGATATAGTTGGACTATTAATATAATTGTATATGTGAAATTTATTATATTTTTGGAGAAGAAATTTATGGTGTTGTCTTTCTATAAAAAGTATGTGGTAACACATTCAAGATATTTTCTCAAAGGAGATGATGAAAAATGATGTTCATTTATCTATAATACTAAAAAGAGGGGTAAATATAACCCATGGACTAGAAATCATTTTTGGAAACATTTCTAAAAAAATATTTCCTTTGTGAGAAATAAACCAAAATTTCAATAAAGTCCCATAGCATTATGATAAATAAAGAATGAAGTGTCTCTTAGAACTAAGACACCATTATGAGGTTATCTAGGTATTCAATGGATAATATATGAAACATGGATTGAAATATTTACCCCATCACTAATGGTCTTTAGACATGTCTCTGACGGGGATAATCTACCAAACTTTGTCATTAAAGATGATTTTTTCATATTCAACATCAATTTGTTAAAGGAACTATCTAAATATTACTTATTAAATGGGAATCAATAGGAGAAAAGTCGTCTAATAACTTAGAGAAAGATAATTCATCAAATTATTAGGAAAAGGTGAAGCAATATCCAACAAGTGACAACTAATGAAAAATTACCCTATGAAATTTTGGATGGGAATGTGAGTTTGTTTTATTTGGGGATAAATTTCATAATTTTGAATAGTGTAAGTTGAATAAACAAGCACTACTCTTAAATTTTTTACCTATACATTGATAGATAACTACAAAAATTAATTACCCATTAATCAGGATAATACACAACTTAAGAGGCTTCGGAGATATGAACAAGATTATGTGATCACAAAACTTTTGGTGGAAGAACCTAATAATGTGGTAGTGTTAGTTCAATACTATCATCAAAATTAGGAAAGAACTTAATTGATTCTTGATATTAACAATTTTTTATATATACATAGTTTCCCAAAAAAATTACACTTCCCTTTTTATTTAAGAAGTGAGTTTTTAGTCAAAACAATAAAGGAAAGTCTCATTGTAACAAGGATGTGTCAACCAATAACCATTACGAAACATAATATATATATTTTTTGAACATATTATCATTCAAATGGGTGGTTTTGATTTTGTCCATAGTATGAATTTTCTTTCAAAATATGATGTAAAAATATATTTTAATAATAAGAAATATAATTTTTTTAGATAATGTCTAAATCCTTATCTTCAGAGTGGAGACATCATCATCTGATTTATGTCCATTGTAGGATCAAATATATATAATAAGATGATAAAATACAAGAGGGGGTGAATTGTATAATTTATAAAATTATTTTTGGACATTTTCTATTAGTACAAAACATTCTTATGGATATTTTCTAATACATAAGGGAATCTGTTTCATTAGGATATCTTTTAAAATTATTAAAATTTAGTTTAAAAAAATTAAATAAATATTTACAAACCATCTTAATGAAACCATTTCTTAAAAAATACAACATTTGGATAAAAACATAAGACATATTTTCTTAGAAGAAGAATTATACCATAGATCATATAGAATCCTTAATATAATCAGAGTAATATAATTACTCTGTATAAGGAAGTTATAAGTTCTAACTTTAACAATGTTTAAATTACATCAGAATAAAAAAAACATGAAAAAAACACATAACAATAAGATTCTTTTATCCCAAAGAAAAAGGTATCCATCTACCTGGGATAATTTTTCCTTGATTTATACTTTAATGAAAATATGTTTTATCCCAACCCTTGTAATCCCTCAATATGATGATCAATATCTATCTTGTTATCCTGGGAAGCCTCCAATTTCTAAGGAAATTGGAACCTCCGTATTCAAATTCCAAAAGCCAACGATTAGCATGATCAAATTCTTCCCAATCAAAGTCTGAACAAGTTGTTCATGACTGAACAAGTTGTTTACTACATCTGCTTGAAGAACTGAGTGTTGTAAAAACCATTCTCCCTAGAAATCACTTCATATCTTCTTCACATACATCAAATTCATCCACTTTCAATCTCTTTCAAATAAACTCTTATATATAGGAAAAACAACTCAACATTTGGATCCACTCAACATTCATATTTTTATCAATGTTTGGAGGGACCGATATATGTTTCAAACAGACAACACTTAGTTTATAACATATTGTATGACATCTTTTCATGTATCAGATATGATGTTATGTTTAAGATGAATGTCAAGTATAAGAAAACATAGAATCAGATAATATTGGAAAAATACTTTAAACAACTCTAACATTATCAAGAAAACATATTCTTGTGAAAATGTAAATCAGATTGAGAAAAAAATGTTAATAATTGTGGGTACTAGTGTCATAATGTTGGTATTACATTTTTACCTCTATCAGTTTCATTAAAAATAGTATTAAAATAATGAAAATTGTACTTACAACATCGGTATCATAGATTCACTGGTATCAATGAAATAGAATAACCAAGGATTAAGTAAATTTTTACGTCAAAATAATAAATATAACATAATGTAAAAGATATATGTAAAACATAATAACAATTATATAAGTAAACCATAATGACAAATTAGTAAGTAAAGCATGATGAAAAAATTGTATGTAAAACAGAATAAAGAATTTGTATGTAAAACGTAATGAAGAATCTGTAAGTAATACTAAATAAAAAATATGTCAGTAAAACGGAATGGAAAATTTGTACGTAAAATAGATTGAAAAATCTGTAAGTAAATTAAAATGAATAATTTTTAAGTATAAAGGATCGAAAAATCACTAAGTAAAACTAAATGACAATCTTATAAGTAAAATGGATTGAAAAATCTGTTACTAAAATGGTACTTAAGAAAAAGTTTGTATGTCATTTTCAAAACATAAAACCATAAGGAATTGGGATGTCAAAAGAGAACCTTATGGACTCAACAATCTCCCATTTTTGGAAAGCACAAAAAACATTGCTATGATGAATATATTGACTTAGAAAAAAAATTAAAATACATATCTCCCCCTTTCAAATAAATTTATGTTCAATATGACTTACTCCCATTTGGTTATGTTTCCTATGGATCGTATTCTTGATCTTTAATATCCATTTTTCTTTATTAAGGATATATCATTCCCTTAGATAAACATATATTAAAAGAAGCTCTCCATTACATTGGAATTATTTTTTCTTACCATACTCCCCCTTAATATATTCTCCCCCTTTGAAGTCTTCATTAAATTACTTATTCTTATAAATTCTTGCCCTTTTTGATTTTCCATAAGTAATGGAGAAGAATTGGATGCACTTGTATGATTATAGAAACATACATGAGAAAAGAAATGATATTCAATAGAATTATTAAACAAATTATTGAAATTCTGTTTAGATTACAAAAAAACATCTGAATGAAAAAAATAATTTATCATTCTTCTACTTAGATGGAATTTTCTTTATCCAATCGTTAATTTTATTCACTGCCATATGATCTTCTTGAAGCTTCTTCAACAAAATCTCATGATCCAGGTTCTTATTTTCTATAGACAATATCCTCTATTATTGAGCTTTGAATCAATCTTTTAAATTTTTAATGAACTCATCTTGAGTAGCCTCCTTTTTCACTAATATGGCTCTGAATTATTTTCCATTTCTTACAGACCGAGCTACGGAATTTAGTGGATTACTTTCTCAAAAATGGATGCACTGATATTTTTTAACTCAGACTCACAAGTATTGAATGCTCTATTTTTTGAATCCACAAAGTCATTGAACTGCCTATTCTCTTCATTTATGGTTTTGGTGTGGTTAAAGACATTCATCCAAGTTAACTTCTGATCATTATAGTCAATCAAAAGATTGTTGAATCTGCTACTTTCATAACCACTACGTCCATAAGAAAATTAGTAGATTATGCCTTTTGATTCAGGTTATCTTGCATCATTTGACTCGAGGAATCTATATTTTCAAGAACCAGAATAGTGCTGAACAAATTTCATAAATATGGATTGACAAAATCATGCTCAACAACAGATGAAGACTTAGAGTTTAAATAATATTTTCCATTATCAGTTCCTCTTGGAGTAAATGAAATCTAATTTCTCTATCCTTAAGAAGACTTCATTGCTGTTTCCTTATAGGGTGAGGCAACCATAACACTTTTTCCTTTGTAAGTATTTCGAACTGAGGTTTTTCCATTAGATACTAGGTTAACATTAAGATATCTCTATTCAACATCTTCCCCTTCAAGATCTTCTTCTTATGTTTCTTCTTTTCTTTCTTCTTCTTGGATCTCTTCCACTTCAAAAACTTGTGGTTCAACATATTCTTCCTCTTCTTCTTCTACTTCAACTTTAACATCTTCTTCAATCTATTTCTCAATTTCTTGTTCTTTAGAAACATATTTATAATTTGAAATTTAAGGTGTTCCATTATATCCATCCACTTTTCTTAGAATATCTTCATTGCCTTTGTGAAGGATATGATATTATATTTTTTGAATAGGTTCTGAAATAGTAAATACATTCTTATATTTCTAGATTTATGGATTAATAACCATTTTTTTATGAATAACTTTATATTCCAGTACTTCTTGAGATTTCATCTCTGCAGATTTCAGTAAACACAGTCATATTTGAGCTTCAACAGATTTCTTCTTCAAGTTCTTCTCCTTCTTTTCTTTCACTATAATTCAATCTTGCTTAATTATTAAGGCCTTGTCCACTAAATTATTTAATCCAAATGAAGGATTGCCTTATTTGTTAGTAGCTACCATCTCTCTCCATTTTGAAATTGTTGCATCAAAATAGGCTTTTGGCTGCATTAATGGAGAAGGTGATGATAACAGATTAGCAGTAACTTGTGATTATAAACTATGTTCATCAGGTTTTCTATTCTTTAGAACCAATTTTGAATATTCTGGAACATCAACTTTGTTATGGAAAACCGTTTCATCAAAAATTATATATTCCCGTAAAATCCCTACCTTAAATATCCTAAGAGTAGCGTCATTGAGAAAAAAAGCTTGAATGGATTATAAATTGATTGACAGGGAACATTCAACTCTTGATGGCACATTAGGATTATCCTAGAGATAGTTTTCAGGTACACAGGTATCTGAGATCTAATGGTTCTTCCTTTTACTGCATTATAGGTGAAAAAGATGTACATAATCAAGTAGGTCTTCCATAAATTGACCAGAAAGCCTAATAGAGAGATATCACATATCATTAGAGATTCCTTATCTCCTTTCCTTGGAATAAGAAATCCCTTCATATATAGAGATACCAGCTTGTGATTAATTGTATGATTAGTAATCATCTGATTCATAATATTCACGAGACCAAGGTAATTGACAGCCTTGAATTTATCAAAATAAACTTCCATTGAGGGAGGTCTATGAGAGCGTAGAATATCTTCTCTTTTATAAGGTATCATGAGAACATTCTCAACCTTCCTATAAAAAATTATATAATTTATATCATAACATTTAAACTTAATCATGATATTGTTATCCTTTTCGATGAAAATAACAAATTCATGGAATTAAAGGACAAGGTCAGGTACACAGTATCCAAACATTTCTCATTATCCATAGATAAAGTTTCCCATATATTAGTTGTTATGACTATAGAGATGAGGGAGCCATACATTTCAAAGAAATTTGGTCCCACAATTATTTCCCTAAAGTTATACAAATCCTTTATTTCCATTCTAATCGACATCTGATCTTATGAGGATTTTAGAGACATTCGAAGTGTAAGAAATAGATGAATCAGAATATAGAATTTGAATGGAATAGAATGTCGGTATAGAGATCAGAGAAGATGGAGTGGCACTCACAAAATAGGTACCCCTTATATAGAAATAACAACGACCTTTCAATATTCATAAGATACTAAAATGGCTGAAAATAACCAGATATGATCTGAAGGATGAGAATGATTGTAGAAAATAATAATTTTGATCTTTTGAGTTAAGTTAAATAATGAATTTAAAATCTTGAAATACCAAAAATTGAAACATAAAATTAGAAACTGAAGAAAAAGGAAATGTACTTTTTTGGATGATCTGAATAACTTATTGGTATTATACGAATTCAATTAGATGTTTTAGATTTCATAAATTTCCATACTGTGTATTTCCATTCTAAGAATTTCATTCCATGAATTTCCATTATGAGAGAATTAATTCTGAGATTTTCAATTCTGAGAAATTTCATTCCTATAATATCATTCTTTAAATTTCAATTCCATGAACATCCATTAGAAAATAAATTTCATACATAATGTTCTATTTTCATAAAGAAATATAATTTTTCTGATATAAAGGGAACAAAATTAAAAACAAGCACGTGTACTCCCCAAAAAAAGAGTAATTTAATGTTTAAGAAATGATTTAAACATGAAATAGATACAGATGATTACCATATATTTATCATTATTATCATCTATTTAATTTATTCAAATCTATCAAAAAGTAATTGTATTGTAAAAATATCACCAAGTGGTTATTGCATTCTGAGGAATTGAAGAATAGTATTCTTTTAAGTGTGTGATCCCTAAGAAAGTGATGTATAATATATATATTCTTTAAACGAGTGTGATGTTCGTGGTTTTTACTTAGGGTAATAGTGATTTTGTTATCACACATTATTTGAGTTTTAGTAAAACTCATACCATTGTCTGTGAGTGTGTCTTTATCCAGAACACTTGAGCACAATCACTTTCATCTGCTACATATTCATCATCAGCAGTGGAAAGTGCTAAATAATGTTTTTTATTGAAAGGAAAACTAACTATGGAATCTCATAATAAATAAAATGTTCTATATGGAGTCATCCTATCCATTTTACAACCACCAAAGTCAGTATCTGAATAAACATTTATGTTAAAATATTTTCCAGAAGAATAAAATAGTCACAAATCTAATGTTCCCTTTCAATACAAAAAAAAATCTTTTTACAAATTTTAAATGGTATTATTTAATATTTTCTTGATATATTGTACAAAATCATTCCGAAAACATTTAGTTAGGTCAACAAGATGTTATGTAAAGTAATCTTCCTATAATTCATCTATAAGTTGTTTGATCCCCATGCTTCCCAAATTTATCAATATTAAGAGTATTTTTGGATCTGATAGGGGTACTTATACATTTAGTGTTGTTATACCCAAAAATATTAAGAAGATATTTGATATAAATATGTTGGGATAGGAATGTTCCTACTTGTTTTTAGGAATTTGAAAACCACAGAAAAAATGTTAACTCACCCATCATACTTATCTAAAGCTCAAATTTTATAAGATTTAAAAAATGAATCTATTAGGGATTTTATGTGTTGATCCGAATTTGAGGTCATCAACATAAATTTAAACAATCACTGAATCTTATTAAATTTTTTAAAAAAAATTAGAGGCTCAGCAGTTCCCCTACCAAAGTTATTTTGATGCAAAAATATTGTAAGTCTATCTTAACAAGATCTAGGGGCTTATTTAATTCCATATAATGATTTGGTATGTTTGTAAACATTACTAGGATATTTTTTATCTTAAATACTAGGGGATGATCTACATAGTCCTCTTCATGTATATATCCATTTAGGAAATCAACCATCACATCCATTTGATAACGTTTGAAATTTAATAATTATGTAAAGGATAGATGAATACATATAGATTCAAGTCTTGCTACTGGAGGATATGTTTCTTCATAGTCTATTCCTTCATTTTGGTTATATATTATAGCAACTAATCATTCCATATTTCTACCAATAATTCCATTTTCAATGAATTTATTTCTAAAAACCCATTTTACTCAAATAACATAAGTTTCAATAGGTTTTTCATCCATGTTCCAAACATGATTCCATCTGAGTTAATTGAGTTAATCTTGCATGGACTTTATCAAATATTCATCACCCAAGGCTTCATTCGGAGACATTGGTTCAACTTTAGAAAGAAATGAAACATGTTCAACATCATTCATTATGTAATTTCTTGTTCGTAATAGTTTATTAACATTACAAATGATATTATCACAAGGATTATTCCCAATTATCAAATGACTTGAGGTTTGTAAAACTTTTTCATCAACATAGGGTATAATATCTTCATGACTAAATGTCTCAAAAATATTTTCTTGAAAATTTTCTATCGCTGAAGGATCTTCTATCAATGGTTTGTGATTATTTTTATAAAATATATCAAAAATAAGTTTAGGTTGTTTGAAAAAAAGGGACCAATTTCATTCAATCTATCATGTATTCTTTCTACCACAGTATAAGTTTTTTTATTGAAAACTCTATATGCATTACAGTTAGTAGTGTATCCTAAGTAAATTTCTTCATCATATTGGGGTGAAATTTTATGTAAATTTTCATTAGTGTTCAAAATGAATACATTGAAAAAGTAAATATTGAAGTATGAAACTTTTGGTTTTCAGTTTTTCCATAAATCAAAATGTGTTTTATTAATATAAGGTCTTATTAATACAAAATTTATAATATAAAAGGAAGTTCATATAGCCTGATCCCAAAAATGTTTAGCTATATAACATTCACTCAACATGGTTATAATAATCTCTTGAAGAATAATTTGTATTCATTCGACAACCCCATTTTGTTGAGGAGTTATTGGAGCTGAAAAGTTTTGAATAATACCATTCTTACAACAAAAATATTCAATATGTCTCTTTTCAAATTCTCCACATTGATCTCTGTGAATAGTTATCAAAGGTAGGTTCTTATTGGGTTTTAACTTGATCTCTAATGTTTTTGATATATGAAAAAGCATCATATTTATTTCAAGAAAATAGACCCAAATAAATCTAGTGTAGTCATCTATTAATAAAAACATATAGTATTATCCTCCAATACATCCAATTTGTGTTGGATCAAACAAGTCCATGTGCCCCAACTTTAAGGCATTAAATTTTGAAACATAACATGTAGTTTAAAGCTAGATTTATGTTTCTTGATATATTTACAAGGATCTTAGGCTTTTAAAGTGTCAAACATATTATATGGTAGATCCTAAACAAGTCCTTTCTTAGATAGTTTACTAAGATTCCTTATGTTACAGGTTTCTATTCATATATGCCAAATCCAAGATTGGTCATCAAATTCAATTAGTAAAGGTAGATCTTGAATTCTAAGTACTTCAAGGTTTATGGTGTAAGAATTACCATGACGAAGGATAGAGAGAATAAACTCATCCTTTGAATTATGAACTAAGCATTTGTCATTTCTAAAATTTTCATGGTATCCTTAATCACAAAATTTTCTTATTCTAAGGAGGTTTTCCTTAATCCTGAATGGCCCAAAGGAATTATTTTTTTATTTTTTTATAGATTATCCCCTTTTTAAGGGATGAAGGGGATCCCGTACATGACCCGTAGGCCCAAGTCACAACGCCCGACACGACTCGCAATACATGAATTGAAGTCCTAGAGGCATACTATACCCAATACATGACCCGTAGGCCCAACCAACAGGAACTGCCACTCCCCTAGATTCTGAATCATTGATCACCTAACTCCCCACCTTGCATTATTGATTGGCTTTCATTTCCCCCAACAAAGCTTCACAGTGCTTGGTCCCGATGGCAGTTTCCATACCCTCTCATTCTTCCTATCAGGTAGCCTTGCATCTCATGACTCCTAGTATTGTTGCTTTGATCCTCTTTTGGGGCCTACTCTGTGTGAACTAGGATTTTAGAGACCCGTATCTTGACGTACATTGACATTTCATTACATTTGCGGAATACTTAGTACATAACAAAAACACACACACAAGGATCGTAATAGTTTAGTGTCTTTGGAAACTCGGAATGTAATCTTCTAATCATGGTGAAAGATCATCAATATCTCCCATAAAGATCATCCTTTTTTTTTTACCTAAAACCTTTATTTATATCCAGGGGAAAAGAAAACTTAAAAGGGTGAGCTCAAATGCTCAGTAAGGGTAAACAAAAGAAAAATCAATCACATCATATTCATAAGAACATAACTTTTAGAAATCTTAACCTGCAAAAGAGAGCATAATTTCATAACATGGGATAAATCATAGTAGTGAAATGAAATCCCAATAATCATAACATAAAACATGAAACTTCATGGCATACACACATAATCATAGAGAATCATTTCTTGTTAGTCAAGACTCATTGCCAAGACTATCTTAGTGGACAAAGTCCCTTTCTGAACCGAGTCACCCTCGTTTCAGTCCTGTTTCACTGAACCGGTATAACCTACCATTCCAGCCATGTCTATCTCATGAGATATTAAATCATTACCCAATGCATTGGAGGGAGATATAGGTCCCACCCATCTCATAATTATACCATTCTTATGTGTGCCACAAAATCATAAATCATACATCATTGCATAACCCATGTAATAAAAATGGGATTCTTGAAACATCATGACATCATAAAACAAATCATATAAGATAAAGGAATTCCTAAAAATAATTCCATCACAAAATATTCAAATCAATAGGGATAAAAACAGAACCCTTTATTATCTTAGATGGAAAATAATTTTGATAAAATACTTGAACTCCATTCTTGAGGAAAATATCCTTTCTACTTCAAAAACATTTTTCCTTTCATAACATGCCATATGACTTTATAATAAAAGAAGTTGATTAAAAACAAACTTGAAAACTTGTAAAGGAATCTTCTTGGAAATAATGTTTTAAAAATCCATTCATGCCGTATAAATTAAAAAAAAACATTCCTCATACTTTTGTCAGAAAAGTCAAAAAGTACCTCGTACGAAAAAACGACAAAATATTCCTTTCATATTCTTTACTAAAAACTCACCAAAGGGTAAAATTGGATGTAAACTATTGTAAGTGGATGGAAACAATATTACATATTGAGGGAACATGGATGTGGATGATAAAATACACCCCAGTAAATGCCAAAGTATAAACAATCTCGGATAAAAATGAGATTGTGATATTTCCCTTACCTTAGGTCTGACTTGCTTTGTACATGTCCGAACCTCCTGTATAATGATTTAGATCATGTTATTGACTTATTCAAGAATCATATTCATTTTTATTATATCATATATGGTCCACTTATGACTTTATATTACCCGTTCTTTTGTAAATTCATGTTAAAGTAGCGTTTTGGGTAAAATCGTCTCATTTGTTGTTCGTGTTTTCAACTTGTAATTATTAATATGATTACTTGGATCATGATTAATTATATCCAGAATGTAAAACATGATTTATATATAATATATATTAAGAATATACATATATATAATATATTGATAAATGGAATGAGATACACTGTTCATGGAGACGGTAGTCCGTACGTACGCATGAACGATGTTTTCGTTTCCTTATTGAATTGAATGGAATTAAGTAGATGACATACATATAAATATAAATAAATATAGTATCATTATTATGTCATATATTTCATTAATACTTATTATATATACTTTATAATCATTCATGAATGGTTAATCATTGAGAATGAATCTCATCGCGTCGTGGAGACGGTAGTCCGTACGTACGCACGAGCGATGATATCGTTCCCTTGGTCGTGGAATTGTGTTGAAGTGTTTTTATACTATTTCAGTGTCAATATCACTTTATAATACTCATATATAGTTACTCATTAAACCATTATACCCATCCAATTAATGTGGTGGCGGAAAATAGATTACACCACGGCGTGGAGACGGTATTCCGTACGTACGCACGCGCGGTGATTTCCTTTTTCCGTAGGATGGATAGAAGGTTAATTAGAGTTGTTTAATATTTATAATAACATATCAGTATGTAAGTAATACTGATGTTATTACTTTATCATGAAAAAACTAAAGAATAAGATGTTGAAGAAGAAAGAAATTGAAAAGATCGGTAGTGGATATTACCTCTTCTTTGAAACGCCTCTTTGAATCCTCCACTTAGGGAACTAAGATTGGTCTTTGAAGAAGACCAGGACCTCTAGGATTATTATAGGGAAGTGGAGAAGGGATTTTGGCAGGGTTTGGCCGATCTTTAGTGCTCAAATTTGTGTGAGGAGGAGGAGGAGTTGGTGCCCTTTTATAAGGGAGGAGAGGGGCACCTTAGGAATATCTCAAAATATTATTTTATATTAAAGTCAAAATAGGTTTATAATGGTTCCAAAGGGTCTTATTTCGAATATAAAGTGGGTATGGGTCGAAATAATATCAACCAATAGGATTTAGACATGTTTAGGTTATTATTTTAACCTTATAAATTAGATTTAACTCTAAGTTAAATAATTTAACTTTTACCGTGTCTTTTTGTTTTCTTATACTATATGGTTAATAAACTTACTATAACATGCCAAACGAACCCTAAATTGTTTATTATTAATATATATATCCTTATATAAGTCATTTGGACGAACCATAGATTTTTTGGAATAAAATAACAATTAATAATATAATAATTTATTTAAAAACTATTTTGTGTCAATTTTGACACTATTTGATATATGATTTTTGTGAAAGTCATAACAGAATTATATGTTCGATCCAAGTTGATTAAATCGACACTAATATATCATAGTAACCTAAAAAATTAGTGGAATTTATAAAAAGTCTCAAATTAAATTTATTTTGGTATTTATAACATCAATTATGTCAATATTTCATTAATAAGATAATTACAGCATCATCTTTGTGTCATAAATAAATTAAATTATTTGATCTCTAATAATTACAAATAAAATAAAATTATGTAGGAAAGATTTTTATCTTTCTAATTAATATTTACAATTGAATTTATCTTATGTATAACCCTATATTAAAAATGTTTTAGTAAATAAACTTTGATTTTAACTCTTTTAACGCTTCTTTGAATTAAATAATAATAAATGTCCTAATCTAATCCAAGTGGGCCTAAATGATAATATTTTACACTTAAGGTTGTTTTTGGTCGAGATACACTTGTCCAATAGGATTAGGACATGTGTTAGGGTAATATTAATATCATTTTTACCCTTAATTACCCTATTTACTTTTAACCGTGGTAAAAAAAGTAAAAAGTTATTATTCACCAAAAATTATTTTCATCTCATTGAACCACATTTTACTTACTGACATCAACCGTGTCTCTCGGATTTTTGAAATTCCTTTCACAGAAGTGGTAAAATGAAGATTTATGAAAAAAATAATTTTTTTAACTTCCACTTAGAAGTTTCACTATTCATCAAAAATTGAAGTTTTTCAGAAAAATGCCAAAATTTCACCCTAAGCTATAGTTGATATTCCGAATTCAAAAATGATTTCTATTTTAAAAAATTCCTAACATATAAGTTGCATTAATTAATTTTATAATTAATTTCCGTTGTCACAACAAATAGCGTGTTTTTAAGAGATAATAACTATCAAAAGATTAACACTTGTTTTTGTCTGGTGTAAATGTGAAATTACAATCAATGACCAACATTGTATTGAATTGTAAAAATAAATTCTAAATATACTTTGAAACCACTCTAGTTAATAATTTATCACTATTATTTATTTCGATTAAAAAAGTTGTTTTTAATTAAAATTTAGTAATTTTCAGTATTCATCAGAAAATAAAATTTATCCGAAAAGTACCAAAATTTCACCCTAAGCTAATTTCGACATTATGATTCCAAAAATGAATTCCATTCTGAAAAATAAAATATAATAAATTTCAAAAGGTGGTTATTACTATTCATAACGGCTAGTTTTAATAATATTTTAATAGTGTATTGTTGTTTAGTGAAACTCGTTATTGCGTACTACACACGCTATCGAGGAAGGTCGCGATTGTGTGTAATGCAAGGCAAATCAAGGATGCGTGTTGTGCAAGATCCTTTTGGTGTAGCGTACAACACAAGACATTAGTGAAATTAAAAAGAATATTTTTCATAAAATCTCGGGGTGTTACATTCTACCCTCATTAAAATGAATTTCACCCTCGAAATTCGTCGGGGTTATAAATGGTTTACTATTCGAAAGTTTATTTAAAAGAAACCCACATCGTAAAAAGGAATACCAAAACCAATCTTTAAAAACAAAAGTATGAAACTTAATAGTTACCCAAATAAACTAATCAATGGGTTTCCACATAGGTGAAAATATGGATGTGGAAGAGAAATCTAACCATCATGTTCTGATGGGGAGTGGCAGAGAACATGGCTATAGAAAAGCCAGCAATCACAAAGCCATAAATTTGTGACGATCTAAGGTATCATCTGATTCATCAGATATAAGATCACTAGTACATCATTTTTTGTTTTCATGATCATTTCCCTAAAGTTGAAAATTTTAATTAGAATAAATACTTACTTTATTTTGGTACAATCTCACTGTTGTTCGTGCCTTGAACAATTTCCACTTCATATCTTAAATAAATGAAGTTGAATTTTTTATTCGTGAAGTGTTAGCAGATCATGTGATAGAATGACGGGTCATTCCATCTGTCTCAAACAAATGGTTAGAAAAAATTATATACATAAGTCGATCTATAGTGAGATTAATCAAATATGGTTCCTAAAATGGATTTATACATCATATATCATACAGAATAATATAATAAAACTAGTTTCTACTAAATAGGGACTTCCTGTAGGCCATTGGTAGGCGATAAAGGCCAGTCGCACTTCGGTTGTGGGTTCGATTTCCACAGCCTTGTCCGACGCGATGGTCTGTCGCCCGTCCTGCAGGTTTTCCTTTTTCTAAAACTATATTACTATAACATCCCATCAATAATATGGAAAAAAAATATTATCCTTAAACAATACTAACTTATGTCCAACATAATCCATTCCAATCTTTAGTCTTATCCATAATACTGCAGTCCACTCTCATAACATAGTGAAAATGATTACCAGAGATATAATACCATCGTCGATCCCCATATATCATAAGATATGTTTTGTTGGTCCCATTCCAAACATTCAATGTCCTTAATCATGTATTCTCTTGAATACCTTAGTGAAAACATGAATGCAGTTAAAAGTTAACACCTTCCACATACCAAAACCCTCAAAATTCTATATACTCAAACCATGATATCACTTAGTTCTTATATCAATCATGAGCTCATGAATACTATTAAACATTTCATTTTCTCGTTTTCCCTTCATTATGTGCATAATATCTCAATCACTTCGAATACCACATTAGACCAATACATAAATATTCCAATACTACATGATACAACATTATTTTGGAATCCCATTACATAAACACTTAATCATTCCACCACATCGTTGTTATATTCAACATCGCCAATAGTGATCGCATGTGACTTCCCTTTGTCCTTTGCCTTCAGTGGTTGCTCATGTTGATCATCACTAACCCTTGGATTAGGGCATTTGTTAGCATAATTCCCCATTTCCTTGCACTTGAAGCATTGAAGTGTTGGTGGTGCGTTCTCTGCAGTGTTTGCTTTATTCACATCATTAGAATCCCTTTTTCCATTACTTCGACACTCAGCTTCTCGATGAGCATCTTTTCCACACTTAAAACATTATCTAGTCCCTTTATGACAATCTCCACCATGTTTCTTTCCACACTTTGTGCATAAGGAAACATTCATCTTCTTTTCACCATTATTCTGAGATTTCTCCTTGAACTCCATCTTTCATTTCTTGTCAAAACCATGAGATGGATATGTAACCCCAACTTCCATTTCTACCTTGATAGCACAACGCAGAATTTCTTCATAGCTACTGAAGTCTCTTATAGATAATGCCCTTCGAAGACTTGGTTTTAAGCCACTAAAAAATCGATCAACTTTACTTTCAGGTTGGATGATAATCCCAGATGCATACCTCGCAAGTCTTGTAAAATTTGCTTCGTATATACCAACAGATTCATCATCCTTTTGCTTTAGTTAAAGAAAATCCTTCTCCATCTTTGTTCGAAGAATACGAGGGAAGTACTTATTGAAAAATAAGTTCTTGAACTCGTCCCATTCCATGGAATCAATTTCATCTCTTGGCCTCGTATTTTTGATAAGTTTCCACCATTGATCAGCTTCACCTTCCAAACGATATACTACTAAGATGAATTTATCTTGTTCAGAACATTGATGAATTGAAAATATCTTTTCAGTAGTACTGTTCCATTGTTCAGCAAAAAGTGGATCTGAAGACCCACTAAAAGAAGGTGGACGTTGCCTCATGAAGGACTCAATGGAATATTGTTCACTTCTCTGCTCATTTGGAAGTCCAGAATGATTAATAGCTTCTGTAAGTATAGCAACAAGATTTTGCACTCCATCTCCCATAACATTTGTTTGTTCAGGAGGACAATCATTGCATTGTCCATTGGATTGATCAACACGGTTCCTTCGGGTTCCAGCCATCGTCTAAAACCCAAAAAAAATAGCGTGAGAGGCAAAAATAATTCTAGGAAAAACAACATAATATAGGGGTAGTAACTTCAATATCTAACATCTTAGGTTTAATTCTATGATCGTTAGAGTAATTCTAGTACTATAACCTATACGTATACTTAACCTTAGGGACATCCCTAGACATACCTTTGAAATATCTCTAGGCATCTCACTAACGTTTTCGCATCCTAGTTTCAAAAGGTTGACTAAACCTTCCCTCTGATACCAACTGTAGAGACCCGTATCTTGATGTACATTGACATTTCATTACATTTGCGGAATACTTAGTACATAACAAAAACACACACACAAGGATCGTAATAGTTTAGTGTCTTTGGAAACTCGGAACGTAATCTTCTAATCGTGGTGAAAGATCTTCAATATCTCCCATAAAGATCTTCCTTTTTTTAACTAAAAACTTTATTTATATCCTGGGGAAAAGAAAACATAAAAGGGTGAGCTCAAATGCTCAGTAAGGGTAAAAAAATGAAAAATCAATCACATCATATTCATAAGAACATAACATTTGGAAATCTTAACATGCAAAAGAGAGCATAATTTCATAACATGGGATAAATCATAGTAGTGAAAAGAAATCCAAATAATAATAACATAAAACATGAAACTTTGTGACATACACACATAATCATAGAGAATCATTTCTTGTCAGTCAAGACTCATTGACATGACTATCTTAGTGGACAAAGTCCCTTTCTGAACCAAGTCACCCTCGTTTCAGTCCTGTTTCACTAAACCGGTATAACCTACCATTCCATCCATGTCTATCTCATGAGATATAAAATCTTTACCCAATGCATTGGAGGTAGATATAGGTCCCACCCATCTCATAATGATACCATTCTTATGTGTGCCACAAAATCATAAATCATACATCATTGCATAACCCATGTAATAAAAATGGGATTCTTGAAACATCATGGCATCATAAAAAAAATCATATAATATAAAGGAATTCCTAAAAATAATTCATTCACAAAATTTTCAAATAAATAGGGATAAAAATATAACCCTTTATTATCTTAGATGGAAAATAATTTTGATAAAATACTTGAACTCCATTCTTGAGGAAAATATCCTTTCTACTTCAAATTTTTTTTTCCTTTCATAACATGTCATACGACTTTAAAATAAAAGAAGTTGATTAAAATTAAACTTGAAAACTTGTAAAGGAATCTTCTTGGAAATAATGTTTTAAAAATCCATTCATGCCGTATAAGTTAAAAAAACATTCTTCGTACTTTTGTCGGAAAAGTCAAAAAGTACCTCGTACGAAAAAACGACAAAAGATTTCTTTCATATTCTTTACTAAAAACTCACCAAAGGGTAAAATTGGATTTAAACTATTGTAAGTGTATGGAAACAATATTACATATTGAGGGAACATGGATGTGGATGCACCCCTGTAAATGCCAAAGTATAAACAATCTCGGATAAAAATGAGATTGTGATATTTACCTTACCTTAGGTCCGACTTGCTTTGTACGTGTCCGAACCTCCTGTATAATGATTTAGATCATGTTATTGACTTATTCCAGAATTATATTCATTGTTATTATATCATATATGGTCCACTTATGACTTTATATTACCTGTTATTTTGTAAATTCATGTTAAAGTAGCGTTTTGGGTAAAATCGTCTCATTTGTCGTTCGTGTTTTTAACTTGTAATTATTAATATGATTACTTGGATCATGATTACTTATATCCAGAATGTAAAAAATGATTTATATATAATATATATTCAGAATATACATATATATAATATATTGATAAATGGAATGAGATACACCGTTCATGGAGACGTTAGTCCGTACGTACGCATGAACGCTGTTTTCGTTTCCTTATTGAATTGAATGGAATTAAGTAGATGGCATACATATAAATATCAGTAATAGGATGCTGGGACTAGAATTCTAAGTGGGAGATTACGTTTTCTTGAATGTATTTCCAATGAAAGTTGTTATATGGATTGGAAAGAAACTAAAACTGAGTCGTTGGTTCATCAGTCCACTAGATTACTATGAAAAAATTGGAGTTTTTTCTTATCTTTTGGAAATGCCTCCAAGACTCTAAGATTCACAAGATATGTTCCATGTATCATTGTCATGAAGGAAACTTCTAAAACCAATACATGTGATCACATATGGATATAATGAATTGGATCTCAATCTCTTTTACTGTTAATAAACCATCTATATTTTTTATACAAGTGAGTAGAAATTGTGTAATCGAATGGTGCATCTAGAAAAGGTACTTTTTAGAAATCACAAAATGGAGGAAGAAATGTGAGAAATTAGAGGATATTTTGAAGAAGAACTGCCATGATATGATAGAAGGTAATATACATGAAATATTTAGTATAATATTTTACTGTGAGGAATGAATTTAAAACTCTTATTCTATAAAATATATTTCATTTATAACATATTTGTTTCCCTTGACAGCTTATGATGCATAATTGGTTTAAACAAGACACTACTTAGTCACTTTTTTCACAGTTAATTAAAAATTCAAATTTTAACACATTTTTAATATTTAAATTTTGAAGTAAAATTTATATTTGAAATAATCATTTCATAATTATAATATTTTTTCTTTTTTTGGAAAGATTCATTTTTTGATGAATAGTAAAAAATACAGAATTTCAATTGAAAATATTATTTTATATTAAATAATATACAATGTTAAATTATATTTTTATTTGTTTTAATGTAAAATTATAAAAAGTTTATATCAATTAATTCAATTTAATTTATTTTAATCATTTTTATATTTTATATTGATATAATATAATTGAGATCTGTTGAAAATTTTATCATTAATAACTCACTATCTCATAACATCTACGTGATTAATTTAAAATCGAATTTTTTTTTGCATATGGGAATTTAATTTTAAAAAACTAATTCCATATTTGGAATCATAATAATTTTTATTTTTCAATATGTTCAACTTAATTTTTGATCATTTAAAATACTGAATGCTGTAAAAATTAATTACAACTGTTAATGTCAAAATGGGATTATAGTGGATTTATGTTAATGTATAAGGGTAATAGTATCCTATAAACATGTCCAAAAACTATTTTCTAGAACTATATTAATCATTATAGCTCTATGTTTGTATAATAACCCATTTTGGAAACTAATTAATTTTGAAAATTGTGAGTTAACTCAAATGATTCTAAAAAATTACAAGTCATTCATCTCTCCACTTATAAAATCTAACCCATATCTTCTATTGTTTACACATACAAACCAACTTATCTTTGAAAAATCCTAATAATTTCATTCTATATAATCCCTAATATCATACTATAATTATAATTTATTTCATAAATATATCTATTAAATGTTTTACTATAGACATATGAAAGTTACCTGAGGAATATGTAATGTTATTAAATGATCTATTTATTTTACTTCATTCACCACCTCCTTCAAATTTTATGAAAGAATATTTGATATAAAAAAATTAGTATCATCCATATACTCTAAAAATTTTATAATATTTTTATGACCTAAAAATGTCTCCCATTCCATCAAATGGGTTACGAATTAATCATTCATTAGTATGACGACCTACTGACTCGCAAACCAATGTCATTAGTCTTTCTAGTTCTACCATTCATGGTTGGGAAATATTATGTATATATATATATATGTGATAACTATTAAATAATTATGCATATATTGTCAATATATCATATATTTCATTTTACCTTCTATACCTTATGAGATACAACAACATCACTCTTGTGTACGGAGGACTACCGCCTCGCAAAGCTATGTGACTAGTCTTTCCCTAACAGTTCACATGAAAATTAATAAATATAAATTTTTAAATTATTTTTTAAATAAAATATATAATTAGGAATTTCATGAAATATTTATCATTCTGAATAAATAATATATATCCATCTATTTATTTATCATTAACTCAGTTAATGATGATAACATCGTTAATGTGCGTGTTATCTACCGCCTCCACATAACAAGGCATTTGTCTATTCAAAAGTGAAAAAAAATGGGTGACATATATACGTTTATAATTTTATATATATATATATATGATAATATTATTAATATTTAAAAATTATATATTACTTTCCGTCTTTCCATCAAGATCGTTTGAAAATGTAAACGTTACTCATTTGTACGTTTAGCCAACCATCTTCATGATTATATCATACTTCATTTTTCATAACCATATTTCATGATTAGATTTAAATATAAAATTTATATAAAAATATGATAATTAGGTCTTGATTATTATTATAGAGATTATCTAATTATAGAATATTCACATGAACTCAAACATTCATAATAATTCATGAATGTGAAAACCAAGAAAACAACACATGAAATAATTAAAATACTGAATGATTATTAATGATTTTTTGATGATATGTTAAAAAGGATAATATATTACATAATTAATAAAAATATGGTTTCCTTATAAGTTAATAACATGTTTAAAACCACTATAGGAGGGTAAATCCCATTCAACCAAAAAGATATATGAGGTAAGGGATTTCATCTCAAATTCATTTCATTGATTCATATAATAATAATATACACCTAGATTCATTTATATTGTTTGTATACATTTTGATTGAAATTTAATAACATTAGTATTTTATTATTCATTTGATTTTATGTATCAATTTAAATAATTTCATCCAAGGGTATTTTACATGAAAATTCCCATGTGATTAAAGTTGTTATGGAATCTATCTTTATTTTGTGATTGTAATCATTATCTTGATATAATCACTCTATTTTAATCAATCTTCCTTGAAATTTATATTTATCACATATATATATATATTAATTCATGATGTAAATGATTATTTCTGAAACTGTAGAACCTTGTTATAAACTATTCTTACTTTTAATCTTATTTGATAAACATGGGAAATACTAACAAATATATATTTATTACTCAATATGGGAATTTTCTGATAATGAACTTTTTTCTTAATTTAACTGATAATTTTGTATATGATTAATTCCCGCAAATTCTTGTCATGAGTTAGGGAACCTTTATTAAAATACCATCGATGCATCAGTATTCTCATGAGTCAAATCTGTTGGCTAAATCATGTAGGTTTTAACCTAATATGTTTTCAACTATCTTGACCAACGATTTTTATGATCAAGGTATAATGTTCCTAATATTCATGATGTCATATAAAAAAGAATTTATTTTATTCCAAATTCAGTTTGTATTGTTATCAATTATAATTTCACTATGATATTATCTATAGAATTATTTCATTCTTATATTATTTATTAAATGGAATGTGTCTTTAGTTATATATCGTTCCATATTCATTTAACCTAATCTTATTATAATGGCCATGTTATTTACATGGATTTTTTATTTAGTTATTAACTATTTGTGTCTATTATGTTTATAGATTCATGATATTTTCTATTATAATTATCCATTACATATCATTTGATATCACCCTTATTTGGATTCATTTCCCTATGAGTTACAAATGAAAAATGGGAATGAGTTTATGGGTTGTTGTGTTTTTAATTTTTTTTGTATTTTCTGATCCAAAAGTAAAATTAGTATCATGTATGTGTCCAGTTATCGAAAATTCCTAACCCTTTTGGACCTTCATAATTTTATTTCTTGTATATTTACCAATGTAATAATGTATGTCATCTATATGGGACTACTTGGGTCTGCTTCATTACAATGAACGAGGATGAGTAGTATTAGATGGGAAAATAATTAAACATTCAGAAATAATCTTCAATTCTTCATTTATTTGAATTCAAATATGAACACCAATATATACTCATTTTTTGGTGTTCGGACCTCTCACAGAGCATGATTCCTCATTAAGTCCATGAAAAAAAATTATCTTCATAAATTGAAATATAGGCTATAGAAATGGTTTTAAACAACTAGAATAGGAAGAAGAGCTATTATTATATCCTATACTAATGATCATTATGAATTAACTTCTAAGTTATTGGTTTATGAAATCTATTTAGTGTAACCATTGGTATAATTTTTTATACTAATAGTTTGTCTAGTCTTTTAGTAAAAACGTATACCGGTGGTTTCTTAAAATATTGGTATAGGTCTACTTCTGAATATCATGATATCTACACCTCATATACCACGCCATATATAAATAAATTTTAGAATAACCCTAAACGATAAATATTTAATCCACTAAAAGAGTAAATATTATATGTAAACATATTACATTTAGTTATTAAATATGATCAAAATTAAAAAAATTACATATATAAAGGGTTTTTGATTGAAGATGCCAATATGAACAACCAAAGTGTCATAAAAATATATATTAAGTGGATTGGATAAATATCCCACTATAAAAAATCATCAAAATAATTGTCATGAACACAATAATATTGGTCACCACCACCACCACCATTGAGAACATCATCACTAGCATTATCCTCTTCACAAATTAGTCATTATCACGACCTAGAATGGAATTTATCTATAAACCTCTATGACTATTATCTACATTACCTAGAGTATCATATCATGAGTTCATTATCAACATGAATATATCAAAACAATAGTAGAATATAGTTCAATGGATTCTTAGAAAGATGTTATAGATTTTTTGGACTAGTCATTGAACATTTGTCTTCTTTCAAGAAAACTAATAAAAAATTTCTTTTTATTTTCTATGGCATCACAAGACACCTGAATATAATTTATAACAAAGTTATTTTTTTTATAGAAGTGTAGGAATGCATTTTGGGCATTATATTCTTTCTTCTTTGATAGTGTATTAAATAATTTTACTCACTATATAATACCTATCTCTGATGATATATTAGTATAATGTTACAGAGTTATTTATCAATAAGTGGACTATTGAAATTTTTTTACTATAAATAAAATATATTTATATTTTAAAAAAAATATTAAAATTTTATACCATCAAAATTAAACATTTATTTATCTTGTTCATTATAATAGTTACACTACTATATTTATTCTTTCTTCTTAGGGGGACAATTTACCTCAATATACAAACACTTTGGTGTTTTATAAACACCTACGTGATCATTGGAAAGAATTTATTTATTTAGAATAATATTAAAGAAGGTATATAGAATCATATAAAAATAATAATAATAATGTGAAATATAGTATTAATTCTAATCATGGTCATTTTTAATCACAAAACATTATATTTGAATAATATCATAACCCCATCTCATTTCCATTAAGAATTCATCACATGGTACAACATAACTGAACAATCCTTGATGATTTATATGCCCGATAAATATATGATAAGTCTACCAGTCGACCAAACATAGAAATAAATCTTATATTCTCTCCAAAATGTACATATTTTTATAAACTATTTGATTATTTCTTCTATTTTATCATAATTTTCAAATAAAGCATAAAAATAAAATATTAACTTGTAAAAAAATAGCTTTATTTTTTAATTTAATATATTTTCATAACCATATTATAGACCATGATCATACATAATTTTATCCCTAATTTTACATCATGATATTTTTTGAATGATAGTGTTCTCCATGTATTTTTTAATAATAATAAAAAAAATTACATTCTCTTGAATATTTGCAACATAATGAGTTGTCTGCATTATACTCTATAATAATTGTTTTATAATGGTTTCATACATAATGTATATTAGTATTTCCACATAAACTATTATTAGATATATCATAATAACAATAAATAAATATTTAAAACAAATTAGAATTATAAAAATAATTTGATAAAAATACATGAACATTTAATCATATACGGGATCCACCATAATAAATGGGATTTGATGGATTAATGGGATCAGAATAATTATAACCATATACATGATAGGTATTCTTTAATCCATGCATGAAATTATTAGATAATTATAAAGGAGAACTCATATATAACAAACTAAATATCTTGGAGAGGTAGGGGATGTTGTTAATGGGGGTGGCATAGATGTGGGTGGAAACGGATATGATGTGGGAGGATAAATCATGGGATACAAAATATGATATCCTGGAAGGAGATTCTATTTGATATCATGATAAATTAATATATTCTTTCAACATATTGTACTGAACATACTCGATTGGCCATTTTGTTCACCACTGATAGTAGACAGACAGAAGAATAATTGTCTCCCAGATGGTTATTCTTCAATTTTTTTAAATGGAAAATAATGTGACATTTAACTTACATTAGTTTGTATATATTGTAAATATTATTATTACAACACGCAATAGTTGATGTTTTCCATTTTATGTATTCATTTATCAATCTCAAACAATCTATTCAGAGGCATTTGATTTATATTTTTTATATTCTACATAAAAATAAAATATAATTTTTTTTAAATAATACATTACTAATTTGAAATAAAAATAAGGCATAAGAGTTTCAATGAAATTACTTACTCATATTATTTATCATTTCAAACAATCTATAATAATTTAGCTACCTTAAATAAGAAAAAATACTCGAAATTAAAATAAGGATTAAATTGTGGAATAACATTATCTACACATAAAGATTAAAATGTAAAATATTTTATGGTATATTTAATGAAAAAATAAATTTCAACATTCTTGATGAGTTTAATAGTTAATTTATAATACATTTTAAATACTATGTTCTTACAAAAAATATCAAAATAGAAATATATAATTTTTAGATAATAAAAACATCAATTTGATATTAATTATTTTCTTTCTATAATAACTCATAAAATTTTACTCTTCCCCTTAATAGTAAATTTTATATCACATCCATATAATTTAGTGTTTTAGTATGTAATATTTTCTGAACAGATAATTGGTCATACCAGTAATGATTTAAACTATTTTATTATATTCTTCAGAATTAAGAATGGGTGGTATTATGTATTTTGATTGTTTCTGTACTTATAGGTGTAATAAATGATTGATTCTTATAATTATGTTGGTATAATAAAGATGTAAAAAATTTAGTCTACACACAAACATACTATAATCATTTAAATTTTAAAATATTTACACAAATTAATTATAATTATTGATCCTAAATATTAGTTTTCAATTTTAGTAAAATTACTTTTTTCATGATATAAAATATCATAGAAATATGATTTTTTATGATTATTATAAATATATATTTCTAAGTCAAATATGTATAAATAATTCAACTAAAAAATTTCTAACTTAATAGTTAACACATCAAATAATTAACAATGACTCATAGAATCTGTTAGGTCAAAACTACTTTTTTCTATTTTGGTTAATTTCATTTAAAATTATATCTATAGTTATATATACCTAACTTGAGTGATAATTATGATATTTTAAGTATAGAAATATCTTAAAATAATTCGTCTAATGTGAAATATTTTAAATCCATAGTATAAAATTTAATCACTTTAATTGAATGTGTTGTGTTGAAAATACAATTTCTTGTTGTGGACATATTTTGTTTTTTAATATTATATATAGATATAGAAACCATAATTGAGTGATTATTATTGAATTGGATTATTGAGATAATATATAAAAATTATCCATATAAATAAAAACCTATTTTAAAATTTTATATATTATAAAATTCATATGAATTAAATGCAACAATTGTTTCAAAACTATTGGTTTATCTTATGGATAATTACAATTTTTTATTATATTTATAATTAAATAAAAAATAATTGAGTTATTATTTTTATTTTATAAGGATTAAAAAATATAAAAAATTAATTCAATTACACCTAATACTTTTTCAGCCCTTTACAAATTAAAAAATTAAACTAAATACATTGTAATTGTTGATAGAGAACTATAGTTTTAAATTTGGGTCAACAATCATTTTTTGACATTAACTATAGTTATATCAACTATAATTTTGTGATCTATTCTTAATTGAAAATATATTGAAAATAAATGAGAATACATACACTAAAACCATTACTATTTTAACTTTTTTAAGGTTACAATTTCCCCATGTTACAAAAACTATTCTGTCTGAATTACAGTTATCAATATTAGTCTAACACGGGTTATTGATGATATATTAACTAATATCTTCTTAAATTGAGTTAATATGGTCATAATATTAATATTAGATAGATATTACTATATATTATAATTGAAATGAAATAAAATTTTGTTTAACCATATATAATTAGAAGGATTTGGTGGCAAGATATCATGTTCCTAAATATTTTATTAGAAGAATAATACTAGAAAAAGAAGGTATTAAAAGGGGGATTCAAAAATAATGGTATGGAAATAATCAAATACAACAACCTCAACCAAATATGAAAAAAATTCTAAACCACAATACACCATATTGATCTAGACACCGTAGCTTCCCATTTAGATAGTACATACACAGTGTGATTTACATTAATGTAATCATTTCCCCCATTATGTAAAATATAATCGACATGATTATTATAATAACTATGTGATATCAACATTTTCTAATAGACATTCCTCAAATTCACTATATGTATATCCAATTCCAAATAGATATCAGATTTCATCTGTAGGGACCACCTACCATAACCGACAATAGACCTAACTCCCTTGATAATATCACATACTTATTCTTCAATTGCATGACACTTCCTAATAAAATCATAAAAACATCCCTTAATTAGATGATAATGAGTATGGAAGTTGTCACCATAAACCAAAGATCCTGGTGCACCTGCGGTCTACCCATACACATTAATATTCATCAACCTAAATATCATTAGGTTGCATATATTATATTTATCCACCAATGGCGTTTTTACCATACCACTAGCCCAAATATTCCTCAAGAAATCTATTTCTGATGAATAATTATTCATTGATCCAATTTGGATTTGGGATACAATCATGATTTACCTAGGAATTATACTAATAGAAGACTAAAAATAGGGGAAATTATGTCCAAAATATACCCGATTTTATGCCCTCTGTAAAATTGATATGGTGGTAGATGTTGTTGTGAATAGAATATATTTTACAGGTTCACTATATCTTACATTACATATCTATTCCATCAACACCTCAACACACCCATATTCAATGTTGTAGCTGAAATTTTCCTGCCCATATAGACATATCCTTCAATGGAACATTCATAAAACAAATATGTGATAGATAGTCTTTACATCCTAAAGACAAAAGATGATGACAAAGGAAAGTTGAATCCATGCATGATGGATGGTTCCATGTAGAGGAAACCCCTATAATTATATTCACAATAAAAAGAGAAATAAAACTATTGAAATGTAAGGATATTTAAATCCCATCATCCATAATGTAATACTGATAGATCCATTTCAAGAATACCTATAACAATAAATTGTTATGAAAACAATAGTCTAATTCGTTTTCCAAACTTATGTATCATAATAAGTGTACTCATATCTAGTAAATTATAAATTTTGATATTTGGAAGCATCTCATGAACATTTACATTACCCGTTATATCATAAATGGTGACATATTTCATAGAATGAGGAATATAAACCTCCTCATTTATTGGACTTCAAAAATGATGGTGTACTATACCAATTCAGTGACGACCGCTTATAGTCCATTGACCATGATTAAAGAATTATGTCATGATGCGACTAATTAATAGTAGTCAACATAAAAGAAGGAACCTATTTAGAATATCCATTCTATGTTCTGGGAATAAATCATCAGGAATGAAATTCCAATAAAGGTCTATCTAAAGAACGGTAATTATAGGTGTACAGTCTAATGAATGTCTCATTAAAAACCCAAAGATCATTGATTCTCATTCCTACCATATCCATAGGACAAACATAAAATTTCTAAAAAACTATTATCATCATCCTTTGAATAATTGAACCAGCCCAAATAAAATTTTGAATCATGATTTCCAACTCCTTAATGAATTTTCAAGGCCATATAATTAAAAAATACATTAAAAAAATATCACTTATCACCAAATTGAAAAAAAAAGTTATACATGATTATGAAAAAGTCATACCTTTCCATTTTTCTAGTTTATTATTTATTTTGGAACAGATACTCAACAAAGAACATCTTTTCACATTATCCCTGAATAATAGTTCACCAAGTTACATAAATGGAAGGGGGCCTATCTTAACACAAAGATCTATCCCACACCCTATTTTTCATAGAGAATATAACTACTACCCTAGTAACTAATGTGGGCTTTTCCATCTAATAACATGACCACCAACATCCTCATAAAGCTAAACAATGCATTTTATGCAAGAGATAGTAACTTGTCTAGCTTTCCATAATAGAAGAATATCGTCGTCATCTAAAATATGTGAGCTTATAAAGAATCCTCTTCCAACCATAATCAGTTTATTAATATAAACCCCAAATATATAATTTGGAAAAAAATCATGTAATCTATAGTAATAGATATGAGAAAACATGATAATGGATCTCCCTTCCTTTACGAATATAGTGAACAGGAAGAAACCCCTCAAGGAACCATTCATAAGAATATTGTTCATCAAACTCATGAGGATGAAACTAACCATCTTAATAAAGATAAATGAAAAACCATACATTATCATAATACAAAAGATAAATTTCCTTTTTTATTGTTTCATACTCATTGGAGATGTCAATTTTAAAATCCATATTACCATCCTTCTTCTTTTTCTTAATGATGTTGGCACATTATGAAGTATTGTATAGAAAATTATGAATTCTTGTAATAGGTAAAAAACAAAATTTATTTTCAACATAAAATACCTCAAGAATATCACTCATTATAGAATACATTATTTTTATGATGAATTTTGGAGTTTAAATCTCAATAAAAAGAGGTTCAAATTCTGAAATTTCTAGAGAATTCACTTTTTTTAAATCACTAAAATAAAGTTAGAGTTCACCCAAAAATTGATGGATGCATGCCTGAATAATTATATCACATAATTGATAACCTAGAAAAAAACATTTTCCAAGTTGACCATAATTAATTTATTAGTGAAACTATCAGGTCAAGAAAACTATCATTTTATAGAGAGAAAAGGTATGCCTTTATTTCCTTTTCATTGGTGACCTCAACATGTCTCATATACAAAATATCATCAATTGTATCTTTGATATTATTGATTGTTTTTTCAGTTCATTTTTATCCATTTTCCAATTACATTTCCTCAAAATATATAGTTGAAGCATTATAATTTTCATTTCCAAAACTATATAAATTTACACTAATATTGATTGTAGTGAGGTGAATTCATTCATTCTTCTCTCTATGCTGGCAGTGAAAGTTCCTTGAGTTCCCTTCTCCCTCCATATGCCACGTGACATTAAATAGATTAATATATAGATTATCTTTATAATAAAGAATGCCATCATTGCACAAATAGGGAATTCATTTCCTCTCGGGAGGGAACACCGTTGATTTTTTTAGTTACTTAGAAAAGGTCCTAGTGATTTTCAACATCTTTGATATCAAAGTCTATCATGGAAACATAATATTTTATCTATTTTTTAGCCTTGATTTTACACATATTAGCTTGGTGGATAAATTTTCTGAGGGATTTACATAACAAAAAAATCATCTAAGATTATAAAATCATATCCGTACATCATGGAATGACAATAAAAACATTGTTGAAAATGAAAGGTAAAGTCGATTACCTAGATTTATTGTGAAAAATATCAACAAGAAAAGGGTTATGGTTAAAATGTTATTTAGGTATGGTGAGGATATATATATCAATTCAATCATTCCATTCATCAATTTTTACAAAAAAAAACTGTCTTGTTTTTTGGCCTACCACCCATTAAGAGTAAGCCTACCCTATGTGAAATCAACCCACACAAGAGGAACCTTACACAAATTGCATTTATAAATTTATGAAGAGAACTCATAGGTAGCTAGAATAAATAAGTTAACTCCAATTCCTTTCATCCAGTAGTAAGATAACAATGAAATAGATCACTAAGATCAATCCATTACCCATATTATCATAGATTCATTCTAGACCTCTACAAAGATATTTACTTCTTGTATACAAATAAAAATTTTATACAATGCTCATAGATAATTTTGGACCCCTATTTCCAACAAAAATAATAATGCAATATTGTTTTGTAATGCATGAGTGAAGAGTAATTATATCATACTTTAGAACCCAATGAGACTCCATATCACCATTATACATATTATTAGCAGCAAATTAATAACTTGGGGAATTCAATTTAAAATACATCAAGCTTTAAAATGTCATTTTTGATTCAAAAATACCAATAAGGATGGGATTTTCGGTCATAATGACATTCTTAAGGGCTATGGTTGTGGGAGAGTTTTCAATATATTGACAATTCCAAAATGGTTCGTTCATTGAATATGATATCTGAGCCATGTTCGAGGCATATCTCTATGATATTCCCTAATTTGATCAATTTTCATTATACCATTTTTTCCCCTTCCCATTTCAGCTACACAATCTTCAATATTACATCCACCCTCAACTTGATTCATATAATCCTAACCATTCTCAAATGAGGATGAATCCTTAAAACTTTCAACCCAAAAAAATCCTCTTAAATGGATGTACTTAGAATGTGATTGTACAAGTTACTATCACTAGTATAAATATTGTCTTCAACGTCAGTTTTTTTAAATTATGAAATCAGTTTTTAACCGAAGCTGAAGCTTCCGACGTAAAAAATAGGTTCCAAAAAATCAATCTGTTTCATTTTTTGCGTTGGTTTCCTTAAAAAACTATGCCAAAAAGTAAAAAAATAGTTTCGGCATCATTTTTTGAAAAACACCCATTCCATAAATGAAATAAAAAATATTGTTGGCGTTGGTTTTTACAAAAAAATGGTTCCAAAAATAACTTTTTCATCTTCCATGTTTTAGAGAATTTATTAATATTCTATTTGATATGTCATGGAGAAAAAAAAGAGTTATGGATCAAATTTATGGTCGTAGAAAGATATAATTGCCAATGTTTCAATTGTTACAACTCGTTTCAAACAAATTTCAATAAACATAAATTAAAATCGCTTAAAACAAATTAAAATGGTGATCAATAATTAAATTTACACCATAGTTGGTAAATCTTATTTTAATGTTATATATTTAAAATTTGACAATAATAATAAATCATCTCTATAAGAAAGCTAATATAACTATTTTGAAATGAAGGAAAAGAATAACAACAAAACTAAATGATTCAAATAGGTACTGTGTTTAAATTAACAATTGAATCTGCATTGAAAACATGATTGAATTGAAGAGGATGAAAATGTTGAATGAAGGATAAAATGGGTTTGTATATAGTAAAAAAAATTGATAGCATTGAATGGAAATGTAGGAGAGATTTTAAAAAGTTAAATGTGCATTTTGAAAAAATTTAAACATTGATCTCGCGTATTGGTGAATACTCTTTGGCGTCATCTTTTTAGTAAATTGACGCAAAAAATGCCAATATATATCCTTTTTGGTGTCTCATTTGAAATAATATGATGATAATAAGTAATGATGAAATTATTTATCAAGTCATTTTTTTCAAAAACCAGCGTGAAAAAGTAAAAAAAATATTCTTATTTGTGTCAGTTTTAAAAAAATTCGACCCTAACATTTAAAAGGAAACAATTTTTCGTGTCGGTTTTTTTTCAAAGATGACACCAAAAACGAAAAAAAATTACAATGTTTTAGATAATTTCATAAGAATTGAATTTACTGGTCATGAAGCTAAAACAGAGCTACGGATTAAAATTTTTGATCTTTGAAAGATGGAATTCTTTAAGACTTCTATTAGAGAAGATCAATTTCCAACAACCATAACTTTTAATCCGTAACTTTGTTTTTGCTCCAAGAACTGTCAAATTGATGATTATGAAATAATATAAAAAATTGTAAAAAAAATCTTCATTTTGGCATTGTTTTTTGTAATAATAGACTCCAAAAATAAATTTTTTAATTTTTTCACAACGGTTTTTAAATAAAATGATGAAAAATTTTAAATGAAAAGGCTTTTTTGCATCTGTTTTTTTCAAAACCGATGCAAAAATTTTTTTGTTTTACTTGTTGCCATTGGTTTTAAAAAAACCACAGAAAAATTTAATAATAAAGCACCTTTTCATGTTTATTTTCTCAAAATCGATACCAAAATTTTTTTTTTCTTTCGGCGTCGGTTTTTAAAAAACCCACCCAGAAACAAAAAAAAATATTTTTTTCATCGGTTTTCATAAAAACTGAAACAAAAAATGAAACAAAAATAAAATGTTTTTAGATAATTTCATATTCTTCAATTTGAAAAGTCGTGGAGTATAAATGTAGTTACGGATTAGAAGTTAAGGTATTTGAAAGATGGAATTCTTTAAGACTTCTATTAGAGAAGATCAACTTCCGACAAACATAACTTTTAATCCATAACTCCGTTTTTGCTCCATGACCTTTCAAATTGATGATTAAGAAATAATCTAAATCTTAATAAAAAATCTAATTTTTGGCTTCAATTTTTCTAAAAACCGACGCCAAAAATATATTTTTTAAATTTTTCGCATCGGTTTTTGAAAAACCGAGGCGCAAACTATTTTATTCCTTTTTTGCGTCTGTTTTAAAAAAAAACCGACGCCAAAAATTCTCCAGAAAAACATATTACGTTGTTTTATATGAAACTGATGTCATACTAACGTTGTTAAAAACCATTTTTCTACTAGTGTATTTAATCATTTATGAGGAATTATACTTGCAGTTTTAGTATATGGAACCTAAAAGAACAAAACTTCTACCTTATCAGTATGTGAAGGGACATCCACAATCTATAAAACACATTTCATGCCTTATTTTCATACATAACTAACCATCACAACAGATGTATTACGATAAAAATAGATAGACGAGGGGAGGAAGACACCATCGTGACCAGTAGGGGAAAAAATACTAGCAATTGTCCTTAAAAGCAGTCTGCTCAGATTTGATGGAACCATCATGCTCGATATCCCCAACAATAACCAAGATGGCATGTTCTATTTTCATATTAGATGAAACAATATTTTTATTACCTGTAGGAGTATTATTATCCAAATAATTTAAAGAATAACCAAGTGTTATCATACTCATGGAATTATTAGCATTTTCTCCCTCAACCTCAGACTATGATTAATTATTGGCATGGAGAATGACTGAAACAACGTCAACATTAAATGTGATTCTAACTACATCAGAATGAGATCTATAATTCATCTCTGAAACCATAGAGGTCATAGGAATTAAAATAGGTTCTATAATGACATCATTCATAGTATTTTAGTTATTAGACCCATTAAAAGGACTAGAAACCCCATCATTGGATGGTCTAGGCTACTGATCACACGATTTACAAATTGATAATTATTGTTCCCTTTATAAATCCTAAAGGTACCACCATCATAACCAACGATTTATAAATGGTTGTACAATTTATCTATATTAAATTCATATGTATTATGCCATCAAAATTCAATTCAAGAAGAAATTTGGGTTCTCCATATATAGAACATCCAGTTTGACGTTTTTTCGAAACTTTCATCGGTGCACGTGCATCCTTCTATGGAGGGTGCATAGCGTTTTCCCCACATTCCTGCTTTCCAAAGGTGGGCAACATTCATCGCATATTTATGGATGTTTTCTCCTTGATTTAAATGGGATGATGGGATTTTGGTTCTTCCTATAGTAGATTTCCCCTCGGAACTCATCTCCTAGTCCGGGTCTCCCTTATAGACTAAGACGTTGTTCGTGAAACTCTTCACAATGCCATTTCTTCTTGGATTCTGGTAAATTACAATGCTTATGTTGGGACATTCCATGGGGACTGGTAAGGTCATCTACCTTCAGTCTAGGGAGTAGTCACGATGGATATCCCTGGAATGTCTGGATGTAGGAACACTAGAACATATGGGTTTTTTCTCTGTATTATAGGACTTCTCGAGGGTGTAGAATCCATAGGAATCAAACGTTGAATGTGGAGAATTATATTCCATAAGCATGTATCTGATGTTTTCCCCAGCATCCCATGTTTAACATAGGGTATGTTGCGAATTTAACGTCTAGTGGATATGGATCAGAATAATCATAACACTAACTTTAGTGGATGAGATGGTTGAAACCCCTGGAGGGAAGACTAATGTTTCGGATAACATGTGGTTAGTTTCCTGGTTACTACTAGGAGTAGTGAAGAGATGAATTGGCATGATGTCAATAGGATTTGGTGTCCCGGGTATTATTCATGATTGATAATGGATGGTTATGTTAAGTGGATAGAGAATGGGAGAGGTCGACTTGAGGGCGACATAGATGTTGGGCTTGAGCCTCGAAGAGACCTCCTATGCGTCCCCATGGTAGGAAATCAATGTCCACATTGTTAAGAATTTGGGGTATTGATTCGGGGTGTGTGAATGGGACAATGACCATATGATTTTCTAGGGCTTAAGCGTGGTTAGCATCCCCAGGTTGGACTTACACCACTAGGACATACCAGGGATATGGGTCTCAACAGAATAGACAAACAGTTTACCGCTGGCTTTTGGTTGACAACAGCTTACCGCTGAACTGGAATCTTTGCGGCTTAACGCTGCATTAGGTAACAACAACATATTGCTGGATGGGTTCATAGTGACTTACCACTAGATGTGGTCACAACGGCTTACCGCACGATGGGGTCACAATGGATTATTTGTGGATGGGGTCACAAAGGCTTACTGTTGGATGGGGTCACAATAGTGAACCACTGGATGGGGTCACAACGGCTTACCGCTGGATGGGGTCATAATGGCTTACAACTAGATGGGGTCAAAATCGATTACCATTAGATGTGGTCACAATGGATTTCAGCTGGTTGGGGTTACAATGGCTTACCACTGGATGGGGGCACAACGGCTTACCTCTAGATGAGGCTTCACCCCAGGGATGCTTCTTACGTACCTTGCCTTAGAAAGGATAAAAATCCACATAGTTTAGAAGGATTAGGAACTAACGTAAAGATGGTCGGGACCAATGTGTGTTGGACTGAACCTCAGGAAGGCTTCCTACATACCTTACCTAGGCAAGGATCATTGTCCACATATTTCGGGATGGCGGATGTAGTTTAATGTTGTGGAAGAAGAAAAGTGGGAATGAAATTTAACGTCATGCGGGTTGAAGGTGGTCCATTGTGAAGGGGGTCAGAACCTATGGCTATTGGGATTAAACCTCAGGGAGGTTTCCTATTTACCTTTCCTTGCCGATGATAAAAAACCAAGTAGTACAGGAAGGATAGGGAACTGATGTGAAGGGGGTTGGAACCAATGGGTGTTGGTCTTGAACCTCAAGGAGGATTCCAATGTACATTTCCATGGTAAGTATCAAAGACCACGTAGTTCAGGAGTAGTGGGAACTGATGTGATGATGGTTGGGACCAATGGGTGTTTGTATTAAACCTCAGGGAGGCATCGTACGCACCATTCCCTAGCAAGGATCAATGTCCACATAGTTTGGGAAGTATTTTTTAGGGCTTACACTCTATGGAGGCTCAGAGAGGATGTCATGGTCAGTTCTTTCTCTATGCCCAAAGGAGTGAAGCACTGTGTGACAAAAAACATGTAGGAATGACGTGACTATCATGTTGCGAAAGGTGTGTCTGTGGGAAGTGGAATGCGGATTACACTTATTTAGTGGAACAAAATTAAATAGGGTCTTACACATGGTCTGCATCCTAAAGTGGAAATAGGGGCATACGTGTGGTTAAAAGCCTATAGTGATGGAGATTAGGACATACTCTAGGGTGGAGGCTAAGGTGGCGACAAATCCCAAAGGGATAAGGATTTCTCATTGAAGAAAGGAGGGTTCATTGATGCCCAACTGGTCCTTGTAACTGAGGAAGAGAGGAGGAACAGGGGTGATAGCTCATGCTATAAAATCATGGGGCTTACACCAAGGTGTTTTCCCTTCCCCTATAGAGCGACACCTCTTCGATAAAAGGATCTCATTCTATTTAAGGAATGATTTCAATCCCGTGTAGACCAGTGGGCATTCAGAATGTCCATGGTGGCTAACTCATTATAGGATGCATTGGTAGAGGTCATTGTTTAACGTCATGTGTTGAGGACGATGTTGTTTGGTAGTTTAACGTCCTGTTACTTAGACGAGGTTGGTCCACTCCACACCCCTTAGGACATACATAACTAATACCTCTCACCACTTGGGGAAGGGAAGGCATTAGAAATTTCATGGTGAAGGGGTTTTATTGAGTGATCCATTGAGGTGTCCACATAAGAATGGCTAGCTGAAGAAGCAATATCCATTAGCGTGCATATGAAAAAAACCATGAGGGGAAGCAACACAATGGGAATCACCACCCAAGGGACTTCGAAATTACTCTATGAAAACCTGGAGGGTCGGACTAGAAAAGGGTGTGCGACACAGGTGTGTTCCACGTATGAGGGGCTCGAACACAATTCCATATGTTAAGGATGACACATCGAGCACACAAGGAGGGTTGCGCGCAAGATGAGCAGTTTGCGCGCAAAAAGAATCGGTTGGGTACAAACTGAAAGGTTTCACGCAAGAAATGACAGGCTTCTTGCAGGTCAGGATGGTTGTGCGCTTGAGAGGTCTGATTCATGAATAATCATTCGCCCAAGAGAGATCTTTTGTGCTCAAAGGACCTCACGTAAAAGTAAATGTATGAGTATCTCAACCAAGATGGCCCACCCAATGGAGGACAAATAGAAGATGGGTCACTCAAGATCCAATACCTGAAGGTTGTGGTGTTTTCTCGTGGTTGCGGAAGAAGTTTCTTTAGAATAGTTGAGTGTCGGTTCATCTTCTGTTATCGTCCCCCACAAGGGAATGTAGACTTTGTTTTAATGTTGATTTCCTCGGTGGTAGCGCGTGAAGGGGCGCTACATGCAAATTTCTGTTTGATGACGCTATAGGCGCACATAGGGTGGCTGCTCACAAACACACAATTTACATAACATTGCGCATGAAAATTGAGAGATTCATGCAATGACGCACTGGACGTTGCATTAGGCGTGTAATAGGGGCACTATGTACAAAGGAACAGTTGGCATCACATCGTGCAAGATTTTGCGCGCTGGAGGGCCACTTGCATGCATACCCCGAATCTTGTGCACACCTACCTCCCAGGTCCCAGAAGATTCTCTTTCCTTCCCATATTAATTCCTTACTCTTTTATTCTCCGGATCCAGTCTTTCTCTGAATATCGGTGTAAAAAATTGTCCCCCTGAGAATCAAATCTGAAAGGGAACCCAATGGTTGGATTTTGAGGGTATGCTGAAAAGTTAGTAACCTTTCTTTGGGGCATGAAAAAATGAATTTTGCACGTGCAAACTGGTTTTTCACCCATAACAGGCACATTTTCACCTATAAATAAGCTTAGGTCCCCTACCTAGGCCCTACTATGACTTTTTCCGCACAAATGGTGATTTTCACTCATGTACGAAAATGGTCCCGATCAATGTGTAAGGTTTTGTGGCCGACTATGGGTTTTTTCATGTTTTCCTAACATATTCACGCAATCCAACATTCTTTCACGCCATGTTATATTTTGTGTGCTGGATTTTCATCATTTGTGCTAATTCCTCTGAATTTCCAAAATGGCCACTCAACAGACAGATGTCGAGAGGGATGTTACTGCTACTGCAAGAATAACTCAAATGATCATATACCCTAAGATTCTTTACACGAGGAGGGTTGTGTCTGAAAACCAATTTAGTTATGGCATTCTTATGCATTCTCAAAAAGATTATGTCTTGTGTGATAGCCTACCGCTTTGGATCTTCGGCCATCGAGAGGAGGTGTTGATGCCTGGTTTCGAGACAGACACACTGAGGTTGTGGGTGACGTGCATGGATAGTCTTCCACATTCCCGTATTACAAACAATGGCCATACTACTAGTAAAACAGAGAACACATCAATCTATGTCCTAAATCCAAATTCCATAATGGTTGTGTGAAGTGATCCAGTTCCCAATGAATCTCCCACTATTTATGCAACAACATTCAGAAGCAGCATTACTGATGAGATGAACGGTTGGCAGGAATGTAATTTTAGATCCAGGGGAAACCACACCAATGAATGGGAAAGGGCGTACTAAATACCTCAGAAATGCGAGGAATTTGGACAGGATCAGAGATATATTGAGCTTTTTGAGGACATATGGATGTTCCAATTTCACTTCTACCCACGGTAGGACTTTGTAGAAGAGATATTCAGTTATTGATCCCCTAATACCAAACCCTTCCACGTCTACCATGGGGAGGTGGGTATCAGTGTGTGGGATGTACAGTGTATCAGGGTAGTCCCCTTAAAGGGGTAATAGTACAACGAGTTCCTACAGACGGGGAACATATGGGGGGATAGGACATGCACCCCAATCCTTTCAGGGCACCTACAGGAGCTGTCTAAGTAGGAGCTAAAAATAAAATAAATCCTAACTGATATACCCAATTCAGGGAGGTTTATTCTTTTATTGATGCAGGATACACCTGTGAAGAGGCTGGGATGAGTGAAGCAATTCCTGAACACATCTCAAAGGGGAAAAGTAGGCTAATACTGGAGGTTTCTAGAGACAAGAGAGTGCCGGTTGTGGGGATTTCAAATTAATGAAATTCAAAACCCAAATGCGCATTATGTCGGGTTCTTTGCTGCATTCATTAGAGGGTGGTTGTTTATAGTGAGGGAAAAAAGGATGGGTGTCTTCCCAGGGATGCTAGCTATGGTTAGTATTATGGTGGAAAAGTATAAGGTTAACCTATGGGGTGCCAGTGTTAGCTAGGATGTACAGTATTCTAGGGTGTATCTTGAGGGGAAGCATGAAAAGGAGGATATGCGGACTGTTCCAGGTTCTTCATGGTTGGGTCGCAACTCACTCTGGTAGGTATTACTTCCTGAATACTATTTCTCCCCATCTAACGATATGTGGCCATCCCTCTTGAACATCGCAGGAATCCATCCATTAACACTCAGAGAAGAGGGGTTGAGTTTAAGATCATTAGCCACTAATACTTTGACTTCCACACATTCTAAACCCCAGTTGGTCAAATGTTGGATGACAGTTGGGGGCCATTAGAGTATAAGGAGTACCTAAAAAGCATCCAAGGATGTGTACTAGTTTCCTGGATTGATGAAATAATCTATTGAGAACCGTATGTGTTGACCAGGTTCACTAGGCAACTTGGGTGCATGCAACGGATTCCAAAAAAAAGTGTATACATAGGTTCATGAAGAATTCCATCCTTGTATTCTCCACCAACTATGGCCTATGGTCATGATGGATGGCTTCTGTGAAATCATCACTATTACACCCACTAACGTCAGTGTGGGCCTCTCAACAGAATATGATTAACAATGGATGAAAACATACCCTGAGGAAATTCATTGGAAACACATCTATAAAATCAATGTGGATAGTCTAGAGGCCAAAGATAAAGAAGGTAGACAGTGTGCCTCATGGAAAGAGTGGATTACAATATGCAAGGTAGCTAGCATGGTATAGGCAGGTACGTCATCGGTAGGAACATCACAAATTGAGAATGTGCTTCACTCTTCCTGGGATAGGGGGTCTCGTATGCGGCCTCGTGGGCCAACTATGAAGCTTCTGGGAAAGAAACACTAGTACCTTCAAAATTCATCTTCGGATACCATCTTGCATTCATTGTGGTCCGCTTAGAGAAAGTTGTGACAATACATTTCAACCAAAGAGTTGTGGCAGAGGTTAGTATGCATCGGGCATGATCTTCCAGATGTAGGGAACATCCAAATTATGTATAGGGTAATATTTCATCAATGGCATGTGTACCTGACAGCCATGGATATTGTACTCATGCCAACAAGGGTGGTATGAAGAACCACATCTCCTGGTGAAAGTTATGCTCGGCCAGGAGCATGACCCAGGGAAGCTTCAATCCAAGGATGAAGGCATCAGGGAGAAAGAAGAGGAAGAGGAATAATAAGAATAAGAGGAAGAAGAATATGGTGGAGATAAAGAAGAGTAGGAGCATCAGGATGAAGGTCTTGGTGGAAAGGGACCCTAAGAAGCTCCTACTTTCCGGTGAAACTCTCGAGAGAAAGAGGCCAGATCATAGGCTCAGACATAGAGCTGTATGAGTATCTTGAGGAAAGTTTAGCTCTTAAATCCACCGGTCCTTATTTTTCACAATCTCAATACATCAACCGAATTATGTCCAATTTAGGAAAACTAGGTTGTGGTTTCCAAGGAAGCCTTCCCCCCAGGGGATGAGGATGTGCCTAGGAAGGCAGGAGAGCCTTCTCAGAATCCTATCCTCAGGGTTGAGCATGGTAGGGTGCTGACTATTGTAGGAGTGGACAAATATGATTCAGAAGGAAGAGACGAGATAGTGGCCTTTGAGACCCCCTCCATTCCCACCATTCAGGAGGGGCCAATGCTGGCGATCAAGTTGACAAGTGCCAAAGGATATCCGGTAATGGAGGTCCCCGCCATGATACATGCATTGGACACTGCCGCACATGGATCATGTATGTCCATATTCATCAGCTCTCATCATTGCTGGAAAATTCAGATAATCAAGATGTTGATTCTCGATGCAGTGATCGCATGGATTGAGGCCCGACAAACCAACGAGTTTTGGACTTCTGTGGGGACCCTTCCCATGGGTACATCATCCTTTATAGAAGTAACTATTCTAGGTGTCCCTTACCCAGATCATGATGAGCTAAAGATTGAAATGATGGTTGGAAATGTTGTCGGGGCAGAGTTTCAGGCCAATGAGTTTGAATTTGCTGATGAAGGAGTTCTTTAACAGGTCCCTTCCATCAAACTCCTGGAATCTTTTCCCCAATACAGGCCTGCAGACTGCAAAGAAATCAAATATTATGACTCAGAAGTTGTTCAAGAGAGCCATATGACACAGCACAAGGCATGGCAGTTCATCGGACACTTTCTTAGCCTACCACGGGTTGAATGGCTATGCCGGATGGGGTAACTTTACACCTAACTACTCTTTATCAGCACTAGAGGGGTATATGCTCTCCATTCTCATGTAATGATCTAAAATTATGCGGTGGAGAACATATGGGAGGTCAACCGACGTTTTGATGTTTTCAAGTGCCAAAAAGATTCAGACAATACTCATGCATTCCTGGAGGCGGAGCAGGAGGTTCAATGCTTTGAGGAAGAACCGAAAGGAAGGGAGGAATTCATTGCAAACCAATCTGATCTCATTGAGTGATTAAAGGCCCAGCTTGCAAATTCTTAGGACTAGATAGTGCAGGCGAATCACCAAATGACAGAGTTCCGAGAGGAACAATCACTAGTATAAGACCATGCTAATGAGTTACTCCCTACCGCTACTACCGAAGAGAAGTATCTTAGGGGATGGGATGTGATGTTGGAGGCCATAAGTCAAAAGGTAGCGGAATTGGAATAGTACATTGTAAACTTTGATCCTTAAGGGAAATTTTCTGTCTGAACCCATAGATTCTTCCGTCTTTACTATTTCAAATTATGAATTGTATTTATCATCAGAATGTGTGCTTATTTATTTCAATGTACTCTGACCATAATCCCAAAATAAATAGAAACCCATTCCCAAGATCACATGGGGAATGCCCGATGAGATAAACAAGGGCTGCTCACACTATTACTTCATTAAAATATTGGAGTTCCTACCATAATTCAGACATGCATGTTTAAAATGACCCATTCAGGATTACAAAGTGACAAGTGATCACCTGACTAGATAATGAAACACCCAGGATAGTCGAACTATCACTTCCCAAATATGCTCTAGTGCCTGAGTGGGGTAATTCCAGGGGCATTTGACTTAATCTGAACATAGGGGAGTGGAAATTCTAAATCACAATAAAAAATTAACAAAACTATAATGATTGTGTCATAATGAAAAATAAATGTTGACCATGTTCGAAACAGAGTGTCCTTATTGTGTTATCCTGAAATGGGGATAACAAAAGAGGGTTGACCGCTGACCATGTTTGGAACACAGGGCCTGACTCAAAATGTCATTCATTAGTCTTTAGAACATTGTGCCTGGATAGTAGGCGACCCATAGTCTAAGAATCCATACTGTTAGGGGAATATTTTTTAGACTTGAAAGAGGATGAGGGTCCATATAAAGGTAATACAATGCATGGAGTGTGGACTGATGAGTTGTTCGAAGGGATTCCAACACTCTTGAAATTACACCACTGTGGTGAATACACATTAGGTGGCCGTATTGGTCTAATCGGGGATCATACCTGCATCCAAACAGGACTTCTCTATTGAGGATCTGGAATGATATGTAGTTTTACATCATACCAATGATGATTATAGAAACATAGTTTAACGTTGAATGGTGATGGCGGTTCACATAGTTTTACGGTTGTACTCCCTAGACCAAGGTTAACAACTTAGAGTCATGGTACGTGGACTGAAGGCTCCTAGTTTATGGTCATAAGGACTAGACCGTGATCATGGCTGAGTGGCCAGGATGGTTAATAACCCTAGGTCTGGGCCTGAGCTGGAATTCTTGGGTGTCTCTACATATCCCATAAGGAAGTGAATCAAAACAAAAGAAGCTCTTACGCATGGAGTGGCAAGAGGCCAATTAAGATAGGGTAAAACCTCTCAGGAAAGGTATTTTGTGCATCCCATGACTAACATGGGGCATCGTGAACTTGTTCAGGGTTGAACCACAATTTAGTTTCATGAGTCATGGTCATGTCAGGTCATGTAGTTTAATGGTATATGATAGGAGGATGAGTCAAATGAATTATTCGAGAAGGGGAGTATGTGGTGCAGTAGTAGTAAACCCGATGTGAATAAGGATATAATGAGTATTCACCAAACCGCATAGGATGTTCCTTAGGTCAAGTGACCAAAAGTGAATGTTAGGTTGGGGCCAAGGAAAAGAGCCAGGGAATTCATGCGTACCCCGGGAGTATTGGAATCAAGGCATACGTAGTTATGACGGTGTATTTTAACGTCATGCGGGATGATGAAAGGCATGTGTGGAATGACTATGCCAGTACACGTCCTACTAGATCTATTAATCCCATGTGATTCGTGCTTGATGTGGGAAACATGGATTAGTGATGCGGCATTCGTAGTACATGGAGGCACATGGAAATGTGATGGGATGCTAGGGGAATGACATCCCAATAACGTAGTCATGCCTTCTTGACGCTCCTAGATGTACGAAGTGGTAAATCTGAGTATGTCTGAATTCCACTAAAACATAAGGATGAAGAAATGTGTTAGTTATGATGCTTGAGAACTGGACCGCAATGATGGGGGTGTGATAATAGGGGATAACTCTTGACTACGTTTGAAACACGTCATTTGTTTAATGTTAGCCTGGAATTGGGACATACAAATAAGGGTTGACCACTGACCACATTTGAAACACAAGACCTGTTGTAAATGTTGTCTGAGGTCCTTAGAGAATATATATACTGAAAAATGCACATGGGCTGAAGAAGGTTTCCAAAAGACAAAAAGAATCCATATTCGGATCTGGGGACCCGGTCCGGGGGGGCAGAGGAGTCGCGTGAAAATAATTCATAAGTTTGCAAAAAAAAAATGCCCTTCATGGAAAGCTCCAGGATTTGCGAGAGTTCTTCGGCATGGGTGTGAAATCTTTCGCTCCCCTACCCAACGCGGTTGGTATTTCCCGCTGCCTCCATCGTAGCACAATTATTTTTCACTGAACTGTTTTTTGCATAGCTGGACACCTATATATAGAAAGAAACCCATTTTACTTTAAGGTTGAAGTATTTGAACTGGCTCTCGTGGGTAAAATTCGCCTTTCGCGCGTGCAAAGAAGGCCTTCAGGTATAGTTATTTTCAAGCCAAGTCACCCGGGGGTACACCTTCGCACAAGATCCCCTTGGTTTAGACTGAATTCTAATCCCTTCATGGTTCGCCCCCATGGAAAATCCCTTCCACTTGCGCACATGAGGGAGAATTGCTTGCAATCCCCTCCAATTACGCACACCCCAGTCATTGCGTGCAGCCCCTCCCAATTGCACAAAATTTTTACTCCATGCATGCAATTATTTCTAGTTGCACGCAATACCCCGACTCCATTTACGCTCAATCCTCACTAATTTTGCGCAAACATGGTGTTCTTCACTCAAGGATACATATATTGCACGCATTCCCAAAAGTTGTGTGCAACTCCCCGGGACCCCTCACCTTAGTACTTCCCAGCTACATCTCCACTTGTGTTCCATGTACTCCTTGGGAAAACCGTTGCACGAGTGTATAATTCCCTTCTTATGGATTCCATTCGCGGGTGTCTCTCATGCCCCAAGCACCCACATCATACACTATTTTCCTATACAACCTTCTTGGCTCGTACAAAGTAACTTCAATGTCCCCTGGATGATACCGCCCATTGCGTTTCTTTTCCTTATGCTTCTTCATATAAGCACACTAACGACTAGTGTTTCTTCTCAAAGCCATGCTAACGTGGACCCCTCAATGGTTCTCTCTATCACACCCCTCGCTACGACTTTGTCTATACCCTCTCAGCACTAATGAGTAGAGGGTACCAGTTATGTATGTCCTAGGGGTGTGGAGTGAACCCACCTCATTCAAGCTGCATGATGTTAAACTGCCAAACACCATCATCCTCATCACATGACGTTAAATTCTGACCTCGCCCCATGCCTCGATTGCAGGGTCCCCCCACCTTGGACATTCTTCATGCCCACTTTTCGCTATGGGGATGGGATCACCCCTCATAGGGGTTGATATCTTATTTATCGAATTGATGTTTCTCTGCGGGGGAAGGGAGGCCATCTCGGTCTAATACCCTCTTTTTTCTTACAGGAAGAAGGATCCCTGCTCTTCCATTCATCTTCAGTCCCCAGGGTCAGCAAAGGGTGTGATAGGGAATGGGGAACCTCTTTTCGTTGGTCCCAAATCCCTCTCCCGCTGCACATTGTCGCCATCAGGCCTCCATCCTTGAGTAAGTCCCGACTTCATGGGCTTTGGAACATGTGTAAGCCCCTGTTTCCTTCTTGAGCCACCTTAGAGTGTAATACCCAACCCAGACATTGATCAATGTCATGTCATGGTACACAGGAAGCCTCCACAAGGTTCAATCCCACCACCCGGTCATTCCGACCATCTCCACGTTGGTTCACCAACACCTTGGGCCACCTCAGAGTTTAATCCCCAACCCATTACCAAACTATGATGACTTTGATCCATGTTTGGGTATTGTACGTAGGAAGCCTCCACGAGGTTCAATCCCACCACCCAGTCATTTCGACCATCTCCACGTCTATTCGACAACACCTTGGGCCACCTTAGAGTGTAAGCCCCAACCCATTCCCGAACTATGAGGACTTTGACCCATGTCAAGGCATGGTACGTAGGAAGCCTCCACGAGGTTCAAGCCCACCACCCAGTCATTTCGACCATCTTCACGTCGGTTTTCCAACACCTTGGGCCGCTTCAGAGTGTAATCCCCAACCCATTCCTGAACTACAAGGACTTCAATCCATGTCATGGAATGGTACGTAGGAAGCCTCCATGAGGTTCGATCCCACCACAAGGTCGTTCCAACCATCTCCATGTCGGTTCACCAACACCTTGGGCCGCCTTATAGTTTAATTCCCAACCCATTCCAGATCTACGAGTACATTGATCCATGTCAAGCCATGGTACGTAGGAAGCCTCCATGAGGTTCAAGCCCACTACCCGGTCGTTCCGGCCATCTTCACGGCGGTTCTCCAACACCTTGTGCTGCCTCAGAGTGTAATCACCAACCCATTCCCAAACAATGAGGTCTTTGATCCATGTCCATTCATGGTACATAGGAAGCCTCCACGAGGTTCAAGACCACCACCAGTTACCCAACACCTTGGTCCACCATAGAGTGTAAGCCCCAACCCATTCACAATCTACGAGGACATTGACCCATGTCAAGGTATGGTTTATAGGAAGCCTCCATGAGGTTTGATCCCATCACTCCTACCTCACCCTTATCTCTCCCTCAGGCCTATGTGTCTTGGGAAGCTCATTCCCCAACCCATATGTTTCACCTCTTTTGGATCCCATCAATGTGTCCAATCTCACGGGTCACCTCCTCAGGTGTCTCATCGTCCCACCAAACCATGTGGACATTGATTCCCTACCATAGGGAAATGTAGGAAGTATCTTCGAGGCTCAAGACCAACACTACCGTCACCTTCAAAACGGTTCCATCTCATTCCCCCTCTACATCATTCAACCTTCCATCATCCATCCTGATTCTTACATGGGCCGCCACATCCTGATGAGATCACACCACCCCACTCCCCATTCCATTTGACAACATTCGGGAAGCCACCCATGTGTTGGCCCCAATATCGATGTTCCCTCTAGGGGTTCTTCAATCTGATCCACTCTTATCTGTGTTATGATCAGTCCGGTCTATCTCCAATGGACTTTAAACTTGTGGCATACCTGGTGATTAACTTGGGAAGCTGAGGAAAACCTCAGATACAATCCCATGGAATTGGATTCCCCGTGTTTTATGTGGGATTCCTCGGGCTTCCGCACCCTCCAGAAGCCCTATAATAAGAGACAAAAGACAGACACGCCAATACCCCAAGGTCCGGGCATGTCAGTGATGCCCAACATGAGTACTCCCCTAACTGAAGGTTTCTACCCTGACCAGACCCCTTGGAATGTCTTGACAGAAGCAGTTTAATAAACTGGTGTCCACGAAGATATGGCACCGGGAAGTGTTTCACGAACAACTTCTTAAGTCTATAAGGGAGACCCGGACTAGGATACGAGATCCAGGGAGGAATCTATGGAAGGAAGAACTGACATCCCATCATCCCATTTTGATCATGGAGCAGATTTCCCGGAATAAGGAATAGATGCTGCCCGCATTTGGAAAGATGGAATGCAGGGTATCTACTGTGAGTCCTCCAAAGACGAATGCGCGCACTCTAGAGAAAGCATTGAAAATAGAAATGTTGAACCTGATTTGAAGGTCTTCCTCTCAGCATGGAGACTAGTAGCATTCGATGCATCAGTGGATTAGCATGTCATTAGACCCCGTCATCTGGTACCAGGTCCCACTAAGCAAATAGCGTCCCAGACGTGAAACTCGCTAGAATTTGCGATAGTCGGGATGTTGAACATCCTGTTCTGTAATGTTTTCAGCATGGATCCCTCTTAACATCCATGGAAGATAGAAAGGCGTTGGGGAATTGGTTGTCGATTTCTTTTCCTATCAGTATTAAAGAGTTCATCTCCCTGCTTTTAGGAACCATGTTCTTGCATCTGGAACTCGTTCACCACATTCCCACTGGCGTAGTGGCATTGGAAATATCAACGCGGCCACCCCGCGTGGTTCTGTCTCTTCCATGACGGCCTCAACAACCATGACTGCTGGGCGACCACACCCCCTCTCCCGATCATAAATTATCCAGTGAATAGTAATTAATGACCTTGTACATATGTACGGGGATGAGGGGATCATCCCCACCATGAATATGGCCCGCATAGATCCCAAGGTAGCTGCTCCTCGCCATCAACTCTGCCCCCGAGGGCTGCGCAGGGAGCCACTACTCCCCACCCCAACATTCCATTGTTTTGGGAGCTTGCCCCCATAATTACTTGAAAACTCCCTTCCCTATGCCGATGAGGTAGGGGTTATCTGGGCCGGCCCGATCAGAGTCTCTCTCTAAGGGTACCGATGAGGGCTCCCCCCAGGCCGCGTCAGTGTCGCTGCACAGTTCCCTGATCCAAGGAATAGGTATGCCATGCACATACACCACCGATTCCAGTTCCTCTGACCTGGCGCCAGCGTCAGGCAAAAATGGAAGTGGACTCCCACCGTGTGGTGTCAAAGTCAGCGACTACTGTGGACCGAGGCCCCACTGACGCATATCCCAAACACCATGCATATGTTGAGTAGGGGCAGTTATACGCCCGACCTAGATCGAGGCCCAAACCGCCCCACAGGTAGGCTGGGTTGACTCTCTCAGTCGTCGGCATAGGCGATGGCAACTACGGACAAATTTGCAGTAATACCACCCAGTGTGGAGGCCCACTATATACCACCACTATAGAAGGTGTGGGTCCTCCCTGCTTCCGACCTCAGCTTGGGGGTCTGCCACGTGCCACCTTCAACCCAAGCGAGGGTCTTCCCCATGACATCAACACTCTGTATGGGGGTCTCCCCTGCGCTCACTACACTAGATATAGGGTCACTCTCCCTGCCGTAGACTTTAGGTATGGAGACATTGGACGTCCGGTCACATGCTACCATGGATGTCCTCCCCATGTCCTCATATTAGTCAGAAAAGGTCCTCCACACCATAGTGATCGAAGGGGTGGAGGCCAACTTCACATCACCAATGCCCCGCACGGAGGTCTTACCCATGATCAGCTTTACCGATATGAGTACCGTCCTCACACTGATGTAGTTAGGGTATATGAGCATGATGGTCGTACCCATGCTCCCACAGCTTTTACCTATGCATCTGTCAGCTCCATCAGAGGTCATATCCGCTCTAGCGCTTCCTACAAAGGTCCTACCCATTTCTCAATTGACATTTGCCTCGGTGCTCCTCGTACCGTGGCCCACCCTGGTGGGAGCTCTCTCCACCCAGCACCAGTAAGACCGAAGGACCTCCTCATGACGAAAGTGGTCATTTCCCAAAGGATCCACCCAGAGGTAGGAGAGAAGGTGGATTCCATAATAAGATGAATTCAGGGGATGGATGGACAGGAATCAGACCACTCCGCTTCTTAGACACCAAGGTGGAGTACGACTCAGTGCTGGAGCCCTCCCCTCAGTCCTCTTTGTCAAAGGCTGGGGTAGGAATGAGGCACATCAGCCTCCTAATCCTGGAATGAGAGGTCCATTAGATCCTTATATCACTCTGAATTTATATCTGGGAGGATGAGAACCGTGTATGTCTCCATGTACCGACCACGCATTCGCCACCGTCATCTCTAGAAGAGCCCTATGCCTTGGCTAGAGACTACAGAGATCTATTTTGGGGATCAATGGTAGAAGAGTTGTGGCATATCCCAACCTCGACAGGCGTTGATGCTGTCTCCAGGCTATGGTTTCTGGTCCATCCTATCATGATATAGTGGCCAGGTCACTACAGTCCTCAGAGGACATCCCAAGATTCGGTGGCCAGTCAGCCTGCTCACCATATTCTCTATCGGCCATCCTGTCGTCCGGGTGGTCTAATTCAATACCAATGCCAGTTCCTCAACCACCTCTAGTTGATGAGTGTGGAAATCAAGGGCCAGACCCTAAATATGATTCAAGGAGCTTCTAGACCATCTTCGCAGCGGATGACTTCCCTGAGATATTTTGGCCGGTCGTAGGACTAAATTTTTGTTCACTATAATCTATCACCCCATAAAGGATTGAATGTTTTTACTGGATCCTCTGGGCAACTCACTTCCGTCATCTCCCCTAGTGAGTATCTTATCCTAGGAGCCAATTTCACCTTGAATATATCGGCGAACAATTTCGTATGGTTGATCTGGATGCGCTGCCTGTGGCCCAGTACCCTGAGTCACCTAGTCACCACTAGGCCCTCCAACAACAATGTATTTAGTGTTTACAAGTACTCTGCAAGTTCATTAAGGAGGATACCCCCGACGTTCATGTCCATGGATGGGGTAAGTACATTTCCCTCCTCTTCATTGATATTCTCCAGCAGACCGACTCACTAGGCAACATTGAGGACATGCCCCCGAGAAGAGTTGCATCCAACATGATCAATCTGTCAGGAGGGGAAAATGAGGTGGAAATTCTTCATGGGAACATCCACCCTGATGACATTCAACCACTACTAGACCAATCAGGTAGGATTAATTGTCAGTAGAGGAACCTCCTCAGAATCCATATGCCCACCGAGGCACTAGTTCTATTATGGAATCTCATTAAGAGAAAAAAACGTTAGAGATGTCAAGAACTCAGACCCATCCGCTTTAGTGCAGAAGACAAAGGAGGACCCCGAGAAGGATACATTTCACAAACAACTTGATGATAAAATAGGTTGGTCAATGAACTCTTTTGAGAAAATTCCTTAGAGCGACGAACCGACTATAGCAATCCTAGGCTAGTATACCAGGGGCCATAACAACTTCCCCTCGACGAACTGCCCCCAGGCAACCCTGATAATGCCGCTCCTGCGGACAATGCTGAAGTCGGAGATCATAGAAAGAGGGAACGATATGTTTTACCAATCCCTAAAGAATGGCGCAAAAATCCATGGAACCCCGCTCGGGCTCCCCCGACCGCCCCAAGGGTCACTCTACCAGCCGCTCTATGAGCTGCTAAGCTTGTCTACCGTATTGAAGAACCCAGAAACGCGTTCATAGTTATGTACCCTCGTCAAGATAGGGACCCCCATTCTGATGATCTTATGGAAGCACTCATCACCCGCCTAGAGGAATTGGAAATGTGACATGTGGCAATCCCACCAGATGGCAAGCCATACCCAGCATTGGTGGATGATATACCGACACCTCCGGGTTTTGGGAATACCACCTTCTCCCCCTTTAACGGGATGTGGGACCTACTGCATCACCTGACCCACTTCAAATCAAGGTATGGACCTATGTTAGGTACTCCAACGTAGCAGGAGGCGGCCATGCTCCACTGTTTTGTTCAGACACTGGAGGGGTCGGCATTCGTCTGGTACAAATAGCTCCCCATCGGATCAGTGACCAGTTGGGAGGACCTTTGCAGGAAATTCCTCTACCAGTTCAGCTCTACCACCTTGAAAACGAGCATCACAGACCTCTTTAAGTGCAATAATAGACCTGATGAGTGAGTCGTGGTCTTTATCGCCCGATGGAATGGGCTCACATACTCTCTTGACATGCCACTGACTCAAGAAAATTACTGATTATGTGCATAAGGAACATCAAGACAGAGCTGGTTCCCACCATGATCACTCAAAACTACCCCGAAGTGTTCCGAGAATTATCAAATAAGGCCTATCACCTCGAGGATGCCCTAAAACAGAACAACCAAGCATCTCTGTGGCCCCCTGTAATCCCAGTGGGGAGGGATTCTAGATCTGAGCCCGCCGTGGTGGCCCAAATAGAGGCCCCCAAGAAACTAGAATTACTACGAGTAGAACTGGACCTACAGCCTCACAGATGCCCTCCACCTCAGGCACAACCTCTGGCTCAGCAGCGTCTTTAGAATCGGCACACGCCCCCACGGAATGCGCCGCCACCGCCTAGGTGAGACAATCAGGTTCTACCTCCTCGATAGGCCCCGTCAGCCCCTTGTCATGTCCAGGATCTTAGAGCACATTTTCTAGGCAGAAGAAATTGGAAATACACGTTCCATAAGGATCGGGTCCCTGGTTACATTTGCAGTGCCTTTGAGAAGGGAATTGTATATTTTCCTGAGTGCAGAATGCCAGAAGAGGTGAATCTCACTGATCACCCAAACTATTGCCCTTATCACTGGATCCTAGGGAACACCCTCAAGAAATGCTATGTGTTCAAGGACTGGATCCAATACTAGACTTAATACAACATAGTTAGGTTTTCTCCGGCCTCAACAAAACTGGAGGGAGTCTTTGTAAGGGAAGATAGAAGTAGCGATAGCGAAGGCGAGTGGCATCAGCTTTCTTACCGTGGGTCTCAGAAGCATAATCACTAGATGGCCTGAAAATCGGTTTCCTGTGCCCATGGAATTATTTGTGTACTACTAGATCAGCCAGAGCCTCTAGAAAACGTCTCTACCACTTATGTATCATCATCTCATCTGGACTCTTCCCAGAAGAGAAAGCATCGATGGTGCAAGAAAAAGAAACTAGCCCTGCCGATGTTGTCGTCATCCCGCACTTTCGATGACTTTATGCCCTCGAAGATAGGGATCCCTCCCAAAATCCACCCAGTGATGGATGAATCTTCAAGTGATAGTCAAGGTTATGCTTCTATTAACACCATTGATTTGGTAAACCCCTATATGATTCCTGATGAGGGGGAGAGCTAGACGAACCTCCCCAACGTCCCTAGCTGACGCCAACGTCGGTGAAGCCGTGGCCATATGGTTCATCAGGGCATGCTAGTTGGAAACTCTATCCAGGACGTTCATGCCAATGAGACCAGACAGCATGCCCAGAGTTGAACTCAGCACGCGTAACCACTTCATCAGGTGTTGATAGGCCCACGTCCACTACCATTTGTGCTACTAGATTAGGAAGAACCACTTCTGTCATGCGACGACCAGCTTCGCCCTGCTGCATGCTGTACTCAGTAGTCTAGTCCTCATCCAGCATCTACTCTTCAGGCTTCGACTAGTGAGTAGTGGCATATAACCAGTACCGGTCATCCACTGGTCCACCAGGCAGGGCCCTCCATCCCTCCAATCACAAAGCGGCCCCCTTAAGCTGAAGTTTGTGCCTAGAGCAGAAGTGAGATGTTCTCAAGCACCTCGTCGGCATCCCAGCAAGGCTTTCCATCCTTGAAGCTCTTCGCATGTCGCCTGATATGTGCGAAGAACTCACTGAGGCTTTAAAGAAGCCCCCTCAAGTTAGAGACGGAGGTAGTAGCTACATAAGCCTTTCATGCTGAAGCATTTGATAATTCCAAATGTCAGTCCATCAATTCATTCTTAGGAGAAGATTAATGCTCCTCCGTTTAGGGGCACATCCAACTGTTATACATCACTGACCAATTTAACGACGTGGAGGTTCACCACTATCTTATTGACACCTGCTGAAGGATTATTCTTATCCCAACGTGGACATTGTAGAAGCTGGGGTTATCTAAGGATAAATTGAGTCCCTCCGATTTAATGATCTAGGTATATGATAGGACAAAGTAGACCTTAGTCGGAATGATCCGTTTGAAGACCCAGTTTGGTTTCCTAGTTGCCAATACCATGTTCATAGTTGACTCCCAGGACACCACATACAATGCATTGATGGGCAGACCATAGCCCCACCTGTACATGGTCGTCCCCTCATCGTATCACCAATGCCTCATGTACTCCCAAAATGATAGAGTATGTGTTCTCCAAGGTGATGCATCTCCTTTAGCCTATTGTAACGCCCGGTTTCTGGATGCTAAATATTACTAGAGAAGGAATAAACATGTCTAGGAAAGTGAGGTTGAGCCCACCACAATCACAACTGATTCCTAGGAAATCCTGAATGGCGCCTACATCTTCCCGATCCATCGGTTGGAGGCCACCACCCTTGATATTGGGCAATGTTTTGTGGTTTCCGAGATAAGAGGGAACCTTGTTCCAAAATCCAGGCGTCTTAAAATAACCACTTCATATTATTATAAAAATCAGGCCCCAATGATCCTAGAGCCTCCCACTCCCATCAGATATCGGGGTGTCCGACTCATGGCAATGGTAGTACGTCACACATGACTTTTTTGCCAGGCTATAATAAGATGGCTTTGGCCAACGCTCCACCACTACTTTTATATCATCAAACGTGGACCCTTGGGCTGGAAACCGAATGGGATCGGGTCGGCAGCCTTCATTGTTATGGTCTCAGAAGCACCAGAGTTCCCCGATGCAATAACCACAATCGCTCAAGCTCGTATCAGCCTCCCATAGGGGTCTCGTAACTCAGAAGGAACATAACCTGCATAATATCCCTCTGAAAGTGAAGAAGAGGATCTAGAGGATGCCCATGTCTTTGAGGATGGCGTCTCTTCCACGGTCGATTAGCTAGTATAGGTGAATATCGGATGTGAGGAAGATCCAATACCCAGATTAATCAGTGTGTCCATGCCCCTCGAGGAGCATTAATGGTACATATATTTCCTGAAATAGCACCTTGATGTGTTTTCCTAGAGTTTCGATGAGATTCCAAGACTAGATCCTCGAGTAGCCGTCCACTGCCTCCATCTCCCGAAAAATCATCGTGGTTTCAAGAAGCCTCCCAGGAAGATGCACCCTTCTCACGGTGCGATGGTCGAGGCCAAAGTCCACAAGATCATCATAGCCAACTTCGTCAAAGAGGTCTAGTACCCCAAAAGGCTAGCCAATATTGTACCATTCAAGAAAAAGATTGGATAGATCAGAGTCTGTATTGACTTCTGAGATCTCAACTGTCATTGTCCGAAGGATTATATTCCCCTTTCAGTGACTGAATTGTTGATTGATGCTACGGCTGGGTTCCAAGCCCTCTATTTAATGGATGGTTATTCCGGATATAATCAGATCTGGATGGCCCCTGAGGATGAATTGTCCACTGCCTTCATAGAACCCTAAGGTACTTTTTGCTAATAGGTTATGCCATTAGGCCTGAAAAATGTAGGTGCCACCTATTAGCGGGCTATGCACCACATATTTAAGACAATCCTCATGACATTGGTGGAATGCTATGTGGATGATCTGGTGGTCAAATCTCACCAGCACCCCGGACCACATCATGGACCTTGAGAAAAGTGTTCGGCTTCCTCCGTTCCCGCGACTTGAAGATGAACCCATTGAAGTGTGCCTTCGGGGTCACCTTTGGGAAATTTCTTGGAAATGTTGTCAGGTAACAGGGCATCGAGATCAACCTAGAGAAGATCAAGTCCATCAACAAGATGCCTCCCTCGAGTAATACTTGGGAGTTTCGAGGTTTCTAAGGCCACTTAGCCTACATACTCTGATTCCTTTTGAATTTGGCTGGCATTGTAGGCCATTTTCCTGGCTCATGAAGAAAATATCTGCGAATGAATGGGACGAAGAGTGCCTGACCAAATTTGAGGAAATTAAGTAGTATTTACTCTAGCCTCTGGTCTTGATACCACCTGTCTCCAAAATACACCGATCCTGAATGTGACTTCCCTAGAACAATCTCTCAGTTCCCCTCTAACCTAGAAGAACAATGAGGAGATGGAAAACAGTCTCCACTACCTCAGCTGCATGCTCCTCAATACTGAGACCAGATAATCTCTCATCCAAAACTTATGCCTTGCGCTTGTATTAATAGTACAGAAGTTGCGACACTACTTGCAGCACTACGAGGTAAAGCTTGTGTCTCAGGTAGACCTGCTAAAGTACATTCTGAACCGCCCCATGTTGACCGGTCGACTAGCATAGTGGGAAGTAATCCTACAATAGTTCAACATCAGTTTAGTTACCTAGAAAGTTATTAATGGATAGGCATTGGTAGACTTTCTTGTTTCCCATTTGACCTCCGTGGGCCAGTCCCTGGTCTTGGATTTTCCTGATGAGGCAATCCACTAGGTAGATCCTGCCATCCCATGTTGAAAGATGCACTTCTATGGTGCCTCTCAGAGCCCCACTGGTAAGAGGATCAATGATCCTTAACTAAACAGTGTAGGCTTGGGTATCGTCTTCATTACCCTGGTGCAAGACGTTCTATCATATTCCTTCCTGCTGTTGGAAGTCTGCACCAACAATGAGGTGGAGTATCAGTCCCTTATTACTGGCCTTGAGCTGGCCCTCGAGATCAACGTCCCCACTTTACATGTGAAAGGGACTATATTCAAGTCATTAAGTAGATCAATGGTGACTATGTTGTTAGGAATCTAGAGCTAATATCATTGATGGAATGCACCCTCCGGCTAATGACCTAATTCACCTCACAGCCAGTGGTTACCCATGTCCCTCAGTCAAAGAATGGTCAAGCAGATTCTTTGGCCAGCTTAGCTGCATCACTTGCAGATCCCAAACATGATGATATGATTATCCATGTGGAATATCGGAGATTCATAGATCATGTTACCCTAGATAGCGATGACGACCGATAGGTAATCCATCTTACCATCAGTGCCTCTGTGTTAGGACCCCCGAGTCGTCCGGATGTAGTTATCGAAATGTTTGCTGATTGGAGGATAACCTTGGTTGAATACCTCCAACACGGTAATCTCCAAGCTGATTGGGCCGAGCATGAGTGAATACGATGTCAGGCGCCGTAGTTTACCCTCTAGAGTTGTCTCATCCTCGATCATATGCTCCATAAGCATGGGTTTGATGGTGTTCTCCTCTGTTGTATTCTAGGGGTTGAGATTCCATATGTCATGCAAGAGGTCCACGCCATTTCTTGCGGTGCCAATTAGGCTAGGACAAAACTGTCTCACCAGATCCAGAGATTATGGTATTTTTGGCCCTCATTGATCCATGACTATATCGAGTTTTCCAAGAGGTTCCATGCGTGCCAATTTCATTATAACTTCGTGCATCGCCCACCATAGTCTCTACATACTAGCAAGTAATCTTGGACCTTTGTAGTCTAGGGATTATATGTTTTAGGACCATATCCGCCAGAAACAACTTGCCAATGTCGTTTCATTCTGACCGCTACGGATTTCATATACATGTGGGCAGAGGCAGTTCCGCTAAAGGAATTCAAGGATCGTTCTATCGTTGACTTCCTGAGTTCCAATATCATCCATTGGTTTGGGGTTCCTCACACTATCCTCACCGATAATGACGCCAACTTCCGGGTAGTCGAGATGAAGAAGATGTACGCCAAGTACAACATCAGCTTTTACCATACCTCCAGCTATCACGCACAAGAAAATAGGCAGATAGAGGCATCCAATAAAACCCTCTCTAACATCCTACATATATTGGTTGGTTAGAATAAGGAGAGTTGGCTGGATAATCTACCCAATGCCATCTGGGATTATAGGATGATGACTCATAATTCCAGATAGGTGACCGCATATTCCCTGGAACATGAAACTGAGGCCATCCTGCACATCGAGATTCAGTTTCTCTTATTGAGCACAACATTCTCTGACCAGTAAGCACCAGATAGAGTGGTTGAAATCTATCTAACTATATTGGATGCAGTTGACGAGAATAGGCTTCATGCCCTGCAAAATCAAGAAAGGCATTAGAGAAGGATGGCTCAAGCCTTCAATATGAAGGTTCGCCTCCACTCCTTCCTGCAAGGCGACTTGGTGCTTGCTCTGAGAACACCAATGATACCTGGTTGGAAACCACCTAAGTTGCAACCCAAATGGGAAGGACCTTACAAAGTCCACAGGGTTTACCCCAATGGAGCATACTCCATGGTGACCATGGATAGTGAGCGTATGACTCCTCCCACCAATTCCATGTTCCTCAAGAAATATATTGTATGAGCCTTATGGTCCTCCACGACCTTAAATTGGATGTTCCTACATGACATTAAACTGCATGATGGTCATGCACGACCTTAAACTAGATGGTCCTGCATGACCTTAAACTGCATGATGGTCCTGTATGATCTTAAACTAGATGGTCCTGCATGACATTAAACTACCGGATTTTCCCTCATGACCTTAAACATGATGGTCCTACATGACCTTAAACTACATGATGGTCCTGCACAACATTAAACTGGATGGTCCTACATGACCCTAAACTGCACGCTAGTCCCGCATGACTTTAAACTGCACCCCAGTCCAGCATGACATTAAACTGCACAGTCCAGCATTACTTTAAACTATATCATCCCGCACAATGTTTATCTTCAAATCATCCTGCATAATATTAAACCACACCTTCATGAACTATGTGTGGCTTGATTCCCATCCTCATGAGATATGTAGGACCACCTGAACATTTAGATTTATGGTCCATCCCCATCTCTTAGAGATCTCCGGGTCACCTAGTCCCCTTCGCATGTTCCCTTCCATGAGAGTGATATATATTGGTGATACAACGTTATTCCCTCCTTCATGTTGGGTTTTTGGAAACTGTGTCATTCCCCCTCTCTCCTGAGATTTTTCAATATCTTTGTTCTATACTCATCTGTGTGAATTGGCCACTCTCAAGTTGATCCCCTTATCCCTTAACAATAGTCGCTGATGTGCCCAAGAGTACTCTAGTATAAGACCTGGAGTGTCAGATTCAACTCAAGCAATTTTCCATTCACTTGCCAGGATTCATGCTCCCATTTATATGGGCTTCCATCATCTTCCACAACCTATGGGACCCCCAAAACGGCATGGATTCTTGGCCTAAGGGCTCTCCTACCATTACAAGTCAGCATCCCTGAGGGTGTCGGAAAACAAATCTATACATGTCTTGTGTTGCGAATATGGTCAGCGGTCGATGCTAAATTGTTTGTCCCCATTTCAGGCTAACACGACATATATGTTGTGTTGTAAAAAATGGTCAACAATATTCCTCTGTCGCCATGACAGACCCTCCAGGACTTAAATGTTGGTTACATGATTCAGATTATATTCCACCACATCATGTCTAGGTAGAATTTCTGCACTCTTGGAACTATCCCTCAGGGCACCTCCGCACGTCAAAGGGACAATGCTATAATACTACATTATTCAGGGCTCCCACATTCTGAGCTCTAAGACTATAAACTAATATTCTCTAAGAAATATGAGTGTCTCAATTCTCATCCTCATGGGATACGTAGGATCACCCAAATATCACATTTTTGGGTCCAGCTCAGCTGGGAGATAGCTTCTCCTTCCCCTTATCCTCTAACCCTCACTGTCCTATTGGCCTAAGGCCCCTTTCCCAGAGTTGGGGATGGTGATGATGTGGACCTCATCCTCATTCATGTTGGGTATGGTTTATTTTGTCATGCACATTCCTTCATGTCCAAGCTATATGACTTTAAATTGTATTATCTAGTCTTATCACATGACCCTAAACTGTGATAATATCATCCTGGCTGCATGACAAAAAACAACAATGCATTATGATGAACTCATCATAGGGGACATCACGTTGGGTATCGGTCATCCGCCATACCATTTGACAATTCCTACATATGGGTTGATTCCCTTGGCGATATTGCGATCCCTAGGTCCTTGTCTTGTCGATTCAGAAAAACATCTACCCTAATGGACAAACAAGATCGATCAAATTCCTCTTCTTTCAAGTGTGAGGGCCAGACCCGCACACCCCATTCATAGTTTTCACTATTACATTACCATGACACCCCTTAGAACTATGTATGGTTTGATTCCCATCCTTATGGGATTCATAGGAACGCCCATGCGCCCTACTCCCAGGCCCAGCCTATGTTTCATTTTTGGTCCCTCGACCTAAAACCTCCCAAGGTAACACATAATGATGTAGACCTCTTCCTCATTCTCATTAGGTAGCATGAGTAACATCGCCATGAGTCTCCAGGATTGACTACAATCCATGGTCCAAGTTTTAAGAACTTAAACTAATACCCTTTCCAAAACTATGTATGTCTTGGTTCCAATCCATATGGGATATGTAGGAATGCCCAGACATTTCGTCTTAGGTCCAGCCCCGGGAATCACAAATCACACCCTTTCTCATTGTCATCCCCTTGGCCTCACCCAATGGGGAGTTGTGTAACTTCAGCATTTTCCATGAATAAGTTTGGGGTTCCCCATATGAAATTGGTATGTGACAGTTCCTTCACCAAATTGGTCCTATATCAAAGTAGAAATGATCCATGATCAGATTAATGTGCCCGCCTAATGTGCTTCCACCACGGTGGCGTAATTTCAATAGTGTTGGACTCTGTTCGAACAGACCACCGCTTATCCTTCTACACATTTTGTGCCCCTTTATTTGGACCATCATCCTCTTTCACCTCTGAGGGGACCCCCTAACATTATGGATTCATGGCTTATGGTTCGCCTACTTTCCTGGGCCAATGTTCTGGAATACTGAGGGATGATATTTTCAGTTCGGTCTAGTGTTTCAAACATGGTCTACAGTATACCCTCATTTGTTGTCCCCATTTCAGGCTAACGCAATAGTGATGTTGTGTTTCGATCATGGTCAATAGTTGTCCATTATTACCACGCCCCTCACGCAATGTTCTGAATTTGAGGTAACGTGATTCACTTTATTCATTCCCCAATGTTTGAACTGATTCTAATGTCTCTATTATTGGCCCGCTATTATGCTAGATCACATTGAGTAGAAGATACATCGATTGGTTTGAGGTCATCTTCCTTTGATTGGGCCTCCTTCTTCTTCTCAGAAATCAATATTCGAATATCGAATTCCTGATGCTTGGATGATGATCCGAAGATTAAATGAAGTGATAGTGCGAGCATCCCTTGTTTCTCACATCGGGTATGGCCCACGTGAGCTTAGAAATGGATTTCTATTTATTTCGGGATTATGGATGTCTGCATTAAACCAAGGAAACAAGTAGATAAATTTTTCCATACATACAGTTCAAAATAAGTAGCAGTAAGATGCAATATGTATATGGGTTTGGCCAAAACTGGGCCCTTAAGGGTTGGCTTCCTAGAGGGATCATTCCAATGTTGCTGCCTTTTTTCTGGTGGCCTCCATGTCTTCTTCTCACCCCATGAGGACCCTCTCTTCATCAGAGGCCTCGAAGCGTAGTTCGATGACCCTAGCCCGTGCCCACGCCTGTTCAGTTTGATGTTCAGTCATCTGGTGACTCACTTCCACTAGTTTCTCTTGTTCGTCTGCCATCTGGTCCCTCTATTGCTCCACGAGCTCAGAATAGTTTGCAATGAATATCTCCAGTTCTTTCGCCTATTCTTCGATGCGTCGGACCTCCTGCTCCGCCTTCAGAAATGCTCGGGTACTCCCCGAATCCTCCCGACACTGGGTGATGTAGGAGCATCAGCTACTCTCACACATCTTCTCGTCCATGTAGTCACGAACCGTCAAGTGACGATGTTGAGCATAAGCCCCTCCAACACACAAGAAACGTAGCCAGGTGTAGAGTGATCCCATCCTCTTTAGCCATTCCATTTGAGGATGACTGAGAAAACAGCTGATGTACTTCCACCTTTTGTGGTGCGTCATCCGGATCTCCTCGGCCGCTTTCGAGTCTGAATCATCAGTCTCTATGGGATCAATGGGATGATAGACATGAAAAATAGTCCACAGGTTAGCGGTAGGGTCTTTCTCAGGGTTAGGATCCTCAACGTCTGAGTGACCTTCCTCTCTCGCCTCGACCCTAATGGCACCGTTGTCAACATCCAGCCCTGCCCCCGACGGCAATGCCTCTGGTATCTGCCACTCTCTTCTCACCAAGACTCGGGGCCAACTCAGTTTGGGAGGAATGTACTAGATAGGGCTATACATTTACCATTGACTCAATTGCAGATGGTCTGGGCCCAACAGCCCATCAAGCCTCCAATTCCGTAATCACTGTACATACAAGGATCACCCTAATCAATTGAGTCCTTCGATGGTAACTACCGGTATCGAAGCCAGGAACATACAGGAACCCCATGAACCAGCCTCTAGTGTTCTACCAACTACTGGAGATATCATTGTGTTGGATCCCTCGACGCTCATCAATTCAATAATGGGATTCAGTGCCCCACCTTGTTCCATTGGAACTTCCCCCCTCCTTTGACTTAAAACTCTTGATCAGCACCAATACAGTCCTGAGTAAGATAAAGAGGGTGGATTAATGATTTCAAAGGAGAGAGGATAAATGAGGCGGATATATAATGGTTTAAGAATACCTCGAGCATCTCACCTTTTATGAAAGTTCACTCTGTCGACAACCCAAACAAGCCCGATTTCTAGCAACTGGATCTCATCTCACACTATCTTCTGTGAGAGGGCTTCAGTACTCACCAACATCAGAGGATTAGCCAAGTAGACCATATCTCGAGGAAGATTACATAATGAGAAGTTTGACACAGATATCTTATTTGCTTCATGTTATGTTCTTGGGTTGCTCTGCGGGACCATCCTCCTCTAGGCAAATGAGGGCGTGGCAACGCCATGCAACGTCCCCATAGCTGATGTCCCGACCTGTGTGGGCCACGTTGTCCGAAATGATGCTAGTCTTCCCACTCTAACGAAACTTTTTCTTGATCTCTCGCTACCAAATTTCCACACTGGCAGCCTTGAGTTTCTGAACTTGCTTCCGCAAAATCCCCTTAGGTAATTTTATGGCCTAATGTTTAGCATACACGATTAAGAGGCCATCATCAACTCTGGTGGAAGGAAAGGTGATGACATCACCGGAGCCATAGGTCATGGACATCATCCACATTTGGTGAAGAACTTAGGGATTCCTTTCCTCTTGGACATATGTGTATACTTTTTTCAGCATCCGCTAGAGCCATCCAAACTGCTTAGCAAACCTGGATGACACATATGGCTCGAAAAAGATCTTCCCATCAACCTGGGCCACAAGCACTCTACCTATAATGCTCTGGAAGTACTCCCTCTACTTCAGTGAGCCTTTCCCATTGTCTATCATATGGCCAGTTGAGGTGGGGAATGGGCTAAAAGCGAAGTAGGCATTATTACCAATTCTAATCCTTACTCCCTCCTCATTGAGCGTCAGTGGCATGAACCTGACAATGTTCATCAGGGAAGGTCACAGGTCATAACCTGGAGGACGGACGACATTCAAGAAGGTATATCCACCGCAATGAGCCACAAACCAGCCATAGAAGATCTAGAAGGGGCCACAGATTCTCTTAGGTGGTCCCCCTCTCGAGATGTGCCAAAAAATGGTGTACAGACGAGCCAGAACCGGGACCCCCAGACTGAATCATTTATTAGTATCCATGATTCCAGCCATCACCAGGGTCATTAGATGGACTCCCATCCTTGCATCCCTCATTGGTAAGAGCCACCCACTCAGGAATGTGGCGAGGAATCTAGAGTATGTAACATTTGGTTCCCAACACTCATATATGTTGTACTTCCATGATTGGTAGTTCCCCATCCCCGGGATCCTCCAGTATGATCTGATCTTTCTCCTCTATGCCGCAGTTGGACACCGTCTCCCTCACCTTAGCATCTTGACTTCTGGATCCCATTCTAGGAATAGGCTAAACTTGTCCTTGTATGTGATGTCCATCAGGAAATCCATGACCCCCAGCCACTCCATAGCCAACTCCAATAAGTGCCATGTCAGCATGGGGGTTCTTGATCAATCTCCTTAGGTTCTCATTGGTGGAAGGAATTCGTCATATTGGTGCCCTCCAAAGGGATACCCCTGATGCACCGAATGTCCCAAAGACTAATACCAACTCCCCCGTGATGAATATGGAAGGTATTGGTATTGAGGGAACACTAATTTAATAGCTATATCCCTAGCTAGTGCTGATGGTAGAAGTGAAATTGTGACATCCACACCGCCTCGAACAAGACAATATTCCATATCTTGTCCCCAAATTGGTCACATGTATGGTGAACCCAGTACACCGAGGCCCATTCAATGGTAAAGTTGCCTCCAGACTGCAGGTCCTAGTCCTACAGCCATCCGTTAGCCTCGTTAGTAATGATCTGATGGAAGGTGATTGCGTAGAGGTCTGAGCAGCTCTCCACAAAAAGGTCTCTCCCTAAAATGGTCCTTGTCCTGGGATTCAGGATGTAAATGTACATATATCTGTTTTCCCAGGCAAGATGACCATTGTTGGTGATGCTGTATCGAGGGAGATTGTCCCCACGGGTTACCCATGACTGTGGTGTATCAACTTCAAAATGAGGCAAAGATACCTCCTGTAAAATACTGATGTCCCATAGTGGTAGATTGTTGGATAGGGAATACTCCTTTTGGGTAGGGGTTACAATATTGAAAAGGGTATGGTTATTGGAGACAACCCATTGGGAGCCATAAACCTCCAGGTTGGTGACCATTTCAGATCTTCAAACAGCGGCTTCTTCCACATCATCCTAGTTTGTGGCCATCTTCATCGGAGAAGTGTTTGACTAGCTAGCACGGAATATGAGAGGGTGGCGTAAAAAATTATCGACCATCGCGAAATATGAGAATGCAGCGCGAATAACCCCAGGTTTTTGCATAAAATGACTTCTAATCGTAGTGTCATTTCGTGTAGCCGCTTCGGTTTTTCATGTAGGGCTAGAGAAATTTTCATGCACGAGAGCTTGGAGCTTGTCACATGAGGAAATTTGTACGGAACATGGGACTTGCAACAGATTTTTTAAGAAGATCCTGGTTTACGTGCATGTGCAAAGTGGATTCCGCACCCTCTTGGGTTTTTCACGCCGTTCCGGGTTTTTAGCACGAATGGAACCCATGTAATTCTTCATTTCGGTGTTTCCCTCAGAGTCTGACCGTTGAGACCCCTTTCCGATCTGATTCCGTGGGGGGGAATTTGTAGACACCGAAAAATGATCAAGGGATGAAGAACGTTTCCAAATGACCATGATAAGTCATATTCGGATTTGGGGACCCATTCTAGGGGCCCTGAAGGTGTCACGTGAAAATAATTCATATGTGTGCAAAAAATATTACATGCGTGGAAAGATCCGGGATTCGTGAGAGTTCTTCGGTGTGGGTGAGAAATATTTTGCGCCCCCGACCCACGCGATTGACATTTCACGCCGCTACCATCAGTGCAAAAATTATTTTACACCGACCTATTTTTCATTCCACCGAATACCTATAAATAGAAGGAGACCCCTTAGACTTCATGGCTGAAGGATCTGAACCAGCTCTCGTGCGCAAAATTCACCTTCCGAGCACACAAAGATAGCTTTCAGGAATAGTTCTTTTCTCACCAAGTTTCCATGGGGTCCACCTTCAAGCGAGATTCCCTTGGTGTAGACTGAATTCCAATTCCTTTGGGGTCCACCCCTTTCGTGCAATCCCTTCCACTTCAGCATGGGCTGGCCAATTGTGTGAAATCCCCTTTCAAATGAATGCACCCCAATCATTACACGCAGACCCTCCCGATTGCGCATAATTCATACTCCTTTCCCCTAATCCATTATAGTTGTTTGAAAAGGCTCGACTCCATTTACATGAAATCCTCACTGATTTCGCACCAACCTGGTTTTCTTCGCATAGGGATACATATTTCACGCGCAAGCCTCAAAGGTTACGCACAACTCCCTGGGACCCCTCACCCCGATGCTACCCAACTACCTCTTAAATTGTGTTCCATGTACTCCACGACATTACCATTGCATGAATGTATGATGCTCATCTTATGGATGCCATTCGTAGGTGTCTCTCATGCCCCGGTCACCCGCATTATACACTGTTTTCTCATACGACTTTTGAGGATCATATGAAGTAACTTCAAATTCCCCTAGACAATACCACCCATTGCATTGCATTGCCTCATGCCTCTTATCATAGGTATACTAATAGCTATTTCTTCTTTGCATAACCATGCTAACGTGGACCCCATGATGATTTTATCTATCACACCCCTCGCTACAACTTTTCCTATCCACTCTCAACACCAAGGAGTAGAGGCTACTAGTTATGTAAGTCCTAGGGATAAAGAGTGAACCTGCCTCGTCTGAGCTGCAGGATATTAAACTGCCAAGAACTATCTTCCTCAGCACATGACGTTATACTGTGACCACGCCCCATGCATTGTACGTAGGGTCCCCCCACCTTGGACATTCTCCATGCCCACTCATCTGCATGGGGATAGGATCACCCATCACTGGGGATGATATCCTTATTATCGGAGTGGCATTTGTAAATGGGGGAATGGTGGCCATCTGGGTGTAAGCTCATATATTTTCTTACAGGAGGCAGCATCTTTTCTCCACCTTTCATATTTGGTCCCTAGGGCTAACAAAGAGAGTTATAGCTATGAGGCCCCTCCTCTCTTCTCTCCCAAATCTCTCTCCCAATGTGCATTATTGCCATCGGGCCTCTATCCTGGAGTAAGTACTGACTTCTTGGGCTATGAACCATGCGTAAGCCCCTATTTATTTCTTGGTCCGCCACAGAGTGTTAGCCACAACCCATTCCTAATCTACGAGGACATTTATCCATGTAAAGGAATGGAACGTAGAAAGACTCGACAAGGTTCAAGCCCACCACCCGGTCATTCCGATCATCTCCGTGTCGCTTCATTTACACCTTGGGCTTCCTTATATTGTAAGACCCAACCCATTACCAAACTATTGGGACTTTGATCCATGTAAAGGAATAGTACATAGGAAGCCTCCATGAGGTTCATGCCCACCACTCGGTCATTCTGACCATCTCCATATCGGTTCACCGACACCTTAGGCCACCTCAGAGAGTAAGCCCTAAACCTATTCATGATCTACGAGGACTTTGATCCATGTCATTTCATGGTACGTGGGAAGCCTCCACAAGGTTCAAGACCCCACCGATCATTCTGACCATCTTCATGTCAGTTCTCCAGCACCTTGGTCTGCCTAAGAGTGTAATCCCCAACCCATTCCTGAACTACAAGGACTTTGATCCATGTCAAGAAACGGTACGTTTGAATCCTCAATGAGGATAAAGCCTACCACCCGGTTGTTCCAACCATCTCCACATCCCTTCCCCAACACCTTGGGCCTCCTTAGAATGTGAGTCCCAACCCATTTTCGAACTATGAGGACTTTGATCCATGTCATGCCATGGTACGTAGGAATCCTCCATGAGGTTCAATCCCACCTCTTGGTCATTCCGACCATCTTCACATAGGTTTGACAACACCTTGGTCTACCTCAGATTGTAATACCCAAACCATTCCCAAACTATGATGACTTTGATCCATGTTAAGGCATGGTACGTAGGAAGCCACCACGAGTTTCAAGCCCACCACCAAGTTATTCCGACCTTTTCCAGGTTGGTTCGCTAACACCTTGTCCACCTTAGAGTGTAAGCCCCAACCCATTCCTGAACTATGAGGACATTGATCCATGTCGAGGAATTGTATGTATGAATCCTCCACGAGGTTCGAGACCATCACCCCTACCTCACCCTAATCTCGCGCTCGAGCCTATGTGTCTCAGGAAGCTCATGCCCAAACCTGGAGGATTCACTTCTTTTAGGACTCATCCATGCATCGATTCTCACGGGTCGCCGCCTCAGGTGTCCCATCATCCAACCTAACTACGAGGACGTTGATTCTCTACCACGAGGATATGTAGGAAGTCTCTTTAATGCTCAAGACCAACACTGCAGTCACCTTCCTGACAGTCCCATCTCACTCCCCGCTCCACTCCATTAAACATTCCATCATCATTCCAGATTCTTACTCAGGCCACCAAATCCCAGTCAGATCATGCCACCCCACTCCCAATTCCATTTGACAACATTTGAAAATCCACCCACGTGTTGGTCCCAATATCTGTGTTCCCTCCAGGGTGTTCCACCATCTGATCCACCCTAATAAGTGTTCTGATCAGTCTAGTCTGTCTCTGCTGGAAGTTAAAAATGCGGCATACCCCGTGTAAAACATGGGAAGATGAGGAAAACCTCATATACATGCCCATGTAATATGATTCCCTGCATTAAATGTTGGATTTCTCATGCATCTGTGCCCCCAAGAAGCACTATTATAAGGGACAGAAGACAAACACACCAATCCCCCAATGTCCAGGCATGCCAGTGATTCCCAACGTGACTACTCCCCTAACCGAAGGTTGATTCCCTGACCAGACCCCTTGGAATGTCCTGACAGAATTATTTTAATTAACTGGTGTCCATGAAAATATGGATCCAAGAAGAGTTTCACGAGCAACGTCTTAAGTCTATAAGGGAGACCGAGACTAGGTGATGAGCTCCTAGGAGGAATCCACAGATGGATGAACCGACATTCTATCATCTCGTTTCGATCAAGGAGTAGACATATTTAAAGAAGTAATTAATGTCGCCTGCCTTTGGAAAGCAGGAATGCGGGGTAATAGTTGTGTGTCCTCTATAGATGGATGTACGCGCACCAATGAAAGCTTCAGAAACAAGGATGTTGGCCCAAGACAGTTGGTAAGCCAATGTGGCATGAGGCAAGGTCGTAATGGTGGTCCCTTAATATGTGGAAATGTATGATTATCCAAATAACAGGATCATGAAGCTTGGACATGAAACAAGGGAATGTACCCATGAAAATTCCACACTTCAGGAATTTTTTCACAACACATCTTAGTACAACAAAAAAAGGCATATCAGATAAATGGTGTTGGGTCCCATTCCAAGGACCAGGGTTCTAGGGTTACATGAAACCATATTAATGGTCATATGATGGGCTATAAAGGGGGGAATTTATTTGATGGATTGTACACTAGACGACGAACTAGACAAACATGTCATGCATTTCCAATAGATAGATCATAGTTTATGGTTGTAGAACTCGAACCAGGATGGGAAATGAAATGGGAGAGACAATGTATAGCTATTACAAATCCCGACATGAATGAGAAACCATGAGGTACACGCCAAACCACTTTCTCCCAAAAGGGTTTGGTCCTAGTGGCCGATAGAGAGATGACATGATTTTAGATTCCTGGGGTTGGACACAGAGATAATGTGGTGAGGCATTCCTATATATCCCATGAGGATGGGAATAAATCTGTTCATAATTTTGAAAGATATCATGCAGTTTAACTTCATGAAATAAGAACTCAGAGTGGACTTAGTTTATGGTCATAGAAATTGGACCATAGATGGTTGGGAATGCGGGAGACACATGGTGAGGAAATTATAAAACCCAACGTGAATGACGACCTTGAGTCTAGATCACCATGACTTCCTCGAGGAGGTTTTTGGTCGTAGGACCTGAAAGAAAAATTAGGTTGGGACCGAAGCAAACTGATCAGGCATTCTTATGTACCCCATGTGGATGGTAATCAATCCATACAGTATTCTTGGGGTGGAACAGTAAGGTACCAGCGCAAGGAATGATAAGGTTATGAAGGTATGGCCCTCTAACCTAAAGAAGTGGCATTTGATAGATCGTGTTTGTCCTTTAGGATGAATGTGTGTGTTGTTTTTTTCTGAAAAAATGGATCTAGGATATAATTTCTATGAATCACCACAAGAATCAAGTCGTATGCATGAATTGAAAAATGGTATGGTGTGTGATCAATACCAAACATGATTTCCCCATGAGTGAGGACATCACGGTGCAGTGTCGTTTTTCGTCATGCAGCCTGGATGATAATTTCAAACTTTAGGGTCATATGATGGGACCAATAATTCATTTTAACATCGTGCAGTATAGATGCAACAGTTTAATTTATTGTGGGACTAGGAAACATTTTTTAATGTCATATGGCATAGATATATACATGAAAGATGAGGTTCAAAAGGTAATGTGCATGGGGTGATAAATCATACCCAATGTGAATGAGGACATGGTCCACATCACACCATGAGTGATTCCAAGAAATAATCCATGGGCCAAGGGGGCCGGAAAAAGTTATAGAATATTGGGTAGGAGAGACTAGATCTCATTTGAGATGGACCCTAAGATGACTTGTTTGAGAGTTCCAACATATCCCAGGAAGATGGGAATCAATCCAGACATAGTTCTAGAAAATGAATTTTAACGTCATGCAGGACAACCTAATGTTTAATATCATATTGGACATGATGTTAGAGGGACTATATCCTTCAAGGGTAGTAAATGATACAAAAATTGTAAACACAATGTGAATGAAGAAATAATCCCACACACTCCACATCATGTGGTCCTATAAAAGATGATTCCTAAAAGTCATAATAGAAGAGATAAATTAGTGGAACTCAATATAGACCCAAGAGACGAGATGTCTGTGCATTTCTATGTATCCCCTGATAATAGGAATCAATCCATACATAGTTATGAAGAGGGTGAAGTATAAAGAGATCTTAGCTTAGGGTCTTAGAGCCCAGACAATGGAGTAGAGGAACTCTTCGAAGTAGGCGCAGACCTCAATCTAATTTTTAAGACCACGTGAGTCAATATCGATGTGGAAAACAAGGCCTGAAGAGGTTTTTGTAATACCTAGAGTACACACCAATGGGAAGTCAGGGCGGATCCCTAAATGTCACCTTACCATGACTTTTTCCACATAACAATCAAATGTGCACAAGATAGTACCATGAGTGTTGAAATTCCACCTGGACACAATGTGGAGGAAAATTATTGTGAATCATGTAATGGATATTTAAGGCTTTAATTGGTTGGAATGAAGATGGAGGATAACTACTGACCATGTTCAAAACACAATATCCATATCGTGTTACCTGAAATGGGAACACAAAATGAGCGTCGACCACTGACCGTATTCACAACAGTGGACTTGTATCGATTTGCTGTCTAAAACCCCCAAAGACATTTCCCCTTAATGATTGAAGAGCCCATAGGCCATGCATACATGGCATTAAATTGTCCCTTTAGATGTTAAAGATAATGGAAGCCCCAATGAAGGGGAACTCAAAGCATAAAAAATGTTTGAAATCATGTACAAGTCGAATACAACACTCCATGCACTAGAGTACACTTGTGCACGTTGGAGAATCACTGAAGAGGGTTGAGAGGACCCGACATAAGGAAACCTAACATGAAGAGATGAGTGTAGGGAATTAGAGAGATGGATTCTTAGAAGATATATTTATGTGGAACGGTTGTTATAAACCCAACGTGAATAAGGACGTGAGGCTATACCACACCATATACCCCCTCCTAGAAGAACACAGGCTGAGAAACCAAGATGAGAGGGAGGTATCGAAGATATGGGGTTTCACCTGATGAATAGATGTTTGGGAGGTCCTACGTATCCCCTAAGGATGGTAATCAAGCCACACATTGTTCTAGAGATGGATGACATGCATTTTATCATCATACAATAAGGATGTAAATGAGGGAAAGACACCCCAACGAGTGAAATGTATGGTATGATGAGTAACCTGACATAACCCTATAAAAAACTGTACATCCCTAAGTGATAATATGGGATAGGGGTTCAAAAAGCCTAAGGGACCAGAGGTTGTACCATGGAATGAATTTCATGACAAACTTTCATTTTAACGTCTTGCAGTGAGGACGATGGTGATCTATGATTAAGGTCATAGAGCTCAGACCACAGATTCCTAGTTTAATGGAATATGTGTGGGATAGAGAGGGTGAATTATTGTGCCTCTGGAAGACTACAATATGACAATGAAGAAAAAGGAAACTATTGATATGGTTCACAACATAGTATCCATCCTTGGGTGAATAGAGCTCGAGGGAAACAATGGTGAATTTACCGTTGACCATATTTGCAACACGGGACATCTATCTACTTACCACTCGCAATCCACATGGATGTCAGCCTACAATGGTAGGAGAGCCCTTGGGCTGAGAATCCATGCCATATGGGGGTCCTTTAGGATATAGAATGTGTTGGAAGCCCAAATGACGGGGCTTGCAAAGCAGGGCTGGGCCGGTACTTATTGGACAAATGATAAATGAAGGGAGGGATGTCTCAAAGGGATATGTGAGGCTTGGAGAAATATCTTGAAGATAATAATGATGTGAGTCCATACCACACCGCACAATCCAAAATGAGAGATCGGGCTAGGGGGCTGAAGGGGTCGAAGGACCTAAGGCTGGGCGCCCTGACCAAATATAGCCATACGACCTCTCATGTAGGCATTACCTCATCATAGCTCCTAATCCCATGTGAGAAATTCTTGGTGTGGGAAAAATGTTTGGGACTAGGCTCTCCCCATCACAGAAGGGTTCGACAGCTAGAATTACTCTCATTCTTGAAGAAGACCATGGTTTTGAGAGTATGAGGGGAAGAATGAACCACTACACTCTATGTTTGGGACATATGGGGGTGGTGACAACAACAAAGGATATTTTTTGACCATGTTCAAAACACATCATCCACATCATTTAACATGGAACGATCATGGTGAAATCAATGTGAATGAGGGGAAAATATTGCATGACACCATATGTTTCGTTCTAATGGGAGGTCCTGATGTTTGGGCCTGGTCCTACAGATGAAATGTTTGAGAGGTACTATATATCCCATGAGGATTGGAATCAAGCCATAGGCTGTTCTAAAAGGGCCGTTTTATTTAATGACACATGGTAAGGACGTCGGATGATTAGAAGAATGAGGAGGGGCACATGGAGTGACCTTCATAATCATGCCACAAGTGGGACTAAAGAAGCATGGGCTACGTCACATGAGATCCCCCTAGGGATCTACACCCAAGAAGGGTACCCAAACGAGGAGAACGTGGTGCTCGACTCAGGTCGAGACGTCCGATCATTCTTACGAATCGCATGAGGATGATAATCAAGCCATATGTATTCTTAATATGTAGTTTAACGTCTTGAAGGATGACACACAGTTTAATGTCATATGGGACTTTTCACGGTTTAAGGTCATGTAGGACCAGATAGTTTAATGTCATGTAGCACCCTAATGTAGTTTAGGGTTGTTTGAGACCATTATGTGGTTTGGGGTCATGCAGGACCGTACATTTTAAGGCTACGTAGGACCGCGGGATCTCATGTAATGTATTTTTTGAGGAACATGGAATTGGAAGGAGGATTTATACCCTCACCATCAATGGTATCTAGTGAGTATGCACCATTGAAGTCAAACACGTGAATCATGTATGGTCCTTCCCATTTGGGCTCAAACGTAGGTGGTTTCCTACCTAATATCAGTGGTCGCCTCATGGCCTATACCAAGTCTCCTTGCAAGAAGGAGCGGAGGTGAGATTTTTTGTTGAAATCTCTAGATATACTTTTTGATGCCTTTCCAGATTGTGCATGCCATAATGCATTTTCTCTTCTAGTGCTTCTAACTTAGCCAGACGAATTTATGCTACTTTATCCCATGCTTACTGATCATAGATAGTTCTGTGCAGTGAGGGAAATAGAATCTCGATGGGAAAGATGACCTTCATCCTGTAGACTATGGAATATGGGGTCACCTAGGTTGAATTACGATTATTCATCAGATAAGACAAGAGGGCATTGGGGAGCTTGTCTGTCCAACTCTTCATATTTTGACCACCCATTTTCTACATAAATATAGAGAGGGTTTCGTTGAATGGCTCGATCTATCCATTTTATTGGGCATGATAGCGAGATGTATAGTTAGAACAAATGTTGTACTTAGCATGCAATTTCTTCAGCTCAGCTTATCAGAAGATCATGTCGTTATTGGTGAGGATGACATGAGGGACTCCAAATCGGTTGATAATGTTGGAGCTCACAATGTCAACAATAGAACAAGCCTTGACATCATTGAGTGGAACTGCCTCTTCCTTCTTTGAGAAGAATTCTATCATAGTCAGGATGCATCTGCACTGGCGAGTTGTTGAAAATGGATATGGTCCCACGACATCGAGTCCCCATACTGCAAATGGCCATGTGTGCATGGTGGATTAGAGAGGCTTTGGCGGCCGATGTATTAGTTAGCATTAATTTGGCATGCATGGTACCTTTTGGGGAACTCGATGAAGTCATGGATCATAGAGGGCCAAAAATACCCCACACTATAGATTTCGTGAGATAACATCAGCATAATCTGATGAGCCTTGTAGGAACTAGCCTGAACATATAGAATGACATGGGAAGCCTCAAATACATGAATACATTAGAGGAGAATCCCATTGAACCTATGCTTGTAGAGGAGATTCTCAGAACCAGGACCATCATGGATGGTGAAATGTAACGCGCGGTGTTGGATTTGCTCAGGCTCTGCCCGATATAACAGGAGATTACCATTTAAGAGTTACTTGAAAAATGAGGTTCTCAAGTTAGAAGTAACTTCAATAAATGCATCAAAGGGACCTGAGGGTTCTGATGTGTAGGCTTCAGTATTAAGGTGGATTTTCTACATGTTGTCATCGTTACGTGGAGTGACAAGAGTAATGACTATTCTGTGAGCCGCATGGATAATTACATCATCCTGCTTGGGCTATTTATGTGATGCAGCTAGGCCATCTAGGGCATCAGATCGACCATTCAGAGATTTATAGACACAAGTAACTTTTGGCCGAGATGGGAATTGGGTCATTATATGGAGAGGGAATTCCAAAAATGGCACGAGCTCTAAATTTCTGATAAAATAGTCACCGTTGATCTGCTTGATTATTAGTTCAGAGTCCCCTTTCACATGAAAATGGAGAATGACTATCTCGAGGGCGATCTCAAGGCCAGTAGTGAGAGCCTAATACTCTACTACATTGTTGGTGCAGCCTTCTCACCATAGTAAAGAGTATGATAGAACCACATGTGATTAGGTAATGAAGAAGATACCCAGTCCAAATATGTTGAGCCTGGGGTCATTGAGCCTTCTGCTGGTGGGGCTCCAGGAAGCACCGTAGAAGTGCATTTTCCAACAAAGGATGGCTTGTTCTACCAAGAGGATTGCCTCATAAAGAAAATCAAGGTCCAAGGACTGATCTATGTGGTCTGGATGGGTAGCAAGGATGTTTTCCAATGCTTTCCCCTTATAGCCTTCTGATGGATAAACCTGATGTCGAACTGTGGGAGAATCACTACCTTCCGAGCTAGATGACCTACCAACATGGGGTGGTTCAGGATGTACTTCAGTGGATCTACTTGAGACACCTACTGTACCTCATTGTGATGCATGTAATGTTGCAATTTATATATTGTGAATACCCATGCATGGAATATTTTCTCGAAAGGGGAGTCTCAGGTCTCCGTATCAATGAGCATGCAGCTGAGGGAGTAGAAGCTATTCTCCGTTCCCTAATTATTAATATGGGGGAGAAGGGAACCAATAGATCTCTCCAGGGTGGTCACAAAAAGGACCAAAGGATTTTAGGATATGGGGTACATTACGACCAGAGGTTGGAGAATTTGTTGTTTGATTTCCTCGAAAGCTGTTTGACACTCTCCGTCCCACTAATAGTTGGTGCCTTTCTTCATGACCCAAGAAGAGGGCTTAAACATGGTGGCCAATTTCATGATGAATCGTCCTATGTAGGATATGTGGCCTCAGAATCCTTGATACTCCTAAATATTTTTTGGATGAGACATCTGGATAATGCCATTGATATTCTATAGGTCGATCTGAAATCCCTTGTACCTGTCAATGAAGTCGAGACACATTCCAAAGGTGACCCTAGAGGCACACTTCAATGGGTTCGTCTTCAGGTGACATGAACGAAGGAAGACAGACACTTATACAAGTTCATTGAGATGGTCCTGATGCTGGTGGTATTTGACCTCTAGGTATTCTATGTAACATTCCCCCAATGTTCTGAGGACAAGCTTTAATATGTGATGCATATCCAGCTGATAAGTGGCACGAGCATTCTTTTAACCGTAGGGCATGACTTGGTAAAATAAAGTAACTTGTGGTGAGACAAAGATATTGACTACTCATCCTCACATGTCATTCAGATCTGGTTATTCTATGAGTATGCATCCATGATAGAGAGGGCTTGGAACCCAGCTGTAACATCGATCAACAATTCCGTTACAGGAAGGGGAAATCATCCTTCGGAATGTGACGATTGAGATCCCGGATGTCGATGAAAACTCTGATAAGTCTGTTCTTCTTTTTTAATGGAACAATGATGTATATCCACTTGGGGTACTAGAATTTTTTAATGTAATTGTATTTTATGATCTTATCTACTTCTACGTCAAAAATGGCACCGTGAACAGGGTGCATCTTTATGAGAGGCTGCATGAACCCATGATAATTTTTTAGGAGACCATGGTGGTGGAAGGATACCTGAGGAGCTAGTACTAGAATCTCGTTATATGTCCAGGACAATACATCACAGTATTGTTTAGGTATGTCTATATACTGTTGTTGCTCCTTGAGGGGCTTGGGGGCACTGATCAGTGTGGGTTTTAGGTCTACCTCGATACCGTGGTTCGCATGTACCAACTCGTCAACCATGGTGGAGATGACCTCTTCAATGGAAGGGGATCTTCCTATAAATCATATTAATCACTTATAGAGGGGGGATCCTTGGAAGGAGGAGTTTCCTCTGAGTCAACATCTTCCGATTAGAGGCTGGTACCAGCCTGAGCAGTAGTGGACACTACATCAGGGAACCGCAGTGAAACCACAACCGTAGTGACGAATGTTCTTGATCCAATCCCATCTAGTCCATGGTCCAAGGGGCCATTCTTGATGATATATAAGAAATATTTCTGTTTTGACTTGATTCAGTTAATTATGACTTGGTGAAACAAGAACGTATGATGTATGTCTGTTTCTGTGGGGTGGACATCCCTATACCTTATGGCAGTAGGTGGATTCGGGATCACCTGAGCATCGTTTGAGTAGGAGTATGAGGTAATCAACTGGAATCACTTAGAAATGGGTCTGTACTCCCCCTTAACCCATAAACCACAAATCATTGTCCCATGTCTAGAGTTTTAGCCTCCAATTAATGGACTGGAATGACCTATGCATCATCCAGGTCTTCTCACGGGTCGGCCGCAGTTGTACCATGCTCGACCTCATTAGTATATATCTTCTTTTCCTTTCTCTTGTAGTATTCAGCATCCAGATATTGGGTTTCATAGGAGGAAAAGGGGGATGTGTCACTTTGAATCACACCGACACTACCATTGAAGGAGTACATATGGCATTGGTAATATGATGAAGGAACTACCACATTCAGGTGGAGCCACGACGTACCCATCAATGCATTGTAGGAGCTGACCTGGGAGACAACCATAAACTCAGTAATGGAAATTATACCACAAAACTAGGTATTCAAATAGATCATGTCGACCAGCATATGCTCTATATTGAACTAACATTGGATTCTTAGGTTAGAGGGACTCAGATTATCCACAAACAATCCCATTTATTGTAGTGTATGAGTTGGGATTAGGTTGATTCTAGAGCCCGTGTCAACAGGATAGTGACAAACCTCCATGCCATTGAACTGGCCATAGATGTACAATGGGAGAATGTGCCCCTATATGGGAGAGGCTTCATCTTCACTGGAGAACGAGATGATGGCCTGACATTCATCATTCTCGACAGCGTCATCATGAAAAGCTTATGGGGCTGATACCTCTTTCACAACCTGTTGGGTTCTTCTTAATGCCTTGGGGAGGTCCTCACGCATACCTAATGATAGAATAAATGCCTCTAGGATAGATTGGATTTCTAGATTGCGGGAAAGATATTTCATAATATCATACTTCTATTCCAGGAGTGTATTTCTACTTACAAGAGGTCACTCTATGACAGGAAGAATGGTTGGTCTTTCTGACAGGGCCAATGGATGACTGGTGCGAGGATTATTCTACAGCTCACTAGTCGAACCCTGCAGAGTGACTACCGGATGATGGCCAGATGACTAAGACCATTCTGTAGAAAATTGTGGCTGGTTACAGCGTGGTCGAGGTGGCTCTGCCTTATCAAACAACATGAACGACAGTGAAGAATGACACAATGTCACTAGATGAGAAGGTTGTGTATACTGACCTCTCTACTGGGAATGATTCATGGTTTCAGTTGCATGCACAACTTGGATATAAGTAATGGTCATGGAACTCTAATGGATCATATTTTCATGGCTCCATCGAAGCTGACAATATATGGGGACGTCAGGAGGATCCTCCTGGTGCTCCACATCATCAGGAATCATATAGGGATTACCAGCTCTACGGTATTAATGAGGGAATTCCCTCGACCGTCACTCGAAGTGTAGTCCACTACTACATGGATTCTAGGTAGGATCTCCATCACTAGGGGCATGAAGTCTCTGAAAGTATGGGATGATGATGGCATCGGCGGGGGACTTTTCTTTCTATTATGCCACCAGTGTTTGCACTTCTGGGAAAGGGACGGTTTAGAAAATGATGCAAAAGTATTTTCTATTGCTTCTAAAGGCTATGGTCGATTCAGGCTTGCACAGATAACTCCATGGAAATGGGTGAATTTTTTTCGAGCTATCCAGTCATCAAACATCTTGGACACATGGTTAGAAAATTGATGATACTCACCTCTGCTAACACTGCTGTTGTCTGGAGTCATGATGACTAATTCCACCTATTCTAGAGTTGGGCCCAACAAGACTATGTGGTTATCCATGTGGTCTTGAAGCCAATCTTTGAACACAAATCACTATTTGAGAGTCTGCCCCAGGATCTAGTGGTAGGGGAATTAATTAGGGAAATCAATGAGGTTATCCCCTACTGTCCTTCTGTACTCAAGAAAATGTACAATCCCATGTACTATGGATCTTCGAAAATAACTAAGGGAATTTTCCTTGATGAATGAGTAGGTATGGTTCCTCATTTTTGGGTAGGGGGGCCCTCAGAGCTTGACCCTGACGAGGGGCTGGAGGAGCCTACAGTGGAGGTTTATCTTGGTTATATCTTCGAGGAGGTGGAGGCACATTTCACGGGGGAACCCGCATATTATAATGTGGGTGCTATTGGGATGGAGGCTGCTCCCGAGATGGAGGGCCTCTGTGAGGCTGTGGAGACGACTCCTTTGGTAAAAAATCGAGTTCCCTAGGGGCCTCTATTTGATCCACTTCATCTTTCATGGACTTGGAAGCCCATATCGTGGGGATTTCAGGAGGCAACAAATGTTCCTGTTTATCTTGTTGTAAGGCTTTCTATAGGTGCTGGTTCTTAACAAAGAAGTCTCAGAATCCTAGAGGGTAGTTCTGGGTGAACAGAGAGGGGACCAATTACATCTGGACATTCCCTACACACATCATCAAAAATGTCTATTGATTCAGTGGCATTCCCTGAGAGTATATGAGTCCATTAGAATTGGAGAAAAAGTGGGCAACACGCTTATCGAGCCTCTACTTTCACTTGAATAGGTATGTGATAGTCGTCTTCCAAGTGGTGGAACTGAACTGGTAGAGAAATTTCCTACCGAGGTCCTCCCAGTTGACCATTAACCTGATAGGAAGCTGGATGTACCAGACCAACATCGAACCTTCCAATGTCTATACGAAACAACAGTGTTTGGTGGCTTCATAATGCGCTGGAGTTTCCATCATGGTGCCACGCCTTCAGATAAAGTGGGCCAGGTGATGTGGTAGGTCCCCTGTCCCATTGACGGGGGAAAATGTGGGATTCCCAAATCCTAGGGGTTTTGGTATATCATCCTCCCTTTCAGGTATGGATTTCCATTAGGTGGTATTACGACTTGCCGAGTCTCTAATGCTTCGAGGTCGGCGTTGAGTGCTTGTAGAGACCCGAAGCTTGATGTACATGGAAAATACATTACTTTTGCGGAATACTTAATACATAACAAAAACAGAAACACAAGGACCATAACAGTTTAGAGTCTTTGGAAACTCGGAATAATATATTCTAATTGTGGTGAAAGATCTTCAAAAACTCCCATAATGATCTTCCCCTTTTTGTTTACTTACCTAATACCTTTCTTTACATCCTGGGGAAAATAAAACATAAAAAGGGTGAGCTCAAATTCTCAGTAAGGGTAAAAAAAAGAAATATCAATCACATCATATTCATAAGAACATAACATTTTGGAAATCATACCCTGCAAAAGAGATCATAATTTCATAACATGGGATAAATCATGGTAGTGAAATGTAATCACAATAATCATAACATAAAACATGAAACATTGTGGCATAAACACATAATCATAGAGAATCATTTCTTATTAGTCAAGACTCATTTCCAAGACTATCTTAGTGGACAAAGTCCACTTCTGAAACGAGTTCATTCCTCGTTTCAGTCCTGTTTCACTGAACCGGTTTAACCTGCGATTCCAGCCATGTATATATCATGAGATATAAAATCTTTACCCAATGCATTGGAGGGAGATATAGGGCCCTACCCATCTCATAATTATACCATTTTTATATGTTCCACAAAATCATAAACCATACATCGTAGCATAACCAATGTAATAAAAATGGGATTCTTAAAAATCGTGACATCATAAAACAATTCATATAAGATAAAGGAATTCATAAAAATAATTCCATCACAACATAATAATATCAATGTAATAATAGGGATAGAAATAGAACCCTTTATTATTTTAGATGGAAAATAATTTTGATAAAACTCTTGAACTCCATTCTTGAGGAAAATATCCTTTCTACTTCAAAATTTTTTTTCCTTTCTTAACATGTAATAAAATTTTAAACTAAAAGAAGTTGATTAAAAATAAACATTAGAACTTGTAAAGTATGATTCTTCGAAATATTTTTTTAAAAATCCATTCATTCTGTATAAGTTAAGAAAACATTCTTCTCATACTTTTGTCGGAAAAGTCAAAAAGTACCTCGTAAAAAAAAGACAAAAGATTCCTTTCATATCTTTTACAAAAAAACTCACCAATGGGTAAAATTGGATTTAAACTATTGTATAAGGATATAAATATTACATATTTATGAAACATGGATGTGGATGATAAAATACACCCTAGTAAATACAAAAGTATAAACAATCTCAGATAAAAATGAGATTGTGATATTTTCCCTTACCATAGGGCCGACTTGCTTCGTCAATGTCCGAACCTCCTGTATAATGATTTAAATAATGTTATTGACTTATTTCAGAATCATAATTATTTTTATGATATCATTTATGGTCATATTCTTAGCTTGTTATTAGTAATATTTCATTACAACTTGTTATTTGGGTGTTTATTTCTTTTTTGTTCTTATGCGTGTTTTGTCGAATAAATTATTATTATTCTTTTTAGGTTATAGATTCCTCATTTCCAGAATGGTATTAGGGAATATATATCATATTAATTCATTCAATTCATTTATATAATCATTATGCAATGAAGATCATGTAGAACGAGTCACATCACATCATGGAGACGGTATTCCGTACGTACGCACGAGCGATGATATCGTTCCCATGATCGTGAAATTGTAATGGAGTGTATATATACTATTTCAGAATCAATATCACTTTACAATAATAATATATAGTTATTATTTACACCATTATACCCATCCATGTAAGGTGGTGGTGGAAAATAGATTACACCACGGCGTGGAGACGGTGTTCCGTACGTACGCACGCGCGGTGATTTCGTTTTCTGTAGGACGGATAAATGGTGAAATAGGGTTGTTTCATACTTATAATAACATATCAGTATATTATTTATACTGATGTTATTACTTCATAATGAAACAACTAAATAAGAAGAAGTGGAATAAGAAATAAAGTTGAAAGAATCGGTAACAGACATTACCTCTTCTTTGAAGCGCTTCTTTGAGACCTCCGTTTAGGGCACTAAAATTGGTCTTTGAAGAAGACCAGGACCTCTAGGATGACTCTAGGGAAGCAGAGAGAAGGAATTGGAAGGGGTTGGCCGATCTTGAAGGCTCAAAGTGGTGTGAGGAAGATATGGAGGAGGTGCCCTTTTATAATGGAGGAGAGGGGCACCTTTGGAATAACTAAAAATATTATTTTATTATAAAGTCAAATTCGGTTTTTAATAGCTCCCAATTGATATATTTTGAAGCTAAGGTGGGGATGGGTCGAAATCCTCTCATCCAATAGAATTTAGACAAGTTTAGATCATTATATTACCCTTATCTTCTAGTTTTAACTCTTAGTTAATTAGATTGACATTTACCATGTCACTTTGTATTTTTATATTATATAGTTAATAAAAATACAATATACATGAAAGAGACCCCCAAGTGGTCCATTAATGATACATCTATCGTGATATATGTATCTTGGCCGAACCTTAGTATTTTAGGAATAAAATAAAAATTAATAATATAATATTTGTTTTAAAAAATATTTTATTTCAATTTTGACACTATTTAGTAATTGATTTTTGTGAAACTCATAAAAGAATTATTAGTTCGAAAAAAGTTAATTAAATCAATTCTAACATGTCATAGTAACCTATAAAATTAATTTAATTCATAAAAAGTCTCAAATTACATTTATTTTGGTATTTATAACATCAATTATGTCAATATTTCATTAATAAGATAATTACTGCATCATTTTTGTGTCATAAATAAATTAACTTATTTTATATCTAAAAATTACAAATAAAATACCATTAAGTATGAAATCTTTTTATATTTCTAATGAATATTTATAGACTAATTTATCTTTTGTATAACCCTATATTAAAAATTATTTACTTATTAAACATTGATTTTAACTATTTTAACCCTTCTTTAAATAAATTAATAATAAATGTCCAAATTTAATCCAAGTGGGCCTAAATGGTCATATTTAATTCCTAAGGTTGTTTTTGGTCGAATTAAACTTATCCAATAGAATTAGGACATTTTTTAGGGGAATAATAATATCATTTTTACCCTTAATTACCCTATTTACTTTTAACAATGGTAAATAAAAGTAAAAAGTTACTATTCACCAAAAATTATTTTCATCTCATTGAACAACATTTTACTTACTGACATCAACCGTGTCTCTCGGATTTTTGAAATTCTATTCACAAAAGTGGTAAAATTATGTTTTATGTAAATTTGCAAATTTCCTAGGAGGTGGGTAAAAGACGGTCAAAAGATCAATAAACTTTTTATATATCTAAAATTATTAAAAAATGACTCCAATGAATTATATTGAACTTATATAGGTATTATGTATCAATTTTGACCTAAAATAAATTTAAATAAAATAAATAATTATTTAAATAAAATTTGGGTATTAAATAGTAACATAGTGTTTTCACTATTCTTTAAAAATTGAATGTTTCCAGAAAAATACCAAAATTTCACCCTAGGATAATTTCGATATTCCAAATCCAAAAATGAGGTCCATTTTCAAAAATAAAATATGTAAAATTTCAAAATTTGGGTATTTCTATTCATAACGGCAATTTTTAATAATATTTTAATAGCATATCTTTGTTTAGCGAAACTCGGTATTGCGTACAACACACGCTATCGCGGAAGGTCGCGCTTGCGTGTAATGCAAGCCAAGTCAGGGATGCGTGTTGTGAAAGCTCTTTTTGGTGTAGAGTACAACACACGACATTAATGAACCTAAAAAGAATATTTTTCGTAAAATCATGGGGTGTTAAATTCTTCCCCCCTTAAAATGAATTTTTCCCTTCAAATTCGTCGGGGTTATAAATGGTTTACTACTTGAAAGTTTCTTTAATAGAAACCCACATCGTAAAAAGGAATACCAAAACATGGCTTAAAAAACTAATGTATGAAACATAACGGTTACCCAAATTAACTAATCACTGGGTTTCCACATAGGATAACATAGGTGAAAATATGGATATGGAAAAGAAATCTAAGCGTCATGTTCTGATGGAGAGTGGTAGAGAACATGGCTATGAAAAATACAACAATCACAAAGCCATAACTTTGTGATGATCTAGGGTACCATCTGATTCATCGTTTATAAGGGCACTAGGACAACATTTTTGGTTTTGAAGATCATTTCCCTAAAGTTGAAGAATTTGATTTAGAATAAATAGTTAATTTATTTTGGTACAATATCACTATTGTTCGTGCTTTGAAAAATTTCCACTTCATCTCTAAAAGAAATAAAGTTGAATTTTTTATTCGTGAAATGTTAACAGATCATGTGATAGAATGATGGGTCATTCCATCTGTTTCAATCAAAAGGTTAGGAAAAGTTATCAAATATACATAAGTCCATCAATGGTGAGGTTAATCATATATGATTCCAAAAATGAACTTATAATTTATATATCATACCGTGTATTAAAATAAAACTAGTTTCTACTAACCAGAGACTTCCTTTAGGCCAGTGGTAGGCGATAAAGGCCAGTAGCACTTCCGTTGTGGGTTCGATTTCCACAGCCATGTCCGACGCGATGGGTTGTCGCTCGTCCTGCAAGTTGTCCTTTTTATAAAACTATATTACTATAACATCCCATCAATAATATCGAAAACAGTTCTATCCTTAAACAATACTAACATAATTCATTCAAATATTTAAGCTTATCTAAAATACTTCGGTCCAAGCTCATAGTATAAAGAAAATGATTACATGAAATGTCACATAACAATCACATGAATTCCATCATTAATCCCCCATATATCATAAGATATATCTTGTTGGTCAAATTAAAAACATGTGAATACCTTAATCATGTATTCTCTTGAGGAATAAATACCCATTGAACCTTAGTGAAAAAATGAATGCGGTTAAAAGTTAACACATTCCACATACCAAAATCCTCAAAATTCTTTATACTCAACCCATGATATCCCATAGTCCTTATATCAATCCTGAGCTCATGAATACAATCAAAAATATCATTATCCTCTTATCCCTTCATTGTGCGCATATCATCTGCTTACCAAAATTTCTTAATCACTTTCCATGTTTAATGGTACCATAAAATTATTGAAAACCACAATTTACCAATACATAAATATTATAATATTCTACGATACTATATAAAACATTATTTTGGAATCCCATTACATAAACACTTAATCATTCCACCACATCGTTGTCATATTCAACATCTCCAATAGTGATCGCATGTGACTTCCCTTTTTTTCCATTGCCTTAAGTGGATTCTCATGTCAATCATCATTAACCCTTGGATTAGGTCATTGATTAGCATAATTCCCCATTTCATTGCACATTAAGCATTGAAGTGTTGTTGGTGTGTTCTCTACAGTCTTTTCTTTATTCACACCATTAGAAACCCTTTTTCCATTACTTCGACACTCAGCTGCTCGATGACCTTCTTTTCCACACTTAAAACATTTTCTAGTCCCTTTAAGATGATCTCCACCATGATTCTTTCCACACTTTGAGCATAAGGAAACATTCATATTCCTTTCACCATTATTCCGAGATTTCTCCTTGAACACCATATTTCGTTTCTTGTCAAAACCATGAGATGGATATGTAATACTGACTTCCATTTTCTACCTTGATAGCACAATGCACAATTTCTTCATAGCTACTGAAGTATTTTATAACTAATTCCCTTAAAAGATTTGGTTTTAAGCCACTGATGAATCGAACAATTTTACTTTCAGGTTGGATGATAAAGCCATATTCAAACCTTGCAAGCCTTGTATATACCAACAGATTCATCATCCTTTTGCTTTAGATTAAGAAACTCCTTCTCCATCTTTGTTCGAAGAATACGAGGTAAGTACTTATTGAAAAATAAGTTATTGAACTAATCCCATTCCATGGACTCAATTGCATCTCTTGTCCTCGTATTCTTGATAAGATTCCACCATTGATCAGCTTCACCTTACAAATGATATACTGCTAAGATGACTTTATCATGTTCACAACATTGAAGAATTGAAAATATCTTTTCAGTGTTACTGATCCATTGTTCAGCAACAAGTGGATCAGAAGACCCACTGAAAGAAGGTGGACGTTGCCTCATGAAAGACTCAATAGAATATTCTTCCCTTCTCTGCTCATTTGGAAGTCCAGAATGATTCATAGCTTGTGTAAGTATAGCAATAAGATTTTACAGGCCATCTCCCATAACATTTTTTTGTTCATGAAGACAATCATTGCATTATTCATTTCATTGATCAACACAGTTCCTTCGGGTTCCAGGCATCGTCTAAAACCCAAAAAGAATAGTGTGCGGGGCAAAAATCATGCTAGGGAAAACAACACAATAAAGGGGGGGTACCTTCAATATCTAACATCTGAGGTTAAATTATAAGATCATTACCGTACGTATACTTATCCTTAGATACATCCCTAGACATACCTTAGAAATATCTCTAGGGATCTCACTAACGTTTTTGCATTATAGTTTACAAAGGTTGACTAAACCATTCGTCTGATACCAACTATAGAGACCTGATGATTTATGTACATGGACAATACATTACTTTTGTGGAATACATAATACATAACAAAAACAGACACACAAGGACCGAAATAGTTTAGTGTCTTTTGAAACTCAGAATAAAATATTCTAATTGTGGTGAAAGTTATTCAAAAACTCCCATAACGATCTTCCCCTTTTTGTTTCCTTACCTAAAAACTTTCATTACTTCCTGGGGAAAATAAAACATAAAAAGGGTGATCTCAAATGCTCAGTAAGGGTAAACAAAAGAAATATCAATCACATCATATTCATAAGAACATAACATTTTGGGAATCTCACCCTGCAAAAGAGATCATAATTTCATAACATGGGATAAATCATGGTAGTGAAATGTAATCACAATAATCATAACCTAAAACATGAAGCTTTGTGGCATACACACATAATCATAGAGAATCATTTCTTATTATTCAAGACTCATTTCCAGGACTATCTAAGTGGACAAAGTCCATTTATGAACTGAGTTCATTCCTCGTTTCAGTCCTGTTTCACTGAACCAGTTTAACCTTCCGTTACAGCCATGTCTATCTCATGAGATATAAAATCATTACCCAATTCATTGGAGGGAGATATACGTCCACCCATTTCATAATGATACCATTCTTATGCATGCCACAAAAACATACACCATACATCATAGCATAACCCATGTAATAAAAATGGGATTCTAAACATCGTGAAATCATAAAAAAATTCATATAAGATAAAGGAATTCAAAAAAATAATTCCATCACAACATAATCAAATCAATGTAATAATAGGGATATAAACAGAACCCTTTATTATCTTAGATGGAAAATAATTTTGATAAAACTCCTGAACTCCATTCTTGAGGAAAATATCCTTTCTACTTCAAAAACATTTTTCAATTCTTAACATGTCATACATTTTTAAAATAAAATAAGTTGATTAAAAATAAAATTTAAAACATGTAAAGGAATATTCTTGTAAATATTGTTTTGAAAATACATTCAGGCCATATAAGTTAGAAAACATTTTTCTCATACTTTTGTTGGAAAAGTCAAAAAGTACCTCGTACGAAAAACGACAAAAGATTCCTTTCATATCTTTTACTAAAAACTCACCAAAGGGTAAAATTGGAGTTAAACTATTGAAGAAGGATATAAATATTACATATTGAGTAATCATGGATGTAGATGATAAAATACACCCTAGTAAATACCAAAGTATAAACAATCTCAGATAAAAATGAGATTGTGATATTTTCCCTTACCTTAGGTCCAATTTTCTTCGTAAATGTCCAAACCTCTAGTATAATGATTTAAATAATGTTATAGACTTATTCCAGAATCATAAGTATTTTTATGATATCATATATGGTCATATTCTTAGCTTCATATTAGTAATATTTCATTACTACTTGTTATTCGGGTGTTTATTACTTTTTTGTTCTTATGCGTGTTTTGTCGAATAAATTCTTATTCTTATTTTTAGGTTATAGATAACTCATTTCCAGAATGGTATTAGTGTAATATATATCATATTAATTCATTAAATTTATTTATATAATCATTATTCAATGAAGATCATGTAAAACGAGTCGCATCACATCATGGAGACGATATTCCGTACGTACGCATGAGCGATGATATCGTTCCCATGATCGTGAAATTGTAATGGAGTGTATATATACTCTTTTAGAATCAGTATCACTTTACAATAATCATATATAGTTTTTATTTACACCATTATACCCATCCAAGTAAGGTGGTGGTGGAAAATAGATTACACCATGGCGTGGAGACGGTGTTCCGTACGTACACACGCGCGGTGATTTCATTTTCCGTAGGATGGATAGATGGTGAAATAGGGTTGTTTCATACTAATAATAACATATAAGTATATGAGTGATACTGATGTTATTACTTCATAATGAAACAACTAAAGAAGAAGAAGTGGAAGAAGAAATAAAGTTGTAAGAATCGGTAACAGACATTACCTCTTCTTTAAACCGCTTCTTTGAGACCTCCTTTTAGGGAACTAAAATTGTTATTTAAAGAAGGACAGGACCTCTAGGATGTCTCTAGGGAAGCGGAGAGAATAAATTGGTAGGGTTTGGCCGAGCTTGAAGTCTCAATGTGGTGTGAGGAAGAGAGGGAGGAGGTGCCCTTTTATAAGGGAGGGGAGGGGCACCTTTGGAATAACTAAAAATATTATTTTATTATAAAGTAAAATTCGTTTTTTAATAGCTCCCAATTGATATATTTTGAATATATGGTGGGTATGGGTCGAAATCCTATCATCCAATAGAATTTAGACAAGTTTAGATCATTATATTAACCTTATCTTTTAGTTTTAACTCTTAGTTAATTAGATTGAGATTTACCATGTCACTTTGTATTTTTATATTATATAGTTAATAAACATACCATATACATCCAAGAAACCCCAAAGTGGTACATTAATGATACAACTATAATGAAATAAGTATCTTGGCCAAACCTTAGATTTTTAGGATTAAAATAAAAATTAATAATATAATATTTTAAAAAAACTCTATTTTATGTCAATTTTGACACTATTTAGTAATTTATTTTTGTGAAAATCATAACAGAATGATTAGTTCGAAAAAAGTTAATTAAATCAATACTAACATTTCCTATTAACCTAGAAAATTAGTGTAATTCATAAAAAGTCTCAAATTACATTTATTTGGGTATTTATAACATCAATTATGTCAATATTTTATTAATAAGATAATTACTGCATCATATTGTGTCAAAAATAATTTAAATTATTTAATGTCTAAAAATTACAAATAAAATACAATTATGTAGGAAATATTTTTATCTTTCTAATTAATATTTATAGTCTAATTTATCTTATGTATAACCCTATATTAAAAATAATTTACTTATTAAACATTGATTTTAACTATTTTAACCCTTCTTTAAATAAATTAATAATAAATGTCCTAATCTAATCCAAGTGGGCCTAAATGGTCATATTTTATTCCTAAGGTTGTTTTTGGTCGAATTTTACTTATCCAATAGAATTAGGACATGTGTTAGGGTAATAATAATATCATTTTTACCCTTAATTACCCTATTTTCTTTTAACAATGGTAAATAAAAGTAAAAAGTTACTATTCACCAAAAATTATTATCATCTCGTTGAACCACATTATACTTACTGAAAAAAACAGTGTCTCTAAATTTTTTGAAATTCCATTCACAAAAGCGGTAAAATTATGTTTTATGTAAATTTGCATATTCTCCCAGGAGGTGGGTAAAAGACGGTCAAAAGTTCAATAAAATTTTTATATATCCAAAATTATTAAAAATTGACTCCAATGAATTATATTGAACTTATATAGGTATTATTTATCAATTATGACCTAAAATAAATTTAAATAAAATAAATAATTATTTTAAAAAAAGTCGGGTTTTAAATAGTAACTCAGTGTTTTCATTATTCATCAAAAATTGAATGTTTTCAGAAAAATACCAAAATTTCACCCTCGGATAATTTCAATATTCCGAATTCAAAAATGAAGTCCATTTTCAAAAATAAAATTTATAAAATTTCAGATAGTGGGTATTACTATTCATAACAGATAGTTTTAATAATATTTTAATAGCATATCGTTGTTTAGTGAAAGTCGGTATTGCTTACAACACACACTATCGTGGAAGGTCGCGCTTGCGTGTAATGCAAGCCAAGTCAGGGATGCGTGTTGTGCAAGATCCTTTTGGTGTAGCATACAAGACAAGACATTAATGAAATTAAAAAAATAATTTTCATAAAATCTTGGGGTGTTACAGTGCTGCAATTGGATCATTTGTGTGGGAATTCCTATCTTAATAAGGATCTAATACCTCCAGTGCATTTGTAGGTTCTTAAATACGATAAATAGGCCAAATGGTTTGTAGAACAGTTGGTGGTATGACCTGTGGAGCAGTAGGGGGAATCAAGGATGAGTCATGAGGATTGTCACGCCGTTCAAGAGGATTTGGGGATACACACCATGCCATTTCTCCATATGTCCCAGCCTCAACCCTATCTGTGCGGGAAGGATGGTCAGGGTCACTTTGGGCTAATTTTATAAAGGGATGGTGTGCCTACCCCAGCTGACCTGGATGAAAATCACCGAGGTATGGTCGTCGCTCCGTAGCACGTTCCGCAAGGAGGTCATCAACCACCTTCTTCTATTCGGAAAGTTGCTCGCGCAACTCAGCTTTTTTAGGGTCGTCTTCCGCCTTCAGCACTGAGCCAAATGGGTCCGAGGGTTTGACGGATCTGAGGAGTTCCTTTCCCTAGTTGTGATTCCGACTGAGGAATAGTGCCTTTGTGGGCACAAGAAGATGTAGTATATTTTTCTGCAGGTGAGTGGCCCATCCCAATGGATCCAATAGCTACAAAACTCACTCAGGGGGTAGGTCCCAATCAAGGAGCTCCGACCCATTCTCTCCCTCTCCAAGGTCAGCCATGTTTACTGTGACCCTACCTGGAGGCATATTCTCTATGTTTCCTGGAAAATCGAGCTGGAATCGGATGGAAATGAAATAGCGGGCTGTGTACTTCCCTCAACCATGAATTTGAACATGGGGAGATGCCTCCTTGATTATCCTACAGAGATCATTAATGATCTTGGGGCATCATTGTTAGAGTGTCTTATGGAGGCCTGGTGACACAGGGTGCTGGGCCACGGGGAGTGTGGCCAAATCAACCAAATGAAATTTTTTTGTTGATAACTTTGAAGTGTGACTGACTCTTGGGGTAGGTCACTTGTCAATGTAGAAGGCGAAAATGAGTCACCCATAGGGTCTGGAGAAAGTATCCAACCTCCTCATAGGTGAGCGCTTATTGTGCTATAAAATTTGGCGCTGCAACTGGCCAGAACATTTCTGGGAAATGGTTTGCGGTGAGGATGTCCCACAGGGTCTTTCGTCTAGATTTTGGGACTTACCCTTCATTGAACCAGTCATCTACTGGAGGATGTTTGGGAACTGGTAGTGGTACTGATACAGACAGCTAAGATGGCAGTCTAGCTGGCGGAGAATATGGTGAGGGAGCGGACAAGACACCGTGTCTTGGGCTATCCCTTGAAGAGTATAGTGAAATTTCCACCACATCATGGTTATACGAGATGACAACTATAGTTTCTGGAGCAGGGACTATGACTTCTAGAAATGGGTTACACTGCAGATCGTATAACATTGATCCCCAGAATAGCTCTCTATGGGATCTAGTTGAGGTAGAGTGTGATTTCAGCAATGATGGTGATGATTTCACGATTGTAACCTAGGGAGTTTCAAAACCATCATCCCCCTCGATATTACTATAGTGGGAGGTGGGAATCTGATGGACCTCAAATTTTATATGTATGAGGATAATGCACCATTTTCCTTCTCCGACCCTCGACACGAAGGATCTGGGCAAGGGTGTCCTCGCTAAATATTATTCCACCTCTAACTCTAAGAGGCAAACTTGTTTGACCTCAGTCTGAATATTCATGGAGTTCTTTTTATGGTGGAGAATATTTTCCCTCCTTCTCAAGGATGTTTCATCGGAACATGGTAGATTTCTGGCACAAGGAGGTCTTTTTGTCATACCAGTGTTGGGGTGGGGTGGACATCCACCTAAGTGAGCTGGGTTGTGAGGATATCCTGGATAGATATCAAAGGGAAAATAGGGAATATGTCCATGTCCACTGGTTAATGTGTGGTGGGGTCACCTACGTGAAACTCTAGAGCAGAAAGGACCTCCACTGGAGCTTATAGGAGCATGGGTAGGACCTCCATGCTTGCTTCCCTTGGCCGCATCAGTGCATTGAGGGTCCTCATACTAGTCAAGCCGAACACGGGTAGGACCTCTGTGCTGGGCGCCGGAAAAGCGACATTGACCTCCACTACTCTTATTGCCGGGGCGAAGAGGACCTTCAATAGATGCTTCAAGGAGATGAATAAATCTCCAAAACTATTGATTGTCCAGATGCATTACATCTCCATATTAGTGGTTCGTGGTAGGAGGATTGACCCCATACACAATGTAATGAGCATGATAGAGGCTTCTATACTAAGTGCCACCACTGTGGGAAGGACCCTCATTCAGTTTGAAGGTAGTACCAGGCTAACCTCCATACCATTCTTGGAAGTGGTGAGGACCCACATTCTCCATTGTGGGGGAATGGGGAGGACCACTACATTGGATGTCGCTGTCGCGGGTCGGTCTCCGGTGGGTGCTCCCTAAACCGACGACTGAGAAAGTCGACCTAGCCTTCCCATGGGGTAGTTGGGGTCTCGATCTGTGCTAGGGATATAAGTGCCCCAGCTTAGTGTGCATAATAGGCTGATGATACACGTCAGTGGTGGCCCGGGCCATAGTAGTCGCTGACATCGACGCCCCATGGCGGGCTTCGTCCTCGGCCTGCCCCCGACTCTGGCATTGGAATAGCCAGACTAGGGTCAGTGGTGCAGGTACATAGATTACATTCTCTTCAGCCCGTGGGACTGGGTGGTGGAATAGGCATGGCCTAGTGGGGGCCCTCTTTGGGGGGGACCTAGAATGGGATCCTGGCAAGGCTGGCCTAGACATCCCCTACCTCATCGGTGTAGGGTAGGGAGTCGTCGAGACATTTTGGGGAGTGGATCCTGAAATGATTGTAAGTTGTGGTGAGGAGTGGTGGATCTATATTTGGCCCTTTGGAGCTATGTTGGCGATGAGGCATAGAAATCTCCAAATCTTGGTGGGCCATATCTCTATTTTGGATAACCCCCTCCTCCCTGTATCGGCATACGAGCTTGCTTGTCACCCTTATTTGTAAGAATTTAGAATGGGAGATGTGGCATGGGCGCCCAATAGTTGTGGGTGTAGAAGTCATCCCAGAAGTAGTTCATCCACTGGGGATTTCCTATTTGGCGTTTCCACTACACCTACATCGGTGGGCAGGTGGCGATTAGATTCGTGGTGCAACAACTTGGTTCCTGAAAGCAAATAGATTAAACCGTTAGTGCCAAAACAAAATAAACTATTGTCGAGTGCCTCAATGTCATTCATGTTCCCATGTTTAGTAAGAAGGATCCACACTGAAAACATTGCCGACCAGGATGTCCAATGTTTTGACTTCCCCAACATCTGGGGAGTTTCATGCCAGGCCCGCTATTTTCTTGGAAGGACACGGCGCATGATAAATTGATCTCGTGACATGCTGATACACTGATATCTTGAACGCTACTAATCATGACATTGAGGATAATAATGTTACATTGGGTTCCCCATTTCTCTTTCTGGCGCTTTCACTGGCGTGCACACATCCTTCAATGGAGGGTCCATAGCTGTTTCCATGCATTCATGCTTTCCAAAGTTGGGCAGCATCCATCGCTTATTTAGGGATGTTTTCTCCGTGATCGAAATGGGATTATGGGATGTCATTTATTACTTATTTGGATTCCTCCTCGGACGCCGGTTAATTACACTACTTCTTTCGGGACATTCCAAGGGGTTCGATCAGGGCAAGAACCTTCTTTCGGGGGACTAATCATGTTGGACAACACGGGCGTGTCTAGATGTTGGAACACTAGCACATCTGGATTTCGTCCCCTTATTATAGGGATTCTTGAGGGCACGGAATTCCGGAGAATCCCACATCGAATGCAAATAATAATATTCCATAGACATGTATTTGATATTTTGGTCATCTTCCCATGTTTAACACAGGGTATGTCGTGAATTTAACATCAAGTGAGGATGGATTAGACTGATAGGAACACTAACATGTGTGGATCAGATGTGGGAATCCCTTGGAGGGAACACTGATGTCAGGGATAACACATGGTTAGTTACTCGGTTACTTCTAGGAGTAGTGAAGAGATCAATTGGCTTGATTTCACTAGGATGTGGTGACCCGGGTAAGAATCAATATACATAATGGATGGTTAAGTGAAGTAGATGGATAATGGGATGGAGTCAACTTGAGGGAGACGATGATGTTGGGCTTGAGCCTCAATGATACCTCCTATGTATCCCCGTGTAAGAGAATCAAAGTCCATGTAGTTCGGAATGGGGCTATAGAATCAGTGTGTGCTCAAAGGACATTGAACCGATGATATACTAGGGCTTATGCGTGGTTAAAAACCCGAGGTTATCCGTATGCCACTAGGACAAACCAGCAATATAGGTCTTAACCGAAGGGACAACAGCAGCTGACCACTGGGTTTGGGATGACAATGGCTTACCGCTGACATGGTATCAAAATGGCTTACTACTACGTGAGGTCAAAATAGATCACTTCTGAATGGGTTCACAATAGCTTACAACTGGATGTGGACATAAATGCATACCACTAGATGGGGTCACAACAACTTACCACTGTATGGGGTCACAACGGCTTACCAATGGATGAGGTCACAACAGCTTACTACTAGATGGGGTCACAACGGCTTACTGCTAGATGGGGTCACAACGGCTTACCGTTGGATGTGGTCACAACAACATATAGCAGGATTGCGTCACAATGTCTTACTACTGGATGGGGGAACAATGGTGTACCGATGGATGGGGTTGAACCACAGGGAGGATTCCAACATACTTTTCTTTCCCATGGATGAATGTCCATGTAGTTTGGGATGAGTGTGAACTAATGTGAAGATGGTCGGGACCAATGGGTGTTGGCCTTGAACCTCGGGGAAGCTTCCTACATACCTTGCATAGACAAAGATCAATGTCCATGTAGTTTGAGATGGTGGGCGCAGTTTAAAGTTGTACAGGGTGAAAAGGGGGAATGTAGTTTAATGTAATGCATGACAAAGGTTGTTCGATGTGAAGGGGTTTGGAACTAGTGGTTGTTGGGCTTGAACCTTAGGGAGGCTTCCTACGTACCATGCCTTGGTAAGGATCAAAGACCACATTGTTCAGGAAAGAGTGGGAACCGACATGAAGAGGGTAAAAACCAATTGTTGTTGGGCTTGAACCTCATGGAGGCTTCCTACATACCTTTTCTTGGCAAGGATTAAAGTCCTCATAGTTCAGGAGGAGTGGGAACCGATGTGAAGACGGTAGGTACCAATGGGTGTTGGGCTTGGTTGTTAGGGAGGCTTCCCATGTACCATTCCTTGGCAAGGATCATAGTCCACATAGATTGGTAAATAGTGTGGGGGGATTACACTATAAGGCATCCCATATGGTTTTTCTTGGTCTATGCTTAATCTAAGCCCACATGAGTCATTCTCATTATGAGAAACAAGATTGCAGTAAAGACCTAATGATCACAGTTCAAAAGGAGCGTCTGTGGGAAGTGGAGTGTGGCATACACTTATTTTGCATCCCAAAAAGGAAAACGGGGCTTACACGTGGTCTGCATCCCATAGATGAAATAAGGGCTTTCACATTGTTAGTAGCCCAGGGTGATGGAGATTGGGACTAACTCCAGGGTGGAGGATAGGGTGGTGAAAAAGCACAGAGGGAGAGGGATTTGGCGCCGAAGAAAGAAGGGATATGTTTCCCATCCCTAACTCTCTAGTCCTTAGCAATGCGGAAGTGAGGAAGGGAATGGCTTTTACCTCCTACCAGAAAACCTAGGGGATTACACCAATATTTTTCCCTTTCCCTACAGACATACACTGCTTAGATAAAGGGGATATCATTCTATGTGAGGAATTATTTCACTCTAATGGAGACCAGTGGGCATACAGAATGTCCATGGTGGGGAACCCCACATACAAAGTAAGGGGTGAGGTTACAATTTAATGGAATGTGCTGAGGATTATGGAGATTGATAGTTTATCGTCCTATAGTGTGATGACCCAGACCCCCCTTGGTCCCTTCCTTTTCCAAAATCTGGATCGGTGAGACCGATCGGTGGGACCGATCGGTGAGACCGATCGGTGTCACCGATCGGCGGAACCGGCCGACGTCGCCCGACCTTGCCAAGTTGTTCCAGTAACGCTCTTTTTTCCCAAATAGGGTTTTAAACCCTATTCTGCCTCGTGAAAATGTCTTGGAGACCCGAAACGTGCACAAAAGTTTTAATTTAATGCTTCATTAATTCATGAGTCTGTTTAAACCACCCAGCACCTTTAATGATGAGTCAAGTCGCGTGGTCAACCCATGACTCCCACGTCTTACGCGGTTTTGCGTTTTCATCTCAACCGTCCCCGGCTCTTATAAATTAAGGGTTAGGCCGTGGCTTCCCACTTCTTCGATCGTGGCTCTTCTGGTGCATGGGAACCGCCGCGTCGTTATCCGTAAAGTTCCACGCCCCTGACCTAAACGTCGATCATCTATCTACAGGTAGGGAATTTCTTTCGTCTGTCACTTCTGTGTATCATGCGGGGTGGGCGTTATCTTTTGTTCTCATGAGAAATGGTTGAGACTTTAAATGAAGATAATAACTGGTTAAAGAAGGGGAAGGGGTTGTGATCGTTGTTTATGCCTTATCTTGTGATCATCCTTTTTTAGTTGTGCTGGTTTAGGATTTCTGAGAATTGAGGCCGTTGGTGGTCGTTGTATGTGCACTGATAAATCCCCTCGTGATGTTTTAAATGAATTGCTGAATTTGTGAACTCCTGCTGTGAAATTGGTTAATCACGTATATCTGGCTGAATAATTGAAAGCACCAGGATCAACCCTTCTGTGATAACTCCCGGTTAGAACACACGGAATTTGAAATCATGGAGTGTGTTAAGTCATTTAAATCTGAAAATTCATGACTTGTGTTGGTAGAGGTGGTTGGTTGTCTTCCTTTCGGGCCGATTACTGGAGATGTGGGAGGGGATGGGATCCCCTGTTCTGTATATACTCTCGGTGGCTGTGTGAATTTGGGGATGGGATCTCCTGTTGGTATGGATTCGGTGGTTGTGAGTTTTAAATCCGGGTGGTTACTTAAAATATCACAAATTGGGGAGAGATCCTCTGTTAACAGAACCGGGTGTGAGTGTTTTGGTTGATCCTTGCTTTTGACGCTTTCCTTGGTTATGCTTATGGTAGTTGCGCAGTAGTGCTTAAAATTATTTGAACATTTTGACTGGACGTGGGAAAAGAATGGGACAAATGGTTTTGTGGGCATGGGTCGTGAACTGTGACATGGGTGCAGTGGTGTGTTATGTTGGTTGGCTAGGAAAACCTAAGCTTTGGGTGAGTATTTGTTACCTATATCTATACTTGTAGCTTTGTGTTTCTTATTCGCGCCCCACCCAAGTTGAGCACTGAGTGCCGAACACCCCCATTTATGGGGGACGGGTGTTTTTCCCAACACTATCCTTAGTGGCTGGTTATTAGCTCATTTTCTGCTCCATTTCCCGGATAGCCCAAGTATCTTCGGGTAGGCTGTGATGGCCTGGAGTCCATTATTAGCCCAAGAACCTCCAGGCGGGGTGTTGTGGTGGTTGGCCAGGTGTGCGCGGCAGGTGGTTTCCCAAGTGTCTTCGGGATGAGGCCCAGGTGTCTTCGGGCGTGGTGGTGGTTGCTTTGGCCTAGGTGTTTGCAGGCATGGTTACATATGACAGTTGAGGCCCAGGTGTGTGCGGGCGGGATTCGGCAGTGGGACTGCGTGTAGTTGAGGCCCAGGTGTGTGTGGGTGGGATTCGGCAGTGGGACTGCGTGTGGTTGTGGCCCAGGTGTGTGCGGACGGGTGTGGCAGTGGGACTGCGGTAAGAATGGCGGGATTGGTCTGATGCGTAGGATGTCTCAATAACCAGTGGGAAAGTGGCGCGGGGTACCCAAACATCGATGTGCTCTTATATATATATTACTTGACTTGCGTTATTTGGGGAGCGAGCCTTGGTGAGGCCTGGGATGGATAGTTGCCTTGTTAGTTTCTGGTTCTTCTCTTTTCTCACGGGACTTTAGTACGTTCCCCCACTTGTGCACGAGAGTCTTGGTTTTCCCTACTGAGTGTACTTGTATGCTCACCCTACGTACATAAATCTGCTTTCAGGTTTCCAGGAGGACTTCAGGGATCACGCATGACCTTACTAGCTTGGACTTTTGCAGTCGTTGCAGTTGTTCTCCTTTTCTTTTGGTACTTACCTTGTAGTCACTTTTTTGCACTTTGTGGCTTCCACTTTTGAAACATGCATGTGGGAATGGTTTACTTTTGGTTTTATTTTTCTTTCTACCTTGGTGTTGTTGGGTTTCCTCCTCCTTATATTTCGATCCTATAAAATAAAAAGGGTAATGCCTTCCATTCGCGAGAATTTCCTATACCCTTGGTGCTAGTCGCCACTTCGGGACCTATTGAAGGCGGGTTTCGGGGGTCATTATCTCTCCTTCAACTTAAAGAAGGAAGGGCCTAGCAACCTTCTGACCCTTCCCTCCTTTTGTTGAAGGCGGGTCGTGACAGAATGGTATCAGAGGAGAGGATGAGAGATAGGATGGAGTCTGGAGTTAGGCACAGTGAGGATTGCATGGGATGGTAAGGCAACGATGTTGGGTGACCTTGGAGCGTGAATTAGGCTAGGGAAGACCGGCTAGGACACGAGATTTTAGGGCCCCCCTTGATCCGATGCAAGGACTCTGGGCCTACCGAACGACCAAGTGAGGCCACAATGATTGCGGGGTAGAGACCCTAGGAAAGGTACATGCATCATAATGACTTGTGTTCTTGTGTTTCTGGGATGTTTTGGGAATTAAGAATAAATTAAATCTTAAGAAGTTTTAAGAACGATATTCTGCACTACTTGGGCTTAGGCATTCCTTGTTTACCTTGCAGCTATGGCACCTGGAAGGCGACCACGTGTGGTACAGGCGATCGAGACTCCTGAGATTACTTTGGAAAATCGGCAGAGAGCTGATCGAGAGGAAGAGGACGACCAGTGGCAGAAGACTCTTCGAGCCTTCCAGCGACAGGCCCTTGAGAAGTATGAGGGCAGCACCTCCGATATAAAGACGGAAGGCTGGCTAGAGGAACTAGTCATAGCCTTCGGCCTGATTCGGGCCCCGACTGAGTACTGGGTTCCTCTGGCTGTTAGCCAGATGCGAGGGGCGGTACGTCAGTGGTGGATGCTTCACCTGGGGAGTAGGAAAGAGTCTGAGGTTGCTTGGGCGGATTTCGAGAAGGCGTTCCGGGCGGAGTTTCTCTCCTCGACAATGAAGGCGGAGAAGAGGCAGGAGCTACTCTCCCTCCAGCAGGGGAGCATGTCCGTGAGGGAACTTGGAATCAAGTTCAAGGACCTCCTGCGTTTTGCTCCGGACCTCTTTCCCGATGAGGAGTCTCGGGCAAGACGCTTGGAGGAGGCGCTCCGACCCTCCCTCCAGTATGCTGTTACCCCCTTTACCCTTCCGACGTACTTAGAGGTTCAGAAGAAGTCCGGAGTGGTGGAAAGGATGCACGCTCTGGGCGGAGTGTCACGAGAAGGGATCCAGCTGGGACCATCGAAGGGGAAAGCCGTCAGCGCCAGGCCTCCAGCATCGGGACCCTCCAGGTTCCGACCCGCAGGGAGCAGGCTGCAGCAGTTTCAGTTTCGATCCCCTGGCCCACGTTCTTTTCCTTCAGGCTCGGGACCACGGTGCTTCATCTGTGGGAGCCCTGGACATCTCCGGAGTCAGTGCCCCGATCGGGTGCAGTACAGCAGTGGCAGTCATCCCCAGCATCCGCCGCAACAGCAGTTTCCAGCCAGACCCTTCTGACAGCAGCAGCAGGGACAGCAAGCTCCCGCTCCTCCGCAGGCAGACATAGGAGGGGGAGGCCAACCTCAGGGTGCTCCCCAAGGACCCCGACCAGGGCGTGGTCGGGGAGGTGGCCGACAGCCGAGGGGCAGGGGAGCTGGGCGTGGACAGCTACACGCCGCAGAAGCAACAGTTCCAGCAGGGCTGGAGGTTGTTCGAGGTACGATCAGTGTGTTTAACACTCTTGCTTATGCTTTGTTCGATACCGGAGCTTCGCACTCCTTTGTTGCACCCAGTCTAGCCCGTGCCTTGGGTCTAGATGTCGAGAGACTTCCAGTACCCCTGGTGTTGAGCACACCAGTTGGAGGTCAGACCGACTTGCTGTTCATTTGTCGGGGATGTAGACTGATGTTGGGGCCACATCAGTTGGTTAGGGATCTCCTCCTGCTACAGATTCGGTCGTACGATGTCATCCTAGGCATCGACTGGCTATTTTCTGTGTGCGCCGTCATCGACTGTTTCCAAAAAAGAGTGGTGTTCTCAGGTTTGGATGGCCAGCGTGTTACCTTCACCGGCGAGCGGAGCTGTCCGAAGCGAAACAGGAGGGAGGAACCTCTCCTCTCTCTGTTGATCGAACTGACGATAGGATCAGTAGATGCGGAAATGGTGGAAGTACCAGAGATCGTTCGTGAGTTTATGGATGTCTTTCCTGAGGAGGTGACGACTCTACCCCCTCGACATGATATCGAGATCGGGATAGACCTGCAGCCCGGCTCTCGACCAATCTCAATGTCTCCTTAACGGATGGCACCTTCGGAGCTACAGGAGTTGTGGATACAAATTGATGATCTGATGAGGATGGGTTATGTTCGTCCAAGTGCGTCACCGTGGGGTGCTCCAGTCTTGTTCGCAAGGAAGGCGGATGGTGGCCTTAGGTTGTGCATCGACTACAGGAGGCTGAATCAGGTAACGATCAAGAATCGCTACCCTCTTCCGAGGATAGATGATCTTTTAGACCAACTGAAGGGGGAAGGATGGTTCTCAAAGATCGACCTACGATCCGGGTACCACCAGCTGAGGGTGAAGGATAGTGACGTCCCGAAGACAGCGTTCAGGTGCAGGTATGGGCACTTCGAGTTCGTGGTCATGCGCTTTGGTGTTATGAACGCCCCGGCCGTGTTCATGGGGCTTATGAACTCCATCTTTCGGGAGTACCTGGATCGGTTTGTGGTGGTATTCATCGACGATATCCTGATCTATTCAAGGTCAAAAAAGGACCATGCAGAGCACCTGAGGACAGTTTTGGAGGTCCTCCGACAGCACCAGCTCTATGGGAAGTTGTCAAAGTGCAAGTTCTGGGCACGAGAAGTGCACTTCCTCGGACATGTAGTGTCTGAGCAGGGAGTAGCGGTCGACCCATCAATGGTTGAGGCAATTGTTTCTTGGGCAGCACCCATGAATGTGGCGGGAGTTCGGATTTTCCTCGGACTGGCAGGCTACTACCGGAGATTCGTACCCAACTTCTCCCGGGTAGCAGCCCCTTTGATGGCTTTGACCAAGAAGGACCAGGTTTTCGTGTGGAGCGAGAAATGTGAGTCGTCCTTCAGCTACCTAAAAGAAAAGCTGGTTAGTGCCCCAGTGTTGAGATTACAAGAAGAAGGGATGGCCTATGAGGTATTCTGCGATGCTTCTGGACAGGGCCTGGGGTGCGTATTGATGCAGCAACAAGGGGTGATCTCTTACGGGTCTAGGCAGCTACGCCCCCATGAGCGGAACTATGCCACCCATGACTTGGATCTTGCAGCGGTAGTGTTCGCATTGAAGATGTGGCGACATTACCTCTTTGGGGAGCGCTTTGTGGTCTTCACCGATCACAAGAGCTTGCGCTATATCTTCTCCCAGTGTGACTTGAACTTGCGACAGCGGAGGTGGGTCGAGTTTCTCTAGGACTACGACTTTGAGATCTCGTACACTGAAGGTAAGGGAAACGTTGTGGCTGATGCCCTGAGCAGGAAGCCACATTAGGAAGTGGTTCGGGAATCTGCTGATGCTTGGGAGGCGATGGGGGAGTTGGCTGCCTTGCACTTGGATGCAAGGGTGGAAGGTACTAGAGGCTGCTTGTTTCAGATGACGGTACAGTCCTCTTTGTTGCGGCAAGTGGAAGAGTCTCAGTGGGGAGATCCTGAGGTGGAAGTGTTGCGGGATCGTGTCGATCAGGGGAACGCTCCGGAAGGATGGTCGGAGGACAGCCGACATCGGATGCTCTTTCATGGGAGGTTGTTTGTTCCAGAGGTGATGCGTGATGAAGTCCTTCGTGAGTTCCATAGCTCAGCCTTGGCAGTGCATCTGGGTGTTTCAAAAATGTACCAAGGCCCGAGGGGACAGTTTTGGTGGCCCGGGGTGAAACGGGCAGTGGCAGAGTTTGTGGCTAAATGCCTGGTGTGTCAACAGGTGAAGGCTGAACACCATGTTCCTGGTGGTTTGTTGCATCCTTTAGATGTTCCCGAGTGGAAGTGGGATGACGTTTCGATGGACTTCGTCACAGGACTACCCAGAGCTCAGGGCGGGCATGATGCTATCTGGGTAGTGGTGGATCGATTGACAAAATCTGCTCACTTCTTGGCTATCAAGGAGTCAGGACCTGTGAGTACCTTAGCACAATGGTACGTGGATGAGGTGGTGTGTTTTCATGGAGTTCCGAAGACTATCATCTCAGATCGGGACACTCGGTTCACCTCACGAGTCTGGAAGGGGTTACAACATGCTTTTGGCACCCAGCTACGCCTTAGCACTGCTTTTCACCCTCAGACTGATGGACAGACAGAGCGGACAATCCAGACATTGGAGGACATGCTGTGAGCATGTGTTCTGGATTTCGGAGGATCATGGGTACGACACTTGCCTTTAGTAGAGTTTGCCTACAACAACAGCTTCCACTCTAATATCGGGATGGCTCCTTTCGAGGCTTTGTATGGAAGACCATGTCGTTCACCCTTATGCTGGGCAGAGGTTGGTGAGACTGGTAATCTTGGACCAGAAGTAGTGCAGAGTACCACGGAGAAATTCCAGCTAGTGCGGGAGAGGATGAAAGCAGCTCAGGATCGGCAGAAATCTTATGCTGATCATCGGAGGAGGCCCTTGGAGTTCGAGGTGGGAGATCATGTGTTCTTGAAGGTTTCCCCTCGACGGGGGCAGCGGAGGTTCGGAAAGGGGAGTAAGCTCTCCCCTAGGTTCATCGGACCTTTCGAGGTGCTGAGGCGAGTTGGCGAGGTGGCATATCAGCTGGCCCTACCACCTCAGTTGGAAAGGGTCCATGACGTCTTCCATGTCTCCCAGCTTCATCAGTACTTACATGATGACTCTCGTGTCATCAACTGGGGAGAGCTAGATGTGGGAGAAGACGTGACCTTCGAGGAACGGCAGTCAGGATCGAGGATCGCAAGGAGAAAGTGCTCCGTGGATGAACCATCGGCTTGGTTCGTGTGTTGTGGAGACATGGCAGCCTCGAAGAGAGTACATGGGAGAGGGATGCACAGATGCGTGCCCAATACCCCGGGTTGTTTTGAGCTTTATTCCTTTTGTACCTGTTATGGTAGAACGTCTGACTTTTGGCTATGAAATGTACTAGTCCCTTTCCTCTGTTATGTGTGAAAAGCCCCGGGTAAAGGGAAGAGGGAACCCGACCCCTAATCAAGACGCATTAAGGTGGATGCGATTAAACCAGTGCGGGCGAGTCAGTGCCGCCCAAAGAGGATAATATCTTGACATGGGGGAGGGGAACTCCCCAAACCCACATGACCGGGCGATTTGGCATGGTATGTTGCTTAGTTCATGACAGGGGAGTGTTTTTAGTTAGCAGTGGTTCACTCCTAAGAGGTATCTTTCGAAGATGGTTTTTCGGACCCTCTCTTTCCTTCTGGTTTGTTGTGATTCTCGAGGACGATAATCGTTTAAGAGGTATCTTTCGAAGATGGTTGTTCGGACCCTCTCTTTCCTTCTGGTTTGTTGTGATTCTCGAGGACGAGAATTGTTTAAGAGGTATCTGATGTGATGACCCAGACCCCCCTTGGTCCCTTCCTTTGCCAAAATCTGGATCGGTGAGACCGATCGGTGGGACCGATCGGTGTCACCGATCGGCGGAACCGGCCGACGTCGCCAGACCTTGCCATGTTGTTCCAGAAACGCTCTTTTTTCGCAAATAGGGTTTTAAACCCTATTCTGCCTCGTGAAAATTTCTTGGAGACCCGAAACGCGCACAAAAGTTTTAATTTAATGCTTCATTAATTCATGAGTCGGTTTAAACCACCCAGCACCTTTAATGATGAGTCAAGCCGCATGGTCAACCCACGACTCCCACGTCTTACGCGGTTTTGCGTTTTCATCTCAACCGTCCCCGGCTCTTATAAATTAAGGGTTAGGCCGTGGCTTCCCCCTTCTTCGATCATGGCTCTTCTGGTGCATCGGGACCGCCGCGTCGTTATCCGTAAAGTTCCGCGCCCCCGACCTAAACGTCGATCTTCTATCAACAGGTAGGGAATTTCTTTCGTCTCTCACTTCTGTGTATCATGCGGGGTGGGCGTTATATTTTTTTCTCATGAGAAATGGTTGAGCCTTTAAATGAAGATAATAACTGGTTAAAGAAGGGGAAGGGGTTGTGATCGTTGTTTATGCCTTATCTTGTGATCCTCCTTTTTTAGTTGTGCTGGTTTAGGTTTTCTGAGAATTGAGGCCGTTGGTGGTCGTTGTATGTGCACTGATAAATCCCCTCGTGATGTTTTAAATGAATTGCTGAATTTGTGAACTCCTGCTGTGAAATTGGTTAATCACGTATATCTGGCTGAATAATTGAAAGCACCAGGATCAACCCTTCTGTGATAACTCCTGGTTAGAACACACGGAATTTGAAATCATGGAGTGTGTTAAGTCGTTTAAATCTGAAAATTCCTGACTTGTGTTGGTAGCGGTGGTTGGTTGTCTTCCTTTCAGGCCGATTGCTGGAGATGTGGGAGGGGATGGGATCCCCTGTTCTGTTTATACTCTCGTTGGCTGTGTGAATTTGGGGATGGGATCTCCTGTTGGTATGGATTCGGTGGTTGTGAGTTTTAAATCCGGGTGGTTACTTAAAATATCACAAATTGGGGAGAGATCCTCTGTTAACAGAACCGGGTGTGAGTGTTTTGGTTGATCCTTGCTTTTGACGCTTTCCTTGGTTATGCTTATGGTAGTTGCCCAGTATTGCTTAAAATTCATTGAACATTTTGACTGGACGTGGGACAAGAATGGGACAAATGGTTTTGTGGGCAAGGGTCGTGAACTGTGACTTGGGTGTAGTGGTGTGTTATGTAGGTTGGCTAGGAAAACCTAAGCTTTGGGTGAGTGTTTGTTACCTATATCTATACTTGTAGCTTTGTGTTTCTTATTCACGCCCCACCCAAGTTGAGCACTCAGTTCCGAACACCCCCATTTATGGGGGAAGGGTGTTTTTCCCAACACTATCCTTAGTGGCTGGTTATTAACTCCTTTTCTGCTCCCTTTCCCGGATAGCCCAAGTATCTTCGGGCAGGCTGTGATGGCCTGAAGTCCATTATTAGCCCAAGAACCTCCGGGCGGGGTGTTGTGGTGGTTGGCCAGGTGTGTGTGGCAGGTGGTTTCCCAGTTGTCTTCGGGATGAGGCCCAGGTGTCTTCGGGCGTGGCGGTGGTTGCTCTGGCCAAGGTGTTTGTAGGCATGGTTACATATGACAGTTGAGGCCCAGGTGTGTGCGGGCGGGATTCGGCAGTGGGACTGCGTGTAGTTGAGGCCCAGGTGTGTGCGGGCGGGATTCGGCAGTGGGACTGCGTGTGGTTGTGGCCCAGGTGTGTGCGGGCGGGTGTGGCAGTGGGACTGCGGTAAGAATGGCGGGATTGGTCCGATGTGTAGGATGTCTCAATAACCAGTGGGAAAGTGGCGCGGGGTACCCAAACATCGATGTGCTCTTATATATATATTACTTGACTTGCGTTATTTGGGGAGCGAGCCTTGGTGAGGCCTGGGATGGATAGTTGCCTTGTTAGTTTCTGGTTCTTCTCTTTTCTCACGGGACTTTAGTACGTTCCCCCACTTGTGCACGAGAGTATTGGTTTTCCCTACTGAGTGTACTTGTATGCTCACCCTACGTACATAAAACTGCTTTCAGGTTTCCAGGAGGACTTCGGGGATCACGCAGGACCTTACTAGATTGGACTTTTGCAGCCGTTGCAGTTGTTCTCCTTTTCTTTTGGTACTTACCTTGTAGTAACTTTTTTGCACTTTGTGGCTTCCACTTTTGAAACATGCATGTGGGAATGGTTTACTTTTGGTTTTATTTTTCATTATACCTTGGTGTTGTTGGGTTTCCTCCTCCTTATCTTTCGATCCTATAAAATAAAAAGGGTAATGCCTTCAATTCGCGAGAATTTCCTATACCCTTGGTGCTAGTCGCCACTCCGGGACCTATTGAAGGCGGGTTTCGGGGGTCATTATCTCTCCTTCAACTTAAAGAAGGAAGGGCCTGGCAACCTGCTGACCCTTCCCTCCTTTTGGTGAAGGCGGGTCGTGACATATAGCTGAGATGTGGTGGGTTAACTCCACACCCCTTAGGGAATAAATAACTGATACTGCTTTCCCCTAGGGGAAGGGGAAGCATCATCAATTCAATGTTGAAGGGGTGCTACAGAGTGATCCATTGAGGTTTCCACATTATCATGGACATGTGAATAATCAATAGTTGTTAGCGTGCCTGTGAAAATAATCATGAGGCGAGACAACGAAATGTGAAGCACCACCAATGGACATTGAAATTACTCTATTTAAACCTAGAGGGTCGCACTGGAAAAGGGTGAGCGACACTAGCGTGTTGCACGTAAGAGGAGCTTAGAAACATTGCAATATGGTAAAGAGAGAACATGGAGTGCACAAGGAGGTATTCCCATATGATGAGTGGTTAGCATGGAAAAAGGAATGGATACGCACTAACCGAATGGTTGCACTTAAGAAATGAGAGGTTATTCACAGGTCGGGACGGCTGCGTGCAAGAGATGTATGATGCTGGGAGAATCTTTCCTGCAAGAAGGATCTATTACATGAAATGGAATTAGGGTAAATGGGAATGGATAAAGATCACTGCCAAGAGGGCCCACCTGAAGGAGGACACTTAGGGGACATGTCGCGCAATATCAAATACCTTAGGGCCATTGTGTTTTCATGCGGTTACTGAAGATGTGACTTTCCCAAAGCAGAGTTTGGGTTCATATTATTTTAACATCCACCACAGGGGAGGTTATGCTTCGATTTATAGCTGATTTCCTCAGGGGATATGTGCGAAGAGACGCTTTACACAAATTCCCGGTTGATGTCGCATTGGGCACACAAAAGGGAGCTACGTGCAAAGGCGCACATGACGCCGCATTGGGCGTGCAATAGGGGCACTGTGTGCAATTGACTAGTAGATGTCTCATGGAGCAAGTAAACATTTCAAACCGTGGAATGCTTGTGCTCAATCATGATCTCCCTTGCACGGCAGTGCCTATGGCGGCTTTTGAGGGGTTTCCGCAGAAGCCTGATCTTGATGGCTCCATGGGCTTGCATGGTTTTTCCCACTGGAGGGCTGCTTACATGCATGCCCAAAATCTTACGCGCGCATGCCTCCCGGGTCTCAGATGCATTTTTTCCATCCTAGATTCATAAGTTGTTCTTTTAACCTCCCAATCCAGACCTTCTGCGAATTCTAGCATCAACAGACCCTATCATAACTAGTAGTCAACAAAACCTTCTTTACTATGTTGGGTGGAAATCAACCTCCACATGTATTATGCAATAATGGGGAAATATTATATATTTTTTCTTCCTACCAATCCTTAAACGATTTCCAACATAGGATTCAGTATCCCAAAGTATTCATAGAAGATAGTATAACCAATTTAGATTGAAAATTCAAATCCTAACCCAAGTGTGATTGTTTATAAAATTTCCGTGAATTTTTTTTTGATCCCATTACTAAATCTAGTGAAAAATATGTTTCCAAAATACTGATATAATACGCTAATCCCACCACTTGAAGACATCACAAGGAAAAACATTGTGGTAATACACACACCGCATATTAAAAATCCGACATTTAGAAAACATTATATCTCTGAAATCCATTGGGTTTTCTCATTGAATTTATATAACCTCTCCACATTTGGGATCAAAAAACATGTGGGTATGTCATTTCTACATAGGCTCAATTAATCCTCATCCATGTCTTGATTGGAAATAACATTTGGAATTCAACATTATTTAATAACCAGTCCCAGTGGATGAGAATAAAAAAATAGTTAATGAAAGGTTTCTTATTTCATTGACTTTATCGGCAAAATTCATATAAAAATGTAGAGCCTAATGATATGTAGACTCTGTTGTAGTTTCTTTTGTTGTATTATATAAGATAAATATATTTTATGACCCACATGATCATGGATATCAAAAAGCATTCCCCAATATTCATTCATTACATAAGAATGATGAATTATTTTTGAAGGTATTTCATCACTGAAATGCACGGAAAATTGTCGCCTATCGACCAGTCAAAGTTCCGGTGCTCTTCTAATGTGTATAGCAGCACTCATGTTGAATCCTCGATGATGATACTTTCTAATAGTCGTTTGTTTTTAGTTGATTGTATTTTGATTAGAGGGGATTGTTTGCAGAGCTTAATTGAAATGATTGATTGGATATAATTGATTTAAAAATTTGATAATGATTGGGGTGAGTTCATTATTAGGGATTTAAGCTTGGGATATCCTTGAGCTTTGCTTTATATTGCATTTAAATTGACACCCAAGTCACAAGTTGACGTTGATTGGAATTCCTAAGTGTTAAAGCTTTAATCCAATCCTTAACATAACTAGGATTATAATCTCAATCATTACTTGTTTATGATAGTTCATTTATGGTTCCAATAATCCATGGAAACCGCATTCTAAACAAAATATGTCACTAATTCAAGACATATTAAGTCCAACATACACAATGTTAAATTAACGAATACTCATTGAGAAAATACTATCAATCACTTAACATCCCTAAATTTTGACTCACCCTAATGATATATTTACTCAGCCATTTGGGTGTTTAATAATCTAGTTATAATGATTATGATGATAAATTTAGAATAGAAGAAAAATAAAGGGACTAGAAAAGAGTGGTACATCGAACACACACATACGAACAATGATGATAATTAAAAACAGATTTTCGATTAAATGAGGAAGCAAAAGAAGGGAAGGGGATTCAACTTAATTTAAACTAATTTAGGAACATTAATATTAAACTACAGAAGGTGGATGATAATAAGAGATATTTAATAAGAAACGTTCATTAAAACAAAATTACACAAGAAAGGACTTACAAAATTACAACGATGAAGAACATAAAAGTAAATGAAAACAAAGAGAGGAGGAAAGGTCTATCAAGTGAAAAATTGAGTATGAAAGGTCCTCCCAATACTTTTTAAAGGCTTTGGTCATGATAATATGATCTATTATTTTCTGAAATGCCAACCCCTCTCAAGGAGAGAAGGGGAGAGTATTTATAGCACCAGGAGTGGACTGTTTGCATTCCCAATCTATCCCTCCAATTTGATCACCATGTTGTCTCTCCAAACAGCCGAATATCCAAATATCTCTTTCTTAAAAGTTGTAGACAATAATATTTTCCGACCTCTGTCAAAATTTGGAGTCATTTGGACCTATATAGCCAAATTTATGGCCGAATGATTAAACAATTTTAATCTCTCCATTTATATCCAGTATTTTTGATGTCGATAATGTGAAAGAGTTTTTGAATAGGAATATGCCTTCAAAACAGAATGATTTATTCCACAAAGTCTGTGACCTATATCTCCTCTTTCACACCGAAAAATCTCATATTGATTGGATGCTTTCATCATGAGATATGTCCTACATACTGTACTGATTTTATTTCTCAGACAGAATAGAGGGATGGAATTCAAAGAATATGTTGGGCCCCTTGTTTTTGGATTTGGGCCTTGAAATTTTTATTCAAGACTCCTTACATTGTAACCGAACATTTGAAGAGAATGAAGTAATTTTAAATTCTATATTGAGCCCAATAATTCAATCTTCATGACTCATCCAGTTTCTCCACAGATTATGTAGGTCATCTTCTGTGGTAAATGTGATTCTTAAAATGGAAGAATTGGCCCATGATACATTCTAATGAAATGTTTTATATTTAATTAGGAATACTACAAAAAAGAACCAGACAATTTGAATCATTATGGTGAGAGTTATTAATAAAATAGTAAACTGACTCAATTAGACTACTTCTTAAAATGCTCAAAGATTATACTTAGTATTAAAACATTAATATTTCACATAAATTATGCACATTTCATATAAAATCATTGAAGGGAGTATTTAATAAGTAATTAAAATATGAATAACATCAACTCCCCCACACATAGTTTTTTGCATGTCATCATGTGCAAATAATATAAAAACATGAAAAAATAATTTTCACTCAGAAAAAAATATTAAAATTTTGTTTTTTCCAATTAGGGGAGGTTTAGACTATTTCACTCAAACATTTTGAATTCCACCACAAGTAGTTACAGAAACAATGTTATAAAACTAATTAATTTTTTCATCCTCAAATTTGGAAATGTAAAATTTGGACACTCAAAACTCACACCTCTCAAGATGATAAAATTCATTTGTGGAGGTTCAATCTTTCACCAACCAAAAGTAAAAAACATATAGTTTGAAAGAGCTCACATCTTCAAATACTGATCCAAAGTGCACAAGAATAAAGAGGTCTTTTTAAGGGGTTTTTCTGTGTCTATGGGATTCTAGGAATATAATGTCCAAGAGAGAGAAGAAAAGGGTTAAAACACTAACATAGAAAAAGCAATGCACATTTTTTTTTTGAAATGAAACATGAATGGATATGAAAACACATATTTACATGGGAATGATTGTTTGAAGAAAGACACAATAGAGGAAGAAAATATGATGTTAATGAGATGATGGGATATTTACAAAACAAAAAACTTCTCCCAATAAGAATATAATGAAAGTGTTCTTTTTTTTCCTTTCCCTTTTTTTCTTGTTTTTTCGAAAGTTGACCTTGAAATAGAGCTCACACTCATATCCCAACCCATGTTTGATCTCCGCAAGAAACTTATTGTAATAGTTATAACAAGATCAAAGGTTTAGGAAGAGTGATTTTTAACCTACCCAAGTCACAACCCATTTATTTGAATTTTTTTGATATTTTTTTCATCATTTTTGATTTTTTTGAACACTTGTCAATAACATTTATAGAATTACATAAATGGAAGTACATTACATTCCCCAAAACACACATAATAAAAACCTCTCCCCCACACTAAAATGGATGCTTTCCCCTAAGCAGATGATAACTCGTTGAAAATCAATAATAGGGTACCCAAACAAAGAAATCCATTCCCCCCACACTTAAATTTCAAAAACATATGAAAAGAAAATCCATGTTGATATTGGGTGGGAAAACAGATTGGACTTGTAATGTGGCTATCAAATAAAAGGTTTTCATACACTCTATGTGGCTTTCAAAAGGAGGATTAATGTAAGGGAAATGGGAGGCTATTTGGATATTGTGATTCTCATGTGGTTCAGAAAATGCCTCTATCATATTAATGCACCCTAAGGTAGAAAATTAAGCTCGAAGGTCCACAAACTCAAGATTCACAAATAGAGGTGAATAAAAACATTTTGAAAAGATGGCCATTGGTGGCCTTGGCATGAAAGCTAATGTTGGTTCTCACGGTTTGAGAAAAAAAAATTCCAAATCTAAAATTGATCATTCAAAATTTGTTAATTTTGACACAAAATTCTTTATCCAAATTTATGATGAAAATACAAAATTTTTGAGATGAAAACATTTCTGTTGAATCCCCAAAAAAGGTGGAAAAATTTTCAAAACTCTATGGTGAGTAAGCATGATTCTTTTGGTTTTGGTTTTATCATTTTTGATTTTTTTAGTTTTTTAGTGTTCTTTAAAATAAAAAACCACACAAAAGATAAAGAGAGAAAAAAGGGTTTGAAAAAAAGTGGTAAAAAATGAAAGAGAGAAGACGAAGAAGAAATAGGTAGAGAGAGGAAGAGATAGAGAGAGAGTTAAAGGGAAAGAGGTGCCCCCTGGTTTGGATTTGGTGGGTTTCCATATACATCCAGTGGTGGGTAAACTATAGAAGTTGGGGATCCGATGGAAGTTCAGGTGGCTCCTATGATGTGTGTCCTTTCATGGTGATGGTTTAACCGATGTCTATTAACCGTGAATGTCCTTTTGGAAGAGGGGTCTTGGAATTGCACTGCACCATATGGGTAAACATTAGTAATAACAAAAGGACCTTCCCAACGAGAATTAAGCTTACATGGGTAAAGCCAAAATGGAGAATTCAAGAGAATTACCTTTTCAACTTCATGTAATACCTTTCTCAGGATGTGTTTGTCATGGAGTGCCTTGGATTTTTTATTGTAGAGAAAATAATTCTCATAAGAATCAAGTCTGAGTTCCTCCAGTTCCTCCATTTGTAACAATATTTCTTCACTAGATTTTTCAAGATCATAATTACATATTTTCACTGCCCAAAATGACTTATGTTGAATTTCAACTGGCAAATGACATGATTTACCAAAAATAAGACTAAAAAGAGACATCCTGATGGTTGTTTTATATGTAGTTCGATAATCCCAAAGTACTTCATCAAGTCTTTCAGGCCAGTCATTTCTGGTGGCTTTTACAATTCTCTCTATAACTCTTTTCACTTATCTTTTAGAAAGTTCATCCATTCCATTTGTTTGGGGGTGATATGCAGTTGAGGTTTTTTGTACAACAACATTCTTTTTCAAAATATATTCCATGGTTTTATTTAAAAAATGGGTTCTTAAGCCACTTATCAAGGCACGAGGTATGCCAAATTGGTGGAAGATGTGTGTCTGTAGGAACTCACTAAAAGTATGTGAATCATCCTTTCTAATGGGTTTGGACTCTACCCACATAGAAACATAATCAATCGTAAGAAGGATGTATGAGAATCCATTGGAAGGGGGAAATGGTCCCATGAAATTGATTCCCCAAACATCAAAGAACTCACAAAAAATTAAATTCTTTTGTGGAATTTCATTTCTCTTTGAAATTGTGCCATGCTTTTGGCAAGTGGGATAGATTGACAGAACGCATGTGAGTCCTTGAAAAGTGAAGGCCAAACAAATCCAGAGTCTAGAACATTTAGGGATGTCCTTTGTGGTCCAATGTGGCCACCACCAGGCATTGAGTGACAAAATTATAAGATGGAAGAAGGTTCATTTTCATCGACACATCTCTTTATTACCATGTCAGCCCCAGTTTTCCAATGTATATTTTCTTCCCATAAATAGAATTTTAAATAACTTTTCAACTTCATTTTTTGTTCTTTTGAAAAATATTTTGGAAAAACATGAGAAACCAAGTAATTTACAATTGTGGAATACCATGGTAAATTTTGAGTGAGATATGAAAGGTGCTCTTTGGGGAATTCAGGATCGATGATTTCAGAATGAGAAGAATTAGAAATTAGAAATTCTACTCAAGTGATCAGCCACATGGTTTTCTTTTCCAGGTATATCTTTGATTTCAATGTCAAACTCTTAGAGCATTAGAATACATCTTATTAGCCACGGTTTGGAATCAATTTTCTTAAGTAAGAACATTTTAGCAGAATGGTCTGTGAAGATGATGATTTTGGCACCTAAGAGATAGGGCCGGAATTTATCTAAGGCAAAAACAACTACTAAAAGTTCTTTTTTAGTTACAGTGTAGTGATTCTATGTTTTATCCAATGTTTTTGAGGCATAATAGATGAAAAGAGTAATATTTTCTCTTCGTTGACCAAGAACATCCCAAACAACTATATCAGAAGCAGTACACATCAATTCAAAGGGTAAGAACCAATCTGGGGGATGGATTATCGGGGCAGATGTAAGAGCAGTTTTGAGTATAGTGAAGGATATCTTTCAAACCTCATCAAAATGGAAAGTGACATCATTTTGGAGAAAATGAGTTATTGGGAGGGAAATTTTAATGAATTTATGGATGAATCTATGATCAAAACCGACATGACTGAGAACTGAACAGATGTCTCGAACAAAAGTGGGTGGGGGAAGTGATTGTATCACTTCAATTTTGGCAGGATCGACTTCAATACCATGGTTTGAAACTATGTTCCCTATAACAATCCCATTTGTAACCAAGACTACCATGCAGTGTTCAATGAATTCAGAAAAGATACTCATCATACACCTCTTGAATGTTGCAGGAGCATTTCAGAGTCCAAAAGGCATTATTATATATTCATATGTTCCAAAGGGGCATGTGAAAGTAGTCTTTTCTTAGTCTTGATGTGCGCTTGGGGTTTGGAAGTAGCTGATGTATCCATCAAGAAATCAATAGTGTGACTTTCGGACTAATCGTTCTAGCATTTGATAAATAAATGGAATAGGGTAGTGATCTTTTCTTGTTTCAACATTCTATTTCCTATAGTCGATGAACACACGCCATTTGTTCTTTACATGAGTTCTGACTACCTCCCCATGTTCATTTGTGACAACAGTTATCCAACCCTTCTTAGGTACAACATGAATTGGACTAACCCATTCACTATAAAAAATTTGGTAGATAATACTAGCTTGAAGAATCTTGGTGATCTCTTCCATAACTACCTCAAGTATGACTAGATAGAGTCTTCTTTGTGGTTGTCTAATTTGTTTGGATGACTCTTCATGATGGTTGTGATGCATTTAAAGTGTAGGGTTGATTCTTGGTATGTCATCTGGGGTCCAACCTAAGGCCTTTTTGTTTTTCTCTAACACTTGAAAAAGTTTTCACTCCTCGGTTTCAGTAAGTGTGGTAGAGATAATGACAGGGTATGAGTGATCATTGAAGAGGAATGCATATTTCAGGTGTTCAGGAAGAGGTTTCAGATCAATATCATCTTTCATTTTTGGGTTAGACAACTCAAGAATGGAAGAAGGTACTTCAGTTGCTTCAGATTCATTTTCCTTAATACCTTACAATGTGGAGCAATAGAGATTAGAGTTGATGTGGGATTCAAGAGAGTTTTCATGTTCCTCTAGACTGATGGAGTCTATGAATGAGAGGTCCACATAAACTTCACTTTTTATTACTTGGTTTATCATGGTGCAGATTTTAAAAGATCCTTTGTTATTAGAACATGAAGAACATGGTGGATTGGGTTTCGATTGAATCTTCGAAGTGTCCTTAGAAACATGGATTGAGAATGTAGATTGATCCTCAGATGGGTATCATATGCCTCGGAATATTTTGAACTTGACTAGTTGGTCACCGAATTCCATGGATAAGAAGCCTGAATGGACATCAATCTTGGTTCTTACAGTCATGAGGAATGGACTTCCTAGAATTAGGGGAGATTGAGAAGAGTTCATCGCACCTTCCATGTCAAGGACATAGAAATCAGAAGGGAATATAATATCATTGACTCGGAAAAGGACATCCTCAATTATACCCTTAGGACTGGCCGTGATTCAATTTTCCAATTGATTGAGAACACCCGTTGGATGTAAGTGACCTAGACCAAGGTTGGAGAATACAGATTTCTACATGTCATTAATTGAGGCTCTAAGGTCTATGATTGCATCATCAATGTTCGAACTTCCAATTTGACATGTAACCATAATGTTCCTTGGATCTTTTCACTTAATGGGTATTGACTCTAGGGTTGAAACATTTTCAAAGGTCCTAATTTGCCTCCTGTGGGTGCACAATTCCATAATTAACATGACATACTTTGGGATTTTTTTTATAGCATCTAAGAGATGAATTTTGAATTCAACACGTCTAAACATATTGAGAATTTCAGGATCAGGTTCAAAGGACTTCCTTTGTTTAGAAACAGCTTGAGGAAAAGGAATTGGATTCCTAAGTGGAATGGAAGGAGGCGAGGAAATGGATTCAGGTTCCATTTCCTATTTCTTTTTCTTTTCATTTTCTAGGTCAACATTCAATGGAGTGATGGATGACTAATCTTGAGGCATAGTAATTTGCTTTTCAGATCTATGTGAAATTGAACTAAAATTACACTTGGGGTTGGGTAATGGTTGACCTGGGAGTTGGGAAGAATTGAATTGTTGCTACTCACTATGGTAGGATGCAAGTTGACCAATTTGGGATTCAATGTTCTTGAGGCTTGAATGGGTGAAGGAGCCAAGATCTTCCACTACACTTTCCCATGGTTTCTTGGAAGAAGAGTGTTGTCCCAGATTGGGATTACCATGATATTGGTTCTTGGGAAAGCGATTGCATTGGTTATGGAATTGGGAAGGCTCACTAGGATAATGGAATCTTGGAGGAGGATTGTGCCTTTGAAGTTAAGGTATAAAAGGATAAGGTTGTTGGAAGTTACCAACACCTTGACCATATTGAAAATGGTTTGGGTTTTGAGGATGGAATTGAGGAGGATGAGATACGTGATTACCATACCTAAGGCATTGGTTATAGTAATAAGAGAAGGGATGAGAGTGAGGTTGGTTGAAATTTCTAACAAACTAACCTGATAGTCGAGGATTGGTGTTCTTCTGAGCATATGATGAATTGAGCTCTATTGGTCTAGTTGAATCAGATTGATCCTATTGATTTTCTGGACATGTGTCAGTTGGATGAGATGGAGAGTTGCAGATTCCACAGTTTTTGACAGGTCCAGGAAACATTGATTGTGGAGAAGACAAGGTTGGGGATTTGGTAGCCAAGACTAGTTGTCTCACAAGACCTGTAAGTTCACTCATCCACTCAGTCATCTTGTTCGGCTCAATTGATTGATTATCTTGGGTATGTTTGACTTGATTATGAACTCGGGTATGGAATTGTTGTGTGTTTGTAGCCATGTTACTTTTTAGATCTATTGCAGTTTCATGAGTTTTATCAACAAGAGCCCTACCACATGCAGCATCAATGAAAGTTCTCTCCATAGCCAATAACCCATCATAGAATTATTGGATCAAGAGTTTGCCAGGGATTTGATGGTGTGGAAAGGTCTCTACAAGATTTTTGAACCTCTCCCAGTACTCATGGAGTGATTCACTTGGGAATTGATGTATACCACTTATTTCCATTCGGATAGAAGCAGTATGAGAAGCAGGAAATAATTTCTCTAAGAGGAGATGCTTCATGTCATTCCATGTGGTTATGGAACTAGGAGGAGGGTACTAGAGCCATGACTTGGAAGAGTCATCTAGGGAGAAAGGGAATTCTTGGAGTTTGATTTGTTCCTCCGAAACCACTTTAGGCTTCATGGTATAGCACACCACTTGGAACTCTTTAAGGTGGAGATGTGGATCCTCACCTGCTAGCCTGTGGAAATGAAGAAGAAGATGAATCAAACCCTATTTGAGTTATAATTCAGCATATATGTTTGGATATTTAATAACAAGAGGTTGGTAATTCATATCAGAGGCTTCCATTTCTTTAAGGTTTTGTTCCCCAGGATGGGCCATTTCTAATTCAACTGGTTGGACGAGGAATGGTTCTTGAAATATTTGATTATCTCTTATGTTCCTCCTAAGTTGGCGAAATTTTTGCTCAATTTCGGGGTAAAAAATATCTAAGGGATTGTTTGGGAGGCTACGGGGCATTTAGAGAGATTTTGGAAGAAATTGGAAGTTGATTTTTTTTTTCCGTTTATGATTTTATGAGAAGACATGTTTTTCTTTTGGTTTTTTTTCAATGTTTTTTTAAAATTTTGTTTTTTGGGTTTTTTTACAATAACCAGAAACTAATGACTAATTAAATCACCATCTCTGGAAACATCACCATTTGATATGCACGGACGATTGTCTCTTATAAACCGGTCAATGTTCCAGTGCTCTTCTAATGTGTATAGCAGCACTCGGGTCGAATCCTCGGCAATGATACTTTGTAATAGTGATTTGTTTTTAGTTGATTGTATTTTGATTAGGGGGTTTGTTTTTAGAGCTTAATTGAAATTATTTATTGGCTATAATTGATTTAACAAATTGATAACGATTCGGGTGAGTTAATTATTAGGGAGTGAAGCTTGGGATATCCTTGAGCTTGACTTTATATTGCATTTAAATTAACACCCACATCACAAGTTGACGTTGATTGGAATTCCTAATTGTTAAAGCTTTAATCCAAGCCATAAATTATCTAAGATTCTAATCTAAATCAGTAATTGTTTATTGTAATGTATTTATGGTTCCAATAATCCATAGAAACCACATTCTAAACAAAAGATTTCATTAATCCATGACATATTAAGTCCAACATACATAATGTTAAATTAATGAATACTCATCGAGAAAATACTCTCAATCACTTAACATCCCAAAATTTTGACTCACCCCAATGAGATATTTACTCACCTATTTGGGTGTTTAATAGTCTGGTTATATTTATTATGATGATAAATTAAGAATATAAGAAAAAGAAAGGGACTAGAAAAGAGTGGTACATTGAACACACACACACGAACAATGATGATAACTAAAAACTGATTTTAGATTGTATGAGGAAGAAAAAGAAGGGATGGGGATTCAACTAAATTTAAAATATTTTTGGAACATTAATATTAAACTATATAAGATGTATGAGAATAAGAGATATTTAATTAGAAATATTCATTAAAACAGAATTACAAAAGAAAGGACTTACAAAATTACAACGATGAAGAACATAAAAGTAAATGAAAAGAAAGAGAGGAGGAAAGGACTCTCAAAAAAAAACATGAGAATGGAAGTTCCTCCCCATACTTTTTCAAGGATTTGGTTTTTCCAATATGATCTCCTATATTCTAAAATGCCAACCTCCCTCAAGGAGAGAAGGGGAGAGTATTTATAGCCCAAGGAGTGGACTTTTTTCATTCCCAATGTATCTCTCCACTTGAATCGCCACGTTGGCTCTTCACACAGCCGAATCTCCAAATATTTCCTTCTTAAAAGTTGTATATAATATAGTTGGACGACCACTCTCAAAATATGGAGTCATTTGGACCTATGTAGCCAACTTTATGGCCGGATGATTTAAAAAATTTAATCTGTCAATTTCAATCCAGTCTTTTTGAAGTCCAAAATGTGAAATAGTTTTTGAATAGGAAGATGCCTTCAAAACCGAATGATTTCTTCAACAATGTCGGCCGTCAATATCTCCTCTTTCACAATGAAATATCTCAGCTTGCGTGGATGCTTACATCATGCTATATGTCATGCATACTATACAGATTTTATTTCTTGGATATAATAGTGGGCTAGACTTCAAAGCATATGTTGGGCCCCTTTTTTGGATTTGGGGCTTCATATTTTTATACAAGACTCCTTAAATATTCCCCCAAACCGTTGAGAAGAATGAAGGAAATTTAAAATATATATTTAGCCCAGTATTTCAATCTTCATGTCTGTTCCAGTTTATTCACATATTCTGTATGTCATCTTGTGTGGTAAATGTGATCCTTCAAATGGAAGAATTGGCACATGATCCCTTCTAATGAAATGTTTTATATTGAATTAGGAATCCTAAAAGACAACAACCACACTATTTGAATAAGTAGGGTGGGAGTTATTAATAAAATATTAAACTGACTCAATTATACTACCTTTAAAAATGCTCAAAAATTATACTTAGTATTAAAACATTAATATTTCACATAAATTATGCACATTTCAAATAAAATAACTAATTGGAGTACTTAATATGTAATGAAAATATGAATAACATAAATCACCATCCCATCCTTGCTTCACTATCTTCATATTACCTTTAAATGGATATATATTAATAAAATTATCAAATAAAACAATAACTATTAGGACAAAACGACATTTATCTATATTGATTTACACCTATTTTATGATGATATGTATGGTCTTAATGTCTAAAATTTATTAATTCTTATCGATTTGGAATGGTTTAAAATTATTTAAAAATAATTTAACTACATCAAATTTTTTATCAATTTACAGACTTTCTAATTTACTTGAGATAATAGATTTTAATGAATTTAATCATAATTGAGGGATAAGAACACATACACTCCCATCAATAAATTAACCACTAAAACATTATATTCAATGTAAAAAAATTAAATTAAATTATTTTATTCATCATATATCCCATTTTTTTACAATGTCATTATGGGCATATATGTATTCAATTTTATCCCTGTAATCATAAAAAATATGTAGTTTGATTACATAAATAATGAAATTAGACTCTCATTTTAAAAAATATTGTGAAAATGACACTTGATTTTCCATTGACTCTTAAATATATTAATAATAAGTATCATGGATGTTACTCATTCTAATAAATAAAAATCCAATGTAGCTAATAAATTTTCCTTATCAAGTCATTTACATTAAACACTTTCATTTTACTATAGATACATAACTATTAGAGTATTAATCCATTACTTGTATATTCTCAACATGTTATTAATAAGACACATTTTCATATCTTGGTTGGAAATTTGATGCACAACCATAAAATAATTTCATTCATCTTAACATATAAACATCATGGTGTGTTCTCATGTTCACTTCTCCACTTGTTACAAAAAAATATTGATTGTTACTCATTTTCATTAAAAAAACAAAGTATTTGGACCAAATTCAATTTCCATTGTTTTTAGGGAATGTTTCAACCAATAAAATAAATACAAAAAAAATATATGAATATTTAAAATTTTTAAGATTATATATTATTTATTTGATAAATATATGTGTAAGACCATTGATTTTAACCAAGGAGGAAAAACTTTTCTATTAAAATATCCCTTATTCTAAAATATAAATATTGATGAATTCATCAAATTTTTTTAGGTGTACCCTATATAATATTATATTATTTATTAAAAAATATTTTAATTACATTTTAAGAGATAATATATTTCTTTTTAAAATTAAATTCATTATGTAATCAACCAAAAAAATATATTTAAACAAGACCATTGGTTGTGATATCTCTAGATCATCAAGGATAATAGTAATAAACATATATGATACATTAATTCCCTTTTTATTGGGATATTAGGTAAATGGGGTCACAATTTTATTAATCTTTTGATATTCATTTATTTTTTCAATATGAAATCTTATACTCACATAAAATAGATAAATTGATCAAAATTTCATGAATTATTTATCTAAAAAAACTGTTCATAATAAAAACGATGAGAAAATATTTTTTTCTCACTAATTTGATTTTATATATTTCATGGCATTTGATACGTTAAAAATAATTAACATGGCCCCGATCATGTTTTTCCTTTTGAAAATGGACAGTAAGATGCATCATTCATGAAAAGAATAATCGAAAGAATATTTTTATATTACACACACAAAATTGATGGATCATATTACATTTAATTTTTATGAAACAATTTTTTTTATAATAAATATGTCTAAAAATTTTCATAATTAAATCATTGACAATATTTTTCAATAGAAAATAACTTATTACTTTTGTAATTGATTCATGTGAATAGATTTCTTAGTCATGAGTTATTAGATATTTTAGTTTCAACTCTATTCTATTGACCCATTTTGATCTCTTTCATGAATATCCATTTGTAACCATGATGGTCACAATAACATGAATAAAATTTTTTATCTAAATTTTTCATTATATAAAACCCATTGGAAAATTTATTTTTATCTTTTCCAAAAAAACATTAGATGAGTTTATTTATAATTCCCCAATACACTTAGTCATATTAAATTCCCAAATCATTATTTACCTTCCCCTAAACATTTTAAATTATATAAAGAATCATTTTAAATATATTTTTTATCAATTCGAATTATTTATAAAATGTAATATAACAATTTGGTTGACAAGTACGAGAATTTAAAAAAATTCTTTGTATAATTTTGGCTGGATTGTTTAGAAACATCATTACTCTTAATAGATTTCATGTCACATTTCTTAAATTAGAAACAAAAATATTTTAGTTGTTAAGTCATGTAATTTCAATACATATTTTGATGTGGAATCTCAATGTCAATGGTATTTTTACTCCATTGGTGTATTTTCTACATACATGATTCATTTGTAAGAATTATCTATATCATTAGAAACTAAAACTACAATTATATTTAATCCATCTAGGTCATGTATTATTTATAAAAATAGTTTAGGAAATTTTAACCTTTATTATATATGAAACAATTATTCCAAAATATGGAAAATCATTTATCCTCCAGATCAACACAACCAATATATGAAATAATTATTTATGTATAATTATTTTATGGGAACACACCCACAATCCAATTTTTCCTCAATGATTATATTAGTGGTATTATTTGAAAATCAATATCATTCATTAAATATGAAATTCAATATATTATTTAACCCATGAATGAAAATTATTTTTTCATAAAAATACAAATATGAATGTTATAAATTTGAATTGATATTTTTTATATTTTGTGTTCAATTAGAATAATAACAATATTATTAAATCCATCATACGATAAATACTACCCTAATGAAAGTACCTCTAATACAAAATAAGGATATCATTAATAAAATTCATTCCATGATAATCAATATGATAGAATAACCTACTCATAATTATCAAAAATAATCTTAACATATAGCTATTGTATTTCTTTTAAATTTCATCGGATAAGAAAATATTTGGGATCATAGGAGTTATTATATTTTGTCTCACTATATTATATATCACACTTTATGGTGTTCCTTATACATTAGGATTACATATAAATGAACACATTAATTATAGTCACTTAGGTCAATTTTAACCTCTATAAAGGTAGTTATTATTTAAGAAAGAATAAATTTTATTACTAAAAACCCCATGATGATAAATTATATTTTATGAAAAATAATGATTTTTGGTAATATCAACATCATCATGATTCATTTCCATGAATATGGAAAGAATATAATTTATATAATTGTTTTCAATTTCATATATTTTTTCCCTTGATATAGTGATATTAAAATTTTCAACTCTTCTTTTTTTTCTACTTACTAGATATATTAGAGTCCTTGCATCATCCCAATTTTTTTCACTCTCTCAATATCATAATTTTGATAAATTTTTATTGTGTAATTGAAACATTTTTTTCTTGAATTTTAATACATTCTTTCTCATGATGATAATTAAAAAAATATATATCAAATATAAAATACACCATTTTAGTACCTCCATTTATATTATTTATGGTTTCATCATTCTTCTTAAGGATATTTTTATACAAGACATAATAGTTAGTTTTATTATCATCTTTTGATTTATGGTAATTTACATTCTCATTAATTCAAAATCTTCTTCCAACACAATTACAATAAGGGTTGATTATAAGTTATCATTATAAATCCTTATTGGTAGAAAATTTGATAAAAAGGAACTTGTTTTGAAATGTTGTTATATTTGATTCTAATAATACATAAAACAACTCTCAATTTTGATCTAAAATGAAATATTTTTTAAAAATAATTATATTTTTAAATAATGAGGAATTTTTTTAAAATAATAAAACTTCTGAGTACATATTAATCAATTAAAATAGTTCAAAATATTTATATAGACACATAAGTATATTTTTTAAATTAACTAATTATTTATTTATTTTTATGGAATACTAAAGAAATTTTATGGTAGCTTATCTATTTGAGGGAGTACCAAGATGTGAGTGAACTGAACCAAATATAATATCAATATATAGGAACTTTTTATGGTGAAATTAAATCAAGGTGATGAATGAAAAATTAGAGGTTTATTATAAGGGTTAAGGTAAAAATAAATGTGTAAACTTTTCTTAGAAAAAATAAAATAATACTCAAAGGTATCCTATCACTTATCTTGACATGTCATTAATGAGATATTCTTCTTTTATATTTTTATAAGTAAAAAATTAATTACAGATGAAAAATATTCCTCATGACATGAAACATCACCTCATTTAATTTATGATAATAGATATACAAATTATACCCCATATTGGAATTTAAAAAACATTCTCTCTTCAAATAGAATTAATAAACAACCTATAAAATAATTCATGTTTTTAATCAAAACACTTAATGATATAAATCCAAAATAACTCAAATATTATAAACACCAAAAAAATTTGATTTCATTTATAATAATAACCCTTATCCATGATATTGATCTAAAAAATTCATGAAAGTTCCCAATTATAATTATATTAAATATTATAACATAAAAATAATTGATATTATCAAACAACACAAGTATTGAAATTAATAAAATAATATTTATATTTTGGGAGACTAATAAAATCTATGTAATTATATGTTTATAAAACACTAAATATACATTATTAAAAATAAATTAATTTTAATGAAAATTATATTTTTCCTAGTAACCATTGTTCAATATTATGTTAAATGTTAGACTAGAAAAATTTAATGGAAAACTAACAAATTTTCACATTAAAAAAATATGAACTCAATATAAAAATATCACTATTAATCATTAATAATAAATTTAATTTAATCTATATTGAAAATCTACTTAAATTAATTAAAATATTCATTTTTGGTAAACAAATGTAGATATGTATATCCACCTACTAAAAATGGTTAATCCAATTATGACAAGTGTACTTTCATAAGTATAATTTTTTTTAGATGATGATTATGAATGATAAAAAAAATAAAATTCATCAAACATAAAACCCTCGACAGGAAATTAAAATAATGGTATTTATATTTAAAAAAAGAGAATAAAATATTCTATAATGTGATGTATAAGAAAAAAACCTAAATATTTCATCTAAAAATGATTTAAAATGATTAATAATATAATAATAATTGAAAAACCAACTATGATGAAAAAATGACTACATAAATGTAATATTGTGGTTCAAGGAATGTGGTATCACCCTTATTTATATCATATACCCTCTAAAAATACTTCGTTAAAACCAATTGTAAGGTATAAATATATTTATAGTTGAAAATAATAATTTTTGTTAGAAAAAAATAATACCAATGTTTTATTAAACTATTGGAATAAGAAAGCTTTAATACAATTAAACAATTTATGTGTATTTATATTTTTATAGATATAAGAATTTTAGTAGTGTTGTTTTATTCAATTTTTATCTCATACATTGTGGATAAATAATGATTTTGGGATTATAATTTTCATGAGGGTGGAAGTGAAAATACCTTATTTGGGTAATTATTATTGAGTAATATAAATGGGGAACATGATAATAATGTGTGATAAAATAAATGGATGGGTGTAAATTATTGATTCTTGTGAGGTGAATGACCATGGGGAGTGAGGTTTAGCCAATTGTGGATGTGTAAAAATATGTGGAGTAATCAGTGGAATGCATTGTATGAAAAAAATACTTCTGAAAATGTGTTGTAATCTAAATAAAATATGTTTCACATATTTCTACACTTTCTATTCCACCATTTATAATTTTAGTATATCTATTAAGACAATAGGACATGTATCCTTATAATACACACTATTTAATCTATGATTTTATTCATATGTTTTTTGTGATTGAATATATATATGACATCATGTCGGATCATGTCAGACTCCTTGTATTGTAAGAAAACAATCTTTGGATTGTCAATGTATACATATTATATTTTTTTGTCCCACACGAAGTGTTAAACCCATACTGATGCCCTATATATCTGGAAATGAGACTCGATGTGAATTTTTTTCGATTCTATAAAACTATTTTAACATACATGATGAGTGTTATACAATGGTTATATATCATATTATCAATTACCTACATAATTTAAACCCCATTTTAAATTCCATGTATATAAATAACACATGATTTGTGTGGTAGAAGATCATGATTTTTTAATATTGAGTAACACAAACATAATATAAAATTTATTCACACCCTATAAGTAGAAGATGTTAGTATTCTTTAAATATTTCATCTTGGGTTCTTATTTTAAGTGTACGAGTTTTCCATCATAAGAATTTTTCAATTTAAAATATATTGGTATTTGTAAATTTGGAATATAGAATTAATTTTTGTGGGATAATGTTTTAGGAATTGTATATTTGTATAGAGATGATGAAAAGAGTAGGAATCTAATTATAGGGTAGTCATGGGGATGGAATCCTCTTAGTACCATATTTCTAGTAATGTATTTTCCACTGTATATATGGTTAATTAGGTAATCATTTCATTGATATGTGTCATTGGTCCTCTAATCATGCATAAGGTAACACTATCTTTTGATTCAAACTCCACACATTGATGAATATATCCTCTATAGGGTTCAATAACACTATAATAATTTGTGTTTTTGAGTATAAAATCATCCCCCCATTATTTCAACTATAGAGATATGATGTTTATGTGTTATATTAGAGATAGATTTAGTGTAATCGTTTTATTGAGTATATACTAGTTTCACCTTCAAAATGTAAATTATTGATGTTTATATCTGTATAAGACTTTTATAATCCCCTTTTTTGCTTCATGTTGTGATTTATTATTGGGATATTATCTTTGATTTTATTTTAATTTTTTAATTCGTGAAGTCTCTATGGATATATAAGACATGAAAACGATCATGGTGATGAGTTATAAAGAATGCAATTATTTATTTTCCATGATTTTCTTGATTTTGGAGCATATCATTTCATTGGTTAATTTCTCTCCTATTCCTCAAGAATGAGATTTTGAGTTTTCCAATTAATTTATCTTTTGTTTGTGTTTTCATGAAATCATTCTTGGTATATTTATACTCCCCATTTAAGGGTCCCTATTCCTAGACTTACTATGTTTATTCGAATATTTCACAGTCTCAATATGAAATTGGGGGAAACACATAGTGGTGATTGATGGTGATGATTCATAGTGGGTCACAGTCATACATATAAGAGAAAGGGTTTTTATATGATATATTTTAATAGATTTCATGTCATGGGGGAATATCTATTTTGGTATTTGGGTGCATCCAATGTTTTTTCCTTAAATGTTTTTATGTCACCTAATGTGTGTTGATATTAAATAATTTTACTTGATATGTTTTATTCCATGTAAATATTATTGAAATATTAAATTGATTATAAATTGTTGGTGTATTTGGATATTATTATTACAGTGGATATGTGCTTATGTTATAGTAAATTTGTGGTTAATGGCTACCATTTGTGATTATTCCTTCTTGGTGAAAGATACCAACCACTACCCTATTGGATATGGTCCTTGGTGGAACACATGCCTGATTTCAATTCAATATAGAACCCTTATTCACTTTGTCATATCAATATGATGCATCCAATATCATTTCAATCATCGTTGACCTCTCCATGAGGAATCCCATGGGAGATTCCTTGTTTGACATTACTAATAAAGGGTTATACAACATAACTATAATATGTTTTGCCGAAACATTTGATTTCATTTTTCGGGAACATATAATATATTTAATTGTCAATGAATATCCTTTATCTCTCCTTAGATGAGTATCATATTCTGTGACAAATGTCTTATTTTTTTATTTTTTTATTATAGTGTAAAAAATTGTCTATATCTCTCTCGATATTTTGTATACCTCCCACATATATTTTTCTTTTCATCCATGTCCTCACATAAAAATTATCAACATACTATTTACATTGTATATTGTTTTTATTCTAATCACAACATGTGATTTTTCAAGTGACTACTAATTTTTATTATGTTAAAAAATCCATGATATAATTTTAGAAGTCAAAGAATCTTCATAGGCCACCACGGTCATCTCAATGATTTTATAGATCCCTATTGGATTTCGTGATTTACTTAAGCATGTTTCATGGTTGATCATGTAATTTTATCTCTCATACATCTCATCCACTTGAATTACTATACTGGCTAGACTCCCAGGCATAACAATTGACCCTGATATTGAAACATAATCCCAGAATTACCCCCATCACTTTTTATAACATTTACGTTTATTAAACATAATATAGTATGCCAAAATGTTCAATAAGTATCAAAATAACTATTTATACTTAATTATTAAAAAAAATATTAAATAAAAATTTATTTATTTAGTTATATATTTATAATTCAAAATAATTTAAATTTGATATTATATTTTTATATAAAAAATAAATTGGTAGCTACCAAAAAACCTAAAATAGTCATTTAATCAGGTATATCATTTAATAATATTCATCAAAATTTTCCTATTGTATAAACAAGAATAATATTAAAATAATATTTGAAACACTTTTTGTTTTTTTGATATATCTAATTTATATAAATATATTTTTTCTAACTCTCTAAACCTGATTTAATAATTAACATTGAATGTTTTATTTTCCCCATTTACAAAACCAATCAAATATATTGATATTAAAAAATCATCTTTAATTTTAATTAAAACGTTTCATATTTCTAATAAGTCTTCATTAAATTAGGCATAAACAAACCACACTTTTATTACTATTCATTATTCATATTTTATAATGAAATTTCTAGGAATAAGAGTCAAATTATATTTCCATGGGTTGGTTCATTAAAACTATAATTACTCATAAGATTCAACATTACATCAGGAACACATACACATATGCGTGAATCTAAAAATATGAATGAAGTGTCTGATAAAAAAATCATTGGAAACTATACCAATAGTATCACAAAAAATGAAAAAAATAATCAAAACCAGATTTATAATAACAATATTCAACTCTAACCATTGGATTTATTGTGTATTCATAATAACAATAAAAAATAAAAACACAAAACTATAAAAAATGTATATATATTAGTTGTTATTACACATCATTATAGTATCACCAATCGAATGATCATCTATAGTACAAGATAAAACTAAAAATAAAATAAAGGGGGAAGTAGATATTATTTGAATTTCTTTGAACCTATATATATCCACTTTTAGATCACTAATACTTCATAAATGTACAAATTTTATCACCCTAAACGGATTGATAATCATTGTTATTGTACCTCCAAGATGGTGAACATCTAGTGTGTGATCATAAAACTCAGTAGGTCACTACCAATGAATTTCATAATAAAAAACAATTTAGATGGTTTAAGAATATATTAAATGAATTAAAATCCACAATAATCATATATATAAAACTATTCAAATATTTTTTACCCAAGAAGTTAAAATTAAATATAATTCATTTTTTCTCTGAAAATTGATATTATATGGAATTTTAGTCAAACTATTTACATTAAGGTTATTCTAAAAAAAGAGTAATTTATCGCTGCATATTGATGAAAATGATTCATTCTAGGAACATTATATCCAAAATAAATGGTGATTTACAGTCCCATAAAGATATAAAATCAATCTTAGGGGGAGTCTATCTTAACTAGAATATTCCAACAATCATATGGGGTAATAATTCATACATATAATTCCCAATAAATATCATGGGGTAGTAAATCCATCCCATCCTGGTAATCCAATAATTTGTAGAAGAATAACCCACTTTGAATACATAATTATTATAAGAGAATTCTTGTCCCACAAAAAAATATTACATTAGGAAAATCTTTTAAAATTTAACAACATCTCATAAGGGAGACAATGTCAAAATATTTAAAAAATATCCTAATGGAATAACATCTAAATAGTAATAATATCTTTGGGGGATGAATGTCTATCCTAGAAGTGTCTCATATGGGAATTATATACAAACTAAATATATGTCATAGGGCAAAACCAACCTAAAAATATATCATTGGTGGAAACACAACCCATATTAATGATATATTATATAAGAAAGCACATCCCACCATTATGAATCAATGTAGGGATGTACATATCTCCAAGAAACATTATATCAAGAGAGTCACATCCCCCAATGTAATAAATAACTAGGGTACCACATCCCCCTATAAAAAACTAATGTCATGTGAAAACAACATTACAGTATCATATCAGGTCCATTAGATTTTATTATATATTTTTGGTCAGCATAACATCCTGCATATGAGGTTTTATTTAAATCTATAGAATGATACACTTTTAGTCAGTGGAATCAAATAATTTATCAATGCATGTCATAACATATAGGATATGATTTTTAGATATAATCATGCCCCATTTAATAGAAATAATATATTAAATTTATTTGTATAGATTAATTTGTGGAAATAAGTGACTATAATAGAAATCAATGAAAAAAATGTCTAGATTATTCATCACTCGCCATTTACACTAACCATTGAGTAAACATAATACATTATAATTAAATATCATTACATAACTATAAAAAGTTCATTGTCTTGGGATAAAATTAAACCTAATCCCATTCTTAGCAATCCTACCCCAAACTACTAGACTGTTCTCCCAAGCTAGTCTATTATTGGGTGAGGTATAACAATGAAAAAAAGAAGAAGTAGTTAATATAATAAAATAGGATATACAACCAATGTGAAAAACATAAATGATATATATATATAGAACATATAGAAATACAATAAACCAGAATGTATGACATTTATCAACCAACAAGTCTTCATGTGACCAACTATCAGAACCAAATAGTAACCCAATCAAAAACAATGACATAAATAGAATCATGAATGATATTGAATACACAACTCTTTAACATTGTATTAGAAAAAAAATTCTACAGTTGTTTGAAGAAAGATGTTGGGTGTGATATTATAATATTATTTGGAAACCATCAAAGAATCTATACATGTTCAAATATCATAAATTTATAATATCTCTCCTCAAAAAAATAGTTTTACAATAATTTTTTAATAAATCTATTTTAAAGCAATTATAAAACACTCCTTAGGATTTCTATAATTTACATATTATATTTTCTAAATAAAAAAACATTCTAATTATGAAACAAATAAGGTTATCATAATAAAATATAAATATGAATGTTATATAATATTTCTTAATTAAACTATCATGAAATAAACAACCATAAAAATACACATTCTAGACTATCTAAAATATATGGGACATTATGTACTAGACAATCACAATATTAAACATGAAAATTTTATATCCAATTAATATAGGTTCCACTAACATTTCATTGAAAAATAAGAGGTAACTATCTTGTGGTGTTATGTTTTCTAGGCATAATAGTGTATCTTTATTGATGCACCCAAGGATCCCAATATGTATGGTTTGTCAATTTATTCTTCAAAAGCCACAATCACATTTTAATTCAAAAGAATTTAAATCCCAATCCAATTTGTTTTATGGTATGAAAATCAATTTATTTCAAAATCCTGGAAATTCATATTTGAAAGAGAAAACCATTTTAATATATATTCCTATTACTTCTTCAATTTATACATCAAAAATTTAATTTCACGTCTCAATGAAATAATATGAATGAGAAATAATTCATGAAATTTGAGCACTTTAATATATCCACATACCTAAAATGAATAAAAAACCTAATCACCATTGATAATAGGGATTGAAAACACAATATATTCTTTCAAATGATAAATCAAGATATGAGTCTAAAACGGTTTTATTGTAAATTCTATCAAAACACAAAAATTTAGAAAAAATAAAATCTATGATAAACCATAAGTGACATAAACCCAGAGAGAAGTAATCAAAACATATTGGTAATAAATATCTGAAAAAAATATACAAATGGAAATGAATCATATAAGATCACATAAGGGGAACTCTAGGTCAAATGAATAAGGCTAAATACGGAATCAATTAAACATATCACTCTTACCGTAGCATAAAACCTTACATCGAAATATTCCTATTTTATGTGATCCATTTTCAAGTTGTGTAGTCCTTAGGGTATCTATACACTGAAAAACTCATATCCTTTTAATTGAACATGGTACTTCTATAAATACAATTTATTTATCTATTACTTGGAATGGAACCCATTCAAAATATGAATCTAGTTTATGGATTCTGACCAGTATTCATTATGCGGCATGTGGAAGACAACAACAACATGTACATTCTCAACAATTAATATAAATTACATGTTTTTATATTGAAAATTCCAAAATTCCACTTAATTCACTATTACAGGTATCCTCTCAATGTAATAGTTGGAAATAATCTCTAAATGAAAAAAGTTACCAAGATGAAAATATTAAAAAATGCCAAATATAAATATATTGGGATGTTATAATCTACCCACCAGAAGAGCATGATATCCCTAGAAAGTGATCATGATCATGTATCTGATAAATGATAAGGGCACTTCCTCCTCATCGATGACACCCTTTCCCATGTCTCGTGGAAACCAAATACATAATTCTGTAGTACTATGACAAGATGGATCATTTTATAGGATAGTTTCTTATCTTGGTTATCCATAATTTGTATTAGATTACCAAACATTTTGGTATCAAGCTTATAATCTACATCCTATGATCTATTTAAATGAAAAGGATCTAGTATATACAAACTCAAAATGGAAACACGAAACTCATTATGGGTATAAGTCAAACAATATGTAAATTAGAATCTTTAGGCCACACTACCAAGCCACTCAATGATCTTAATGAGGCCTATAACCCTCAGTTCTGAATTACCTTGATGATCTAACTGACAACATACCAAGCATTGTGAAACTTTTAGAATGACCCAATCTCCAACCACAAACTGTAGTGGATAATGATTATAGACCACATAATACTTTTTAAAACTCTATGTCATGATCAAATGACTCTAGATCAATTGGACCTCCTTCGACATATCCAGAACAAAAATCAGCAAAACTAAGGACCACATTCCCAATACCTCCCAGGACATGGGTGATTGACTTGGCCTCTCATACAAAGCCCCAAATGAATATATCATGATCAATATTTAGAAATTATTTTTAGGAGAAACATAACCAAAATAAAATAAATTCCCAAAATCCACTAAAATCAAGCACACATTACTGAATAATATCCTCCAGGACCATGATATCTATATAAGTATGTTTATCCTTATTTGGACGATATGATATGATCAATTTAATATTGGAAATAATTCCCTTTTTCAAACCTTCCAATAATTTGTATTTTAACCTTGATCATATTTCAAAAAAAACACATATGGTACTCCATGATGTCTCAAAATATCCTCAAAAAATAATTCCATGTGCATCTCCAAATTCATCATTTTCATTATTGGTAATAAATTTCTAGATTTAGTGAGTTTTTAACTGATCAACAAAATTTCATCATACTCTCTAACATTCCATTGAAATATAATGATAAAATACAACAAATTTCATCCCTCTTCTATACAGGAATGGTTAAATGCTATAACAAACCTACATGTATTTTTTCTCCTCCATTACTCTTGGAAAATTGTACATTTCTATAAAATTTTGTGACTATCCCCTTTATCTATGTCCACAAGTGCCGACATCTTGTATGATGGTATATCCTTGTATCCCCAGGTTGAAAACCCCGATATAACTAGTGTACACTACTTAAAACTTTTTCCTATGAAAAAATTGGACAAATAACCAACTGCACAATAAAAAATATCCACTAGAAGACTCAGACCATCCCCCAGATGTCTCTCTAATGTTTATAATTTTTATTAAGCATCATCATTCAATGTGTATCATCTTCTGAACCAAAATCACTCATAAAAAGTTTATAAATCCTTTATCAAAGATGGAAAAACCTTTTATCCATCCTCCTACAGTCACATGCTCATCTTAGCAAGAAAACTCATCAAAAGCCATTGTTTAATTAATCATTTTTTCTCTTGGATCGGTACCCTTATGGTCAACACATCAGCAACCAAAATTTCATTATCAGGGGTATATATGATATAAAATTCAATGTCATGTGGTTACTCACCCAAAACTATCTTTCATATATTTTTATCGATTTGAGTTAAAATATACTTAATGTTTTTTATTAGAACAAACTATAAACGTCTATAAAAAAGTTAGTGGTTTCATTCCTTTGGGACCATGAAAAATATATGTCAATTGAAGATCATGGGTATATATTTTCTTATCATGTTTTCATAAATGGTGAGATATATAATCCAAAACATGTTTCCCCTAAATCAAGAAAAATATTAAACTCTTAGCTAAAGAATTACAGAAAACATCTTAACATGAACCTAGTTCACAGAGAATTGACACTGCTACTAAGGCCAGCCTCAATTTTTGTTCCCCAAAATATATCGAATAATTTCATCCCACCCAAAATTTACACACATACAGGTCAAAACAGTCATAGTAGATTCGTGATTGGAGAAGTCTCAAACAAATCTCTTATAATAACCATCCAACCCCAAGAAGTATCAGATATCAATCAAGAATCTTATTTTTTCCCAAGACATAATTTCTCTTATATTTCTATGATCCTCAAAAACACATGTCATATATATCATATTCTCTAGAAAAAATGCATATTTTATACAAGACACAAACTTTGAATGTTTAACATATAGGAAATCTTTTTCCAAGGTTATAATAATTATATCTAAATGGTCAAGAGGTTCTTACACTAACATGGAGTACACCATGATATCATCTATGAATTCCCTAATAAATATTTCAAGAATTGATGTATAATCTTGTTCATAAAAGCCATAACTACAATAGGGGAATTAGTGAGTCTGAATAGAGTTATTAGAATCTCAAAATGTGTGTTGAATCTATAATGTTGTCTTAGGTAGTCATCATCTTCTACCCTCAACATATAGTACCCTGACCATAGCATAATCTTATAAAACCAAAAATCCCCTCAAATTTAATCATAGATAACATCAATTCTTGGTAAAGGGTACTTGATCACAAAAACCATCCAATCAACTTTTGATAGTCAATATAAATCAATAAACATATGTATTCTTTATTAGTAATGAGTATAGGTAAATACTATAGTAATACTCATGGAATAATAAATACATTCAATCCTATACCTCACGATGGAATTTATGTTCAACCACATCAATAGGTTATATTTAATAATATAGTGTTTAAATGGTCATGTTTTCCTTGGATCAAGTCAATAGTAATCTCAAAATCTCTATGTGGTTGTAAAATAGTGAAATCGTCTAGAAATACCTCATTGTATTCAAAAATAATAATAGCTAGATTACCTCCAATGAATAGATAAACTACCTTAAGAATCATTTTTGACATCTGGAATGATATTATACAAGAACAAGGAACAATAGGCCCTAACCATCTTATAATGACTCCCACTCATCCATGAAAAAATGAGTGACCCATTTTTCATATAATAACTACACGTGATGTTGATAATAATATATTATAACCTTAAAACCGATCATCCAATTCATGAAAATAGTCATGTAAAATATTTCATAATCAAGGAGTGAAAAATCCCAATCCACTTCAAGGTGAACTATCATCACCCAACACACCATGCACTTGAAACCATGTTCAAACCACTTTCCCAACAATGGTAAAAGTTAATGAAAGAATAGAATAAACTCTGAGTGTAAATCCAACATATCAAACAACATTAATTATATAAAATTATGAGTATCACTTGTGTTGAAAAAGTAAAAATAATAGAAGATGAAAAATTAACAATAACCATTACAGTACAAATCCCTTCACTATATTCCTTTGAAAACACTCTACCACTTAAATTTTCCCAGTTATAGATACTTGTATGTCCCACTTAGTCTAAGAATGAGACCCATAATGCTTTGGATAAATCACAAGAACATATGAAAAGTTAAAGGAAAAGGACCCACCATTCTACAATGGGACATAATATCACAATAATATTTTAGGAGGAAATATCACCCAACCAGTTGAAAATAATTAGGATCTAATGTAAAATGATTCCCATTATGACCATGCCTCCAAAAAATGGTATCAGTTATTTATTTTCGTCCACAATGAATCCCTTGAAACAGGTCCTATTGAAAACTGACCACTATTTCACTTCCTTTTCTGACTATAGGAAGCACCTTGGATAACAACTGCACTAATTTTAGATCCTCCCAATCCTATCCTCCAAGCTATGTATGTGTCAGCTAGATATGCTTTAACCACTGCCCCCAAAAAAGTCAGAGGGCATAAAATAACTATCATTGATTGAATATATTCTCTTAACCCCATATCAAACAACTAATTATTCTAATAATAATTGGTGAAATACTATTATTATGATGCACCAACTTAGTAAAATGGGTGTAGTACTACAGAATGGTCTACTGCATTTACTCCAATGTCTGAAACTCTCAATTGTTTTCCACATTGAAATTATATGGATAAATTTTTTGATTAAAGATCTTCTTGAAGGAAACCTTCATTAAAGAATCCTGTAATTTAGCATGTGATATAATGCAAATAATTTTATTCCTCGAACCTCGATCACATATGGAGAAAAACCAACAGTAGAAACATCAAGAATATTAATAAAGATGACGATATTTTAAATCCATTCAATAAAATCCTATATTTTCACCTGTGATGATTGGTGGATTCTTCTTGGTAAATTTCCTGTCATGATCCACCATTCATCCTTGGTTCACGGTGTTCATTGAACCTATTGTCTTAATGGTAAGAAAATACTACTTCATCCAATGATTGTTCTACTACATGATCTGCCTATAAAACCTACCACATGTGTTACCATATCATATTTAGAAGTTATATTTTAGGATTAATTATCTATTAAACATTATACAATTCCCAATAATTCATATGTGAATTACAGAACCATTTAACCAATTTAAAGATTCTAAAAAAATTCATCAAAATGATTAAAATTTATAGAAATTATGAATTCAACCTTAAAAATGAACCACCCTTTGAAGAAAACTAGTCCATTTAAATAAACTCCCAACTTAGTTAATTGAAATTACGTCACACATACCATATCCCCAAAATTATTAGATAGGTAACATTAAATTTATTTACAATAAAATTCAATAAATTAACTTATATACATGATATCAACTGTATAATGATTTTTATATTACCTAGGGTATCTCAAATTTAGTCATAGGGGTGATCTATCCTGGCCCCTTTCCCATACCTAATATGAAATTTCCGATAAACCCACTCCAATATACCCAATATAATGAAAAAATCAGGTGGTTTTGCAAGACTTCAAGATGAGTGAGTCTCTAAAACTAAATTATGCCATACTAACCACGTTGAACCATACCAGTCACCCATGCTAGACCATTATGGGGAAAGTTATGACAATGATAAAAAAACTTGTCTTGGATATTAGAAAATATGTCATTTAAATAGATTAAAAATTGAAAGTAATAAATAGTTAAAACTAATATAACTCTTATAAATCATGAATTATAGAAAGTCTAGACTGTCAAGTCTATATGTGACCAATCATCACATCCACATAACAACCCAAACTGGAAACAAAAACATAAATAGAAAACATAATTCTACGTAATTCTCTCACATTTTATTATGTCTTGAAAAACATACTATCTAGCATCCAAAGGTATATATTAGTTTTTTGCAACATTAACCATTACGAAACCACCTATGAATATTTAAAATTACTAATATTAAGAATGAAAATGTTTTATATTTAGAAAATATTAAAATCACTATTATAATAATGGAATTTGAAAACATTTCATTTTTTACCTAAATTTCATATAACTTCATCCAAAACCTGAAACAAGGTAGTTATAAAAATAAAAAAGTAAAACATTCTGAAATATAAATATAAATGCGATCCAGCATCCATGAAATAAACTATCATGAAGGAAACAAGTAGAAATAAAAATTAACCTTCCAAATGTAATCCATCCTATGATACAATATGTTCTAGACACTCATGATCCTAAATAAGAAGAAGGTTGGATCAAACTAATATTGAGTCCTTCCATAACCCATAGATATACCAGATGTTAACCACTAGTGGTTCCACACACACTAATGATACCCATGTCCTTTATTAGTGAAACAAAGGATCTAACTGTACAATGTATTTAAATTAATTTTTTAAAAAACATGCTCAAACTATTTTAAAAAAATCATTATAGATCACACCTAATTAGCTTCATGGATTGAAAACCCATTTCATTTCAATTCAAGGAAATTATATTTTCAAATAAAGACCCCTTTAAAACAATAACCATTTAATTTTAAAATTATTCACATTAAATTACATTTAATGTATCAAAGAAAGAATAATAACCACAATCAATTCATGAAATTATAACAAATGATCTAATCAACCAACATCATGGATGTAGAAAATATATCCTCCATTAAGAAGGGAGATTAAAGACCACAAGATATTCTTTTGGATGATAAAAGATGACCATATAATAAAATGATTTATTGTAAATGATACAAATTCACAAAAATTATAGGAAACAAAAATCCAAAAAAAAACCTATTATGAGCTGGATGAACCACACACAACGAGAGATGTAATCCAACCACAATAGTGATCTTCCCCTGAATAAAACAGTTTAGATAAAAATTCATCTCCCAAGATCTCTAATGGATCTCTAAAGTGTATGATAGTAAGGATACATAGAGAAATATCGAAACATATCACTTTCATGGTGTCTTAAAACCCCAAAACCATCACATTTACAAGGCATTTAATCCATTTTACATCTTATAATCCCTGAGGTCAATATATGCTAAAAAACCCATAAAAATTCAAAAAAATACTAGATTTTTTTACAAACATCACTTTTATCTATTACATGGTATGTAAACCATTCATTTCATGTACCGAGTTCATGGATTCTTCTCATTAGTCATTAATGTCATGTACATGACTTACACAGAATGTAAGTTACAAGAGGGAAGTAGAAACTATAGTTTTTTTATGATGAAAATTCCTAGAAAACTATGAATTCACCATTATAGTTATACTTGCAATTTGATAGTGTGAAATACTCACCCAATAAAAAAGGAAACCAAATTTTAATATTGGAAAATACCTAAAATAATGTAAATGATTTCTTACACAATTATACCTCATTAGTTATGCATCCTAAAAAATCACCATCAATGTTACTCATCTAGAACACAAATAGTACATATACCTTGGGTTATTATATATAACATACAATACAACCATAATTCATGCTACCACATGGTTGGTTAATTCTCTTCATCATCCAAGACCACAATTTTTTAGTTCCACCGATCCCATTCTATCTCACAATTCATTCATACATGGTGATATTCAAAAAGCTTTCCCATAGTCCATCACATTAAAATGGGAATCATTTTTAATCAAATATGGCTTCACTGGGCTTCTCACATCATTACCTATACTTACACACCCCATAAGTTTCCTCTTGATATAAAAAACTCACTTCCATGATGTGCCTGAAGAGAAGCTATATTATCTATGGATATATGTAAAAGGTCACCACCACATCCCAACAATGAATAGCCTAGTCTCCCATTATTACACTAGATAACATGGAAATTAAATGGGAAAATTTCACAAGATTTACCATAATAAAAATTAATAGAATTAATTAATATTATATAAATTAGGAAATATTGATGACCAACTACCTTAAATATACAATGAATCCCTACTTACTTAAGATAGAACATTCATTTATGATTCAAAAAAATATCACTAAATACCTGAGGTACTATAACCACAATTAATAAAAAAAATTATTATAAAATTCATGTAGTTTACTAAAAAAATTAATCCATAAAAAACAAAATCATAATATGGGTATATGTAACTATGAACCATAACAACATGAAAATCACAAGTAGTGCGGTGTGGTTTAATGTCCTCATGTAATTCAGTTCACTACTAAAAAACCCTTATTAACCTATAAAATTTTATTAAAATTTTGATTAAAATTGATAAAAATAAATAAAAAAATCATGGATCGATATATCGAATGAAATCACATAAAAATTCATGTGATCATTTTTTCTAAGCCTCATATAGACATTATAAACAAACTCATTATTATTTTTATCCATTTCTACCAATCTCTAGTGTAATTAATACCAAATACCTAATTCTAATCCATTAAATAGAAAAATATGGAGAGGTGAAATTTTTTAGCAACATATAAATTATAACTTGCCACAATCATTGAGGAAATATTCTCAGATCCACCATTGATAGGGAAACACCAATGAAAGAAAGAATAGATTAATGGTGGATCCCACTTGCAGGTTTAGTTCCCTAAAAAATAAATTAAAAATATGGATTAAAATATAGGTTTTAAATAGACTTTATTAAAACAATTATATCCAACCTGGAAGACTGCACTAATTACAACATTCTCGGCCACCGTGAACATAATGTTTGTTGACAGAATATTATCACCCACTAGTCATTATCATGAACCATTTGGTATCTATGTGAGACGTTAATAGGTCCAATTTTCCCCTATGGTTAACTTGTTGTTCGTCTTACACTACTAAAACACTAGAATCTAATCCTCATGTAACATCAAAAACATAATTCATGAAATGATAAATAAAAAATATACATCAACAACCAAAACAATTAAGTCCCTTCCACTAAAAAATACATTTAGTTATGTTCTACTTCTTTTCAAGAAACCACTAAAAACTCATGATGATAAAATATCCCCACATAATAATCTATTCCTCTAGAATAATCCTTATATGTCTCCAATTATTCCTCCTAGTCTTCGGGATCCAATGTATGATTTTCATCATAGGAATATAGACAATCATGTCCATGTCACCATTTAACAACCAAGTAATATGTCATCTAACACATTTATTTATCAAATAAGTAAATGATCCCATATTTGATGACCTTTTTCTCAAATATAAATTCATCATACAAAATCATGGATGAAATAATAGTTGGTACCCCACAACACATAGTAATATTAAAATAATCACTACATGTGAACCATAATACTCACAATATTAAATAACCCAATGATTATTCCCCACATCTTGTTCCATCAAAATATCCACAATAACTAACATTACACCATCTCGACTCACTTCACCTTTCAATACAAAGATATAACTTACATAGAGCTACACCTGAGCATGGTCATATCAACCATGTATTGAAATATAATCTCTTGATCAAGACTCAATCCATATAATTGTAATCACATAATTTTTAATTTTTTCACATTATCCATGATTATGATAACTCTTATGAAATGACTACTTTATCAATTCATTTCTTTAAACTCACACCAAGAATCCCCCATAAAATATCCCGTAGGTCATATCCTTCAGTTACTGAATGTAATGAAATTACATAATAAATATTAAACTATACTCATATTTATGCATTTCTCATAAATAATATAAATATAAACTACCATCATCTAAATTCCAATGAATTAACATTACCACATCCATGTTGGGGTTTCCAAAATATTCTCCATAAAAATTTATCAAAACATACATAAAAAGGTTTATATTTAAAATAATCGTATGATTTCATCCACACCAAAGGAATACTGAAATCATTATTCTATTAAAACTAAACTTATCTGATTTCATTTCCATTTAAACATGGATAATAATGGACCTCACATACACTACCTTAATAGATGATCAAATAATCATTTATTTGGAATTTAGACAACCTTTGGGATCCATGGAACAACATCTCAAGTATAGTAAAAATGATCAAAATAGGACCTAAAACCTAGTGTAGTTTCTCATAGTTGGGAACATAAATAGATAAGATGAGACAATGATGTTTCATATCCCTATAGATTGCACATAATCTTCACTAGGATGACATAAAAATACTGCAACCCAAGTCACAATAGTTTTGTAACTCTATTAAATCCATATTGATCATGTTCATATAGACCCTCAGCATCACACTGATCCATATAGTCATCCAACAACATTTCAGAAAAATTGAACTGTTTTTAAAAATCTCTCACCTAAGCTGAAAAATTATGTATATTCACAATTATCATGGCCCCTAAAAAATTTTACCATCTCACTATAGTGTTCTCTCCAAATGCACAATTCATATCTCAATGAACTGGTTTTTGCAGGTCCATTCATACATAACCATGGAATGATCAATTAATTATCTACCCAAAATATTTAAAAAATAAATGGAAAAATAGAATATATCTTTTATTTATAATGAAAGGGTATTTCAAACTTTTCTACAATAGAATAACTCCCCATTAAACTTTGAATTTCATTCTCAATAGAATTATATAATCATTCGATGAACCAAATCTAAGATGATAGGTATAATTGAGAACATTTGGAATCTATAACAAAAAAATAATATCATCTCAAGTCTATATAAACTATATGGTTTTCATTTTTTTGGACACATAATAATTTAATATAAGAATCATACTAGGAATAATTCACATGTAATCACCTTGCATCAATCCCATCATCATGACTTATCTTGAAGAGTCACATGATCCATATACAAAATCTTCCATTCCCAATAATTCCTTAAAAATTTATATAATTAACATGTATGATATTACATCCAATGATAATCAAACCTAACCAAATTTCCAATACATGGATGATACACGGTAATACAAACCAAAATACCATGCATGTCAATTAAAAATCATTCATGTATCTTCAATGAAAGAGTGAATTTATGGAACTATAAACATATTGTTTCAAAACTATAACCATTGTTGATCAGAATACATATGTGATAATATTACAGTATTAGGACACACAACTATAATTATTAAGTCCTTGAAAATTTATTCATATCCCATAAATCCATAAATGAAACTCTTAACATTATATTGGACCTTTACTCAAAAATCATGCATGTCACATCGTTCATACAATTCAAAATCTCTACTTATATTCACAAAACAATCACAAGGAACCCCTCTCATACTTATAATACATAAATTTTCACATAGTGAAAATGTGTCATATCTATAACTTTAAATATAAACAAATTCTTTATTTAACAAAACACACTCTTTTAAACTATATCTAGTGTATATTATTTTGAAATAATCGATGACACTAGAGACAGAATCCCACATGACCAATCTATTTAGTTTCATTTGAAGACACATAACATACATGATTTATATATTCTAATTTAAATATTAACACATATATTATACCATTTTTATGACCTTTTTATTCCTCTTTAAAATCATATAATGATCACTACATGGATCATTATAAAAAAGAAAAACAATATGACCCCAAAAAATACATACATAAATATTACATCATTTAATGTGAATGTTAAATATAAATCATAATTATTGTGGCCATAGAACCATAAATATTTATTTTATTTGGTGACTAGATATATAATCATCATATTTATAGAAAATCCTCAATTTATATATTAAATATTCTTCATATTTTTTTACCCTTATAGACTTATCATACAAACAATATTCCATAATAACATGGTTGTGGAATAAATAAGAATGTGTGAGATCATATACACTATAAGGGTACACATAAAATATATGAATCATTAGTGACAATAAAATGATCATAATTATATGAAAAAAATAATTCCATGTTCTCAAGACAAATGATTTATAACAAAAAAATCACTACTCAAAATAATTGAGAAATTAGAATCATTTTCTATAAGGGTGTAAAAGAATAAATCGTCATTATGGATCCCAAAGATAACCATGAGAAATAATAAGAATAGTAAATCACAATCATTTGAACATAACTTATAAAAATATTGTCCTTGCATACCATAAAATTACATATTTTTAGATTAATATTCAATACATTATACAAACAGATGCATGAGAACTGTAATAGTTTATTTCATTTGGAACAGTAAAACATGATATTCTTAATTCATGAGGATCATCAATGTCTCCCACAAATATATTTACCTTTAGTACTCATACATAAAGACAATATTTCAATACACAGGGAGATAAAAGATAATAAATGGTGATCTTAGATTCCTGGTATGCGAAAATAAATGAGATTTATGAGTAAAACATGTTAATATGAGTATGAGAACATAAAAATGAAATTTTAAAACCATACCCTGAATATTGAAGATCATAATTTTGACTCATATAATAAATATTGGTTACCAGTAATACATGAATCACATGGTAAGATAATAACCTGTTCCATGAGGGAATAACATTTCCATAATACATGGAATTATATAACACATGTGATCATAGAAATATTATGTTAATGCTATGCACCAAGAAATTCATAAATGATAGGATTTGGTTGACCACATATTTTACTACATAGGGATGGGGATGGCCCCCCATGAACCCTTCTTCAAGAATTGGATAACCTACCATTTACCCTCTATTTGGATTAGTACAACTATCAATGTACCCATTAAGATCATATATCATTAATAGTTACACAATACATTGAAGGAAGATATAGGTCCCACCAGGAACATAATAAAAATCATACATATGTGTGACAAAAGATCTTAAAATATTTATCATATAGAAAACCATGAATTGAAAATTAGTATCATAATAATTTGATCTTGTCTAAACATATAGAAATAGAAATTCCTCCTAGACATTTAATCATTTCATGATATAATTAACCATAAAAAAATGTGTGATTCCTTAGAGTTATATCTTGGTATAACACATGGATGAGAAAAGGGATTCATAAAAATAATTCTACCATAAACATAAACCATTAATTAAAAAAATAAGAAAGGTATACATGGAGGACATCCCCAATAAATCATAAATAACCTCAATGGATTTCATCTTGTAGGATAATTGTTTTGAAGGGAAATTCAACTTGAATGTGTCTTGAGGAATACGATCTTTCTTTGGAATTCACTTTTTGAAACTAAAAAATAGACAAGATTTTTGAGATCATTTTATTTGGAGTAAAATGGGATCCTTTACCGGAAGGGGAGTCCCCATTATTAAAATAAAAATTCTTACATCCCATGGAAGAATGATTTCTTGACCAAATTCTTAATTCATGAAAGAAAAAAAGATAATTTGTGACATTATTGGGAATTTTCAACTGAGAAGACGTGATCCCATTATTTGAAATCCCACCCTATAAGTAATTTTCTTCCTGGTAGGATTGAGTGATGATGTAATTATTGGATGATAGAGAATCAAATACGTTTCTCCATTTAGAAGTGGTCTTCCAAGAATTATTAATATTACCATTACTGATAGATTGCACAATAGTGGTATAATAACACTTAAGACATAAGCTGAACCATCCAAATTTCCGTTCCAGATCGAAAAAATTGATGATGCCAATACTTCCAGTCAATAAAGAAGTATAAATCTCAAAATTAAATTATAGGAATCCAATTGGATCACCAATATATTTTTTGAAGATAGAACCATATCCAGAAGGACTTGGTATACCTCTCAGAGCTCCATCAGTGTGACATTCGATAAACACAATTTTTTTAATCCATATGAATTACATCGATCCCATTGGTACATAGTAATTACCAATGATTTCAAAATGATTTAACATAATTTAATAATGAATAGATTTATAAGAAAACTGCTATGAATGATATTTATTTTTTTAATAGCTATGAAAATTTTATCAAATGAAGACTCCAAAGAGAAAGTAACACAATCATGGATCATTTTGTTTTAAGATGTGAAAATAATATGTAGAATTTCTATAATAGAAGCCAAAAAATGTTCTATATCTTCTGAGAAAGTGGAATCATGGTGCATGGAATGATTCGGTCATGAATGTTATCTTTGAAAATAATATATGCTTCAAAGAGACCAGAGGCAACAGCTCGTAAAATATTAGTAGTCCAAAAACTATGGTATAGATGTTCCAGATCATCACATTACGGATTTTAAATCAGTCAAAATGATAAAATACTAATACTATAATAATATAGAAAAACGACAGCGGGAATTCAAACATGAATGATCCCCCGGGCATGTGAGGATCAAGAGGGAGAAATCCATCATTTTTGAAGAATATTATCCCAGAAGATGGATTTCCCTTATACCATCATGAGATATACTAATTTGGAATTCATCCTTATATTGATGGTTGGATCCCAAATGAGAATGTATTCATTGTTTATATATGAATAATTTCTAACAAATATTGAAAATCAATTGTATTTTTGTTCATATAGGCCTCCATTTGTTCTTTAACTATCACTTTGTTGTCATGTAACTAATCCGAAGAGCATTAAATGTTAATGATAAGTATACCTATCCAATTGTCTAACCAAAATTTTAGGTAGGTATAAATGTTAAGAAAACATGTTATAATTCACTATAATAATTGAAAAGGTGGATTTAAAAGAAGTCCAAATAAAGGATTCCATGTAATTTTGGGTTCCATCATTGATCACTGAAATGAATCAGAGTGTAAGAAATGAAATACACTATAAATTCTATTTCATGAGTATATAAATAATGTTTTTTGGGAATGATTAATAGAATTTAAATAGGTTTTTGATTCCATGACCACCATGATCAACCAGTTGACAACATTGTTTCTATAAGATGGTGCTAATTTTCCATTGAAAAAAAATTCTTGTAGATATAATGTTACAAATGAAGTTGGTTTTATTTTTTATGAGGGGAACCATCCTTTTATACCACACAAATGACTAGATGGATTTAGAAAAACTCACTGTTATCACAAGACTGGGGTCTCCATCTATTTAGTGATATAGTTATTTCTTGGAGGCCAAATAATTTTTATTATGCCTAACAATTTGAGAGAAGTCGATCATCAGGTGATTACCCCTAAACATTATAGAACCAATATAGATGAATGAAAGTGAATCATCCTTAATTCCCATCTCATTTCAACTGTTATCGTTTCTAGTTGTAGGAATTTTCTTAACAAAATATATAGAATAATTTTCCATGCTGATCTCTTGTCCTAAAATATAATCATAAAATATTTAAACATTTATGATGCTATTGATGGGTCTATTGTACCCTTAGGTGAAGATAATTATTTAATCAGTATAAATTATATGTGTAGGGTAAATAAGGCCTCTTTGAGCCCTAATGGGATTCAATTGTTTCTATTCACCATGCTGAGAAAATGTTTCTTAAATAATATTTAGTAATAGAGAAAATTATTGTTGATAAAGGATCGCCTTTTCAGACACCTCTTGAATAATAAAATTAGTCTTCTTTAAAGCCCTTAGTAAGAACAAAAGTATGTGATGAGATCAAAAATATTTTTACACATATTTTGATGGTCTCGTCAAGACCAATATTAAGTAAATCCCTACCTATTCAACCTCAAGCAAGATTGAGAAAATATTTTTCAAATAAATATTATGTGAAATATTTCATCCCCTGGTAATATTTATATGATGTTTTACACCTTTAAAATAAATATTAGTGTAACACCCCGAGCTTCCACGATACGCTTCTCATTCAATAATGCAATAGCTTGCATTGTACGCAAGTTCGAGTTCTAACACACCGCGAGTAATCAAAGTAGCTGTTATGAATAGTAATAACCACTTTTTAAAATTATAGAAATTTTATATTTCAAAATGGACTTCATTTTTGTATTTTTAATATAGAAATTATCCTAAGTTGATTTTTTTGTAACTTTCTGAGAACTTCCAATTTTTTTTATGAATAGAAAAAAAATACTTAAAACAACTTTTTTAATCAAAAACATTTATTGTGATAAATTATACTATTTAGTGGTTTTAAAGTATAATTAGAATATATTTTTACCATTTTATCCAATAGTGGTCATTAGAATTAATTTAACATTGAAATTGGACATAAACAATTGCCAATCTTTTGATATAAATTGTTTCTTAAAAACACGCTATTTGTTGTAACAGCGGGAATTAATTATAAAATTAATTAATGCAACTTATATGTTTGGAATTTCGTAAAATAGACATCATTTTTGAATTCGGAATATCAATTATAGCTTATGGTGAAATTTTGGCCTTGTTCCGAAAAACTTCAATTTTTGATGAATAGTGAAACCACTAAGTGGTAGTTAAATAACTGATTTTTCGTTTAAATGAAATATTACCACTTCTGTGATTTGATTTTCAAAAATCCGACATACATGGTTGTCATTAATAAGTAAAATGTGGTTCAATGAGATTAAAATAATTTTTGGTGAATAGTAACTTTTAAGTTTTTAATCGTGATTAGAGGTAATTAGTGTAGTTTAAGGTAAAAATAATGTTTTAATAATATGAGATGAGCTTGACACTTGTCCTACTCCTATTGGATGAGTTCTGGCCGACCAAGACAACCCATGGGTCAACTTGGGGACCCCATGGAGCCACTTTGGTTGGAAAATGACATTAATATATATTTATTTAATGTTAAAGTAAAAAATGACACAAACATGAAATGTTTTACTAAAACAATTTTTACATGGGGTTATACAAGTCATATTTTTGACTATAAATAGTCATTGGAAATATAAAAATATTTCCTACATCATAGTAGTTTTTTTATAATTTTTAGACATTAAATAAATTAAATTATTTATGACGTCATTATGATGCAGCGATGACCTCATTATTTAACGATTTTAATAAAATGAAAAGATATTGTACAATACAAGGAATACACTTGTCCAAAGACTATTGGATGGGTATATTTCAAACCCTTATCACCTTATCCACGAATTATATAAGTCTTGGACCTTTAGAATCCGAAATGCATTGTATAATAAAGTAATATTTCATTACTTTCCAAGAGTGCCCCTCCTCTCCACTTATAAAAGGCTCCCACCTCTACCACATCATTCACACTTTCAAGCCATTTGGCTCAGCCAAACTCTGCCCAAATACTATCCCAAATTCCCCCTCTTACTCCTAGAAGCCTCACTTTGGGATGAACTCTTCCCAAGGAAGCCTTTGGCTCAAATCAAAAAGAGTTACCCGATTTTGAGGTAATGTCTTCTCTAATGTGGTTTTGTTTTATTTTCCTTCTCTAACCTGATAAACTCTTTTTATTCATTTCTTTTGTAACAACACCAGTATCCTCAATATACTAGGATGTTGTTATAAGAAGGATTCGAGCTACACTTACACACACCTACATCTAATGGTTAAAGAACATACGGTTTCTGTGGATGGAAAATTTCTGCCTCACGAAACGATGATTGTTCAACACTCATATAACACATTCAAAGGCGGCCATTAAGATGTTACTATTTTTATATATGATATATAATATGTTTATGTTTTAATTATGCTTATGTATTTCTCATTTATGGCATACATTATGATTTCCATTATGGGTAAAACGCGATAATTTCATTTTAGGAAGTGCGGACTACCGTCCCCTCAATGTGATTTGAATCATTAATGCCATATGTGGGATGTATAAAGGATGGAGTAAATGGTATTATACATTATATTATAATGTAATTATATTATACACTTATATAATTATGATTTCGTTCCATTAAATATTAAATTGAAATGAAAGTAGCGTTCATGCGTACGTATGGCTTACCGTCTCCATGAACGGTGTATTTCATTTCTTACCTCTAAATGTTACGTACTATTATAAATGAATGTATATACTGGATATAAAATATATATGACATCTAAATCATGAATATAATTCTGGAGATAATGGATATTCTACCACATAAACAACTTGTAATTATAAGAAGTTTATTGTTGACTCAAGTACCAAAGATCGACAAAACGACTGTTATTAACTTAAATAATTACATAATGGTCATATCATTGTAATAAGTGATATAATAAGGATAATGAAATTGAAAATGGTTCTTCATAAGGTATATATTAACTCTAGTTTATTATTCAGGAGGTTAAAGAACAGTTGTGTCAAGTCAGACACGAGGTAAAGAGAATTTCTTAACCCAACTTCCATTCTTTGGGTTAATATCCTACTTTCAAATTATGTCATGATATTATTATGTCCTATTTTGTATTTTTACTTTATTTATGTGCACCTATAGTTAATACACATAAAAGATCTATTTTATTTTAAAAATGATCTTTTTATGGACTTCATCTCAATCTCCTTTCATTGAGGCATATTTGGTTTTATACACAATTTTCTTTTATACGGTGTATAAACCCCTTTGACTTTTACGTTTATTCAAAAGGAATATTTTTATACGAAGTGTTTTTCTAAACTACAAAAGGGAATTTTTTTTCTTTCTGTACTTATGCGGTGACAAAGACTTATCCACCGCCGTGACCATTACTTGAGTTTCGGCTTCCTATACAAGCCATCATTTTTTAATGAAAAATAAATACAATGTTTTAACTTTCTTTTATTTTGGTATTGAAAATGGTTTTGATAGCATTTTTATCAATGCGTTGTATTGATATCTTGTGATTGAAATGTGGAAATGTTATGTTTCTTTTATGCATGTTTTATGTGATACAATTATGTTATGGTTTATGATATGTTTAAACCTATTCATATGAGGAATGTATTGGACTTAATAAGTGACGGGTGGAGCCCGCTATAGCTCCTCGATGCATCGGTAGGTCTCATGAGTCAAGTAGATGTGGAATTGGCCGAGGCCCTTTCCCAATATGATTTATGGTTTTGGCCGAGTCCTTAATCATTTTAGACTTCTTGGCCGCGACCTTGACAAAATGTTTCAGAATGTCTGGCATTATACATTCCCTCATTATGAAAGTGGTTATTGATATTGCATGTGATTATTCGACCAGTAGAATTTCCATGTGAGGAAGTGAATGGAATTATCTCATTTTATTGTTGCCATATTATGTTGATGTTCAAGTTTAAAAGGCTTTTGTTTTATGTTATACATTGCCTTAAATTTTTATGTATATTTATGAAAGCTTTGTCATTATTGTTATCCTTACTGAGCATCTGAGCTCACCCCTTTCAATGTTTTAATATTTTCCAGGATGTGAAGAATTATTTTATTAATGACTTGCAGGGATTTTCAGAAGAGGATATGAGAGTGGAAAATAGAGACATTGTTATTGTAGTTTTTCACTTTATGATGTAATGTAACGTTTACGAATGTATCTGGAGTTTCCAAGGCTACTAAACTAATCGGCCTTTCGAGACTTGATCTTTTGTGATCATGCCAATGTTGTGAAGTAATGCACCGACTCTGGGTAGATGGGGTCGGGGCGTTACAGTTGGTATCAGAAGAAGTTTAGTACAAACCTTGGAAGCTAGATTTAGAAAAACTCTGATTAGAGCACGTAGACCTAAGATGAACTTTGAGGATTAGTATAGAAGAACTTCCTATAATTTTGGTATTATATAGATTTTGTGAGTTTTCCGAGCAATACATCCCTGTCTGGATACTAGCAGGTAGAGGCGGCTCTGGCACAGATGTTCCTAGGGGTAAAACCCGAAAACACAACTTTGAGCTAGACTCGAACGGGAACTTGTGCACGACAACGGGCCTTGCTGCACTCTTGGTTACGACACTCCCAAGGGATATGCTTAGGATAATTCCCATTTTCTTTACAAACCACTATGAACGGTTATGAGTATATATTTCCTCAAATAAAACCTTTTTATGGTTATGGATTATATCCATAAATAGTTCAATTTATGTTAAGTATTTTACAAGTATGGAATTATGTATTTTGATTCATAAACTAATCTAGTTTATGCCATTGTTTAGAAATGGTGCCTAGTGGATGGAATGGAAACCGTATCAATGCACGCACTCCGTGTAGGGATTTCCCTCCTGCTCAAGATAATTATTGTGGATCTGGAGATACAACTGGTGCTGATCAACTTATTACCATACTGGGACAACTCACTCAAGTTATGAATAATAACCTTACTCGTATGGATCACCCTGATCCACAACGTGGAGGATCAATGTTAGACCACTTCATGAGGCAACAACCACCAACATTTAATAGGGGTACAAATCCGTTAGTATCTGAGCAATGGATAAACTCCTTATAGAAAATATTCCATGCCTTGGGGAGTAGCGAAAGGGAGAAGGTTGTCATGGCAGTTTACCGCCTCACTGGAGATGCCGATCAGTGGTGGTCGCTGATTCAAAACATAAAGGAAGATGATGACGTATCGAATATGGAATGGAGGGAGTTCAAAGAGCTTTTCTTAGAAAAATACTTTCCTCGTGACCATCGAGCAGATATGGAAAGGTAATTTCTGAGTCTGAGGTAGAAGGAGGATGAGAATGTCGCAAAGTATGAGGCCAACATTACAAGGTTAGCGAGGTATGCTGCAGATTATATACGTAACCCAAGGAGTAATATTGAACGTTTCATTGATGGGTTAAAACCATTTCTCTATCGAGCTTTAGTATCACAATCCTTCTCATCATACGAAGATATTGTCTCGTGTGCTATCAAGACAGAAAATGAATTCTCTCAGTCTTATGACAACAAAGTAAAGCAAGAGAAGAAGAGAACGGTGGAACAAGAGACAGTTAAAGGGAAAAATGGAAAGAAGGATTTTTCCATTATGTGATAATTGTGTGAAGAATCACCCTGGTACTTGCCTAAAAGGAATGGGAGTTTGTTATAAATGTGGAGAAAAGGGTCACCATGCTCGTGATTGCAAGGGAAAGAAAGAGGCTATCAAAGTTGAATGCTACAATTGTAGAGAAATGGGTCATTATGCAAATTAATGTCCTAAGTGTCAGGGAAAATTACCTCAGAAAAGGCGAAGGGATCAAGGACAATCTTTTGCTGTTACTAGAGTTGAAGCAGAATTACTAATGTAATGGTGCTTTTGGACTCATGGATTATATTCTGGTTATTAGAATAATGTGATATATATATAAGGATTGTACTGTAGTACTTGTTGATTTCAGTAAGGTTTTTATATTTTTAGTATGTGACAATAAGAGAAGCTTTACTTTGTTTGGGAAATCTGATAAATTGATTTTGGAATTAAGAGACCTTTTAGAGAAAGTCTGGACAGAGGTATATTGGATAATTATAAAGGTTGGAGTGGATTAAGTTGATCTTTGGATAGTATTGTTTAAGGTTAAAAAATTTATGAAGATTATTTTTGGAATATTATGATACTATAGTTTTAGGAAAAGGACAACCTGCAGGGTGGGGTATAACCCGTCGCGTCGGACAAAGGTGCAGGAATCAAACCCACAACCATAGTGTGACAGGGATTTATTTCCTACCACTAGCCTACAGGAAGTCCCTGGTTATTACAAAATAATTTTACTAATCTAAATGGTATGTGTTAACATTTGGAACCTTATACAATTAGGATAAGTATAATATTTTTGAGTTCTATTATCTTTTTTAGTGAAAGATGAGTTGATGGTTGAAACTCTAATTGTCAAGAATAAATATATATATACCTATCTCTTATTCAATGAATAACTTAATTCTTAAACTTTAGTAAAGGGATATTAAAACAAAAAAATGTGTTATCCTAATACCTTATGTCTTGTTGAACTGATGATATTTTAAATCAACATGGATTTAAGGCTTTGAGGCCCCCAATTTGACAGTTGATTGTGATTGATGACCTCAATCACTCCCTTCAAATATTTACGTTTTTCCTCCAATTATATGTCTCTAATTTCCACCAATGTTCTCCTAATCGAGATCATATTTGGGTGGTGACTTTTTCATTTCCCTTTCCCTCTTATTAAGGCTAAATTTTATTAATCTTATTTCCGATGTGGGTTTTCCTCAAAGGTATTATCTCTTTTCAACCTTTTATTTTCAAAGAAAAATTTCAAATTGCGAGGACGCAATTTATTGAAGGAGGGGAGAATGTAACACCTCGAGCTTCCACGATATGCTTCTCATTCAATAATGAAATAGCTTGCATTGTACGCAAGTTCGAGTTCTAACACACCGCGAGTAATCAAAGTAGCCGTTATGAATAGTAATAACCAATTTTTAAAATTATAGAAATTTTGTATTTCAAAATGGACTTCATTTTTGTATTTGTAATATAGAAATTATCCTAAGTTGAATTTTTTGTAACATTCTGAGAACTTCCAATTTTTTTTATGAATAGTGAAAAATACATAAAACAACTTTTTTAATCAAAATAATTTATTGTGATAAATTATACTATTTAGTGGTTTTAAAGCATAAATAGAATTTATTTTTACCATTTTATCCAATGGTGGTCATTAGAATTAATTTAACATTGAAATTGGACATAAACAATTGCCAATCTTTTGATATAAATTGTTTCTTAAAAACACGCTATTTGTTGTAACAGCGGGAATTAATTATAAAATTAACTAATGCAACTTATATGTTTTGAATTTCATAAAATAGACATCATTTTTGAATTCGGAAAATCAATTATAGCTTAGGGTGAAATTTTGGCCGTGTTCCGAAAAACTTCAATTTTTGATGAATAGTGAAACCACTAAGTAGTAGTTAAATAACTGATTTTTCATTTAAATGAAATATTACAACTTCTGTGATTTGATTTTCAAAAATCCTACATACATGGTTGTCATTAAAAAGTAAAATGTGGTTCAATGAGATAATTTTTTTTGGTGAATAGTAACTTTTAAGTTCTTAATCGCGATTAGAGGTAATTAGTGTAGTTTAAGGTAAAAATAAAGTTTTAATAATATGAGATGAGCTTGAAACTTGTCCTACTCCTATTGGATGAGTCACGGCCGACCAAGAAAACCCATGGGTCAACTTGGGGACCCCATGGAGACACTTTGGTTGGAAAATGACACTAATATATATTTATTTAATGTTAAAGTAAAAAATGACACAAACATGAAATGTTTTACTAAAACAATTTTTACATGGGAGTATACAAGTCATATTTTTTACTATAAATATTCATTTGAAGTATAAAAAGATTTCCTACATCATAATTTTTTCTTATAATTTTTAGACATTAAATAAATTAAATTATTTATGACATCATTATGATGCAGCGATGACCTCATTATTTAATGATTTTAATAAAATGAAAAGATAATGTACAATCTAAGGCATAAACATGTCCAAAGACTATTGGATGGGTATATTTAGAACCCTTATCACCTTATCCACGAATAATATAAGTGTGGGACCTTTAGAATCCGAAATGCATTGTATAATAAAGTAATATTTCATTACTTTCCAAGAGTGCCCCTCCTCTCCACTTATAAAAGGCCCCCACCTCTACCACATAATTAACACTTTCAAGCCATTTTTCTCAGCCAACATCTTCCCAAATACTATCCCAACTTCCCCCTCTTACTCCTAGAAGCCTCACTTTGGGCAGAACTCTTCCCAAGGAAGCCTTTGGCTCAAATCAAAAAGAGTTACCCGATTTTGAGGTAATGTCTTCTCTAATGTTGTTTTGTTTTATTTTTCTTCTCAAACCCCCTAAACTCTTTTTATTCATATCTATTGTAACAACACCATTATCCTAAATATACTAGGATGTTTTTATAATAAGGATTCGAGCTACACTTACACACAACTACATCTAATGGTTAAAGAACATACGGTTTCTGTGGATGGCGAATTTCTGCCTCACGAAACGATGATTGTTCAACACTCATATAACACCTTCAAAGGTGTCCATTAAGATGTCACTATTTTTATATATGATATATAACATGTTTATGTTTTAATTATGCTTCTGTATTTTTCATTTATGGCATACTTTATGATTTCCATTATGGGTAAAACGCGATAATTTCATTTTAGGAAGTGCAGACTACCGCCCCATCAAAGTGATTTGAATCGTTAATGCCATATTTGGGATGTATAAAGGATGAAGTAAATGGTATTATAGACTATATTATAATTCAATTATATTATAAATTTATATCATTATGATTTCGTTCCATTAAATATGAAATTGAAATGAAAGTAGCGTTCATGCGTACGTACGGCTTAGCGTCTCCATGAACGGTGCATTTCATTTCTTACCTCTAAATGTTACGTAATATTATAAATGAATGTATATACTGGATATATAAGATATATATGACATCTAAATCATGAATATAATTCTGGAGATAATGGATATTCTACCACATAAACAACTTGTAATTATAAGAAGTTTATTGTTGACTCAAGTATCAAAGATCAACAAAACGACCATTATTAACTTAAATAATTACATAATGTTCATATCATTGTAATAAGTGATATAATAAGGATACTGAAATTGAAAATGGTTCTTAATAAGGTATATATTAACTCTAGTTTATTATTCAGGAGGTTAAAGAACGGTTGAGTCAAGTCAGACACGAGGTAAGGGAATTTCTTAACCCAACATCCATTCTTTGGGTTAATATCCTACTTTCAAATTATGCCATGATATTATTATGTCCTATTTTTTATTTTTACTTTCTTTATGTGCACCTATAGTGAATACACATAACATATCTATATTATTTTAAAAATCATATTTTTAAGGACTTCGTCTCAATCTCCTTTCATTGAGGCATATTTGGTTTTATACACAATTTTCTTTTATACGGTGTATAAACCCCTTTGACTTTTACGTTTATTCAAAAGGAATATTTTTATACAAAGCGTTTTGCTAAACGACAAAAGGGAATGTTTTTCTTTCCGTACTTATGCGGCGACAACGACTTCTCCGCCGCTGTGACCATTATTTGAGTTTCGACTTCCTCTACAAGCCATCATTTTATTAATGAAAAATAAATACAAAGTTTTAACTTTCTTTTATTTTGGTAGTGAAATTGATTTTGAAAGCGTTTTTATCAATGTGTTTTATTGATATCTTGTGATTGAAATGTGGAAATTTTATGTTTCCATTATGCATGTTTTATGTGATTCGATTATGTTATGGTTTATGATATGTTTAAACCTATTAATATGAGGAATGTATTGGACTTAATAAGTGACGGGTGGAGCCCGCTATAGCTCCCCAATGCATCGGTAGGTCTCATGAGACAACTAGACGTGGAATTGGCCTAGGGCCTTTCCAAATTTGATTTATGGTTTTGGCCGAGGCCTTAATCATTTTAGACATCTTGGCCGAGGACTTGACAAAATGTTTCAGAATGTCTGGCATTGTACATTCCCTCATTATGAAAGTGGTTGTTGATATTGAATGTGATTATTCGACCATTAGAATATCCATGTGAGGAAGTAAATGGCATTATCTCATTTTACTTTTTCCATTATATATTTATGTTCAAGTTTAAAAGGCTTTTGTTTTAAGTTATACATTGCCTTAAATTTTTATGTCTATTTATGAAAGCTTCCACATTATTGTTATCCTTACTGAGCATCTGATCTCACCCCTTTAAATGTTTTAATATTTTCCAGGATGTGAAGAAGTATTTTATGAATGACCTATAGGGATTGTCAGAAGAGGATATGAGAGTGGACTATGGATACTTTGTTATTGTAGTTTTTCACTTTATGATGTAATGTAACGTTTACGAATGTATCTTGTGTTTCCAAGGCTACTAAAATAATCGGTCTTTCGAGACTTGATCTTTTGTGATCATGCCAATGTTACGAAGTAATGCACCGACTCTGGGTAGATGGGGTCGGGGCGTTACAATTGGGGAAAATTTTGATTATTTCTACAACTAATTAAACCAAATTGGTTTGAAGGTACAGTCACATTAGTAACGTTGTCCACTCTATTCATAAGAATTTTTATAATGATTTTGAAAATGGTGATGACAAGGGAAACTATTATGAAATGATGAATTATAATCGCATTCACCATTTTGAGAATTAGTGAATGAAATTGAGATTCAATACCCTATAGAAGTTCCCTACCATTGAAGATATTCATAATCAATTAGCATGCATCAACATTAATAATATCCTGATAGGTTTAGAATAACTAGTTTGTATCCCCATCTAGGATAGGTGAACTACCAAGATTTAATCTAAATAAATATTCCTTGAACTCAAATTCAATAGGGAGTAGACATAATATAATTATCCTCATTACTGAAAAGTTTTTGAATGATTCCATCCAAAATATTGCCACAATAAATTGGAACTTTAAACATGTTCTTGTAAGAATTTTTAATATCTATAGATAGATATTATATGTTACCAAGAAATCCTGAGTTTTCATTTAAAATAGAATGTGGAATATTATATTCTATAACAGTCTATAGGGAATTTTAAAAATTATTGATTCTATCATATTTTTTGAGTCATTTGATTTTGAAATCCCTTAATTGAATGCATTCCTTAGAACAAAGAAGTAAATTATGATCTTTACAGATCCTATTTTCAAAATCAAGAACTGAGGTGAAGTGAACATCTCTATCATTTTTAGGGTTAATGTTAAGAAATCATTCAATATGAGAAACATTTTAATCTAGTTTATTGAATGATTCCTTACTCCAAGCATTCAAATTTTCTATTAGGGACATTAGGATTTTGAAGACAGTCTATGGAATCATCCTGAATGTACAATGAATTCAAAGTGTCTTGTACTAGGTTTTGTAAAATATAGATATAGGGAACCAACAATATTGAATCTTATGGGGAAAATATTACTGGATTCTCTGGTGATATTTTTTCAAAATTGGATGATGGTCGGAGTTTAATTTTGTAAGGGTGGTGCAGGATATGATGATCCAAGACCCATGAGAAATTTCATTTACAAAAATATTTTCCATTTTGTTGGACATAATAATCTTAATATACCATCTATATAATGTGAATTTGGAACCATGAATATTATCTTCAGGTAGATTTAAATCCGTAATTCATTCCCTGAAATCCTGGATTAAGATAGAGGAGTTGAAACTTCCAAGTTTCTTATCCAAATTAAGGATAACATTAATGTACCCTATAGTATTCTATGAGATTTTTACAATCATGGTTGTAGTTAGAATATTATTTAAAACTCCCATCTATCAAGATATAGAAAATATTAATTATTAAAGAATAGAAATATTTCATGAATTAGATTATAAAATTGGGAAACTATCTGGTCAGAATAGTCGATAGTAGAAACACAATCCATTCTTGAATGAGCTAATACCAAGAATATATTAATTTCATTTCTTGAATGATATATTTATGAATTGAATGCCAGATTTATCATATGATGGAATTATATTAGAATAAATTTGTGTATTATTAGATATTCAAAGAGTCATATGACTATATTCCCAAACAAAAATCCTAAAATAGATGAAAATTATATTGTTGGATTGATCCTAAAAATTCCACAAAGTAATCCTTATATAAATATTAATTTATAGAAATAGAAAACATTTTTTCACCCACTCAAATTATTTTTCTAGTTTATTTTTGTAACACCCCAAGCTTCTACGGTACACTTCTCTTTGAAAAATGAAATAGCATGTGTTGTACGCAACATCGAGTTCTAGCACAACACAACCAATGAAACATGCTGTTATGAATAGTAATACCTACTTATTGAAATTTTAAAAATTTTATTTTTCAAAATGGACTTCATTTTTGGATTCAGAATATCGAAATTATCCTAGGGTGATGTTTTGGAATTTTTCTGAAAAACTTCATTTTTTGATGAATAGTGAAACTACTAAGTGGTAGTTAAAAAACGAAATTTTTCATAAAACATAATTTTACAACTTCTATGATTGGAATTTCGAAAATCCGAGAGAGTTGGTTAATATCAAGGATTAAAATGTGGTTCATTGAGATGAAAATAATTTTTGGTGAATAACATCTTTTTACTTTTATTTAACACGGTTAAAAGTAAATAGGGTAATTAAGGGTAAAAATGATATTAATATTACCCTAACACATGTCCTAATTCTATTGGATAAACTTAATTCGACCAAAAAAAACCTTAGTAATACAATAATATCATTTAGGTCCACTTGGATTAGATTAGGATATTTAATATTATTTAATTCAAAGAAGAGTTAAAAGAGTTAAAATCAATGTTTATTTACTGAATAATTATTAATATTGGGTTATACATAAGATAAATTCGATTGTAAATATTAATTAGAAATATAAAGAGATTTCCTACAGAATGGTATTTTTTTTATAATTTTTAGACATTATATAATTTATTTTATTTATGAACCAATCATGATGCAGTAATTACCAAAATAGTGAACAATTAAAATAATGGATATTATAAATACCCAAGTAAATATAATTTGATACTTTTAATGAATGAAACTAATATTATAGGGTAATATGACATGTTAGTAATGATTTAAGTACTTTGTTTGAAGTAATCCTTCTGTTGTAATTTTTACAAAAATCAATTATTGAATAGTGTCAAAATTGACATAAAAGAGTTTTTTAAAAAAATATTATATTATTAATTGATATTAAATTCCTAAAAATATAAGGTTTAGCAAAGAGACATGTATCATGATAATTGTATCATTAATGGACCAATTGGGGGTCTCTTGGATGTATATAGTATGTTTATTAACCATATAATATAAAAATGCGAAGAGACATTGTAAAAGTGAAACTAATTAACTAAGAGTTAATACTTGCTGATGTGGTTAATATAGTACCCCAGACCTGTCTATATTCTACTGTTTGAGTGTTATTCAACCTATCCCCACATTAGAATTTAAATAATCTACTTTTCAGCCATTTCAAACCGAATATGAATTTATTATAAAATAATATTTCTAGCTTTTCCAAAGGTGCCCCTCACCCCTCTTATAAAAGGGAACTCACCCTTCTCATTAATTAACACATTCAAAGCCATTTGGATAGGCCAAAATCTACCCAAATACTCTCTAAACTTCCCTCACTACAACCTAGAGGCCTTAGTTTGATCATAAATCCAACCTAAGGAGCCCTTTTGATCAAATCAAAAGGAAGAACCCGAAGAAGATGTAATGATTTCACCACCCCTTTTCAAGTTCATTTCTTCTTCAACTTCTTATTTCATTGTTATTCCCATTCTAAAATAATAACTCCAGTATCTCTTATACACTGTGAGGTTATTATAAATATGGTACAACAATATTCAGTATTCTATCCATACTTTTAATAAAATGTCACCATACGTGCGTACGTACGACTTACCGTCTCCACGTCGTGGTGTAATTGTTATTCAATAAATTATTATTTGTATGGGTATAATAATGATGTTTAATTCATGTAAATAATAAATATAACATGATAATTATTCTATATATATGATATAAAATCAAATTATATATTATTTTAATATCAAAAGAATGATATTGTCGCTCGTGCGTACGTACGGACTACCCTCTCCACGAACGCGATGAGATTCATTCTCCATCGTATCCATTCAAGTATAATTCTAATTTTATGATTAATAATAGTATTTAAGGACTTTATATCATTCTGTATATGATTAAGATACAACCTATCCATGAAAAACACGGATTATGTAACAAAACATATAAATGAAAACGAGAATGTTAACACCTGAAATGATGATAATTCTAAGATATTATTAACAATGAAATGTTAAAAGATCATATATGATATCATATTAATGTATATGATTCATTTATAATTTAATAAAAAACAATTCACCATTATACAAGAGGTTAACCTACCCCAACCAAGGAAAATTACAAGGTAAGGGTTTATTTCGCAATCTCTTCATTATCCGAGGTTGTTTATACGTAACAATCTACTGGGATCTCTTTATCATCCACATCCATGTTTCTTAAAAATTTATTTCAAATTTTTTTTACTATTTACAAGAATATGGGTTAAAGTCATTTATACCCTTTTTTGACTTTTTATAAGAGGTTTATATAGTAATCTTTCCATTGTTTTCCAAACAATGTGCTTTTTAACCATTTCGACAAAATTAAGGGAAGAATGTTTTTTTAACTTATACGGCGGGTGCGGTTATTTTCCGCCATTATAAAATCTTCGAAGCTTCCCTTACAAGATTAAATGATTATTTTCAAATAAAATGTTTTATTTTATAAATATATGACTCTTAAATGATTTCAAAATATAATTAGATATTTCTATAAAAAGAGTTTTGATTTCATCTATGTCAACATCCATTGATGGATTTTACGCTTATTTGAAGTTGATTTATTATGATACAAAACTTCTATATTGTATTGAAGGTTTTGTGAAATGTTTGACTGTGGATGTGTTATTTTTATACCATTCATGGGTTATGGATGATGTATTTATATTTCGTATGATAGTTTTTGTAAGAATGTTTATGTTATGTTTAAACCTTTTCATATGGGAATGCATTGGACTTAATATGTGACGGGTGGAGCCCGCTATAGCTCCTCGATGCATCGGTAGGTCTCATGAGACAAAATAGTGTCTTGGCACAAGGCCTTGACAAAATATTATTTGTAGTCTTGGCACGAGACCATGTCTATGTGGTTATTATAGTCTGGAATTATGCATTCCATCATTATGAAAGTGGTTATTTATATTGCATGTGATTATTCAATTAGTAGAATATCCATGTGAATAAGTAAATGGAATTATTTCATTTTATTTTTGCCATACTATGTTTAAGTTCATGTTTAAAAGGATTTTGTTTTTGTTATACATTTCTTTAAATGTTTATTCTTATTTATGAAAGTTTCTGTTATATTGTTATCCTTACTGGGCATTTGAACTCACCCCTTTTCTATGTTTTATTTTCCCATGATGTGAAGTAGTAAATTATGAATGACTTGTAGGGATAGTATGAGGGGATAAGAGTTTAGACAATGGGGACTATGTTGTTGTAGTTTTCATTTTTATGATGTAATGTAAAACTTATGAATATATCTATTGTTTCCAAGGCTACTAAACTAATCGGTCTTTCGAGATTTGATCTTTCTTGTGATCATGCCAATGGTATGTTATAATGGAGAAACTCTAGGTAACTGGGGTCGAGGCGTTACAGTTGGTATCATAGTATGTTTATTTCAAACCTTGGAAGCTATATTTAGATAAAATCTTATTAGAGCACATAGATTTAAGATGGACTTTAAGGATTAGTATAGAAGAGCTTCCTAGAATTTTGGTATTGTAGAGATTTTATGAGTTTTCCGAGAAATACATCAATGTCTTGATACGAGCAGGTAGAGGTAGCTCTGGCACAGATGTACCTAGGGGTAAAACCCGAAAACACCTCTTTGAGATAGACTTGAATGGGAACTAGTGCATGAAAACGGGCCTTACTGCACTCTTGGTTATGACACTCCCGGGGGATATGCTTAGGATAACTCTCATTTTCATTACAAATCATTATGAAGGGTTTATGAGTATATACTTCCTCAAAGAAAACTTTTTTATGATTTTGGATTATATCCATAAATAGTTCAATTTATGTTAAGTGTTTTATAAGTAAGGAATTATGTATTTTGATTCATAAACTTATCTAGTTTATGCCATTGTTTAGAAATGGTGACTAGTGGAAGAAATGGAAACCATATCAGTGCACGAATTCCATGTAGGGATTTCCCTCCTGCTCAAGATAATTTTAGTGGAGCTGGTGATGCAACTGGTGCTGATCAACTAATCACCATACTGGGACAACTCACTCAGGTTATGAATAATAACCTTACCCATATAGAGCACCCTGATCCACAGTGTGGAGGATCAATGTTAGATCGCTTCATGAGGCAACAACCACCAACATTCAATGGGAGTAAAAATATCTTAGTAGCTGAGAAATGGATAAATTCCCTAGAGAAAATATTTCAGGCTTTGGGGAGTAGTGAATGGGATAAATTTATCATGGCAGTTTACCACCTCACTGGAGATGCTGATCAATGTTGGTCATTGATTTAAAACATGAAGGAAGATGATGAAGAATCAAATATGGAATGGAGGGAGTTCAATTATCTGTTTTTAGATAAATACATTCCTCGTGACCATCGAGCAGATATGGAAAGGCAATTTCTGAGTCTGAGATAAAAGGAGGATGAGAATGTCGCAATGTATGAGGCTAACTTTACAAGGATATCAAGGTATGCTAGATATTATATACATAACCCATGAATTAAGATTGTTCGTTTCTTTGATGGGTTAATACTATTTCTCCGACGAGCATTAGTCTCACAATACTTCTCATTGTACGAAGATATTTTCTCATGTGCTATCAAGTCAAATAAAGAATTCTCTAAGTCATATGACTTTAAAGCAAAGCATGAGAAGAAGAGATCTTCTGATCAATGTGGGAATGGAAATAAAGGGAATAATGGAAAAGTTGAATATCCATCCTGCAGTAAATGTGGGAAGAAACACCCTGGTACTTTCTTAAAAGGAACGAGAGTCTGTTACAAGTGTGGTGAAAAAGGCCACTAAGCTCATGATTGCAAGGGGAAAAGGGAAGCTACTAATGTCCAATGCTACAATTGTAGGGAGATGGGACATTATGTAAATGAATTTTCTAAGCATCAGGGGAAATTACCTCAGAAAAGGTCAAGGGATCAAGGCCAAGCTTATGCTATCACTACTGCTGAGGTAGAAGCTCTGAAAGACGCGGTGGCTGGTAATTTAATGGTTTCCTCATGTTTAGAAAATGCATTATTTGATTCTGAATAATCGCATTATTTTATATCTTCCCAGTTTCCTATGAAAATTAGATATTTCCAATTTGATTTAACAAGGGAATTTTTAGTTAAAACTCCTAAGGGAAGTATCATTGCAAAAAATTTTTTTGAATCAGTCCCCATTAGAGCACATAAATGTTCTTTATCTGCTGATCTCATCATAATACCTATGATTGAGTTTGATATAATCCTCGGTATTTATTGGCTTTCGGACCATGATACAAATATTTATTGTAAGAAAAAAGGGTTACGATTTTTGATGATGATGATAAGGAACACCTTATCTTTAGAGCAGAATCATCACCACCTAATTCTTATCTAGATCCCCCCAGTAGCTCAACTAAATTCAATTATTGGGGAGGAAGAGGATGAAATGACTGTGGGTGAGGAAAGGAATGTTCAAATAGAGGATGTACCTGTTGTGAAAGAATATGTAGATGTGTTTTCAGAAGATTTACCCGGACATCCTCTAAAGCGAGAAGTTGAGTTTTCCATTGATTTAATTCCTTGATCAAGGCCTGTATCGAAGACCCCTTATAGAATGGCCACTGTAGAATTATTTGAACTATAGAAACAACTAGGGGAATTGAGTAATAAAGGGTTTTATTCTCCCTATAGTTTCTCCATGGGGATCCCCTATTCTTTTTGTTAAAAAGAAAGATAGATCTATGAGGTTATATATCGACTACAGGGAGATTAATGCTATAACAATAAAGAATAAGTATCCCCTACCTCTCATTGAGGATTTATTTGACCAACTGCCTGGAGCTAAAAGATTTTGAAATATTTACCTTCGATCTGGATACCATCAGTTGTGTGTGAAGAAGGAAGACATTCTGAAGACAGCATTTCGAACCAGGTATGGGCATTATGAGTTTACAGTAATGCCTTTTGGATTGACTAATGCACCATTTGTATTCATGGATCTGACGAATAGAGTTTTCAAGGAATATCTCGATGAATATGTGGTGGTATTTATTGATTATATCTTGATATACTCCAAAATCTACAAAGATCATTAAAATTACTTGCACATTATCCTGATGACTCTGAGAAGACATGAATTATATGGGAAGTTTAGCAAGTGTGAATTTTGGCTTCAGCAGATTTATTTTCTTGGCCATATTGTCTCTAAAGATGGAATCTATGTTGATCAATTTAAGACCAAGGCAATCCATGAATGTACAGCACCTATGAGTATAACTGAGGTACACCGTTTTATTTGTTTGGCAGGTTATTATCGACGTTTCGTCCAGAATTTTTCCTGATTGGCAAACCCATTAGCGAAGCTCACATGTAAAGGGGTTAAATTTTTTGGAAAAAAGAGTGTGAAGAATGATTCGACGAACTGAATAGAATATTAGTCAATGATCCTATATTGAATCTACCATCGGGCAATGATGGGTTCGTTATTTATAGTGATGCATCGAAGAAAGGACATGGTTGTGACCTTATGAAGAATGATAGGATTATTTCCTGTGCATCACGACAGTTGAAAATTCATTAAAAAACTATCCTACTCATGATCTTGAGTTAGAAGATGTGTTCTTTTCTTTGATGATATAGAGGCACTACCTCTATGGTGAAAAATGTGAGATTTATACCGATCACAAGAGTTTGAAGTATATTTTCTCACAAAAAGAACTCAACATGAGGCAAAGGAGATGGCTTGAATTACTCAAGGATTATGATTGCACGGTACACTACCACCAGGGGAAGGCAAACAAGGTGGCATATACTTTGAGTATAAAAGATCATGGAATTTTGAAAAATATGAGAATTTAAAGGGATCCAATTTTCATGGATCTAGTGAAGGTGGACATGGGAATAACTAGGGAAGGTGAAACATCAATGATTTTTAAAATGGTTTCCAAACCATCTTTATTAAAAGGATTAAGATTTCTCATAACAATGATGGAGAATTTCAAAAGAATATTAAAGCTGTGAATGATGGGAGATTGAGAGACTTTGTGTATGAATATGGAATTTTGAAATTTGGGAAGAGACTTTGTATTCCCAATATAACTGATCTAAAAAGGGAATTGCTGGATGATGCTCATAGTTCCAATTTTTCTATACACCCTGGGAGCACCAAAATGTATAGAGATTTGAAGGAACATTTTGGGTGGGACAACATGAAGAAGGAGATTTCTGATTTTTTGTCAAGATGTATGGTTTTTCAACAAGTGAAAGCTGGAAGGCAATAGCCTAGAGGATTCATGTAACCTCTTCCCATACCAGAGTGGAAATGGGACAATATTATGATGGACTTTGTCATGGGGCTACCAAAGACTCCTAGAAGGAACGATGAAATATGGGTCATTGTTGATCATCTTACCAAGTCAACACATTTTCTTGCTATAAGGGAAGATTTACCACTTGAACGACTAGCAAGACTATATATTAATGAAGTTGTGAGTCTTCATGGAGTACCCCTATTGATTGTTTCTGACCGTGATCCCCGTTTTACTTCAAGATTCTGGATAAGTCTTCAGAAAACCTTGGATACTGAACTTCCTTTGAGCACTGCTTACCACCCTCAAATAGATGGACAATCAGAATGAACTATTCAAACATTATAAGACATGTTGAGATCCTTCTCACTTGAATTTCAGGGTACATGGGATCAATATTTACCTCTGGTAGAATTTTTCTATAACAATAGCTTCCATTCGAGTATTCATATGGCACCATATGTAGAATTATATGGAAAGATATGTCGCACACCAACCTGTTGGGATGACGTTGGTGAAAGAAAACTTATAGGCCCAGAAATGGTGGAGGAAACGATAAACAAGGTGAAGGTAATCCAAAACCATATCAAAGCAGCTCAAAGTAGTCAGAAGAGCTATACCGATAATTGAAGGAAGGATTTGAAATTACAAGTTGGTGATCATATTTTCTTGGAGGTATCTCTATGGAAGGGAGTCATACGTTTTGGTAAGAAAGTTAAATTGAGTCCCAGGTACATCAGACCTTTCAAAATTCTAGAACAAATTGGGGTTGTAGCTTACTATTTGGCAACGCCGCCAAATCTCTCCAAAGTTCACGATGTGTTCCACGTATCACTATTGAGGAAATACATGCCTGACCCAATGCATGTTCTCATCTATGAGGAATTATAACTGGAACCCGATATGTCTTATTGCGAGGATCCCGTCAAGATTCTTCATACGAGAGAACAAGTACTGAGAAACTGGATGACTCGTCTGGTAAAAGTCTTGTGGAGAAACCATAAGATGGATGAGACAACGTGGGAACCCGAGGAACTTATGATGAAGAACCACCAGAGTCTTTTCATGTGGTAGTATTATAGAAATTTCGAGGATGAAATTATTTGAATAAGGGGAGAATGTAACACCCCACGCTTCTACGGTATGCTTCTCTTTGAATAATGCAATAGCGTGTGTTGTACGCAACATCGAGTTTTAACACACCACAACCAATCAAACTAGCCGTTAGGAATAGTAATAACTACTTTTTGAAATTTTATAAATTATATTTTTAAAAATGGACTTCACTTTTGGATTCATAATATCGAAAGTTTCCTAGGGTGAATTTTTGGTATTTTTCTGAAAAACATCATTTTTTGATGAATAGTGAAATTACTAAGTGGTAGTTAAAAAACTGAATTTTTCAAAAAACATCACTTTACCACTTCTGTGATTGAAATTTCAAAAATACGAGAGGCATGGTTAATATCAAGGAGTAAAATGTGTTTCATTGAGATAAAAATAATTTTTGGTAAATGGTAACTTTTTACTTTTATTTACCACAGCTAAAAGTAAATAGGGAAACTAAGGGTAAAAATGATATTAATATTACCCTAACACATTTCCTAATTTTATTGGATAAACATAATTATACCAAAAACAACCTTATGAGTAAAACATTATCATTTAGGTCCACTTGGATTAGATTAGGACATTTATTATTATTTAATTCAAAGAAAAGTTAAATGAGTTAAAATAAACGTTTATTTACTAAATCATTTTTAATATATGGTTATGCATAAGATAAATTCGATTTTAAATATTAATTATAAATCTAAAAAATTTCATACAAAATTGTATTTTATTTATAATTTTTAGACATTAAATAATTTAATTTATTTATGACCCAATGATGATGCAGTAATTACCATAATAGTGAAAAATTAATGTAATTGATATTATAAATAACCAAATAAATATAATTAAGACTTTTTTATGAATTAACCTAATTTTATAGGTTAATATGACATGTTAGGAATGATTTAAGTAACTTTTTTCGAAGTAATCCTTCTGTTTTGTTTTTTTACAAAAATCAATTATTGAATATTGTCAAAATTGTCCTAAAAGAGTTTTTTAAAAATAATTTATATTATTAATTGATATTAAATTCGTAAAAATATAAGGATCGGCCAAGAGACTTATATCATGATAGGTGTATCATTAATGGACCACTTGTGGGTCTCTTGGATGTATATAGTATGTTTATTTACCATATAATATAAAAATACAAAGAGACATTGTAAAAGTGAAACTAATTAACTAAGAGTTAATACTTAATGATAAGGTTAATATAGTAACCCAAACCTATCTAAATTCTATTGGTTGAGAGTTTTTATACCTATCCACAAATGAAAATTAAAATAATCAACTTTGGAGACATTATAACCCGAATATGAATTTATTATAAAATAATATTTCTAGCTTTTCCAAAGGTGCCCATCACCACTCTTATAAAATGTCACTCTCCCTTCTCATTAATTAACACCTTCAAATCCATTTGGCTCAGCCAAAATCTACCCAAATACGCTCTAAAATTCCCTCAATACATCATAGAGGCCTTAGTTTGATCAGAAAGCCAACCTATGGAGCCCTTTTGATCAAATAAAAAGGAAGAACCCGAAGAAGAGGTAATGATTTAACCACCCATTTTCAAGTTCATTTCTTCTTCAACTTCTTATTTCTTTTTTATTACCATTATCAAATAATAACTCCAGTATCTACTATATACTATGATGTTATTATAAATATGGTACAACCATATTCAGTATTCTATCCATCCTTTGACTAACATGTCACCATACGTGCGTACGTATGGATTACCGTCTCCACGTCGTGGTGTAATTGTTATGCAATAAATTATTATTTGAATGGGTATAATAATGATTTTTAATTCATGTAAATAATAAATATAAAATGATAATGATTCTATATATATTATATACCATCCAATTATATATTATTTTAATATCAGAAGAATGATATTGTCGCTCGTGCGTACGGACGGACTACTGTCTCCACGAACGCGATGAGATTCATTCTCCATCGTATCCATTCAAGTATAATTCTCATTTTATGATTAATAATAGTATTTAAGGACTTGATATAATTCTAGATATGATTAATATACAACCTATCCAGGAAAACACGGCTTATGTATCAAAACATATTAAATAAAACGAGCAAGTTAACACCCGAAACGACGTTAATTCTAAGATATTATTAACAAAGTAATGTTAAAAGATCCTATACGATATCATATTAATGTATATGATTATTTTATAATTTAATAACAATTTTTTCACCATTAAACATGAGGTTAACCTACCCCAACCAAGGAAAAGTTCAAGTTAAGGGTTTATTTCGCAATCTCTTCATTATCCAAGGTTGTTTATACGTAACAATCTACTGGGATCTCTTTATCATCCACATCCATGTTTCTTAAAAATGTATTTCAAAACAGTTTTAATATTTACATGAATATGGGATAAAGTCATTTATACCATTTTTTGACTTTTTATAAGAGGTTTATGAAGGAATCTTTCCATTGTTTTCCTAACAAGGTGATTTTTAACCTTTTCGAAAAAAATTAAGGTAAGAATGTTTTTTTAACATATACGATAGGTGTGGCTATTTTCCGCCATTATAAAATTTTTGATGCTTCCCATACAAGCTTATAAGAATATTTTCAAAGAAAATGTTTTATTTTATAAATATATGACTCTTCAATTATTTCAAAATAAAAAGTGATATTTCTCTAAAAAGAGTTTTGATTTCATCTATGACAACATCCTTTGATGGATTTTAAACTTATTTGAAGTTGATTTATTATGATACAAAACTTCTATATTGTATTGAAGGTTTTGTGATATTTTTGACTATGGATGTTTTATTTTTATAACATTCATGGTTTATGGATGAGTTATTTACATTTCGTATGCTAGTATTAATACAAATTTTTATGTTATTATTAAACCTTTTCATATGGGAATGCATTGGACTTAATATGTAACGGGTGGATCCCTCTATAGCTCCTCGATGTATCGGTGGGTATCATGAGACAAACTAGTGTCTTGGCACAAGGCCTTGACAAAATCTTATTTGTAGTCTTGGCATGAGGCCTTGGCTGTGTGGGTATGATAGTCTATAATTATGCATTCCATCATTATGAATGTGGTTATTGATATTGCATGTGATTATTTGATTAGTATAATATCCATGTTAATAAGTAAAAGTAATTATTTTATTTTATTTCTTCCATACTAAGTTGAAGTTCAAGTTTAAAAGGATTATGTTTTAGTTATACATTGCCTTAAATGTTTCTTCTTATTCATGAATGTTTCCTCTATATTGTTATCCTTACTGGGCATTTGAGCTCACCCCCTTTCTATGTTTTATTTTCCCAGGATGTGAAGAAGTAAATTATGAATGACCTACAGGGATAGTATAAGGGGATAAGAGTGTAGAATATGGAGACTATATTGTTGTAGTTTTCATTTTTATGATGTAATGTAAAAATTATGAATATATCTAGTGTTTCCAAGGATAATAAACTAATCAGTCTTTCAACATTTGATCTTTCTTGTGATCATGACAATGTTATGTACTAATGCACCGAATCTAGGTAACTGGGTTCGGGACGTTAACATTTTCTAATAGTCACATTTTTTCCATCATTGACATGAGAATATTCCTTATACTAAAATTTATTTTTTGGACAATAATTACTAACTAATTTTTCCAAATCATAAATTTTATGGACATCATAAGTGAGATCCCTCATTGTCACATTTGGGAAAGAAAAAATTTATTCAATATTGGAAATGTTTTCAGCCTTCAAAACGTTGGATGGTTCACTGCTATTAGTGGGATCATCCCTGGGATTTAGTACTAAATCATCACTGGTTATGGCATTTTTTCAGAAAAGAAAATTATATTCAGTACTATTTGGACATGGAAATTTAGTAGTGGTCCAATAAGCTTCATTCACCATAGTTATAGAAGTCTTAATTTATGATTTTAAAATAGGGGTAGTAGTATATTTAATTTTCACGTAACTATAACACCACTTACTTATTATAATAAGGAGAGTGTAATAAGTAACATGGTTATGCTACAGGATATAATATTCCATTCCTAAGGTATCAATAGGTGTATTCTATATTTATGTAGTGTGATTTTTCATTCCAAATATATCATTAGTCTGTGCATCACCTTAATTTTTGTCAACATGTTGAGGGGAACCCTATTGGTCAGTGATGGCCTTACAAGGGTCTTTACTAGTAGGAAAATTGGGAATACTTCTAGTTTAAGTTTAATGGATGGATGGTGTAATTCCATTCAAGTGATATGTAAGAAACTGTTTTCTTATATCAATTGATTCTATATAGAAATTACTAAGTATGATTTGACTTGTTGATGGAATGTCAATTTCATACTCTCTTTCATCCTCATCAACAAGGGAATCCCAAGGCTTTCACTGCATGATTTTGAAATCAAATGGTTTGGTTAGTTTCTTGTTTTATTTTCATGAGCCAATATTATTTTATATATAAACATTATCATGGGTAGGATGTTTTAATTTATTATTCATAAAAACCTATTTCGTGGAGTTATTATCATTAGTAAGTTTCACCTACTTGTGGATTACTCTACAATTTGAAACATGTTGTCCTACAATCTTACATAACTTACAGAATGGAGGAGTATATTAATAATAAATTTTTAATTCACTATTCTTATCATTGACATTGTAATTAATCATCTCTAGAAACAAGGAATCATTGTTATCAAAAAAATAATTCTTTCATAATGTCCATGTTCTGCATAAATTGTATAATGATCAAGATCCAAAGTAATTCGAATACAAGCTGTAAAATAATATATATTCATGGGGTTCTAATACACCCATTTTAAACAATGTAGTGTAATCCATATTTGAGTAGTGGAATTTCTCTTCCATGAAATTCATATCCAATTCAAAAAATCAAATTTTACCAAGATTATTGTGGGTGTTTCCTATTCCTCATACTAGATCCTGGTCTTCTTTTCCATGATTATACGGGAAAATACCTTTCCAATTGGATTCATTATCCTTAAACAAATACTTTATCATAGATAAATTATGTTATTTAGATTCCAAATATCACATGGTTTATATTACATATAAAATGGAATCCTCCCATGCTCAAAGAATTTACATAATTCTAGCCATTTTCTATGGGAATCAGGGTCCACATAAATTGATAAAATTCCTTCATCGATTATTATAAATGGTGAAACATGAAGGAAATAATCTATCGATGGTTGTATAGAATTAAGTTCCTCCATGAAATATTTTTATTTAACATTTCTGTTGAAATACCAAAATGAATTATTTTTCATAATACATGAATATTCCTTTCAAAAGAATTTATTAAAGGGAAAACATTGGTAAAATTATTTTAAATAAATTATTGGAAGAATATTTAAAAATTATATAGTTTTAAATTTTAATGGTTTTAGGAGAAAAATGGGGTTTCTATGGAAGAGTGAAATAAAAATAATTTTTCATTAAAGTATCACTTATTAACATTTGAGTACATTAAGGGAGGAAACTGAGTGACAAAATGAATTCACATGACCTAACTACTAGATAATAAAATTAATGAGTATCTTGTAAGATGGATTATCATATTATATTATCATAACCATAACCATAAAAACCCTATTAACAACTAGATTATAACATAAAATCATTACCACTTTGGTAACATTGAAACATAAGCCCCATGAAAGAGGAATCATTATATAGATATATAAATACAAATAATTTTATGTATAAGAATCATAAAATACATTATTGGGAATTATATACACCACATACAAGAAGAATTTAGTTAATATAGAATATGAATCACATAAAATATAATTGACATAAAAATTCATTACTGGTTTAGATATCTTTTGAATTAGAAGGCCCAATAAAAAATATCATTAAATTAAACATTAAATATGATAAAAAAATTTACATTATAATAATCATAAAATAAATTAATTTTTTGTATACACATCACATAAAGTAAATAAGAGGTGAATATGGCATGTGTCTCATGTAAGTAATAAGTGAGATGAAAATCCCTTAATGCTTTAGTAATATTTTAAATTTTAAAACCAAAAAAATAATAAAATAAAATTAAATAATAAATATAATTAAAATAATAGTATTCATGATATATCATGTCCAAGGATTAGTATATACTTAAAATACATATATATAAATATGATAAACTTCCATATATCTTCTAGAAATAAAAGTCAAACTAGGAATATCTATGTTAAGTCTTGACATCATTAGAACATGTTCAAAAATATAGTATAATAAACAACTGTTATTAGAAATATATTATAAAACCATAAATATATATTATTCAATATGTTATTTAATTATTATGATTAATTACTCTCTTATTACCAATTCCTTATTAAATGTAGATTTTTGAAAAGAACCGCTTTGTTTTCCATATATGATTTGATTCACTATTTTATGTCCTATTACATTGACCATTGTTCAATAATATATAATATTATTTTGACGAAATAATTATCATATTTTATCATAAATTAAACTTTTTTACCAATAATTAATGTTTCTCTATGGAAATTATGTATAGTACGGTCATTGATATGGTAAGTTGTATATATGTTTGAGTAACATTTCCATTATTTTATGATTATTATGGAATGTATGTATATATTATTTAATATTATAATATTGTTTATAATATCATATGAGCTATATTTTTTCTTTAAATAAACTCATACAAATCATCCCTGATATATTGTGATGAAAATAGAGTCACATAGAAATGTGAAGGCTATATTTCACAAGTACATGAATGGATTTTTCATAAATCAGTGACTGAAAATGTAAGAATGAAAATCATATATTAATTTTTAGAATGATAAATATGTCATGAATGATATAATAATTTCTCTTATATCAACTATATTCAGTAAATTTATAATTATTGTCATCAATGTAATGTGTTAGTGAAAAAAAAATAGATCAGTTCACGATGTAGTAGTCTACCATACACACAAGCGATGTCATCCTTTCCATATGATGTAGAAGGTAATAAAAATGTTATATATAATATAATGCATTTATAGGTATTATAATATTATTAATTCCATATATATCCATTAGATGAATCATAATACCTATGACAACATAGAAACATCATTCCATTTATTATTATTAATTAATTAATTTATAACACAACCTAACATTGGAAAGGTTTCAAATTTTAGAGAGTCTGGATACATTAGAAAATATATGATTTCATAACCTATAAATGAAAAGATATATAATATTCTTATTAGTTACAATGATTAAACACCTTGGTGGAACCACAAACACTCTGTCGCTTTTATGAAATCTCATGCACTGTGAAAAGTGGTTTTTAAAAACATAGGTTGAGTGATAAAATTCATAGAACATGGGTTCTGAAAACAATAGGAAACAAAATAGAGAATTTAAATTCAATATAAAAAGTATAAAAAGTTCTAAATTTTGATAATATAGGATTCATAAACCATGAGTAATTTCTGACATAAAAATTTTCTATTAATGGATTTCAATATATATATATGTATAATATCGAAAATCGACATCATTAATTCATAAAATTTCCAAAAACACATTTCAAAACTTATAAGAATACATAATTAATTCTTAAAGGCACATTTTATCATAGCATTGAATATTGGTTCACCCTTGAGAGATAGTTGACATAGTCCAATGTTAGATTAGGTTCACTCCCTAATCTTGTAATGTTCCTAAGATACACCTCCCATACACTGAACATGAAATCTCATGAGATTAATGAATTACCAAAGGCATTAGAGTGTAATTTGGATACATCAGTCATATAAATTTGAAAAAATTACCATAAGGGTTTTGTGTTCACTCCTAATCCCCTCTTACATTCACATAATATCCAAGTGAGACACATTGGAATTGAAAACATTAAAACTTTTGTCCTTCTTAATAAAAATAATGGCGATTCTTTTAAACTGTGTGCTTCAAAAACTATTTAATTAAAGGACATTCTTGATTACACATGTTTCGTGATAGAAGTAGTTTGACATTAAAACACATTTGTAATTACACCTTCACATACATATTTATGGGTATGTAACTGTCTTGCATAGAAATATATATATACTCATATGTACATTTGTTTATTTGTTGAATGAAAAAATAATTTCATGTTCATACACATGTGTATAGATATATATATAAAGATATATTCTCATATAAATGACATATGTATATGTATATATATACATAAATATATTTATAAATAGTACGAATAAAATATTTTATCATAAATTAATACATATATATGTATATTATTGTAAATGTATCTATCAATTTAAAAAAAATTGTTACTCCAAAAATAATACAAAGTTTGATATATATTTATATATATATATATTAAAAAACAAAAACCTTTCTTAAAATTTATTTATACATGTTATTTGTTTGAATTAAAACAATTAAAACTTAAATGTAAGACTATCATGAATCATTGTGGAATAACCATTTTATAGACTTAAAATGACATCCACTTCGCTTTAAAATACAATTCAAACTCTATTAAACTATAATAGTGAACTAAATCAGGTTTTCATATATAAATGGTAATATTTCATATACATTTTTTAACAATCAAGCATAGATTAAGAAAAATTACTCTCACTATTATAAGATTATAATAGAATATTAAATAAAATAGTCATGAAATAAATGTTTGTAATAAAACTAATTGAATCATTAGACCCGGTTATTAAGAAATTCACATTAATATAAATAGTATTAAAAAAATTTACCTTTATAGAAAAAAATATAAACCAAATAGATGTTTGAAAAATAATTATTTCCCCTAAAAATATGTGTCAAAAATTATATCATAAATCCAAAAATAAATACTACTAATTGAATAAGACAAATTCACCCAAAACACATGAATTAAATTATTTATTAACATAAACATATTTTATAGATATAAAATCCCTTGATATCAAAAATATAAAATATTTACTTAAGCATTATGAAAACAATGACATCATTTTTCAATATCAAATTGGAAATACACAATTAAAACACAGAAACCTCTCGATAATATTTTTTCATAATAAAATTTCTTTGTACATAAATCGTTTTGATATGATCTACCATTGTAGGGAAAATTTACAAGGAAATATGTCTATTAAAAATAATCTGATCCGTTACTGTAAGAATAATTTATATTCCAATTGCATATATTATTAAAATATAATTGTAACAAAAAACTTTAAATAGAAATGATAAAAATATTGGTATTTGGATAAATATAATCAATATATAGTATGTAGAAACAAAATGAAACGTTTTAATGATTTTTTACAATGTGATTTCGTCACTCAAACATTTTCTTAAGAAAATTAATTTTGTTGTCAGAAACATAGAATTAATTAAAATAATAATGTATTCCCCTTACTATATGAATCAAGCATGTAGGTAGTTGATCCCAAGAACACAACATTAAAAAATAAAAAATTAGACAAAAATCATTGAAACTGGAAAACTAGGATAAGCTGTTGCAAGCATGTTTTAGAGAGTCGCCTTAATTTTTGTCTATTTCTAAACAACAATGTCTTATATAGGTAAAAGACATCCTAAAACAATTGGTATGAAAATAAACTTGTATAAATGGTTGGATTTATTAATTGACAATAATATGTAATAAAATATCACAAATTTGAACTGAACAACCGGAACCTAAACACAAAAAAGGAATATACAAATTCCTAAAAAACTAGTCAGTTTGTCCACCTCTCCAAAATAACCATTATCGTCATATGGAAGATATAGAGGTGTTTGGTGGAATCATACGTATGTGACTACCCATGTAATAGGTTCTCTACATGAAGCGTCTCTAGTATGGGCTGATCCTCGATGATCGGCGGTGGACCACCGATGCCTTACATTTTCAGATGTAACTATATTCTCAACTCCCATTTGGAGAAAACGACACATGAGAGGGGATAATCAAGTCTGTTTCGAACCATATTCCCAAACCTAATTTACCCAATTCTATTATTTTTAATTTCTTTATTTTTAAATCATTATTATAAAAATTAATAAAATTTTTAACTTATAAATAATTTTATCTATTATAGCTTATTACCCATATTATTTAATATTATTACTAACATATATATTTATAAAAATATTAATTCATTAAAATAATAATTTTGAACTTAAATAAACACAACAAAATTTTCATTATTATTATTATTATTTTCTTAATCTTATATATATTTGTATATTTTGTCTTAAAAATTATTATGGAAAATAAAAGATTTATAAAATATGTTATGTATCATTTAATATCTCATATATAATCCTATATTTGAGTAATTTACATAATGTTCATATATCTATTGTAATATAATTAATTCATTATATAAATTATATAAATAAAAAATAAATATAATTTAATATAGATGTAATTTTTTTATATAATCTTTTTGGTATATCTTTTTTCTTGAAACATAAAAAACATTTAGTTTAAAAAGATTTATTATATTATCATTAATAAATATTAATTTTTTAAAAATAATTTTTCGGTGTCTTAAACTCCATTAAATTAAAAATATATCATTTAAAAATAATATATAATTTAATTAATATCAACATAGATTTTAAGATTTAAATGAAGCATTCATTAGTATTATAAATAATGTTATTATTTTTTAAAATAATTTTTTCACTTTTTTTATTTTGTCACAAAATACACGTACATATATTTTACATAAATATTTATGTAATTATCTGGAATAAAATTTAAAACATATAAATTATATAATTGATTCATGGTTTATTTTTATTCACTAAATGTTGTCTATAGAATATTATATATATTTATACACCCAAAAAATATATTATCATACAAACCATAGTTATATATATATATATATATATATTTTAATTAACATATTATTAAAATTAATTTTTATCCTAAAACAAAATAAATTCATTAATATTAAACTCTAAATAATTAAATTATAAGTGAAAATATTATCTTTACTAAAACATGGGACGTTATATTTGACCCCTTTCAAGAATCATGTCTTCACAATTATATCACCACACTTATAAAAATTTAGAATTTCACTATTCAAAATTTCGATAACAAAGAGTGAAATATCTTCCTTTAGTTTAATACACTAGAAAAATAAGGGGATGCATCTAAAGGTTAAAAATGATTCACTGCATCTGTACCAAAAATGTTGTCTAAACCTCAAATTTGATAATATCTATGATGACCCATAAAGATAACCCATTTTTTATATATAATTCAGTTCTTTAAAACACAACCTGAGATTGAAAATATTTATACATTCATAGAGTCCTGATACATCAGAGAAATTTTTGTTATAAAACCTATAAAAAAGACCATAAATATTCCTAATCATTATTATGGTTAAACACCTTTACAGTTCCTATAATACTATATTGAATCTACATATCCTTATTCCCTAAGAATATAACTATTAAAACCAATGGGTGGGTGATAAAAATCTCAGTAAGGGTCTTTTAAAACAAAAGTAAACCAATTGGAATTTTTCATCTCAATATAAAAAGTAGAACATGTAATGATATCCGATAATGCAGGATATAGAAACTATTAGTAGTTTTCAAAAAAAAAGTTGTTCAATATATATATATATATGATTGAAAATAATATTCATTAATTCATTAATTGTTGCAAATTCACTTGGAATCAAATAAGAATTTATAAATTATTCTCAAAGGGAGCTTGGATTGTAGAATGGATTCCCGATTCACTCTCAATACATGGTTGGAATAGTCACATGATAGATTAGGTTCACAATATAATCCCATAATGTCTATATGAGACACCTCCGACACACCATTAATGACATCTCATGAGATTAAAACATTATCCAAGGCAATAGAGTGCTATATGGGTGCACCCATCATATAAATTGGAAAAAATTCCATTAAGGTTTTTGGGTTCACTCCCAATCCTCGAAATCATTCATATAATGTCTATTTGAGACTCATCAAAATTAAAATCATTAAAACTTATATCCTTCTTTGTAGGGATTGTGAATTTTCTTTTAAACCATGAAATTTGAAAAAATATTTCATTAAAGTCAATTCATGATTATACAAGTATCATGATAAAATTATTTTTACAATAAAGCACATAATTAATTACACCTGCATGTACATAATTATGTGTTTGTAATAGTCTTTCTTAAATAATATGTAATCTCATATATACATTTGATTATTTATTTATGAAAAACATAATTCCATGTTCATACACATGTGTATAAATTTCATTAAAATGATAATTCTGTATATAAATGACACTTGTATATACATATATTTATTTATATATATATATGAATAACGTATTTTTCCCTAAATTAATACATATATACTTCTATTTATGTACACGTGTCTAATGATTTCAAAAATTAATTGTTTCTTTTACAATAATACAAATGTATATATATATATATATATACAAGTTAAAAAAAATTCTTATAAAATATTTTTCATATAATTGTTTATCATTAAAAAATAATGAAATCTAACATAAATTTTGAAAATATAATGACATTTATTTTTCTTTTAGTGGTATAATTATAATTATTTTAATATTTGAATTAATTTTATAAAAAGGAATCTGTTGAGAACATGGTTTTTATCATATAATGATATGTGTGTAAATACATACATACATACATACAATTATAACATTATTATTAAATAATAATTTTAAATTATAATCATATTCATATATAAGAGTCCAATTGAAGTTCATTAAATTATTCAATGAAATTTAAAGAGATTAAGACTTGCATGTCATGACCCATTCCCCGGGGCTAGTGCTATGACTACCCGAAGCCCAACTCTCGATGGCCAGGGACTGGTGACTGGAACGGAAGGAATCAACCTACAAGTGGGAGGCATTTTCCTGGATACTTGTACACATAAACATTCCCAACCAATTTCCAACTCACAAAAGGGAAACAATATAACACTGAATAATTGAGTTCATGTACAACTCAATGTAAAGGGGACAAAATAAAGCCCAACTAAAATAAAAAAACTATAAAAATTGGAAATAGCTCCTTAGGTTTTCTCCCCAGGATGTTATATGATGGGTTGGTACAAATCATCATTATGGGTCTCTACGTCAACTATCATTATCTTCCACCTTTAGGTCCTCGCTCCCTGAGTCTCAGTCAAAGTTGCCCATCGTCTACACAAAACACAACAAGGTTCGGGCGAAGCCCATAAAGGGGTGAGTATAATAATACCCAGTAGGGACCCCAAGACCCTTAAATGTATCCTCAAACACTACAAATGTGAAAAACATATCATAATCACAATCAAGAGCACAATGAAAAGATGACACACACCAGGTATATTTTAGGGTAATAACCATAGAATTACATGTCACATTGTCAAACACCTCAGATGTAGGATAACTCTTCCTATATCGAGTACAGTGGGCCTGCCAAGTCCCACAGAGCTCCTTCCTACTAACCTTGAACTTCTTAGGTACTCCTCCCAATAATGTACAGTGGGTCTATCGAGTCACACAGAGCTGCTCCACACCATGGCCTGCTGAGGTACTCCTCCGGTCGAGTATCGTGGGTCCGCCAAGTCACATAGAGTGCACCCCACCATAGTCCTACCAATTCACATAGAGGTTCTTCCCACTGGTTCATCAAGTAACATAGTGTAAAAAATCTATAGTCTTTATGTGTTATCCAGTCGCAGGGTTTCATAAGTAGTGTGTTTTGGAGAACCGCTTCTCAAGACATCAGTCATATTTTAACCGACATAAATTGTCAAAATAAAAAAACCTGATGATCTGTCATGTCATAATGTTTCTAAAGCAATAGACGGCACATCAAATAGACACCCGATCTGTAAGTTATAGACATTTTAGTGTCAAGGGCCCAGTTGGATTCGACTATGATCCAACCCATCCAAACTCCATATTTCTCCAAAATTTACATGGAGTATCTCAAATGAACGGCCTTATCCTAGGGGTTCAAGCACCACTAACTGTTCATCAAACGAATTCCTAGATTAAGAGTTACACCGAAATAAATGTAACTTGGCTTGAAAGGGGTCTAGGACTGGGCCCACCAAGGTGGATTGACCTGACCTGGCCTCTTTAGGGTCGGCCCGACCTGGGCCCAACTGTACCGAGTCGAACCAGTCTGCTGAGCTGCGGGTTTGACCTGATAGAAATGCATGCTCGGCCTACTGGGGTATCCTATTCGGTCTGCCCACTTTTCTAGGCCATCTTCATTCTACCTAGACATGACATAACTACGTCCAACACCTATTCACGTGACTGATAGACCCGGATGTGCCATCCGCATCAACCAGATCAGTGGATTTACTGTTCCATGTAGTGCCACCCTAGCGCCGCAAAGCTCAATCACACCGTGTCCAATCATAGCCATGGATTCTTCACCAGAATGGCATGCTACTATGGTTCTCCTCCTCCTACTACAACCAGCTTAGACATCGACTAATCTCTTATCCATCGGTCACACGACCGGTACCACCGCGTGCCGCCATAACATCCGTTAGTCCTCAAAATACGCAACAAAAACCATAAATAGTAGAGGGTCTTGGCCTAGTTCATTTTTCCCACACCCTCCGAGTTAGCATTATAACATGGGAAGGACTACTTAAATGTAATAAATACCATAATGAATGCCCTTAATAATACTCCCACATTTTACAATCAATGATAGATCAACCTTTTGGACGGTTGATATATGTTATTCTGTGTAATCATGAATGGGCTAATGAAGAGAAATCAAGAATAAACTCCCTACCTTGTATTCATTGGAATGTTCTGAAGAAGAGGGTGGTTACACATCCAAAAGTGTTCTTAGACACTTTTATAGGATCGTTGATTCCCCAAATGTCCATCGCTCGATCACTTTCTTCATCAGTGATAAAAGTTGGCAGCACTTCATCAGAGCTTCCTCTTGTAGCTCCCCCAAAACCCATGTCCGAGCTCAGTTTAGATAGAGGATAGGATAGGATGAACACACATAAAAAATAATTAGTTTCATTAATGAATATAATTAATGCAGCTATTTAATTCTATAGATGATGCAGTTACAGATTCCTTTAATTTCCACCAACGGTTCGGTTACACAAAATAAGAGTCAAGCCATTAAATGATGTGACGTTGCATCATGGTCCCACCATCATTTTTCTAATAGTTTTAAAAAAGTAAAATAAATTAATCATTAGTAAATTTATTAATTTTTAATTTCCAAGAAATTATTATTTTTTTAATGACCCTTGGAGGTCAAATTTAAGCTTCCCTTAAGCTAATCCTAGTGCTGCAGATTCAACGGTGCCCTCAGATTTTTAATCCAAGAACCGGTTCAAAATATATAAAATGTTGCTCAAACATTTATTCAATGTACCTTAAAAAAGTTCAATATATCGTTCCAGACACTCTTGGACTTGGAAACACCCACCATCAATTTTCGCAGACTTGTAATAATCCCAAATAATTTAAAAAATATTTATATGGAGTATCCTGGTCTATACATTCTCTCCTACTAAAGGATTTTTTACCCAATAGATATAAGAAAACTAAGGAAAAATGGGGTCATTAAGTAAGTATTTGAGAATCCCGGTCCCATGTCCTCTACTGGAGATTCTGGTGCTTCCAAAAAACTCACACTAGATTAATCGACCACCGATTAAAGACTCACTCTGTTCAATCCTCTATCTCCACTGAGAACTCTGCAAACATTTCCCCACAATTACTGTCTCTCTCACCTTATACGATAATGTGAGATTGATCATGCATGTACCTCCTCAGCTACAACACATGGAAACCATTTTGCATTCAGTGCATCTATGGGGGATGAGTTTGAAGGTACTCCACCTTTCATAGTCTGCTGAGGATCTGGAATAGTCCAATGAACCATGTAGATAGCTTGATGCCCTATCCAAAAATATGTAATCCTCATCAGGGAGAGACCCATAGGAATACATGGTCTCCCTCCTCAACCTCCAATGGTTTTTGTCTCCTATTGACATAAGACATATGCCAGTTCTGTGCAGTCTTCATCCTCTTCTAGATGATCGGAACCTTCTCCATAGTATCCTATAAAAACTCTTGTCCAATAAGTGCTAACTCTACGGAAATTTTTCAGAATGTTTTTGATCTACTAGGTTACCCATACATGAGCTCAAATGGAGCCATGTCGACTGTGGAGTGTTAACTATTTTTGCAAGCGAACTCCACCAAGGGAAATTGGTTCTCCCAACTACAGTCAAAATCTAGGACACAAGAACGAAGCATATCCTAGAGTGTATGTATGGTCCACTCTGTCTGACCATATTTCTAAGGATAAAAGGTGATGTTCAATCATAGCTGAGTCTCAAACACCTCCTACAATCCATTCCACAATGGGTATGTAAAATGTTCATCGCGATAGGAGATGAACTTCGATGGAACCCTATGAAGTCCTATAATCTATACAACATTGAGGCTTCCCGAGCTCTCTACTGATCCCTGCTCTCAAATGGGTAGGATGTGGGACGACATGGTGAGTCGGTCAATGATCACGTAGATAGAATCGTGGCCCTTGTTCATACGTGGTATCCCAGTCAAGAATTCCATGGATATAACATCCCATTTCCATTACAAAACCTTAAGTGGCTGAGATAATCCTACTGGTACTTGATGCTCGGCTTTATTTTGGTGACAAGTGGGGAATCTTGATATGAACTCTACCACCACTTTCATCATCCATGGCCACTACTACTGACACCGGAGGTCCTGGTGTATCTTTTCCATGGCAGGATGTACGACCAAAGGGAATGTGTGGATCTCTGTAAATACCTTTTATTGTAGTGTCACATGTACCATGTTACATCCTTTGAAGAGGATGACAAGATCTCACATGAATAAAATCATTCAGGACACAATACTAAGAATTTCTGAGCGCGATGGGTGTCGCAGTCAATTTTCCCATGATAAGCTTCCCAAACTCACTAAAGGAGTTGTGGAGTGACATTTATAGATTAGAGGGAAGAAACTCCATATATGTCCAAAAAGTAAATTAGCAATGCAACTAGCTGCTCTGTGGCCTCACTTAGAAACTCTAGACCAGATCTCCTGGTGGGTGCATCTGCTACAACATTCCCCTTCACTAGAGTGTAGAGTATCCCAAAGCCATAGTCCTAGAAGAACTCCAGCCATCACTGCTGTATCAGATTCAGGTCCTTCTATGATGATATATACCTGAGACTCTTTTGATTTCAGTATACTATAAACTGTTCACCCTTCAAGTGGTGCTGCCACATCTTTATCACAAAGACCACTGCTTCAAACTCTAGGTCATGGGTTTCATAGTTTTGTTCATGATATCTCAACTATTGTGAGCACTAGGTGATCACTACTCACACCTTCATCAGGATACAACCTAGTAAAGGTTCCTGATTTGTCGTAGTAGACTACATACAAAACGCCCACTTCTGGTACCCTCAAGATGGGGGCACTCGGTAGTCTCCACCTTAACTTTTAGAAACTAAGTGGGCACTTCTCTGTCCACATGAAAGGTTACCCCTTCTCCATCAATGATGAAATGTGTTCTGATACCCTAGAGAAGTCAAGAAAAATTCTCTAGTAGTACCAAACCAATACTAGAAAACGTCGGACCTTTTCCCCAATCTTGTGTGGACCCCAAGCATGCACTACCTCTATCTTCACTGGATCAACTGCAACTCTAGCCTCTGAGATGACTTTCACATGTAAGTGGATTTCCCATATCCATAAATGAATCTTCAAGAGCATAAAATAATAATGGTTCTCTCAGAGTGTATCCGAACTATATGTAGTCTCATGGCGTGATCCTCCTCAAATGTTGAGTATACCAAGATGTCGTTAAGGAATACATCCAAAAATCGATCGATTTATGGCTAAAAGATCCTATTAATGATCGCAATGAGCACTTTCTGTGTTTTGGTCATGCATAAGGACACCACCAAGAACTCAAAATGGCTATACTGACATCTAAATGTTGTCTTCGGTATGTCCTCATCCGGTACCCTGAGATGATGAATGCCTGATCTTATATCTATCATCGAAAATCACCATGCTCCCTTTAGATAGTCGAAGAGACCATCGATCCTTGGAAAATTATACTTGTTTTTCATGGTCACCTATTTTAGGCACTGATAGTCCACACAAAGCCTCAGACTCCAATCTGCTTTCTCGGAGAACAAAATCTGGGATGCCCAAGGAGAGACACTGGAACTTACGAATGACTTACAATTGTACCATCAGCTCACAAAGCTCCATGGAATCCATCATAAATGATGGTATAGATATCAGTTCCCTCCTGGGGAACATGTCACTATTATAGTTGACCACTCTAAGATGAGGAATTCCTAGCACATAATCAGGGAAGACATCAAAATACATGTCTACCAGTAAAGGATATCTCAGACTCCTCTCATCTACTACACCTAGGGTGAGGGTAGCCAATTAATGAGTGATCGACATCACCCACATTTGAGAGAACATATACTGTTCTACAATGGTTTCGTCCCCACCAGTGAAAGTAAAAAATGATCCCATCCTCACAGAAATACCACACATTGTGCCTAAAACAATTGATCTGTGTATGGAAAGTGGACAGCCAGTCCATACCCATGATGAAATCATAAGGCTGTGACACTGCTACTAGTAGAACCATACTGACACTCTTTCCTCCTATAGTGAGATCACAATACCTGCACCAGTTTGTAATAATTGAATCCTCTCCTATAATAGTTTCTAAAAATAAGGATCGAGCAAACAGCTCCAACAGAATAACCGAGATTTGAACTGGTGTAGTGGAAATGAAAAAGTGACTGGAACATGTGTCTATAAGAGCTACATCTAGGGTGGAATAGACATAGATCATAGCTCTAACCATCTCTAGACCACCGTGGTTGTAGGCCACTTCTTCCTAGAGCTACTCTTGCTCATGTCCACCTCCTCTATGTGGCTGGGGTGGACGACCTAGGGGTGGTGGTAGTACAACCTCAAATCATCATCCACCACCTGTAGAAAGACCTTCTCCTCTTCCACGTCTGCAACCCAGAAAACCTCCATGCTCACACCACAACCACTTTTTTTTAGGTCCCTCAACCATCTGATGGTCATTTTTATGGTGGGACGGTATGTGTTGTGACATATTCCCATGCCTGCTTCATGTAATGAAAAGGACGAACCATGTCTGACATCATCTATCATAGGATCCTCGCACTACCGACATCGAGTCCTATGGTTGGCCACTGAAAGACCTAGACAACTTGGGCCCACATGTCTATTGTCTACCGATGACCCTACCACCTGGGTTATTCTAGTAGCACTAGCTGTAGGTGCCTGTTCATCAAAGAATCTATCCATCATAAGGTCTCATTCCAGCACGCCGACCTCAGAAGTGATGTAGAAAGACACTACTAAGGCCCTGATATCATACCAGTGTCCCTGCTCTACATATTGAGCCTTGATGAAATGGTCTTCCATCATGTCTGTTGAGTAGATAGAGAGGTCAGTAAATCTCTCAAAGTACTGGGCCACTGTAATGTTTCCATTCAGTATGTGAGGAAACTCTTGAATGCACACATGGCACAATGTCATAGAGGAATACTCATCCTAAAAATGCCTCTCGAAGTCAACCCAAGAGAGAATTTCTCATCATGATTCCTGAGGTTCATGATCCATCATCTCTCTACTGAGCCCTGTAGAAGGCTCACCACCACGATATTCATCAGGTCGGGCAGTGTCCTCACTAAGCAGAACAACTACATCATATACTCCAGCCAGTCTTCAATGACCTGATGATTTTTCTCTCCCCTGAACCTAGTGGGTCTCTGTATTTGAAACTAATGTAGGAAACTGATTCTATGAACGTCCAATATTGGAACCACTGCCAGTAGATGATAACCACGGGGTGGTGGTAGCATTGGTTCATCACCTGGTGAGGCCATCTCAAACATTTTTCCCTAAACAGACACCTCGTCGCTTGGCATGCTATCATCATGACCTCGTATCAAGATCCTATATGGTCATCCATGTGAAGGCATCCTGCGGTAGATCAAGATATACCATATACAGAACATTATACATAGTGAGCCGAATCTTATTCAAAATCACAAGAAACTTTGAAACTTGTTTATCATGTATTGAGTTGAAAAGCAGAATTCAAGGTCCTAAATTATGGATACATCGGCCACTGCACTAAAATTCGACTCCCCGAATCTGAAGGTTGTACTTGTGACATTTAACATTATTGCTCTAAGGAAAACAAACAGACATAGCTTCCCAGTCTTTGAGGGGGGACTAACCACCCATTGATACAACATTTTCATGACACACCCCCTAGGGCCCATACCGTGACTACACCAAGCATGCACCTCGATGTCTAGGGGCTAGCGACTAGGGCCAAATGTGTCAACCTACTATTGTGAGGCATTTACATGGATACCTATATGCATAAACACATCCAACCAAGTCCCTACTCAAAATGGGTAACAACATACCAATGAATAAACTAAGTACAAGTAAAAATGAATGTAAAGGGGCCAGAATATAAGCCCGACTAAAATGGAAAAACTACTAAAAGGCATAACAACTCTAAAGGTCATCTTCCATGGATCGTACCTGAAGGGTAGGTACAGCTCGTATATGAATATCTCCACATCAACCATCCCCATTGTCTACCATCTGGTCCTAGATCCCCAAGTCTCATTCAAAGCTAGTCATCATCTACACAAGACACAACATGGTGCAGGTGAATCCCATGAATATGTGAGTATAACAGTACCCAGTAGGGACCTCATAACTCCCAAAGGTCTCCTAGAACTAAAAAATGAAAAAAATACATAGCATAATCTCAATCACAACCACAATGCAAAGACAACTCACAAAAGGTACATTATAGGGTAGTAACAGTAGTATCACCAGTGACATTGTCGATCACCTCGGTTTTTGCATAAGTTCTCTCCTATAGAGTACGGTGTTCCTTCTAGGTCACATAGAGATGCTTCCCACTATCATTGACCAACTTTGGAACTCCTCCCTATTGCGTACCATGGGTTTGTCGGGTCACACAAAACTGCTACCCACCATGGCATGTTGAGGTACCCCTCTTGTTGAGTACCATGGGTCTGCCAAGTCACACAGTGGTGCTCCCCACAGTGGTCCTTCCATGTCACATAGAGAAGCATTCCACTGAGCCTTTGAGTCACACAGACCAAAAAATCATCAGTCTTTAGGTCTCAGCCTATCCTAGGGTTCTATAAATAGCATGCTTGGGAGAACTTCTCCTCAAGCCTTTGGTCATATTCAAACTAACATGAAGCCTAAAAAAATAAGTAACCCAATGATCCATCTAGAAATAATTGTTCCAATGTTACAGATAATGTGATAACAAGATGTTTGGTCCGTAAGATATAGGAATTATAGTCCCGAGGGTCCGGTTGGATTCAGGTACGATCCAACATGACCAAACTCAAAAATTCTCTAAAATTCATGGGGATTATCTCAAAAGTACCACCTTTTCCTAATGGTTCCTTCGCCACTGACGATTTGTAAAACCGATGTCTAGTTTAGGAGTTACACCCAATTAAATGTAACTTGGCTTGAAAGGGGGTCGGGCCCAATCCCACTGGTTGGACAGAAAAGACCCGGCCCGATGTGGGTCTGCCTAACCCAGTATAGGTCGGCGCAACCTGGGTCCGACACTAACAGGTCGCACCAGCCCGCTGGGCTACGGGTCCAGCCCAATAGCCCTATGGGGTCGGCATGCTTTATCAACAGGCTTAGTCTGCTGGGCCTGGCTATTCGGTCTAGTCCCCCTGGCGGTGCGACCCCCCTAAATCACCCTAGACTACAATTATGGACCAACTCTATTCTCCCTAGACGTGGAATATCCGCATCCATCACTTTCTCATATGGCCGGTGGAACCAACTGCACCATATACATCAATCCACTCGTTTGGTTAAATCTTCCACGTGGTATCGTAGAACACCAATGTGATGTGGCTCGTTGCGGCCTTGAATTATTTACCACCCAAGTGCCCCATGGTCCGCTGTGGTTTTGGGATCCGCTGCCCATGCTCGCCGCTAGGGTATGCCTCCATTGACAGCTTCCTACTAGGTCAGAAACACGTCTCTTCATCGTCTGGCCCAAAGCTGGTACCACCACGTTCCACCATAACTTCCGGTCGTCCACGAAATATGCGACCTAAATATGAAACAGCGGAGGGTCTAAGACTTTTTTTGGACCACACACTCTGCATTAACATTATAAAATGGGATGGACTACGTAAATGTAAAAAATCCCATAAATAAAGCACCACAATATCCTCCTGCATTATAAGAATGAACACACATCAACCCATTGGACGGTTGATCTATGTTCTTCATAATAATCATGAATTTTGTAATGTGGATAAATCAAGAATAAACCCCCTACCTTGTATTCATTAGAAGGTGTTGCAGAATAGGAGGTTGTGTACACATCCGAAGGTGTTCGTCGGTGCTTGCTAACGATTGTCGATTCCCTCAATGTCTATTGCTCGATCACCTTCTTCGTTGGAGTGAAAAGTCATCGGTGCTTCTTCAGAGCATCCTCTCATAGCTCTCCCAAAACCCAAGCTCGTGATCAGATTAAATAAAGAGGAGGATGCGATCAAAAAACCACACAATTAATTTTCATCATTAATGATTATAATTAATAATCCTCTTTAATTGTTTCAACGGTATGGTAGCACATTTTTTATTTCCCCCAACAGTGCAGTCACACAAAATTTTAATCAATCCATTAAATGGCGTGACGATGCACCGTGGTCCCACAACCATTTTTCCAACATTTCCAAAAAAATAAAAATTAAATAATCTTCAGTTATTTTATTATTATTTTTAAATATCATGAAATTAACAATTTTGTTCGACCATTAGCGTTCAAAGTTAAGATTCCAAGAAGCGAATCGCAGCGCTGCAGATTCAATAGTGCACTTAGATTTTTAATCAGATCCATGGTTATAATGACATAAAATACCACCCACATGTTAGCAAAGTGAACCATAAAAAAGTTTAAAATTCCATTTTTTCTCTCTAGGCCATAGAAATAGGTGCCGTGAATTTTTGAAGACTCGTAATAATCCCAAATAATTAAAAATATATATATACAGAATTTCTGGGTCTTTTCCCTGAACATCAAGGAATTTTTTTATAAAATTTATAAATGTAAGGAAAACATGAATCATTGTGTTGTGACCATTTTATAGACACAAAATGATAGTCCATGACATTAATTTTTTTTTAAATCCAAAAAAATTCTACTGATCTAAAAAAAATTTGCATATAAAAATCGTAACATTTCAGATAAATATTATATACATTTAAGCACATTTTTAACAAAAATTACTCTTACAATCAAAGGAATATAATCCAGAATTAAATAAAATATTCATGAACTAAATGTTTGTTAAAAAATAAACAATAATTACAGACTATTATTCACAAATAAACCTGAATATAAATAGAGTTGAAATAAATTATCTTCATAATAAAAAATTTAAAATATATAAATGTATGAAATGTAATTAGTTCCCCAATGATTATAACATAGATATTATTTAAAAAATTTAGAAATAAATAATACCATTTGATATAGAACAATTGCAAGAACCATTTGATTCACTTGAACATATTTTTCATTAATAAAATACCTTACAAACCCAATGATTTTTTGAAAAATATTACTTAAAAATACAAAAATAATGCAAGGGTTTTTATAAATCCAATAGAAATTAAAAATTTAAAATAAAAATCCCATTTAACCAATATTCTTCATACATAAATTACCTTGTTCACAAATAGTTTTGATATGAACTACATTCATAGGAAAACATTCGAATGAAATACATTTATGATAAATAAATTTTCTCTTAATATTAAGTTAATTTTAAACACCATTTCATAAAAAATTGAAAACTAATTGTAATAAAAATTATCATATCATCAAGGTGATTAATATAGCTATTTGGTAATGAAAATATACATATTGAATGTAGAAACCAATTGAATAGTTTGAATGATTTTTCAATATGTAATTTAATTTCTCAAAAGTAGTCTTCAAATAAATTAACTTCTCATTAAGATTCGTGAACTAAATTAAAATCATAAAGGGTTACTCATATAATATGAATCAAGGCCGCATGCTATTTCTCACAATATCACAATGCTGATAATATAGAAAACAAACAATGATATTTGAACCTGGAAAACTAGGATAATATCTTGTGGGGATTTTTAAGAGATCCACCTCAATTAAGAAATATTTCCATGAACAGTATTATATAGTTACTCAACACCCCAAAAAAAGAATTACACAAAAAAAACTAGTATGAATTTTGGGATTCCATTTCTGAAAATAATATCTAACAAAATAACCATAATTCAAAATGAATTAGTGTAACCTAAACCCAAAATTCATTTTAAATATAACAAAAATACATGTCGGTATATCTATATCTTCAAAACCCGACACACTTTTATGTTATGAGATTCACTGGTGGATGATTCTAAGCATAACAAGATGCTTGAAGCTATCACTGTATTCATGCCTGGGTTGCAAGTCAACCGACTGACATTGATATGGCGATCAGGACACGGTGTGTTTTAGCATCATCTTTATGCAGCCACCCCAAGTCACAGGTTCACCACACAAAGTATCTCCAGTGTGGGTTGATCCGTGATGAATGGAGGTCAAGCTCCATCTACTTTCTTTTTTGCTATGATTCTGGTTGCAACTCTCATTTTTAAAAAATGATATATGAGTGGAGAGAATATTTTGGATTTGAACCTTACCCCTAACCCTGATTTCCCCTCTTTAGATATTTTTTTTAATTATTATCCATTATTATAAAAAAAATTAATATTTTACAAATTAATATTTACATCTATTTTATTTTATTACATTAAAAGTTTAATATTTTGTTAACATATATATTTATAAGTATAATAATTCAATAAAATAATAATTTTCATCTAAAATAAATATTAACCCATTTTTCATTATTATCATCATCATCATCATTATTAAAATTTTCATAATTTTAGGTATTATTATTTTTTCTATTAAAATTTATTATGCATTTTTATTAAAATCCATCATGTATAATTTAATATGTCATAAATAATATTGGGATCCTATAAGTTGCTTAATGTGCTTACATATATTGAAACATATTTAATTCATTATAATCAATTTATAATTAAAAAATTAATATTATAGTTTTCATTAAATATGTTATATATTTTTTTGTATATTTTTATATATTGAAAAATTGAAAAACATTTACTATAAAATGATTTATTATATTTTAATTAATAAATTTTAATGTTTTGAAATTACATTTTCTATCTATAATACTATTTTGAATTAAATATTTAACATTACAGAAGATTATTTATTTCCAGTAATATTTACATAGATCTTAAGTTTTAAATTAAATTTTCATTAATATTACATATCCTAAAAAAATAAATTTTTTCAAATAAATTTCTATTATTTTTGTTCAAGTTATTTAGTCACAATATACATATACAGATATTTTAAATAAATATGTGTTGAATAATACTGAATAAAATGTAAAACCAATATATTTACTAGTTGATTCATAGTTACTTTTATATTTATTAAATGTTTTCAATAATATATTATTTATATTTATACCCAAAAAAGACATTATCTTATAAACCATAGTTATATACACATGTATATATATATTAATTATTTCATTAATTATTAAAACTAGTATTTTTTCTAAAACAAATGAATTTAATTAATATTCCACTAAAAACATAAGGTTAAAGGTTAAACGATTGTCCATTCAAAAACATGGTTTTTTAAAATACCTAATTATGAGCGGTGGTATTGGAAAAAAATACATCAATTCGAGAGGCAATTGTCTTCCATAAAAATGAATGATGGTTTAGTAAAAACATTTGATTAAACTAGAATTTTATTAAGGTCAATACCTAAACATAAGAATCTCATAATTTTGGAAAGATACTGACATAACATTATTTCCATGGTTTATTAATAATTAATGGAGGTTGATGGAGAAATAAAAAACACATTGAAGAAAATTTCACCTTTTATAGGTATCCTCATTATTTTTATACAAAAAGAATTCCTATGATAGATTTATAAAGTAAATAAATCTTCTAGGATGTGAGGAGTGAAATTGGGAAGGATTTTGGTAGGTATTGGGAAATTATGTTTTTGAATGTGTTATGAAAATAAGATACTTGTGGTATTTTACATGTGAGTTTAGTGTCACACTTGAAATTTTTTTATCAAAAAAGGTGTAACAACATTTCTAAAAATTCCATTAATAGATGAGGAAGATATTAATTTAGAATTAATCCAGCTAAAATAATGAGAAAGTGGATTTTTAGAAAATATCAATAGATTAAAAAATATGTATATAAAAATTAATATATAATTGGTATAATGTAATTTTAAATCCAAATAAAAATATAACTTATCTTTATAAAAAAGGTAAATAAAAGGATGTATTTCATTAAAATTTATTATTTCTCACTATTTATGAAAAATTTAATCTTTTACGAACAATTTATAGAAATTTGAAAAGGTATAATTTTCAAATATTTCTATAAAAATGAACATCAATTCTCCTAAATGATATTAAAAAAATTTCAAAATATAAATTTAAACTATGTATGAAATATTAGACAAAATTATTTTTTAGAAAAATAATGTTTTTAAGAATAATATTGTATTTATTCTTATCTCTTATCTAGAAAACACATAGGATGAATATTAAATAGGTTATTGAATATATAAAATAAAAATTAAACTAAAATAATTTAACAAAACTATGTTTTTTTATTTATTGATGTGAAACACATTTGATCAATTTTTTTCCAGAAACATATTTTCATTATTTTCGAATTGTTTTTATTTTTATTTTTAATTAATTATTCACCAATGAATTCATTTTAAAAACATGTTTGGACCATTTATTGTCACAATTCTGTTAATCCAATTCCTACCCTCAATTATAACTAGTAGGTCAATAATATCATATTAAATAATAACATTTTATTACTATTTATATTTATTTTAAACTTAGTGAAGCGTGTAACACAATATAAACTCAATTTTTCATGTCATGCAAAATTTTAATATATTAAATTCATTTCAATAATGTTATATACCCAAAATATCATTGTGTTACAAAATACCCCTATTAAATAGTCGTTCCCCATTAATAATCATCACTTTTGTACGATCAAATGAGGATAAAAATGGCTCATTTAATCATTAGGTTCCAAGGTATGTTCATCAAGATAGAGGTATCAAAAAATAAAATATTGACTAGATAATTGTCCATGATCCATTGAAATCTTTTTATTTGATCCAAAATATTTACTGGTTATTCCTCATAAGGAATATCATGACCCCATGAAATAAATTTTTAGTACATCAAATGTGATTGGTAAGGTATCTACTTACTCAAAAGATATATATAAAACACATCTTGGTCATGAGAGATAATTGATGGATGTATCATTAGTTAGTCTAATATCTCGATATGATAAAAAATAAAAGGGGCCCATTAAATACATGCCCTTTATTTCCTTTGAATCATATTATCCATTTCATGCAATGGAAGTGTTTAGATCAATTTCCACTTTATCAATTACTCTAAGAAAAGATGATGATTCATTTTCCAAAATCCCAAATGGATTACAAGATCCATAAAATAATAATAATTCATTCCTTCTATCCCTATATAAACTAATTTCACACAAGTAATCCAATATAGATAAATCAACATATTGTGATATAATATTCTAATCTCTAATACATCATAAAATGTTCAACTTAAACTATTACCCAATTGATAACCTTATAACGCTTAAAAAAATTTAAATATATAAATATGTTCACAATGTTTATCCAAATAAACCTAACATTAATACCCCATATATCATAATGTGGATCTTGACTGTCACATACTAATCATGTGTAGGCCTCCATCATGTATTATCTTAAAATATGGTAATAAACATAATTACCATTATATCATTTTGAAAAAAAAATAAATGATTCCAAATTATTCAAATAAAAAATAAATTGTAGGATATATTCATTAATCCAAAAAAAATATTAAACCATATCAATGTTAGCATAAACCACTTTTTTTAACAAATCATTAATTAGTTCCTAAAGAATTAGAATTATCAAAATTACTTTATACATATCAATCATCAATTTATCCAAATGAAGAACCGTTTTCTCATCATCGAGAACATATTAGGTGTTTTCTACCCAAAATCATGTTTATTCCATAAAATGTAGCCATGACATTAAATTACTTTTCAAGGAGAATAAAATTATTACCAAAAATTCATTTATATAATTTAAATAAATATACAATTGAAGCATTATATATTTCATCATTTAATTAAAACATTTAATGATTTTCAATACATTATTTCATCAATTATCCCAATTCCCACTAAAATCATTAAATTGACTTAATCATTTTATTCCTTAACACATATTTCCTTTTATATGTCATTTTTATAAACTTCATTATTAACAATATAACCCTTACTCTTACAACATTATTTATTATATTCATGGTCATTCCCATTAGAACATTAATTTTCATCGTTCCCATAATAAAAAAATTTAAAACATTCAAATTTTTTTGATACCTTTGGTAGACCATTATTATCACCAATTATATTAATCGAATTTCAATTTTACTTCTGTAGTTACTTTCTTTATGTCACTCTTTTCCAAACCCAAAAAATATTATTATCCCTTTCAGACATTAAGTTGAGTACTTTATCAACATTAATACATATAAGAAACTGGATCTTATTTCCTCTATGGTCTATATTACAGTAACTGTTAACAAATTTTTTCATTATATACATGGTGAGTTTAAGAGTAGTTTATGGTGTATATTTTTAATGATTCCCCATGATTACTAATAAGGTATAATCACAATATACTTTTCTCCATTCATAATATAACTTGGATTCAACTGATAACATTTTACATCATATTTTATAATAATCCAGTCCCATGTGGTTCCCTCTGGTTCCCTTTATTTACTAAAACACAAAAATGTAGTGTGAAAAACACTACTCATAGTGGAAAATTCATAATCATGAAAAATAATATATAGGATGTCTATATATCTTTATATTCATTCTGATAAATGAAACTTTACTTTTGTTCTTGGAAATTAATTGTCTTCGTCTATTTAAATCCATCATCATGGCTGAAAATGTGTTTTTACATTTCTAAATAATATCCACTTGGTGTGTCAACCTTGGTGTGTAGCTAGGAATCTTTTTCTGCACTATGTGAACATTGAGTATATAATAAAAAAACCATTTTGGATTTAATACCCCTAGGTACAACTAGGTGAAATCACCATCCACTTGAAATATCAAAATTGGAATGTAATTTACTATGAACCACTTTATATATAATTATCAAAATTCCATGAAATTTTTCTATACATTGATTCTTCTTTAGGATAATCCATAGATACATCCATTAAAATTTCCTTAAAAATCCCTAGGAATCTCACTATGGATTTCAAATACTTGTTTCAAAATTTTTACTTAACCATTCCTCTAATAATATCTTTTGAGGTACAAAATTATTTTAGTATACCATAATTAATAACTATCAGGGAACTCCTGGGGTGTCTAACCCTCCTGGGTGTAACACACCACAATTCCTAATTCCATCACATCTTACATGAATCCCTTGACTGAAAATCCATGCATATTCCAGTGATCACACATGAGAGTTACTATGGATATGATTACTTTATTTTCATTTTTTACAATCTATAGTGACCTAGGCCAATATTACATAGATATTAATTATTTTTATATGAATATTGAATACATTAAAAAAATACATGTTTGAAGAATGAAATATTATAGTGCCTTTGGAAGCATAGAACAAAATATACATAACTCATGAAATATATTCAATAACCCTATAAATATATATCCATTTAGTAATCCTACTTAAAAAACATTCTTTATAACATTGGGAAATTAAAAATTAATAAAGGTGATCATATATTCCCATTAAGTATAAAGAAGGGTATATATAAGTATAACATGACAATATGGGTATGATAACATTACCATAACATTTATAACTAGTACCCAACTTATAAAATATAATAACATTAATTCATGGAATAATTATTGAATGATCATAATAAAATAATCATAAGGGATTAAATGAACATGAGCCATGAGATCATAACATTATAAAATTAATATAATTGTTCAATACCCATAAGAATAGAAATTCTTATGTCAAGGCTACCCTTCATGACATTCATAACATGTAAGTATTTGGATAACCATCCATGTACTTGCATTTGGATTTAGATAACCCCCAATGTACCCACATAAAAGATTCTGATAACCTTATGCATACCCACATTTCAGATTGGGATAACATCCCAGTTACCCTTTGATATCATATATCATTATCAAATACCAATTAATTGGATGGCGATGTAAGTCTGACACACTAAAAAATTGAAATCATTCAAATGTATAAAATAATATAATGAATCATCCATAATATCATAACAAAATAATTGAATATGGGGTTTATAAAATTTTCATCATACAATAACAAGTGAAAATGAAACAAGTATTATAATTTTAACATCCTTTCATGAGATCTTGATCAATGATAGGAAATGTGTATTGTAGCAACTCTATCACAGTATAACCAATTAAAGAAAAATTAGATTCATTAACATTATTTATTAATAAAACTAAATAATTTCAAGAAGTATTAGAATTATATCCTTGGATCATATCCCTATTAAATAATAATTACCCTCAAAATTTTCCATCATACTTGAAGAATGATCTTGAAGGAAAAATCACATTGAATTTTTCCTAAGAAAAATAATCATTTTTAAATAACGTATTTTAAAAATTAATAATCATATTATATATTGGAAATCATTTTTAAAAAAAATTAAATTTAAATCATAAAAAATAAAAAATAAAAATAAATGATTCAAATTCTTCAGAAAGTGAAATTTCCCCATTGAATTTTTTGAACATTTTAAATATAATTTTATTTGTGTATAAACGTGAAAATATATAGTGAAATATTCAATGAAAATAATGATAATGATGTTGTAATATTTTTTTATGAAGAAAATTTTAAAAAAATGATTCCTTTCACATTTTTTATACAAGAAAAATAGGCATTATATTTTTAAAATGACATAATTATTCATTTCAATATATTTTTAAGAAACCTATACATAGATATAAATTTATTTAATTAATAATTTATTTAATTTCAAAACATTTTAAAATGTTTATTTTTAAAACATGATTTTGGATTGAAAATATGTATTCAACCGAATGTAGAAATAATGACAATATTTCTTAAAAAATTATTTTTGAACACTTGAGGACATAATATGAGAAATATTACTTGAAAAATTTATTCTATTGATATAAAAATTTGTGAATTAAATTACTTAGTTTATTGAGTTATTTATCATAAGATTATAATACCAGAAAAAAATCATATAAAATCTATATAAACTATGATATTGTTACATAAAATCATTACAACATAGGTAGCATTCAAATGTATGCCTCTTGAAATAAAGACCCACAAATTTATAGGAAAATAAAAATAATTTTATCCATATGAATCATAACATAAATTCATGGGATGTATATACATCACATAAAAGAAAAATGTGGGGAATATGGCCTCCTTATCAAATAAAATAAAAGTGACACGAAAACCGTTTATCGCTATTTAAATAATTTGAATCCAAAACCCCAATAAATTATAACATAAAATAAAACATTAAAAATCCTGAAATATATTATATTCATGATATAACATGAATATGTATCTATATATACATATCATAAATTAATATAGGTTCTTTACTTAAAAAATGTATCAAATAAGGAAAACCCAGACAAATATTCTTTACCATATTAGAAACATTTAAACATTAACCCTCTAAAAGTATTGGTACTAAAATGGATATTTCAATCACAGAAAATTTCTAGATAATAATAATAAAATATTTTCAAGTTCATTATACATACCACATTAAATAAATATTTGGTTAATATGATATGTTTTAATGGATGTAAATGGTGAAAGATAAATCACTTACCACTTTAGTAATATTTTGAATAGAATAACCAAATAAATAATAACATCAAAAAAATATAAATATAATTAAAATAATTATATTCATGATATAAAATTTAAATGTTTTATTATATTTACTATAAAAAATAAACATCTTTCGAATGTTCATAGTCTCAACAAAATAAACTGGACACTATAAATCGCATACATTAAGTATAGACATCCAATGAACATGTACAAAAATAATATATAATATATATAATTTTTCTAATAAATCTATTATAGAACCATAATTATATATAATATAAAATATTTTTATTACTTATGACTATTAATTACCTATTTATTATCAATTCTTTATCAAAATAACATTCCATGGAATAACTGATTTGTTTTTCGAATTTGTTTAGATTTTTCATTTTTCTTCCTCTTAATTCGATAATGGTTCCATAATCACTAGAATAATAATTATGAAAAAATATATTATTTTTAAATAAATTATTATTCGAATAATAATCATGATATTTTGGATTTGAGAAAGGGCTTATGTTATGATTACGGATATGGTATGTCGTACTTACGCATGAGTGACTTTTCAATTTTACAATAACCATTATGGGGAGGTGGGAAGTAATATTTTTACGTTAATTAGTGATTATAAAATAATAATAGCATAATATTTATCTAAATATAGTTATATATAAGATCACATTGTAATAATGGTTAAAATAGTGCCACATCGCTTCATGAAGGCATTGGTCCAAACATTCATGAACAACATTATCATCTTTTGGTGTGTGAAAAGGCAAGAATTAATATGATATATTAAATTATAATAATAATAAATAGGATATTAAAAGTATAATTATTTCATCTATATAATGTATATTCATTTAATATAACCTTATTATGTTCCATGTAAATTTTTACTAAAAACCAACTTAAATCTCTTCGCGAGGAAGTAGTATGTCATACTCACGAGCGACATTATATTATCTCATATGGTATGAAAACTAAAAAATTTATATATGATATAAAAATTTTATTAGTATAATTATTTTATAAATATCATACGTATAATTTATATACATCATCATGCCATATTGTGAGTTGTGGTAAAATAAAAACAAATGTCATCGCTTCACAATGCGATAGTATGGTGTACTCATAAATGATGTTTTTGTAAATAATTTTGATGAAGATGGAGATGTTTTTCTGCTATTACCTTAACATAAAATCACGTATCTATATGTAACTGACTATTTTTAATTTATTATCATTTTTTAATAAAAATCGAAATTGGTCGAGGGGGGAACAAATTAAAAAAATTTATTGCATTGTTTTAACTCTTCCTCTGTTATCCTCCTTTGGTTTTCCCAAAAATCCTTCATTTGTTGGATTTATTCTCATATTAAGATTCCTAGGATAATTGGATGTAATTTTTAATGGATTTAGGAAGTTCTTTTCTAAAGAATAAGGGTTTTATTGTTTCAAGAGGAGAGGAGAGGGGTGTCCAACTATAAGTGAGGTGAGTGGAACACACGTATTGTTTTAAAATGATAAATCTGTAACCAACATTACTTCCAAGAAAAGGGATCAAAAATAAATAATTATTAAATTTTATAGATTATATTTTATAAATTTTACCATGATGAATATTTTAGATAATTTTTTTTCTTTTAAACTCTTATTATTTTAGTTTATCTCTAAGATAAACTCATTTTTTACATTAACTGCAGTAATTAATTATCAATATTATCAATATTAAATTTTGTATAAAATAATTTTAATATATTAGATAATATAAATTATAAGGATTCATAGTATTGAATAATTTATTTATAAATTGAATCTAAATAGGTTTAAAATTTTAATTTGATATTAATCAAATAGACACGACACTAAAATGTGTTTTTCAAAAAGAAAACATTTAACATGTTTAAACTATTTTTATATCAAAATAAAATATGAAAATTAAATAAATGAACTAAATTGGAATCCTTGATAAATATTTTCACAAATTTTAATTTAGAACAAATTGAAAATATCAATTAATATAGTAAATAAATTATATTAATTGGAATTTTTCAATAAAAATTATATATTTCTTCCAATTCATCAAAATTTTTATGTTTTCATAAAATTATCAAAAATTCACACAAACCTAATTTGGAATTCAATAATTAAAAAAATGAAATTAATTTGTAATAATCATTTTCTAAAATTTGTTATAATAAATTTTAAAATATGTTCATAAAATGTGCAAAACACCTTTCTAGAAAAATATGGTTTTTAATCATATAATTGAAGTTATTATTATCTATTTTATAGGATACTCATAAGATGAATTATCTAAATTTTATTATTGTAACACCCCATGATTTCATAGTACATTATTTCTTCAAATTAATTCAATAACTTGCACTACACGCAACAATGTGTTCTAGCGCACCATAACTTTCCAAACAAGCCGTTCATAAGAGTTTATGAATAGTATTAACTGAATTTTGAACATTATATAATCCCTATAATTTTAGAATCCATATTATAAATTTCTTATACATATTGTAAGAACAAATACATTTTTTTAGATAAAAGAAGTATTTTTCAAAAAATTATATTTTAACACCTTTTAATTTAATACCCTTTTTAATTGAAATATTTGAAACTTTTATATATTAAATTTGACAAAATAAACATCTTCTTTAGAATCGGGACATATGAATTTAGTTTCAATAATGTTGTGGTGTTTTTTTGATAACTTTCATATTTGGGTGAATAGTGAAAAATTCTATATTTTAACTGAAAACAAGTTTTTAATTCGAAATAATTTATATTGTAAAATTATACATTTTAATGGTTTGGATATATAAATAGATTATATTTTTACCATTTAATCCAATTATGGTCATTGTATGTAATTTCACATTGAAATTGGACATAAACAAGTGTCAAACTTTTGGTTGTTATTTCTTAAAAATACGTCTTTTGGTTTTGACAGTAGGAATTTATTTTAAAATAATAAATGAAACATCTATGTTTTGAATTTGGTAAAATAGACCTAATTATTGAAATATGAATATCAAAATTATCTTAATGTAAATTTTTGGTATTTTTCTGAGAACTTCTAATTTCTGATGAATAGTGAAAACACTAAGTTATAGTTTAAAACCAAATTTTTATTTAAATAATTATTTATTTTATTTAAATTTATTTTATGTCATAACAGATATATAATACATATATATGTTCAATTTAATTCATTGGAGTCAGTTTATAATAATATTCGATATATAAAAATTTTATTAAACTTTTCACCCTCTTTTACCCACCTCCTAGGAAAATTTGAACAATCACATAAAACATAAATTTATAGATTCATTGAGTGGAATCTCAAAAATTTGAGAGACATGGTTAATATCGATGAGTAAAATGTGTTCAGTAAGATAAAAATAAGTTTTTGTGAATAGTAACTTTTGACTTTTATTTACCGCGGCTAAAGGTGAAAAGGGTAATTCAAGATAAAAAGTATATTATAATAATAAAAATTATCTTAACACTTGTCCTAACATTATTGGATGAGTCATGATCGACCATGGGTATCCTTGGGACTATTTGGGACCCCAAGGAGACACTTGAGAGTGATAATGAATCTTTAATTAAATTAGAGTAAAAACAAAAATGACACCAACAAATATCTTTTACTAAATTAATTTTTACATGGGATTATATAAGTTATATATTCGAATATAATTATTCATTAGAAAGAAAAATATTTCCTACATCCTGGTATGTTTTTTCTAATTTTTAGAAATCAAATAAATTAAGTTATTTATGACATAATGATGATATAGTAATTACCTTATTAATGAAATATTAAAATAATTGATATTATAAATAACTAAATAAATATCATTTGAGACTTTTAATGAATTACACGAATTTTATTAGTTAATATTACATATTATTATGTATTAAATAAATTTGGTTCAAATTAATAACATTATTAAGATTTTAAGAAAAATCAAGTATTAAATAGTGTCAAAATTGACCTAAAGGAGTTTTTAAAACAAATATTATATTATCGATTTATATAATATTCATAAAAATAAATTGTTCATCCAAAGGAAATATAGGATGATAGGTATGTCATTATTGAATAACATTGGGTTCACTTTATAGTTTATAGTATGTTTATTAATCATCTAATATAAAAGTACAAAGAGACATGGTAAATGTCAATCTATTTAACTAAGAGTTAAATCTAAAAGATAAGGGTAAAATAGTGACCCAAACTTGTCTAAAACCTATTGGTTGATTGTTTTTCAACCCATCCACACCTTATAATTTAAATTATTCAGTTTGGAGTCATTATAAACCGAAAATGAATTTATCATAAAATTATACTTTATGTTTTTCCTAAAGATACCCTCCTCTTTTTTATTAATGGACACCACTTCTAACCAATTCCTCACACCTCTAAATCATTTTGGATCATCCAAACTCTACCCAATTAAACTCCCTAAAACCCTATCCTCCTCATATAAGCATTAACTTAGGATGAAGGCACTTCAAGAGTCCTTTCTGTTTCAAACCAAATGGAGTTACCCAAATTAAAGGTAACTATTTCTCATAGCTTCTTTTATTTATTTTACTTCTCCAACACCTAAACTTTTCTTATTCTTTTCTTTTTTAACAAAACTAGTATCATAAATATTCTAGGATATTTTTATGAGAAATATTCAAACTACACTTACACATACCTCCATCAAATTGGTGAAGAACATAATGTTTCTGTGGATGGAAACCAAACGTCTCACGAAACGATGGTTGTTCAATTATCTCCTACCGCCTCTCACGGTGGCCATTATGATGCAAATATAATTAAATATGATATTTATGATATTTATTTTATATATAAGACTATTTAATTCAATTTTATATCATACCATTATTCATTTATGTTGTATATATATATATATGATAATTTCATTTGAGGAAGTGCGGACTACCGCCCCCTCAAAGTGATATGACTCGTTCATACCATACATGGAACGTATAAAGGATAGTGTTAATGAACATAAGTAACAAATATAAGATATTATATTATACTGTAATAATAATATACCTATGTATCATTTGGGTTTGATTCCTTTTAAAATGAAAAATGAAATGGAAGTAGCGTTCGTGCGTATGTACGGACTACCGTCTCCACGAACGCGATGAGATTCATTCCCCATCATATCCATTAAAGTTTAATTCTCATTTTATTATTAAAAATAATGTTTAAAGCCTTGATATCATTCTGTATATTAATAAGATACAACATATCCATAACCAACAAGCCTTATGTAACAAAACATAAAAAATAAAACGAGTAAGTTAACACCCAAAATGACGATAATTCTAAGATATTGTTAACAATGCAATGTTAAAAGATCATATATGATATCATATTGACATTTATGATTCTTTTATAATATAATAACAATTATATCACCATTATACATGAGGATATGCTACCCTCAACCAAGGAAAAGTACAAGATAAGGGTTTTTTCCACAATCTCTTGATTATCCGAGGTTGTTTATACATAATTATCTACCGGGTCCTACTTATCATCCACATCCATGTTTCATAAAAATATATTTCAAATTTTTTTACTATTTACTAGACAATGGGTTAAATTCATTTATACCCTTATGTGTTTTTAATGAAATCTTTCTGTCGTTTTCCAAACAAGGAACTTTTTGACCTTTTCGACAAATTTAAGGCAAGATTGTTTTTTTAACTTATATAGAGGGTGCAACACTTTTCTACTATTATAAACTCGTCGAATATTCCCTTACAAGATTATAAGAATATTTTGAATTTAATAGTTTTATTTTATAATTATGTGACTTCTAATTGATTTCAAAATTAATATTTTAAGAATTTGTGAAAGGTACTCTTTATGAATATCAGAATTTTAAATGTTTTAATGTTTTATCTTTCTAAATATTTTTAATTATTGTCCATGATTCAAAATGAATATAAGTATTTATTTATATATACATGAATGCTTTGAAATAATATTTCTTTTCAAATGTTTCAATGTGGTATGGGACACTTTGAATCAAAAATATCATTTAAATTACTTCCTTAATAAATGTGTGACATATAAATGATTTCAAAAAAGAGATATTTCTCTCAAATAGTTTTGATTTCATCTATGTCAACATCCGTTGATGTATTTTATGCTAATTTGAAGTTGATTTATTGTGATACAAAACTTCCATACTGTATTGAAGTTTTTGTGAAATGTTTGACTGTGGATGTGTTATTTTTATACCATTCATGGTTTATGGAGAAAGTATTGACATTTCATATGCTAGTTGTAATATTAATGTTTATGTTATGTTTAAACCTATTTATATGAGGAATGAATTGGAATTAATAAGTGACGGGTGGAGCCCGCTATAGCTCCTTGATGCATCGGTAGGTCTCATGAGACAAACTAGTGTCTTGGAATAAGGCCTTTACAAAATCTTAATTGTAGTCTTGGCACGATGCCTTGACTATGTGGTTATGATAGACTGGAATTATACATTCCATCATTATAAAAGTGGTTAGTGATATTGCATGCAATTATTCAACTACTATAAATCCATGTGAATAAGTAAATGGCATTATTTCATTTTATTTTTTCCATATTATACTAATGTTCATGTTTAAAAGGCTTTTGATTTAGTTATACATTTCCTTAAATGTTTATGATTATTTATTAATGTTTCTGCTATATTATTATCCTTACTGAGAATCTGATCTCAACCCTTTCTATGATTTATTTTCCCCAGGATCCCAAGAGGTTTATTGTAATGGATATGCATGGTTATGCTAAGGGAATAATGGCATTCATAAATGATTATTTATGTTGTTTTGTATGTTAAAAAGTGTAATGTAATATTCATGTATGTAATCCATTTTCCAAGACTACTAAACCGATCGGTCCTTCAGGACTTGATTCCTTGTAATCATGCCAATGTATTATAATAATGCACAGACTCTGGGTAACTTGGGTCGGGGCATTACAGTTGGTATCAGAAGAAGTTTAACAATAGTCTTAGAAACTAGATTAAGATAAACACTAATTAGAGCACATATCCATAAGATAAACATTGAGGATTAGTATAGAAGAAATTCCTAGAATTATGGTATTGTAGAGATTTTGTGAGTTTTATGAGCAATGCACCCCTGTATGGATACGAGCAGTTAGAGGCGGCTTTGGCACAGATGTACCTAGGGGTAAAACCCAAAAACACCGCTTTGATCTAGACTCGAATGGGAACCAATGCACGGCAATGGGACTTGCTGCACTCGTGGTTATGACACTCCCAGGGGATTTGCTAAGGATAATTATCATTTTCTTTACAAATAATTATGTTGGGTTTATGAGTATATAATTCCTCAATGAAAATATCTTTATGATTAGTATTATATGAATAAACCATTCAATTTATGTTAGGTATTTTACAATATTGGAATTATTCATTGCAATTCATAAACTGGCCTAGTTTATGCTATTGTATAGAAATGGCACCCACTAGAAGAAATCTGAACTCCAACAATATATATGATCCAAAGAGAAAGAAAGATCTTATCATTCCTAGTATAAAGACATAATTTAGAAGATAAATAGTCTCCCATGTTTTCTAATCATATGGAGAAATAGTATTATGTGTTAATAAGTTATGAAAAATATTCTTTGAGACCTATGTCTTTGAAGGGAAGAAAGAGAAGAAAAGGATGGAAGAGTGAGAGATGGATAAAGGGAAGAGGGAAAAGAATATTTTTCCCATATGTGATAACTGTGGAAAGAAACAACCTGGAACATTCCTGAGTGGAATGTGAGTTTTTTTTATGTGTGGAGAAAAAGGACACCAAGTACGTGAATTCAAGGGTAATAAAAAGGTTTCAAATGAACAATGCATCATCTGAAACGAGTTGGGAAACTACGCGAACCAATGTCCAAATCATCAGAGTTTTCCCTCAAATGATGCTATTGGATAATAATCATGTTATGGTGCTACCACAGATGAGGAGGAATGATTACAGTTCTAATGTTGTAATTAGAGAATTATGTCATTTGAGTGTTGTACCAACAATGAGATGGTTATAATAATTATAGAGTATATGAGGATTGTACTACAGTACTATTTCATTAAGAACGTGATATTGTATGGAACAAAGAAATGTGACTTAATAGCAGGTTAATTTTTTTGAAAATGTATGGTTAAGATAATGATAAACCATAATATGGTACTGATACCGAGGTAGTGATTTTGGAATAATACATGATCGATTTGGATGAATTATAATGGATATTTTTTATTACCTTGAAACTGATTAATGATTTGTATATTCCATCATTTTTGTAGTTTACAAAAATCTTGGATAGAAGGAGAATATCCAGTATTCTATAAGGAATAAGGGTTCATGAATGTACTCAATAAGGTTATATGGTAATTCAAGATGTTGCAGTGTTTTAAAAGAATACATGATGAAAGTGTTCACATGTTATTATACGGTAAAAAGGATCTTCATTGTGTTTACCTTCCTTATAAATTATGGACTGTGAGTTTTGACAGATGTATTTTGGATAATTCTAGTTTGATATTATTTTTGGATTTCCATAAAAGAACAACCCGGAGGTCGGGCAGCAACCCGCCGCGTCCGGTAAGGCTGTGAGACTTGAACATGCAACCGAAGGGTGGTAAGGGTGTATCACCTACCAATGTCCCACGTGATGTCCTGGATTTAATCATGTTGTATTTTTTTTGAAAAAAATTCTTGTATATGAATTATAATTTTTTTAAACCCTATGCGAATATGATAAATAGAATATTATTTTTAAGTTCTATTATCTTTTAGAGTGAATTATGAGTTTATGGTATAAATTAGTTAAAGGATGGGACTCTACTTGTCAAGTATATATTTTTCTTCTTCTCTTACTGTATGAAGAAATTAATTCTTATAATTCAGTGAAGGGATCATAAAACCAAAAAATTGTTATCCTAATACGATATGTTTTGTTGAACTGATGGTATTTTAAATCATCATAGATTGATGAATTTAAGGCCCTCAATTTTACACTTGTTTGTGATTGATGACCTCAATCACTACCAATAAATATTTATGGTTTTCCTCCAATTATATGTCTCTAATTTACCCCAATGTTCTTCTAATCGAGATCATAATTTGTTGGTGACCCTTTCATTTCCCTTTTCCTCTTATTAAGACTAAATCTTATTAACCTAATTTCTGATGTGGGTTTTCCCAAAGGTATTTTCTATTTTCAACCATTTATTTTCAAAAAATAATTTAAAATTGTGAGGCATGAAATTTATTGAAGGAGGTAAGAATGTAACACCACATGATTTCATAGTACGTTATTTCTTCAAAGTAATTACATAACTTGCACTACACGAAACACCGAGTTCTACCGCACTATGACTTACCAATCAAGCCTTTCAAAAGTTGTTATGAATAGTATTTACTAAATTTTGAACTTTATATAATCATTATAATTTTAGAATCTATATTATGAGTTTCTTATACATATTCTAAGAAAGAATTCATTTTTTATTTCAGATAAAAGCAGTATTTCTCAAAAAAGGAAATTTTAACACCTTTTAATGGCGAAGCCTTTTTAAATCAAATATTTGAAACTTTTATATATTCAATTTGAGAAAATTAAATTCTTATTTAGAATTGGGACATAAAAATTTAGTTTCAATAATGTTTTGGTGTTTTTCTGATAACTTTCATATTTGGGTGAATATTGAAAAATACTATATTTTAACTGAAAACAACTTTTCAAATAAAAATAATATATATTGTTAAATTATACATTTTAATTATTTGTAAGTATAAATATATTATATTTTTACCATTAAATTCAATGATGGTCATTATAAGTAATTTCACTTTGAAATTGGACATAAACAAGTGTCAATCTTTTGTATGTTGTTATTTCTTTAAAATACGCCTTTTGGTTTTGACAGCGGGAATTAATTTTAAATTAATAAATGAATCTTCTATGTTTTTAATTTTGTAAAATAGACTTAATTATATAATTTGGAATATCAGAATTATATTCAGGTAAATTTTTGGTATTTTACTGAAAACTTTTAGTTTTTTATGAATAGTGAAAAATATTGATTTATAGTTTAAAACCGATTTTTTTTAAATAATTATTTATTTTATTTAAATTAATTTTATGTAAAAATAGATAAATACTAACTATATAAGGTCAATTTAATTTATTGGAGCCATTTTATAATAATTATACATATATGAATATTTTATTAAACTTTTCACCGCCTTTTACCCACCTCCTATTAGAATTTGCAATTTCACATAAAACATTATTTTACCACTTTTGTGAGTGGAATTTTGAAAATCTAAGAGGAACTTTTAAAATAAAGGATTAATATTTGGTTCAATAAGATAAAAATATTTTTTGTTGAATAGTAACGTTTTACTTTTATTTACCGCGGTTAAAGGTATATAGGGTAATTCAAGATAAAAAGAATATTATAAAAATAAAAAATTACATTAACACTTGTCCTAAGCTTATTGGATGAGTCATTACCAACCATGGGCATCCTTTGGACGATATTAGGACCCCATGGAGCCATTTTATAGTGATAATTACTCTATAGATTAATTAATTTAAAGTAAAGACAAAAATTACACAAACAAATATCTTTTAGTAAATTAATTTTTACATGGGATTATATAAGTTATATTTTTGACTATAAATATTACATGGAAATCTAAGAGGATTTAGTAAATCATGGTATTTTTCTTATAATTTTTAGACAAAAAATAAATTATGTTATTTATGACATAATGATGATGCAGTAATTACATTATTACTGAAATATTAAAATATTTATTATTATAAAGACCCAAAAAAATATAATTTGAGAATTTTAATGAATTTAAAAATTTTACTGGTTAATATGTAATTTTAGGATTGATTAAATAAATTTTTTTCAAATTTATTATTTTATTAAGACTTTAACAAAAATCAATTATTAAATAGTGTCAAAATTGACATAAAATATTTTTTAAAACAATTATTATATTATTAATTGATATAATATTCCTATATATCTACAGTTCGGTTAAATGACTTATATGATGATATTTATTTCATTAATGAACCACTTGGAGTTTTCTTGGTAGTTTATAGAAATTTTATTATCCATATAATATAAAAATACAAAGTGACATGGTAACTGTCAAACTATTTAAGAGTTAAATCTAAACGATATGGGTAAAATAGTGACTCAAACTTTTCTAAAACCTATTGGTTGAGTGTTTTGTGACCCATCCACACCTTATAATTTAAATAATTCAGTTTGGATCAATTTTAAACCGAAAATGAATTTATCAAAAAAAAATTCATTAAGGTTTTCCTAAAGATCCCACCCTCTCTCTTAATAAAGGACACCACTTCTAACCAATTCCTCACACCTCTAAATGATTTTGGCTCATCCAAACTCTGTCCATTTAAACTCCCAAAAACCATATCCACCTAATAGAAGCCTTAACTTAGGCATAAGGCACATCAAGAGTCCTTTTTGGTTCAAACCAATGGGAGTTATCCAAATTAAAGGTAACAATTTCTCTTAGCTTCTTTTCTTTTATTTTACTTCTCCAACCCCTAAAATCTTATTATTTATTTATTTATTTTGTAACAAAACCAGTATCCTAAATATACTTGGATATTGTTATGAGACGTATTCTAACAAAACATACACACACCTCCATCTAATGGGTGAATAACATAATGTTTATGTGGAAGGCAGCCAAACGCCTCATGAAACGACGACTGTTCAATTATCTCCTACCATATCTCATGGCGGCCATTATGATGGAACTATAATTAAATGTGATGTTTATGATATTTATTTTATATATAAGCCTATGTAATTCCATTTTATATCATACCATTATTTGTTTCATGTTTTATATATATACCATAATTTCATTTGAAGAAGTGCGAACTACCACCCCCTCAAAGTGATATGACTCATTCATACCATACATGGAATATATAAAGGATGTTTTTAATGAACATAAGTAACACATATAAGATATTATATTATAATGAAATAATAATATACCTATTTATCATTTCGGTTTGATTCCTTTTAAAATGAAAAATGAAATTGAAGTAGCATTCGTGCGTACGTACGTACTACCGTCTCCACAAACGCGATGAGATTCATTCCCATCGTATCCATTCAAGTTTAATTCTCATTTTATGATTCAATTTTTTATTTACTTGATATCATTCTTGATATTAATAAGATACAACCTATCCATAACAAACACGGCTTATGTTACAAAACATATAAAATAAATCGAGTAATTTAACACCCGAAACGACGATAACACTGAGATATTATTAACAAGGAAATGTTAAAAAATCATATATGATATCATATTAACGTATATGATTATTTTATAATTTAATAAAAATTATTTCCCCATTATACAGGAGGTTAAAATACCCTCAACCATGGAAACATACAAGGTAAGGGTGTATTTCACAAACTCTTCATTATCCGAGGATGTTTATACGTAATTATCTACTGGGACATCTTTATCATCCACATCCATGTTTCATAATAATATATTTCAAAACATTTTTACTATTTACTATACAATGGGTTAATGTCATTTATACCCTTATGTGTTTTGAATGGAATCATTCCGTCGTTTTCCAAACAAGGTACTTTTTGACCTTTTTGACAAATTTAAGTTAAGAATGTTTTTTTAACTTATACAGCGAGTGCGTATATTTTATACGGTTATAAACTTGTGGAAGCTTCCCTTACAAACTTATAAGATTATTTTGAACTTAAATGTTTTATTTTTTAATTATGTGACTTTTAAATGATTTCAAAATGAATATTTTAAGAACTTGTGAAAGGTATTCTTTATCAAGATCAGAATTTTAAATGTTTTAAGGATTTATCATTCTAAATCTTTTTAATTAATGTCCATTATTCAAAATGATTTTAAGGATTTATTTATATGGACATGAATGTTTTTAAATGTTATTTATTTTCAAAAATTTCAAAGTGGTATGGGATACTTTGATTCAAAAATATCTTTTAAATTACGTCCTTAATAAATGTGTCACTTTTAAATGATTTCAAAAAGAGATATTTCTCTCAAATAGTTTTGATTTCATATATTTCAACATCCTTTGATATATTTTAGGCATATTTGAAGATTATTTTATTATGATACAAAACATTCATATTGTATTGAAGTTTTTGTGATATGTTTGTATTTGGATGTGTTATTTTTATACCATTCATGGTTTATGGAGAAAGTATTGACATTTTGTATGCTAGTTTTAATACTAATTCTTATGTTCTGTTTAAAACTATTCATATAAATAATGTATTGGACTTAATTAGTGATGGGTGAAGCCCGCTATAGCTCCTCGATGCATCGGTAGGTCTCAAGAGGCAAACTAGTGTCTTGGAACAAGAAATTGCAAAAATCTTATCAGTAGTCTTGGCACGAGGTCGTGACTATGTAGATATGATAGTCTAGAATTATTCATTCCAACATTATTAATGTGGTTAGTGATATTCCATGCGATTATTAAACTAGTAGAATATCCATGTGAATAAGTAAATGGAATTATTTTATATTATTTTTCCATATTATGTTGAAGTTCAAGTTTAAATGGCTTTTGTTTTAGTTATACAATGAATTAAATGTTTATGATAATTTATTATAGTTTCTTCTATATTTTTATCCTTACTGAGCATCGGAGCTCACACCTTTCTATGTTTTATTTTTTCTATGATTCCAAGAAGTGTTATGTGATTGATATGCAGGGTTAAGCCAAGGTAATAATGACATTCATAAAGATTATTTATTTATTTTTTTGTATGTTAAAAAGTGTTATTTATCATTTATGTAGGTAATCTATTATCCAAGACTGCTAAACCGATCGATCCTTCAAAATTTTATTCCTTATAATCATGCCAATGTATTAGTATAAGGCACTGACTCTGGGTAACTGGTGTCATGGAATTACAATTTTTATATAACATATATATATATATATTTAAAATAATTCATAATTGTTTTTATTTGATTGGGGTTAAACACATTTGTACGCATAAAAATATTTTTTAGAAAAATATATCCATTATTTCCGAAGAAGTTTTTTTATTTTTAATTAATTGGTCAGTATTGAGTGAATTATATATATATATATATATAGACCATATATTTTCTTCATTTATTTTATTATATTTATACTCACCATTTCAATGTCTCAGTGATAACTATAATATTACTGTATAGTATTTAAATATTATTTTATGTTATTTTTAACTTTGTTTTCCTTGTAACACAAGATAAGAACAATGTTTCAGGTAATGAAAAATATATATTGATTATATACATTTTAAGAGTTATATTTCAAAAAATTCTCATGTTTGTACATTGCTAATATAAAGCATTTCTATGAATTATTTTACATTCACAACTAGAAGAAATAAAACTCACACATTAATATGTGATCATAGTTATTCATTTTCATGTTCATGGACAATTTTTTAGCATATATAGTAGAAATTATACTCACCCAAATGATTTGAACATCGTATCCATTTTTTATGGTTTTTATCATCATATCATATCTTTAGACGTATATATCAAATTATATAATGTATTTGAGGGCTATAATATTATATTATCACCTCTCTATTAATGAACACCATATTTATGTGTTCCACATGATCATAAAATCATTCATCATTTCATTATATCATAAAACATGAAAAATAAAAATGTTTAATGAAGATTTCATCATCACATAATAAACAAATTATAATGAAATGGTATTGATAGAATAATATGTAAAACATCATAATCATAATCATTATATTGAAAAAATTATAATTTATTATAATATCACATCCCTAGTAGATCATAATAATATTTATATAATGATGAAAAATGTGAAAAATATCTTTTATAAAACTATTTAAAGTAAACCTCGGAAATCTATGAAAAATAGATCTTTTATTTTGAAAACTTTTAAAAAATAGAAATTGCTACCATATAAAGAAAAGGAATTCTATTAAAATATCTATGTAATATTGAAAATAAAACATTAATTAATAGATCTAGCCTAATAGTGAGATATTTCTTCTGTTTGTTAAAATTTATTACAATGATTCACTTTATATTTTTTTGTAAAAATCCACAACCACCCAATTCATAAATTTTCATTAAATTTTCATTTTAATCATTTAAAAATAAAGTCAAATATGGTTGAAAATAAATTTAAATTAGCATTTAATTATATAAAATAACATTAATTAATACATTTCTAAATAACATTGATATGGATGAAAAACTTTGTACACTAAAGTGGAAAAATAATCGTATTCTCTTGAAACATATTTATGGACTATATATACATATAATGGGTAGAAAATGGTTCTAGAAAATTAAATTTCTTTGAAACACACTGTGGAATAAAATTGTTGTCGTTTAAAAGGTAATGATTATATAATTTCTACTAATAAAAGTTTACCAAAGACAATCCAAAACAGAAATGAGATTGTAACATAAACTCTTACCTAAAGTCCTATCTTTCATAATACGAAATAAAATGTTTTAAAAAATAAATATAAATCTATTATAGTATTCAGAAATATATTCTTAAATATAATTCCTTAATAAAATTTTATTACCCATTTATTATAAATTTTTTATTAAAATTAATATTCAGGTGAAAACTAGCATGCATTCAATAAATTTTTTATTTAGAAGGTTTTATTATATACACCATTTCCAATGTATTAAATTCCAAAAAATCATAATAATTTCATGAATAAAATATTTATTATTTATAAATACTTTTATATCCATTAATTCAATGTTTCGATAACAAAAAAATCTATCACTTCATAGAGATCATAGTATACACATACACATATGTGATGTTTTTTCTTTTGGATGTATGGACCAAAAGAAGTTAAGATAACAATTATTTCACTTTATTAAAATAAATATATCATATATATTTATAAAACTAATTTATATTACATTATATATAAAGAGGAAATGAAAAATATGTCATATCCCTTCACAAAGGTGGTTGTACACAATTATAACTGAGTGATGTTATCATTTTCCAATGGATGGGATGGAAAAAATTGACTGTAAGAATAATATGAAACATATAAATATATTTATTATATATTTTTTTTAAAACTTGTGTTTGTTAACAAAGGAATGTCCATGAGTATTTTATTTTTTGTGATTACGTGACGAATAATTTTTCAAAATGAAGTTGGAACTTAATTTTTATGGTTCGGATTGCTTTAATGTGATATTTTTGGAATTACGTGAATTCCTGAGAAGTTTCTCAGGATGCTCAATGACTTTCAAGAGCACTGAATATGGAAAAAGGAGACAATGGAACTAAAGATCATGCAATGTTTATCTAGAACCTTGTGTCCCATAGTAAGTAACTGTGTGGCATACATTCTAGTTAGAGAGGTTTTCACAAGTGTTGTGCATGGTTTTCCACACAATGTGCCTAGCCCAAAAATTCATTGGAAGGGGTAGTATCTAAAAACTATTCACCACATGGATGGAAGATTGTTTCTAAACCATATGGGACAATCCAAGGGGTGTGCTTATGGTTCCTAGTAAACAGAGCATAGTTGGTACATGGTTTGTTGAACCATGGGTCCCAAACCATCTTCTAAGCTCATATTTTAAAAATTGTTTTATTTCAACTAAATTTAAATTAAAAAGGGGGTCAAAGGGGTTCTTATACCTTTATCTGGTTCATGTGATGCACATATCCCCTTCCCCTTTGATCTGCATAGTTCCCTCCTCCAACCTCAAAATATTAACGCGATTTATCTAGATTTCATGGGACATCATGGTCATCATATCAAGGTGACTATTTCTCCTCCCTCTCATATTATTACTATAGATATTTTGGACTCCCTGTTTCCCTAATCCCTTCTTCTAAACCCCAAGATTTTGGATAATGCTATATTTTTTTTGAATCTTCTCGTATTAGTATGTGTGATGGAATCGTTAGGACTTGTGGGTCTATAATCCGAAATCTTCCAATGAGGGATAGGTAGGTGGGTGTATTTTAGCTTGCCTATATTATTTTTAGAATGGTTCTATTTTTTTTGTTTAGCACACAGAAATTGGGATTTATATGGTGTGTTGTGTCCCAAAAACTAGTTATACGGAGTATTAATCATCTTCGTTTCTACACACACATAGGTAATATGCTATCCACACACACATGCACACAAAGAGAGTGATATATATATATATATATATATATATATATATATCTTGAATATTCCATCATGATACTGGAATAAATTATTGGTGTTAAATGACATACACACACACACACACACACACACACATATATATATATATATATGTTTCTGTGTGTGTGTATTCATAATATATTATGTGTGTGCGAGTGCGGGGCAGTTTAGTGTGGTCGCTACCCAACCTATCAAGTGTTGAAAGTCGTATTTTTCTTAGAATTGATTTAGGATCCCTGTCCTTATCTTTTTATTATAGAATGCCTAAATTTCATCTTTATGTATGATGAAATATGGGTTTCCATGATTGATAAAACCAAAAATCATGAATAAAATTATTAAATGTGATAAATGACTTGTTGATGAAGAATGTCATGTTTTTATAATAAACCCCCTCCAATGGAGGTGTTATTCCTTCAATAAATTTTTTTATAACAATTACATCATGCTTTGTTTTTTTTAATATTTCTATTCGTATTATTACTAGTGTTGATATATGGTATGTTATTGCATGTCCCTTTGAATGTTGTTAAATGATTTTTTCCATGTGATTCAAATGAGGAATATGCCATGTATTTTTATTATGAATTTAATGATTATTATATCATTTGTTTGCCTTGTGATTTAGTTTTAAATTAATTCCATTATATAGATTGTTAAAATTGAAACACCCCTTGGGGTATCTTATGAAATAAAACATTAATTTCATTGGACACAGACACCCTTTTTTGTTCTTTTTTCCCCATTTCCTAGTATGTAAAACATGTAAATGATTTGTAGATCATGTGGTAAATTATATATATGAATTTAGAAGTTATGAGTTACCAAAAACCCTATCCATTTCTTATGTTATCACTTGATTAAGAAGATATTTCATTTGTATGTCAATTCCCATGTGTGTTTGATACTACTATGTTGTGTAGTAGGTTATTAATCTTAAGATTATCATTATAATGTTTTTCCTATGTGAGTAAAATGATAACTATGCCATTTTTTATCTTGATATGATTGATAGGATTTTTATTTTGGAAATGTTTATTTAAGTATTGAAGTGGATTTTGAATTGAATTCTTTTATGTGTTATGTTGAGACAACTATATGAAATTAATTGATTAAGCATGTGAAGCTAATTATCATGATATTACCATTTGAGTTAAATCGTGTTAATCCATCCATTAGTTTGTTAATCTTGTTATGCATCTTATATTAATTATGCCCATATGAGTAAATGAATGGTCAAGCCTTACATGGTTGGACAATCCTTGAATCACCCTCTTGGGTTGAGTTTTTTTAAAGATTATCTTGGTTTGGAACATGTCATGTTATATGATTTTCAAATTTAGTAGTTTTGGATAAATTATATATACCATTTGGTGAAACAATGAATTCATATTGGAAATCCATGGATGGACTCATGTGACTAATTACCTTTATAAATTATATAATATATGGATGCACCTTATGATTCCATGTAAAAATATAAAGGATAAATTTAATTAAGACTTGTGTGATTCATGGATCTATTAATGGATTCTATTGAAGGACTCATTATAGAATTTTTTTATGCCCACATGATATTTGGTTTCGATGGATGTACTGATATGGTTTTATACTTTATATGATGAGTAATAAATGAATCTAGTTATATGTGGGATTTTATTGATGGAATCAAGGGTAAATTATTATATTCCTTGGAGGATTCATGAGATATCCATATAAGGCCCCCATGAATGGACTCAGATTTCATGGACTTTATACATGACCTTGAGAAATATCAAGTTCCTATGATTTTTGCAATGGACAGGCTTATAGGGAATTGGTTAATATTATACCTAGAGTTATACTAATATTCTAACATAGTAATGTTAAGGAAAAACCAAGGTTATAAATGAATTAAATGAGATTAATGTGGATTATGGCATTTCTCCATGCCAAAGCACAAGCATGGATTTGATCTAGACATATATTTTATAGATGGCCTTTTGATGTATTTGTTGAGCTAATAGTTATACAAGGGATATCAGGATTTAACCACATAACATGACTTCTAAATTAAATTTATTTAAATGTTTAAATTCAAATTAAATTAAATTTCCATTTTATGATTTCCTACATATGAATGATGTTAACATTTAGGAAATTATTTACATTTTTTATATCTTCTTGCACTGCTAGTTTGTATAGAATAGAATGGATTTGGGTAAACTCCATGGGTGTCTGACTACCGAGACTTACGTCTCACAACATTTTTAGGAAACATTGGGAACCTAGTTGACCTATTTATTTTTCTATTCTATGGTCTATTCCTAGGACATATATCATGTATGTGGTAGTTTGGTGAAATGGCAAAAGCTGGATATCAGGATGCTGGTGGATATTTCCCATTGGGATTTTCTCTTATTTCCTTATTTTGAACTTATTTGTATATAATGATGTATGTTTCTATATAATTTTATTTTATCATCATCTAGAATTCATAAATTTCATAACATTATGTTGTCCACATTCTCTATCTAGATGTTATTACAATTATCTTCCGTTGTTTTGATTATTTCATTATACTACTTCCACATGTATCTATTTTTTTCTAACTACTACCACTGTGTACTCTATGTTTGAGGATATAGTCTCCCCCACTGACTACCTTTACATCCTCACTATTAGTCGGTAGCCTCTAGAATATGGGTAGATTAGCATGAGTCCATGTTGTGACTGGTCTGGCTACTGGTTTAGTATTATTTTAGGTCTAGATGTTAGAATGTTGTATCAAAGTTATTCTTATTTTAGTCATACTATTTTGGGATGGAAGACATGAGACTAGGAATGTGTTTTCACATGATTAATAGTCATTCTTGGGACTGATCGCTCCATGTATGGGAAATAACCAAGTGTTTCGGGCTAATAATTGTTGTCTATACAGTTCGATGTCACTGTTTATGTGATTTTTACCTTGGTTGAATGGTGTAGTTTCTGTGGATTATGGATTTAAGGGATGTAATGGAATTTTCCCCTTGTCCTATAATGGGAATGATATATCATGGAATGCATCATTATAGACAACTAGGAATTAACAGTACATGGATATTTCATTCCATGTTGCTGCATTAGTGGAATTCTTGTTCAGTATGATTATATTCCATGAGTGATTCCATTCTTAGTTTTTTACTTGTTTTGGTAATAATATATCATTCTTGTTATCATTGAATTTGTTGACTATGTTTTAACAGATTTATTTGATTATATTTCATGATTGGGTGTTTGCTAAATCATGAAAAATTTGATATAACAATTATTTCATGGTCTAATTTTGATGGTTAATGTTTAAGTGGGATCCAATTTAAAATTTTAATGTGTATTGGGACCTTATAATTTGGAAATTTTTAACCCACATACTCAAACCATCTATTGAACTTTTAAAAGTTTATAGACCTTGTATAAATGAAAAATGGTAGTAATGTTATATGTTCAAGAGTAATGTTTTCAATTAATGGTATCCAAATGCCAACGGTAGGTTTTATATGCACCTTATGGATTTGTAGATGGCCACCCATATGACAAAGCCTTTATATAACCATTGTATATCAAGGAATGTTTTGGAAAACTAAAGCTTTTATGTTTTTAATTTAAATGGATGGTTAACATATAAAATTCTTAGTTGGAGCCAAGTAGTTCATTTGGGGAATGCTGTTATATGAAAACCAGTGATGGTTTATGTGCATTTGTTATTAAATAACTACAATTTGGTATCTTATTAAATAATCCACGTTCTATTAATGGTACCCTTGTAGGATGTCTTATCAGATAAAATGGATTTTATTTTTTAAATTTCTTGTTATGATGTAATTTTAATAAAGGATAAATTTTTATAAATGAATTTGACGACACTTTACTAATTTTTCATTTGGTTATTTTCTATGTGTATACCAAGTGACTTGTTTGTAAAATGGTATATGTGGTTTAGTTTTAAATTCTTATAATGCTTAAAGGTTGAAGTGAAATATCTTAAATGACTTTAAAGTGCAACCCAAATTATTTTTCATTGTTTAGAACATCATGTAAAGGTAATTAAAATGTTTGTCGATGATGTGTCATCAAATGGAGACATGAAAGATTATTTTTAGGATGTTTCTCTTTTGTTATTAAGCTTAAATAAAATGGGATGTTGAGCCAATTGAAATATTTTTTCTAGGAATAAGAGGTAGGTTTGATTTTTATTCTTCGCACGAGGCTATCTCATGGTATGAAACACCCTTAGAGCTTGACTCCTTAATTTTTACCCTAATATTTGTGTTATTTGGTGCAATTCAATTACATTTTCTCTTTTTGTACCTTTGTATTTTATAAGGACACAATTTTTCTAGTAATATTAGTTTTAGTAAATTAGACATGTCTCGAGCTTTGGTCAGCTACTTAGGAGTTCATGTGAGCCTCTCTTTTTTTAGTGATGGATGACTTAGTGTGGCATAATCTGAGAACATGGATTTTTGGGATGATGCGCTATTGAGAAATTTTTTTATGGAGCCATCTAATACTTTATTTCATAGAGAATACAAAAAAATATATAACTACATATTTTTTTAATATGTTGTATACTCAGGGAAGTATTTGTAAGTATACATGATACCAATCAAGTGTTAAATGATGGAATGAATCGAGTGAGTTCAATCAATTCTTTGAGCTTTGAGATGTAGAGTATGTTCTTTGTACATATTTATAATATATTGACCTACGTGTTTAGGGATTTTGGTTCATCCCACTACTCAGATGTACGTTCTTGCACAAGGGTTTTTTGAAACATTAGTTGGTTTTTTAATGTTTTCATTCCAAATTCATGGACGTGGTGATTTTGGTATGTGGATCATCAAATGTGAATTTAAGGTGAATCCGATCTTACAAACTTTTTATCTTCAATTCAATATATCCCTTCATTCAATGACTAGGAAACTCGAATTCTAGGGAGCATCATGTTAGTTTTTGTAAACATGTCATTCTATGTAAAATGATCATAGTTATGGAATTATTTGTGTTGGGTACATTTTATTCAAATTCCATTGAGGCTTGAATGTTTTGAACTGGGTCGGTGGTTTCTCGTTTTCATGACATTGAAAGGGTGGAATATGAGTTTAACCCTATAGAACATCATTGGTCATGGATGAACTTTTGTGGTTATGTTTGGATGGTGGTTGAAATACTATAGTGTAAATTAATTATGATCAGTTAAATGTTAACGTGTCATAAGGTGAATTAGATCTTCTTTCAAGAGGTTGATTGGTAATGGTTCTAACACTCTTATGGGAATCCACGAGACTATATTAGTGCACTCTTAAGAGTGGTAAAATCTTGTCTGATGTCATGATATTGTACTAAGGGAGCATCTATTATATTCCCCACCAATTTTTGAAAGTTATTGGGATAGTTTTTTATCTCTTTCTATGATTTATGTATGATGTGTGGGTCTTGGTGAGGTATGCTAGTCCAAAATGATACTTTAGATCCCTTGTAGAAAATTAATGTATGGGTTTTTGAATACTTGTTGTTTCTTTTGAAATGACCACCGGGATAATACTTCACTACGCTCAATCATTATTCTTATGTAGATGTTTTGTATTATACCAATGTTAAACTTATATAATTGGGGATGGGATACCAATAAATATTTTCATGGGATCCATTTTGTTGAATTTGGGTTATACAATAAATGTTATCAGGATCATATGTAATTCATTCAAAGTAGTGTTTCCAGTTGACTATAACTTGTCCACGCCATCATTTGTATGGATTTATAGTAGTTTTAAATGGAAAAGTGTTTCTTTTATCTTGAAATATCACATAAAGTCATGTGTGATATTTAATGAGATTTTTTGTGGTAAAACACTTTGGTTCGTTTTTGTAAGGTAATTCTGGATGTGTGGAAAAATCCTTGATTGGAATTTGTCATCTTTCTAACATCAAGGACTAAAATAGGGAGTCCCTTTGGCCAGAATCATAATAATATGACAACATGATCATGTATTTGGCTAATAGAGGTCATGTAATATCCTATTTGATGTTTTATCTTATAAATTGAGTGTTGGATATAGTTTTGATGACCTGAGTGTCGTGAAAATATGTGGCACTTTGAGGTACATTGGGCATTTGGAAATGTGAAATTTCTTTTCGACAATTATTCATGACCCTAATAGGTTGGGTGAAGTCATCATTGTTTTCTGCAAGGATTCATAGGGATTAGATATTCTAAGGTGTACAGGTTGTATGAACCCATGATTTTGAACCAAATGAAATTCCATGGGAATTTGAATTTTGGATATTCATTGATAGGTTGTTTCTAAAATGGATCATCAGAACATAATTATGAGGGTTAGAATGATTTAAGTGGTGTTATTTTTTTTGTGTCATGTCCTGAGATGTTTCTCGTGTGACTCCATGTGTTTTGGAAGTGCCTAACAAAGAAATGAATGTTTTAAATAACATTTTGAGGGCGTAGGGTTTCTATGAAACATTGAAGCCATTTGTTGGTAACCATGTGACTTATTTTTATCTAGGAAGGGGTAGTCACATAGAATGAGAATGTGTATCCAAATTTTTCACCAATCCCACACACTTAGTGGTAGTGTTAGTATCTAAATATTGTTCACTGCATAGTTGGTGAAAAATTCCAAATTTAATGGGATAAGCCATGATGGGTTATGTTGGTGCCTAGTAAAGGGTGCACGATTTCTCAAATGGTTTATAAAACCATGCATTCTAAACCATGGTTGAAGTCCCTATTTTAAAAACAGTTTTATTTCAATCAAAATAAAAAAAAAATGGGGTTAGTGGTGTTCTTCTCCACTTGACATAGTCACACAACACACACACCCCCTTCCCTATGTAGCTCCACGATGCCCTCTGTTGGCCTCCTCCTCTTGTAGTGGTTTATCTAGATTTCATGAGGAATCATGTTCGGGTCATCTAGTTGTGGTCATATATTCCATCTTCTCCCCCTTTATGGTGAATAGTTGGTATCCCTGTCACATTTCGTAGTTCTTCCAAAACCCAAGGGTTTGGATAATTCCATATTTCGGTTATTCTTCCGATATTAGGGCATCTAAATGCTTCCCTAGGTCTCATGGGTTTGTATTCTGGTATTTACCATTGATGGTGGGGAATATGGGCCTGTTTTGGATTTACACCATTGTTTTGGGAAAGGTTCTAAACCCAATGTTTTGTTTCATACCCTTTAAGGGAGAGTCATATGGTGTTTTGAGTCCCTAAAATAGATTATAGTGAGTTTTAATCATCGTTGGTGTTCCTCACACACATATCCTTTGGAATGTGAATATATTTGTCTTCCTTGTGTGTATTCCCTCATGGTGAGGGGACTATGTGATTTGTAATAAAGTATATATGTATATATGTATAATAATGTATCTGTGTATGAGTGTGGGGCGGTTTAGAGTTGTCAACATCGAACCTGACTAGTGCTGAATGTCAGCTTTGTCATCTATATGAGGTTAGATCCCTATCCTTAAATTTATGATTTAAGAATTATTAAATTTATTACCTAAAAATTTGAATTATGAGTCACCTTGGTTGATAGAAAAATAAATGCTAAATGAAATTCTTAAAATTGATAAATTACATGTTGATGAATAATGTTGTGTTTTAATAATAAAATCCCTCCAATGGATGTGTGTGACCTTCAAACCAAAAGGTAGTTATAGCTATTATATCATTCTTATTTTTGGTTTGATATTTCCATATGTCTTCCGACTAGTGTTGATGTATAGTACTTTAATGAATGACCCTTTTTATTTTGTTAAATTATAATACCCACTTGTTATAAATGAAGGCAATGAAATATAGTATTATTAGGAATGTAATACATATTATATCAGTTGTTCCCTTGTGATTTATGTTTAAGTCAATGCCATAAGATAGATTTTTCAGCATGAAGAACCCCTTAATTTTTTTGTTAAATTTCACTTGATTTTATTTGGCCATGAACACCCTTAGGTGTTCCTTTTTACCCCATGTCATGGGATCTGAAACTTGTAATTCATTTGTATATCAAATTGTGAAATAATGGATTAATTAGAGGGGATGAGTGACCATAGACGTTATTGTGTCATTACCAAATTAATTATGAATTGTTGTATTATGGAAATTATCATATTAGTTTCATAATACCTCATCGTGTAGTTGGTTATTAAACATGATATGTTCATTATGATTTTCCCATGTGATATAAATGATTACTAAATCATGTGGTATCTAGATCATGTTATTGGTATTTTTATATCGGAATTGGTCATGTGTGTATTTAAATAGATTTTGAATTGACTTCCCTTGAGTGTTGGGATGATACTATGTTATGTAATGAATTTTATAAGAATTGTAATATCATTATCATGATATTCCCTTGTGATTTAATTTATGGTAAAGACATGCATTAGTTTTGTTTATCCTTGTGATTATTGTAATATTAATTAATCCCACATTAGTACATGAAGGGCCAAGCCATACATGGTTGGAAAATGATTATATCACCATATTCAGGTGTGTTTCATTAAATATTATATTGGTTTTGACCTCGGAATATTATTTTATTTTTTAAAATGATATTATTTTGTATAATTAGTAAATATCCTTAGAGGATACATGATTTTTTTTGGGAATGTCAGGGACATACATAAGATAATATTGAACGTTATACCTTGGGTGATACATGGATCTGACATGGGAGTCCAAGGATGGAATCAATAGTTAAATATAATTAATAAATGGTCAAGAAATGGATCCATTCAATGATTCCATGGAATGTCTCAATGATACTTGACTGTTATGCTAGAGACAAACATGGATTGAAAAAAATAGTTCTAGAGTTTTTGAATTTTATATGTTGAGTGATTCATGGACCTAATTATATGTTTAATTCCATGTATGGACACAAAGTAAAATTATTATATTTTATCGGTGATACTTCATTTTTCCATATAGAAACATCAAATATAGACTCATAGGACAAGAAAATTATAACCAACCAAAAAAGATATTGGGTTACTAAGTTTATTTCATAGAATGAGCTTTTCAGTTGTTGGTTGATATTACACATGGAGTAATACATAAATTCTAAAATATGTATATAATTTAAGGACTCAAGTTTCAAATAATTTAAATGATATTAATGTGGCTTATGACACATCTTCAATCCTATCACATGCTAGGAATTGGTCTATGAATTTATCGAATAGATGGCCCTCTAAAGAATTTTTGGTGCAACCAATTATACAAAGGATTCCGAGCTTGAGCCAGATATCAATACATATAAATTAAATGACTTTAAATGTTTAAATATTGATTAAATGAATCATATGTTGAATGAGTATCTCCATACAAATGATGATTACTTCTTAGTACTTCCATACTTGATATATATCGGCTTCCATTGCTAGTTTTTTATAGAACATGATGGATTAGGATAGACACGGTGGGTGCTACCCTATTGTGATTTATTTATCACACCCAACTCAAGAACCATTAGTACCACTGTATATATACATTTTTGTTACGTTATGGAACTGACTTGTGATATACATCTTGTTTCTAGAGGTTGGGAGAAAAGGACCAAGCTGGATCTCAGGATGCCCATAGAGATCACAAGTGTGGCTTTGTAGCCTTTTGTTTATTCTATAGAAAAATGTAAAAAAAATTTGAATGTTTCTCTATACTATTATATAGAAATAATATGTAATTCATGTATTATGTAATATATCATTTTCCACATTATATATTTAGTTGTTATTAGAATATTATTTCCCTATTATGATTATTTCTTTATACTTCTTCAATTGAGATATTATTTTATCATTTATTTTATCCCCGTGTATGCTGAGTATGAGGGTATAGTCACTCCACTAACTACCTTTACACTCTTTATTCTCATAAAAAACCTTATTCATAAGGGAATTTAAGATTGAGGCAATGGGGTGACCTATTTGACTACTGGTATTATGGTATTTCATGTCGGGATGTTACATATCTTATAATGTCAAGATAGTTTTTAAACATTTGGTGGATGTTTTTGAAGAATTATACATGATGGAGTATTATTAATAATATATTCCTCTTCCTTGGGATTCTGATTTTTTAAAAATCAAAATAATGTTTCTTGTATGGGTGTTTTTGATATACCATAACCTCATTTTCATGTATATGGATTTTCAGGGACCATTATAATACCCAATAAATTTAAAAAGTGTATATTATATTCGATAGCATGTATGACACAAAAAAAAGTAAGAAGGAATATGGCCTATAATGAAATTATAAAATATTTAATATTTTAAATAAATTTAATATTTTATATAGCTTTCAATGAAAGAAATACTAAATTATCTTTCCTCACATGCAACAACGAGGTTCTTCAGTAGCTTTCCTTACACACAAGATTGAGTTTTACTAAACAACAATATATTATTAAAACATTTTTATTTAATAAGATATATCCAATATATTTTTAGTGGTTATTAATATTATTTCATGAATTATGAAAATATATATCCAATTAGATGTTTATAAATTAATTCTTGATATTTTATAGTCATAAGATAAGACAAAACCAAATATGATGAAAACAAATATATATTTTTGTAAAGGAAATTGTTCAACCATTTGATGAAGATGTTAAATCAAAACCTCATTTTCAAAATTTATTAAATTTATTATTTTCAAATAAACAACTTTTTTATACCATTACATAAAAATTTTCTAAGGGTGATTTTTTAATTTTTATGAGAAGTTTTAGTCTTTCATGATTAGTTAAAAATACTAAATTTTAGAAACATTTTAAATTGGATTTAATATTTAATTAGAAAAATGATAAATAAATTTATCTAATTTAGGTTATTTGGATCAATTTCTCTTTGAAATTTTATTAAAAACAATGTATGCATTTATCATTTTTACATTAAAAACCATCTCTAGAAATCTGTCTTCGAGATTTATTTTAAATTAATTTCTACCAGTTATGTTGTTGTAAATTAGAAAAAAGTATTTCATATTTTGAAAAATAATATTTTATAATAATTAATATGTTCCACATAGTTTTTAACAAAAATATTATTGAATGTGGTTAAAATTAATTACAACGTTTAAGAGAATAAATAGTTCATCAAAGGGATGAACCTTAAACCTAAGGGTATGAATGAGAATAAAAATTCTCCAAAATCCATTTGATGATGTTATCATGATGAAATTAAAGTTTTATATTATTTTTTTCATTATTTAATCCACTTTACTTGGGAGAAATATTGGTGGAATTCCGTTTTAAAAAATTTATAATAATTCCACTCCTCATCCACTATAAAAAGGAATTCAACCCTCCCATAAATTTAGACATCTAAAAAACATTTTCTTGCCCAAAATATACTAAAATGAGCTCCTAAAATCTCTCCCATGAATCTATAATCCTTACATTGTGATGAAATCATAGCGGGGAAGTATTTTTTTGTACTAAAAAGAGTTACTCGAAAACAAGGTAACATTCTGCAAGAATCATTTTCTTTTTATTTCATTCTCAAAAAATTAAATTCATCATAATAAATGATTATATAATAATATAACTATATTAAATATACTTATATTTGGTTATTAAAATATTTATACCTACACTATCACACTCATCAATAAAATATGATATGCAATCATCATTCATGTGTACGGTAGACTACTGCCACACGAACCGATGTCATTCTCTTTTCTATTTACCACCATTCATGTAAAGACCCATAATTTCCATGTTTTTTTAAATAAATGAGAATTATATGAGTCGGAAAAAATTGACAGCATGTGATTCCAAGGCCTGGAGTGCCCTTAATGAATTTCTAAACATTTGTTCATGTACGTTCAGTAAACGTGCGAGCTCATTTTTCTAACGTATGAACCGGTGCTCAGATTTGAAATCTGAGTGCACCGTTGAACTCGAAGCGCTGTTATTATCTTAAGGAGACTTTTACCTCGGCGGTAGTTGGTCTAGGCTGAAATTTAATTATTGGGGTTTTTTTGTGGAAATAATAAAGTAAAATAAGTACGTATTTTATTTTATTTGTTTTAACCACTCAATGTGAACGTTGAGAAGTGGGGACCACTGGACCTTAACCTCTTCTGAGATGTTATGGTGGTGGGGACCACTTGAGCCTAACCTCCCATGAGAGGTTATGGTGGTGTGGACCACCCAAGGCCTAAACCCCTTGAACTCCCCTCTTAATGTGGGAGAAAACTCTCAACTTCCTCATTAATGTGGAGGGGCAAATTGAGATTCTTTCAAACATAATTGTGCCAACTAATAAAACAATTAATTATGCAAAAATATGTGATTAATTATCCCAATTTGAATTATTCCATCATATTTCATAATATTGGATAATTCATTTTTTGTTTAATTGGGGGAAACTATTGTCAAAAGGGACTGCTCTTGGAGAAAGCTCACCAATGAAGAACTTCTTCTCTGAACGAAGAACGCCCACCTCCACCTCAACATCAACCTTCTTCCTCGAGACATCCTCCAATGGTGGACATCTCCAAAAAAAATAATCATCTCCATCGAAGAATGTTAATCCGAAAAATAAACATGGGATCAGAGGCGTGTGATGGGCACAACGAACGCCGACTATGACTTCTCGCTTCGAAGTCAACAATAAAACAACCCAAGGTAGGGGTTTATTTGTGTGTGAATATTTTTTCGAATATTCTTATCTTGGTTTATTTTGGGGTTTGGGAATGAAAAATTGCAGGAGGATAGGATTTGACATTAATGTTCATGTTCTTGATGATTCATATGTCAGAACCCTAACATGGATGGTACATGCCAAACAAACATGACTCAACCACTCTGAAAATCTTTTGGTGTTCTTTGCGATGGAGGAGGATGGAAACCATCCATGGTTGGGGAATGAGAACAGCAGCTGACACCACCTCCAGCCACAACAAAGGCAACAACGCCTCCCCACGGCCCGACCACCGCACCGCGGCTGGACTACTGCCCTGCGGCCAGACCGTTGCCATGCTGCCAGACCACCATCCCCAGCTGAGCCACCCTACGGCCTCACGCAATCACGACCCCCTCTCTGGCACCTCACGTCATAACAGGCTGGACCTAGCAGGTCAAGATGCCAAGCGGGTCCAGTCGGGTAAACCTGAACTTGGTCGGCCTAGGATGGGTCGGTTCGAGTCAGTCCAGCTGGGTCAGACCGGACACGGGCCCACTATGACCCAATTACTTTCTTTTGGCCATAACATTGGCACTGGATGTCCCTTTGACGAACCGTCAGCAGTGCTAGAAATATTGGAGAGAGATGGTCCCTTTGTGTACAACCCACTGGATTTTTTAATTAATATGGGGAATTCCTAGGTTGGATCGAGCATGAATTCAACCGGGACCCCAGGAATAAAATGATAATAGCACACAGATCGGGCGTCCGATTGACGCGACGTCTATTGTGTTGAAACCCCTCTGACTTGTAAGACTATTGAAATACTTCTACATGTGACTTCATGGAAGTTAGAGTATTGACAGTATCATGTGGAGAAGATCCTCTCAGAGACAAGAGAGCATATTGCGGGAACCCGGTGGCTGGCAGAGACTTAATGACTGCTGACTATTTCGACTCGGAGTGACTTGATAGGCCAAGTTGGGAGCTCCTTGGTGACGTGGAAGACCCATGGTGGGGTGCGCCTAGGTAACGGGGTAGACCCACAGTACTAGACATGAGGAGTACCTTAGTATGCCATGAGGGGGAGGGGCGTGGTGACACGGTAGAACCACATTGGGGAGAACCTTGGTGACACGGCAGACCCACAGTACATGACAAGAGGAGTACCTTAGGAGTCCAAGGTTAGTGGGAAGTGCCTCTGTGTGATATGGCATTCCCATTGTACTCGATAGAGGAAGAGTTCCCCAGCAACAGAGGTGTTAAACATTGTGACGAGGAATGTTACTTGAAACTACACCTAGAATAAATCCTGGTGTGAGCTGAGTGAGTACCTCTGTGCTTTTCCTCATGATTGAGATTAATTACATGATAACTTAGGTATATGTATGGGCATATAACTATGTAAAGTTATCTATTGATTTCATACTTTGTGAATTATCCTTGATGGATTTTGTGAGAACTGTAGGGTCTCAATATCCCTACTGAGTATCAATATACTCACCCCTATACGGTATATGCCCACACCTTGTTGTGTTGGATGTAGACGACGAACAGTGCTGACTTTGGCTGAGAGTACCAGGACAGGACAGTACTTGGAGGGCTCCCATATGGCGTGTCAATACGTAGAGGAGACTGGTGGATGTATAGTGCTAAGGTTTTCATCTTTCCCTACCCATAAGGTAGGAACCTCATAGGATGATCCAGTAGATGTCTTTTCTCTTTCTTCAGTTGTATTGTATTTCAATTGTAATTGAACATTTACTATTGGGATTGTATTCAGTCCCCCTTTTTTACTTTCAACACTCTTTTGGTTATACAGTTTTTCTTGTGTTCGTATATTATTGTGTGCTTGGTTACATGAGATTGTATGTTTTAGAAGTAATGTATTCCCTATTTTAGGGAAAACTCTTTTTGGTGCTAGTTACCATCATCTGGTCTATAATGGGTGGGCTTGGGGTAGTCACAACACGGGCCTCGAGGGATGGGTCGTGAAAAATTGTTATCATAGGAGTCGGTTCTACCAACTAACTATGACTATGATATTTTCTATGAAGAAATAATGTTAAGGATAATGAGTGCGGTTTTCAGTTCAGGGATTCCAGTGTGGGTGCAGCGGCTGAAGTATCCATACACCAGGACCCTGACATCTGATTTCCGACTCAATGGACGAAAACATTGAATGTGTGTCTGTTTCCAAGAGTTTTCTTTGTTATATGTTATGTCACCTTACCAAGTATAACATATTAACTGTGGAAAACTTGTTTCTTTTTAGGATGCCTCCACATAAACAACCATCTAGGGTTCATAGAGTTGTACACACTAATAACCCATCAATCAATGTGACCTCGGTGTAGGGCCCTTTTCTAGTAGAGTCACTAGTGTAGGCACCTATGGTACCATTACCTGTTGGGCCACAGATGACCCCAGCCACATCAGTAGAGATTGCACGCTACTTGAGTAAATTGTACGAGTTCCAGTGCCAGAGGCCACCCAAGTTCAGGGGAGAGACAGACCCACAGGCAACTGAGGTTTGGATAGAGGCTATGGTGAGAGTCTTCCAACTAGTAGGGACACCTGCCAATCTCAAGGTTATTCTTGCTGCCAACCATTTACAGGTAGTGGAAGGAAGATAGTGGAGCATGATTATCCATGTTCACGATGAGGTGATTCTTCTATGGGAAGACTTCTAGAGACTTTTTCGGGATGATTTTGTCCCATCGACTCTTCACATAGTGCATATACAAGAGCTTCTTCATCTACAGCAGTGCAGCATGACTGTAGCTCAATACATAGCGAGGTTCACTGACCTCTAACTCTATTCCACAAATATGGTTCATGACCAATTTTTCTAGGCCCGTACCATTGAACAAGGACTCAGGCCGGAGATCATGGCTTCGATGATCTCACTCTGCATCCCGACGCAGGTGGGGGTGTTAGAGAAAGCCCTCATAGTGGAGAGTTTCTTTGCTGAGTAGTCACCAGCAGCAAGACCCAACTCCAGTCATCACGTGGCAGAGTCTTCTATAGCAGATAGAAAACATATGTCAAATAGGTCCAAGAGTACCAGACATATAGGTGGATGACTGAATGATTCACGATCAGTTGTGCGGGCACCTGAGGCAGAGTTAATTATACTAGGAGCGGAAAGTGTTACACTAGAGGCAGGAAGGGTCACCTAATTTGTGATTGTCTGACTCGTCGTACTGATGATCAGAAGATGGTTGTAGGACCACCCAGACAGAGACAAAGGTTTGATAGAGGAGGTCTATAAGAAGCAGACACACATGGAAGGGGAGCTGGTCGTGCAGTTGGCGGTTCGCGATGTTTTGAGAAGTTACCACCACCACCACCAGGAGGTCCACCCCTACTACAAGGAGTTCAAGGATCGGGGAGAGAATAGATCCAGGTAGATGGGGCTTACGATCATAGAACTCTAGAGATGATACGAGGTATTATATATGTCTACTCCACCTTAGATGTAGTACTTATAGGCACAGGTTCCAGTCATTCTTTTATTGACAATACCCTTGTTTGGATCTCGGAGATTCTGATGAAGATATTGGCTCAATTCATACGGCTGGAGACTCCTACGGGCATAGATTTGATGATTACGCATTATTGAAGGAAGTGCGAGCTTACTCTAGGAGGTGAGAACATCGACTGGGATCTCCTATTAGCAGCGTTGAGGCCTTACGTCATCATCTTGAGTATGGACTGGTTATCTACAGTCCATGCTTAGATAGACTGTATTAGGCACAAAGTGTGTTATGTCCACCGGGATGGGACAGTACATGGATGCTTTCCCTGATGATGTCCCAGGTCATCTTCCTTGCAGAGAAGTGGACTATTACATTGGCTTGTAACCCAGGACGACACCAATATCTACACCAGTATATCGAATGTCTCTTGCGGAGCTTCCTGAGCTGCAGGTATAACTAGAGGACTTGTAGGGGAAGGGATTCATTCAGCCCACTGTTTCACCTTCGTCAGTCCTGATTTTGTTCACCAAGATGGTGGCTGAAGCTTGAGACCTCATGTCGACTATAGGCACCTGAACCAGGTGACTGTGAAGCGCAAGTACCCACTCCTGAGGATTGACGACCTCTTTGATCAGCTGAAGGGAGCACAATGGTATTTGAAGATAGACCTCATATCAGGCTATCACTAGCTCATAGTATGAGATGATAATGTGTAGAAGACAAACTTTAGGTGTCTGTACGACCATTATGAGTTCTCTGTTATTCCATTTGGTGTGACCAATGCTCCGGTAGTGTTCATGGGACTCATGAATATGATCTTTCATCTATACTGTGATCACTTTGTATTAGTCTTCATCGATGACATTCTGATTTACTCGACTAATGGGGAGGAGCTTTCCTATCATTTACTGGTAGTACTAGACACACTACGAGAGAACCAGCTTTATGGTATGCTCTCGAAGTGCCAGTTCTAGATCTGATAGGTTCACTTTCTGGGACATGTCATATCGGAGGCTGGAGTTTCATTGGATCCAGTGAAGATTTAGGCGGTACTTTCTTGGGAGACACCCATGAGTCTGAAGAAGGTATGGAGTTTCTTGGGTTTGGTTGGATATTATAGGAGGTTTGTGCCAGATTTCTCCAGAATTGAAGCACCACTATCTACCTTGACAAAGAAGGGGTAACCCTTCATTTGATCGGAGAAATTCCAGCCATGTTTTCAGAAGCTGAGGTAGAGGTTGACTAGTGCCCCCATCTTGAGGCTTCTAGAGGAGGGCGTAGGGTATGTAGTTTACTGCGAAGCATCCGGAACTGGTCATGGATGTGTCCTGATGCAGGAGCGAGTAGTGATTGCATATGGTTCTCGACATCTAAGACATCATGAGAATAACTACTCTACTCAAGACCTGAACATAGTAATAGTGATCTTCACCTGGATGATGTGGAAACTCTATCTAATGGGTGAGAATTTTACAGTGTTCTTTATTCACAAGATTCTCAGATATATCTTCTCTCAGAAGTACTAAACCTGAGATAGAGACATTGGATTGAGTTCCTCTAGGACTATGACTTCGAGATAGTCTATACTCCTAGGAATGGGAAATTTGTAGAAGATGCACTCAGGAGGAGGTTTGTTATCCAGCTACTAGGTGAGGTGACATAGCAGCAAGCTACTTTACAGATATCCTTTGTGGATAGAGATGGAGAAGATTTCATTTAGTCTCTTATAGTCACTCCCCAACTTCTTCAGAGATTCAGGGAGGCACAGCTTGGGGACACTGACAGTGGTGCACGACGTGCCCAGATATCCACAAGATAGTCACCTGATGGATTTTTTGATGGTGGGTAGCACATCATCCTATTCAGAGGAAGTACCATGGTAGTAGTGTCACTTTAGTTAGAAGTGTTGAGGGAGTTCCAAACATCCTCTCTAGTGATACATCCTGAAGTGGCGAAGATGTTCCAGGATCTCAGAGGATAACACTGGTGGCTGAGAATGAAGAAAGAAGTTATAGAGTTTGTCTATCGGTGCCTCAATTTTCAGCAAATGAAGGGAGTGAATTAGGTACCAGAAGGCTTGGTTTAGACTTTGGGGGTCCCAATGTCGAAGTGGGATGGGATATCCATGGAATTCATGACCGGACTTCAACGTACATCTAGAGGTCATGACTTTATTTGGCTGATCGTCGACCGACTCAACAAGTTGGACCACATCCTACCGATTAGAGAGAAGGGTCTAGTAGAGATCTTGGGACACCTCTAGTAGTAGGAGATTTTGCGGCCTCATGGAGTACCCATGACTATTTTCTCTGATCGTGATGCACATTTTACATCCTAGATATGGATGGGGTTGTAGGAGGCTTTCAGGACGCAGCTTCGTTTGTCCACCGCCTTCCATCCTCTGATGGATGGCCAGCCTGAGCGGACCATTTATACCCTCGAGGACATTCTACATGCTTGTGTCCTCGATTTTAGTCACAGATGGTAGAATCACTTGTCATTGGTGGAGTTTTCATACAACAAAATTTATCAATCCACCATTGGGATGGAACCTTTCGTGGCCTTGTATGGGCGACCTTGTAGATCACCTTTGTGTCGGACTGACCTATAGAATTCAGCACTACTGGGACCAGAGATGGTACGAGCTACCACAAAGAAGGTGCAGATCATCCAAGAGTAGATGAAGACTACACAGAGAAGGAATAATTCTTATTCCAAGAAGAGAAAAAGACCTATGGAGTTGGAGGAAGGTGACCGCATCTTTCTATGTGTCTCACATTAACAAGTTTTATAGAGATTTGTCCAAAGCATCATGTTATCTCATATTTTCATCGGACCTTTTTAGGTCATCAATAGAGTTGGTGAGGTGGATTCCCGCTTATCTCTTTGACCTCAGTTGCACCAGGTGCACGACATCTTCCATATATCCCAGCTAAGGATATACGTTTATGACCCTTATCACATTATCGACCATGGCGAGATGAATGTCGGTGATGGGGAAACTTTTATGATGGCTCTGTAGATATTGACGATCGACAGGAGAGGTTCTTTCATGGATGGTCGATACCTCTGGTGAAAAATTTCTAGTAGCACGAGAACCCGTAAGAGAGCAAATAGAGACCTATTTTTTACCCATTGATACTTTGGAATATTTCCACATATAATTGTAGAGATAGTCCTGAAGATGGAATGCAATTCCGAGGCCCGTTGTGCCCAGAATAAAGTTTATAAAAATATTATGTTTTTTTATAATATGCAGATGGAAGGGTAGTGTTTCTCCTAAAATAAAGCTCAGATTGGAAATCGGATGGCACTTTTGGGTCTGGAGTGTGTCGTTTACCCTAGGAGGGGTGTAAAAGTTGTGAATGCAGGCCTTCTATGAGAGATGTCACCTAGGGGAAAATCGTCATTTTAATATAATGGCTTAGTTATTTTTATCCCTAATGTTCTTTTCAAAAAAAATTCGCACGAATCCTCGGAATGGAAATATAAGACTTCTGTTCTGTTTAAAAAGGGGTGTTTTTTCCTAGAAGTGATATAAAATAAGCAGGCGCAGAGGTTTTTGAATCCTCGCCCGTCGACAGAGTGTCAGAGAGTATAAATTCACTTAAGGGGTGGATTTAAGGGAAAGCCATAAATTTTCCCTTCTCTCTCTCTCTCTTTTGTTTTTCGGAATTCTTCTCCGTTCTTCACCGGATTGAGGATTGATCTCCAACGGAACTTTGGCAGATCGAAGTGGGGGTGTCTTGGAAGCGCCACCAACGACACACAGCCGATTCGAGGTAGGATTTCTGATTAATTTTCGTACCTTCATCCACTTTATAGTTTTCGTCAAATCTGTTGTTTAAATACAAAAGACATTGAATTGGGACAATGTCCGAACAGACACAGCCATCGTCCGAGCCCCATTCTACATTCCATTCTTGAGCGTTCTTCATCCAAAATTTCGAACGCACCAAAACCACGACGGATAGATGAGTGCGGGGCAGTGCTGTGATGATTTGGCCCTGAGGATTCTGAATCCGGTTTTGGATAATTTTTCTGACCTCTAGAGTGGTCATGGGGACTGGCTAAAGGTCTGGCTTCAGCAAGTAGAGATGACCGGAGGTTGAGCCGGAGGTGCGGTCGGAGCAGCAGGCTCGGGCGCAGCCAGTGCGGTGCGGCGGCATTCGGTGGAGGATCCAAGCAAGTCGACTGGAGATGTGGGCGGCAGTGTTGGTGAGTTTGGGAGGAGGTCAAGTCGTGGCTCCGAAGGGCATCAGTTGAGTAGAAGGCGCGGTGTGGTGAACCCCATCGGCAGAGCGTGGAGGCCCGAGCGGCTATGATGTTCGTTTGGCCGGCGTACGGCTGTGCGTTCAACGGATGAGGTGGCCGCCGCGGAGCGGCAGAGTGGGGGAGCCAGGCAGTGTCGTGGGTAGTCAGGGTCATGGAGGTGCACTCTGCAGGACGACGGTGAGAGGGCATCACCCTTGGGCTATCTCGCTCAGGAGGAACCTTGAGGCGATGACCTAGGGGGTTCATTGTCGACAAGGACTCGCACATTGCGGGTCCTACTAGGTGACGAAGACTAGCGAAATGGACAGTTTTCTTGAAGAATTATACCCGAGGGGGTCCAGTGATGCTAGAGCGGGCCGTAGAGAGTAGGTTCGAACCTGCAGCTGGGCCGTTGGCCGGCGTTTCGGACCGGGCCGGCCGGGGTGAACTGGCTCAGTTGGGCCCCCTTGCGTTCGGGGGGTCGTAACCTCGAAACAGAACATCCGTTTGATGTGCCATCTGTGGTTGTGGGTTCATGTTAGGAAAACAGAATTATTGATGAAGCATTCATGGATTTTGAGTTCTGCACCTGAAGACAGGTGACCTATAACACCTTAATTTTATAAAATTAAATTATTATTAAATTTGTGATAGAAGTGGTTCATGAGAAAGACATATGTTTGGCATGTCGTCAGAGGAACTATGACCCTGGATATGGGAAGGTCCTTCCAATGTTGGTTCAGAACCCCTACGGTTTGGTTTTTTTGCTCGGTGGCACAAAATGATTAATGTGAATAATTAATTAAATACTCTTGCGTCGGACCTAACTCTTGCTTGGGATGTTCAATTAATTCTCCGTTAGCAGAAGCGTGACCCCAGTCCTCGTAGAGACATTTTGTGATGCTTCACGAAGCGTTCAGGTTAGAGATAAGGTGTGGGTCCCACATGGCCGAGTTCACACGTTTTATCGTGAAACATAACGTTTCTGCCCGACATCCATTTTGGGTGTGCGAGCACTCGTTTCTGTGTTTTTTTAGGGGATTGAAACAACGCAATCCGCGAGCCAAGTTTTGGGCCCTAGGCGTGGGCCCCATGAGGCATCTTTCGGACTCATGCTGTGTTTGATGGCATATGCTTCATAAACCCATTTAGGGAAAATGAATATCCTATGCCTTGTGGTTTTCAGCATGTAACAAAATGGTATCATCTGCATGGCGTGTTTTGGGGTCGAGTGGTTGGCCCCATAGGGCATCGTTTGCATAATGCGGGGAGTTGGAGCCTCTGCATCCAGTGACCTTTTTAGTCTCCATCAGCATCGTTGTGACCCTGACAGCGAGACAAATCTGACCAGGGTGGTTTCTGGCATTGAATCTGGAGTTGAGGCGTGGGCCCCATGAGCTGTCTTTTAAGCTGTGTGCAGCATATTGTGAATTTTTCATCAGGCGTCCATTTGGAGCATACGGATAGTCGTTTTGTAGTGTTTTTCTGAGAGCATCATGATGGCGCAGTTTTCCCAACCTTTTATGGGACCATGGTGCTGGCCACATGAGATGTCGTGTGGGCTTAAAGCGACATTGAATAAAATTTTATTCGGGACCCCATTTTTATCAAGTAAGTAGTCTATCTCGCGTGTTATTCTGCAAGGATTACAATGGGGTAATCTGTTTGGGAAAGCGAAGCCTCTTTAATGATATTTTTAAATGTGGAAACATGAAAGGTCATTAGTCATAGGTTCCTTTGACGCACTCTAAACCTACCCACGGTAGCGGTGTTAGTGACACATAGTGATGGAACGAACAATGCTGAGTTATCAGACCAGTTCCATGTTTACCCTCCAGCAGGGATGGGTAGTGGGTTACCTGTTCACCTTAGGGTTTACCCTCTAGCTGGGCTATGCAGTTGGTTACCCGTTCACCTTAGGGTTTACCTTCCAGCTAGTTTGGGCAGTTGGTTACCGATTGTCTTTAGGGTTTACCCTCCAACGGGGCTGGGTAGTGGGTTACCCGTTGACCTCTTGGGGTTTACCCTCTAGAGGGGATGGGCAGTGGGTTACCCGTTCACCTCTGGGGGTTTACCCTCAAGCTGGGCTAGGCAGTGGGTTACCCAATGACTTCTTTCAGACTCACCCCTTTCTATGAGGCTAGTATGTGACTTTCTCCATGATTACCAGAGAAGGATCTTTGGTTGCACGGTTCAGTGATGAGGCAGATTTGGCGTGTTGGAATGTTGGGAATCAGTGTTGGATATCCATAGAACTGTTGGCAATATTTCTTGTATTGAGCATGGAGATAGTGATCCCCTTACACACTCGTTCAGGATTCTCATTGAGCATATATATACACCCTACTCTTGTTCCCACTCCTTGAGTGAAATTACTCTCCTTCTAGGAGGGGAAAAGACGCTCGGGGTATGCCACATCCATCTAAGTTTAATTTCTTATTAAAACCATTTTTTTGGAAAAATGGGGAACCAGAGATCAGAAAAAGTTACCACTATGTGATGAAAGATCTCAAAAACTGGTTAAACACAAGACTAATGTTACTTGACCCATCTATTCTATAAATCTCCCAGTGCAGCAAACTAACCTGTATACTTGGATCTTCTCTAATAAGCTCTTCAAGATGGGATTTCACCCTTTCTATTGTCTGAATAAATTCCTCTAAGTTTATTTTTCTCTAGTTAAATCCTCGGGCAAGAATTCTGTCTTTCTTATCTATCAAGACTTCTCTCTCCTTTGTAGCATCATCTTTCAACCTTCATTCATAAATACGCTTGAGTTATTCTTCTGAGACATTGGGTCGTATGTATTTCTCATGCATGTCATCCTTGTAGTGATGAATTAGTTTCATGAACTCCCCATCTTCTCTGGTGTATTCCATGGGCTTTCCATGTCTAGCTCTTATTGGTTGGACGATCCTGCTTCATTTATCATCATGAAGAACTGCACTCTCTCTTTTCTCCTCTCACATTGTTCTTTTTTTGTCCACTTCTCACTATTTTAGTATCATTTTTGTTGAACCCTAGAGTATATAGGGAAACCTACTGAGTATCGTTATACTCAACCTTGCTAGGGATTGGCCCGCAATTGGTGTGCCCTTTCAGACTATGGACAGGTCGATCATGACTACGGAGGAGCGTAGAGGACACAAGAGAATCGGCTGCGTTCAGTGGTCATAGGAGGATTTCCTAGGGTGAGACTGACCAGCTGTTTACATTTGTTTACTTGTCACCAAGATTTGGTACCATTATTGTTTGGTGCGTGTATTTCCCTTTTACTGTTCAGTTTACTTGTCAGTACTTTTTAGCACTATACTTGTTCTATTTAAAAGCTGATGCATGACTGTGGTTGGGTTATAATTTTTTTATATTGTTTATCTTTTTTACTCTACACTTCTTCATTGAGTGGGCTATGTGTGTGAGTACAGGTACTTAGGCTAAGGCCTCCCCGAGATCGTTAGGCCTTTGGTGCTTATCGCTAGCCCCTGGACTATGGAGGTGGGCCTGGGGTAGTTGCGGCTCGAGACCGGTAGGGTCGGGTCATGAAAAAGTGGTATCAAAGGTGGTTCTCTCCTTGGAGAGTTGTTTGGACGTCCCTAAAAAGGAATTGGTTGAGTTTTGGTGAAATAGTGTCAATGTGTATCGAGAGAAGCTCACAGGCCAGGGAGTCCAGTGATGGTGCAGCGGTTGACGTATCCATTCATAAGGACACGGTTGTTAACTCATCACACTCACACACTTATTGCAAGGAATATGGTTAATGCATTATATTGGATTGAGTCTTTTACTGTCCTTCTTGAGTCATCTCCACATCATTGCTTTTGTATATATGCTCATTTGATTGCGGTACTCCTTGATCAGATTCAGGATGTCTCTGCGATGATAGCTAGCCTGGTCACTAGATATGGTTTGTGACAACGACTCCGTGAGAGACGACTTAGTTCAATATCAATAATAAGATTACCCTTTCTCATGTAGGGTAGGAAGTAGCAGCTCCACCTGTGGAGTAGCAGATAGTACCGGCAATGAAGTCCAATAATGAGCGTTTCATTGGTCGCGCTATGCAAGTTCCAGCAATAGAGACAGTTGAGGATCCACGATGGTCCATGTCCTTAGATAGTGAAGGGTTGGCTAGAGTCAGTGGTCCACCTCTTCAGGCTTTTTTGGACACTTAAAAGTTAAATGGTGGCTTTGACATCAAGTCTTGTTTCCACTAAGCAGTTTGGCGTTAGTAGATCCCCAGTTACTCAGATGCATGATGAGTTGGTACTCTCGTGGGATGACTTCTAGAAATTGTTTTCTGATGAGTAATACCCCTCCTACTTACGCTTTACACGGATATAGGAGCTTCTGGGGCTTCAGTGTGGTGTGATGGTTGTGTCTGAGTACACGACTAGGTTCACAGACCTTACTTGGTACTCTTTGGACGTGGTCCTTAAAGACAACTTCCAAGCACAAAAGTTTGAGTGAGATCTTTGTAGAGGAGATTCGTGCTAGCGTAGTTCCCTTGTGCATCCTCACCCATCTCAGGGTGCTGGAGCAGGCACTAGTTGCAAAGAAAATTATGTTAGAGGGATGTCAATTGGAAGGGCCTTGATGTCGGGGGTCTCCCCTTGAGGAAACTCGGGCACATGTTGGGAGGCAACATAGAGCACTGAGATGGCCCAGTGAGGACTAGTGCTATGGTTGTGATGTGCTGGTCACATGGCATGAGACTACTCTACCAAATGTTCTGAGTTTTCCAGATTGTTGGTAGATGCACCACCACGATAAAAGCAATGTCGTGATTAGAGAACTCCCAGGTGAGGACAGGATGGTCCCCAGGGAGGCGGTGTTGGAAGAAAAGTAGGAAGAACTATTGTTGTCAGACAACGTTCGATTTCATTCCACCACCACTAGGCAGACCATGTCAAGCTCAGGGAGTTGACGTATGGGATATAGGCAGCAATGTTCTATGGATGTCTACAATCCTGCAACACATGACAGTGTAAGTGCTACGCTCTATTACTTTTTCAAATTTTTTCAGTAGAACTTGTTAGACACTAAATGAGGAAATCTTTTCATATTACTCCTTGTTCGAGGGGTTACCGAGGGTGACATAGGGCGTCAGTGTAACCATGTGCTGGCATTGTCCGATGTAGCATTGAATGCATTGGAATGAGGTGTTCTTCCCCCACCGAGACATGTTTTGGTGATGCGATCAAAACCATGAGGGAGAGTCAGTACACCCAAAGGCGGATGGTATTGAGGTGTGGTGGATGAGTCCCTATGGCATGTGAATTCATGGCGGGGTTGTGCGGTGGAGCTTCAGAGCAGGTCCTGGATTTTCCAATGGGGATTAACCTCTTGAGCCCCTTTTGCTTGAGGTGACACAAGTGGGGTTGGCAGAGTTCCTGTTTTGGGGATTACTTTCCTTCCAAGAGGGGAAAATATACATGTGGTATGAAAAATGCTTTTTGTGTTTAGCCTCTAGTGTTTGGATGAGTTTTCCCACCTACCCTGTTTGTTGGTACCTTGTGTGCTCAACGTCAATATTGATACTGTTATCAAGTATATGTCAAGGTGATGAAAAACCCATAAACAGAACTACATTCTTCACTATGTGGTGCTGGTGGTGGTGGTCCTTGAACTGATAATGTGGAGACACTATCTTCGGGGAGGGCAATTTTTGGTTTTCTCAGACCACTTGTGTCTCAGGTGCACCCTCACCCAGAGAGACTTGAACCTATGGAAATGGTTCTGGTTGAAATTTATGTAGGACTATGACTTTGAGGCAGTATATGTTCCGAAAAATGGCTATGTTGGAGCAGGTCCACATAGAAAAAAGACCCAAACACTTCAGGCTTGGGATGTTTCGTAGTATTTAGCATCCCTATGGCATGCCTTGGTGGAGCAGGAGGGAACGAATTCCCTACATTTGATGGTGTTGAATCTTTTGACCCTTGAGCGTGTGAGAGAGTCGTAGCTGGGTAAAGTCGAAAGCTAGGTACTACGTGATCATATATCCACAGATGACACTCCTGATTTGTATTTTGTTGGAGGGAATCATGAGATCCTATTCTAGGAAAAAACAGTGATCTCAATCATGACATGGAAAGTAGATGTTCGGCCAGGTAAGTCCCCCCGAGTTTCCTTAGGTTTTTCGAGAATCGTACAAGCATTTGAGAGGCTACCTACAATCTTTCCCTACTCTCCTAATAGTCGGAGTGGGAAAACGACGTCTTCCACATGTCACATCTGATGAGGTGTGTGTGTGTTCTAACACATTTCATCTAATGTAACAAAAATTTTGAGTATGAAACATCCCTTGGTTTGTGTTTTATGCCATCATGGTGTTGTGTATGTTTTCTTGGGAGTGGGAGAGCAAGGTTCCGGCTTTGTATCCTAAGTTGTTTTTACAAGATTTTCTTTTCGGGGGTGAATATCTTGAAATAGGGAATGATTTACAGACCCATTTTTTACTGTGTAATACTTTTTAGTGTTTCCACATATAATTTCAGAGCTAGGCGCGAAGACGACATGCGATTCTGAGTCCTGGTGTGCCCAAAATAAATTTTATAAAAATATTATGTGTTTTCATACTATGAACATGGCGGGGTAGTGTTTATCCTAAACGGTAAACCGGATTGAAAATATGAGGGCACGGTTGCATACGGAGCGTGCCGTTTACACAAGGCAAGGAGTAAAAGTTGCAAACGCGGGCCTGCTGTCAGAGATGTCACCCGGGGGAAAAATTATTATTTTAAAATAATGACATAGTTATTTTTATCACCGACGTTCTTTTCGAATAACATTCGAACAAAGCCTCAGAATGGAAATACTTGAAAAATGTTGAGTTCGAACTAGGTTTTTTTTGTATGCATGATATAAAATAATCGGGCATGGAGGTTTCAGAATCCACGCCTATCGGTAGAGTGTCAGTGAGTATAAATTCACAAAAGGGGTGGATTTAGGGGAAAACCATAAATTTTTACTTCTCTCTCTCTCTATCTCTCTCTATTTCTCTCCCTCTTGTTCTTTGACGTTATTCGCCGTTCTTTGTCGGATCGAGGACCAATATCCACCAGAAAATTGGTAGATCGAAGTGGGGGCGCCGTGGACGCGCCACCAACGATGCACGACTGATTCGAGGTAGGATTTCTGATTAATTTTCACACCTTCATCAAAATCATGAGTTTTCATCAAATCTGTTGTTTAAATTATATAGTCTTTGAATTGGGACAATGGCCGAATAATCACGACCATCGTCTGAGCCCCATTCTACATTCCTTTATTGAGCATTCTTCATCCAAAATTTCAGAAGCACCAAAACCGTGACGGATTGACGAGCGAGGGGTGGCGCTGTGATGATCTGGCCCCGAGGATTCAGAATCCAGTTTGGGATAATTTTTCCCACCACCAAAGATTTCAGGGGGACTGGATAAAGGTCTGGTTCAGGCAAGGGGTAGCGGCTAGAGGCTGAGTCGGAGGTGCAACCGAAGCAGCAGGCTCATGTGCGGCCGGTGCGGTGCGGCGACATTCAGTGGAGGAGCCGAGAAGGTCGGTGGGGAGGCGGACGATGGTGTTGTAGATTCTGGGTGGAAGTAATGCCACGACTCCAGAGGGTGTCGGTCGAGATGTCGGCACGGTGTCGCGAACCCCGACGGCAGTGTGGGGAGGTCTGGGTGGCCGCAGCGTTCGGCGGGCCGGTATGTGGCGGTGCGTTATGTGGATGAGGCGACCACAACGGAGTGGCGGAGCGGGGGGACGAAGGCGACGCTACTGGTATCAGGTGCCACAACGGTGTGCTCCACATGATGGCAGAGAGAGGGTGTCACCCTTGGGCAGTCACACTTGGTAGGAACCTTGTGGCGTTGACCTTAGGGTTAAACTGTGGATAAGGACCCATGCTTTGCGGGTCCTGTTGGGCGACAAAGTCCGACCAAATGGTCGGTCGACATGAAGAACTGGAACCGAGGAGGTATAGTGTTGCTAGAGCGGGCCACTGCCAGTGGTCTATGGAGAGTCAGCCTGAACCCACAGCTAGGCCGCAGGCCAGTGGTTCGGATCGGGCCGGCTGGGGTGAACCGGCCCGGTTGGGCCCCCATGCATTCAGGGGGCCGTAACTTCTAAACGAAATGTTTTTTTGATGCGCCATTTGTGGCTGTCGGTTCATGTCAGCATGATGGGATTTTTGACGTGGATGTTTTGTATTTTGATTTTTTTTCCCAAAGAAGGGTGACCAGGAACGCCTTAATTTAATAATATTATGTTATTATTAAAGTTGTGATGGATGTGGTTCGCAAGACGGACGTCCGTTTGACGAGCAGTCAGAGGCGCTGGGGCCCTGGAGTTAGGAAGGTCCTTCCAACATTGGTTCGGAACCTTTGCGGTTTGGTTTTGTTTCTTTGTGGCATTAAATGCTTAATGTGAATAATTAATTAATTAATTATACTTGCTTTAGAACTAACTCCTGCTTGGGATGTCCAATTGACGTACCATCAGCGGCAGAGTGACCACAGTCCTCGTGCGTGATTTTTGTGATGCTTCATGACGTTTTTGGGTTGGAGATTAAGTTAGGGTCCCATAGGTCAAGGTTCACATGTTTTATGGTGAAACACCACTTTTCTGCCCGACATCTATTTTGGGTGATTGAGCACTCATTTCTGTGTGTTTTTTCGAGGGGATTGCAATGATGCAATCCGCCCACCTAGATTCGGGCCCGAGGCATGGCCCCCATGAGGTAGATTTCGAACTCATGCTGAGTTTGGAGACTTATTCTTCATAAGCCCATTCAGGGAAAATGAATATCCTACACCACGTGGTATTCTGCATGGAACGAAATGGTACAATCTGCGTGACGTGTTTCGGGGTCGAGGTGCGGGCCCCATAGGGCCCCGTTTTCCTAATGCATGGAGTTGCAACTTCTGCATCCAGAGTCCTTTTTCGGAACCAATGGCGTCTTTGAGACCCTAGCATCGAGGCGAAGCTGATCAGGGTGGTTTCAGGTGTTGAAGACGGAGTGGAGGAATGGGCCTCGCGGGCCATCTTTTAAGCTTCATGTAGCATACTGTGAATTTTTCACCAGGAATCCATTTGGAGCATATGAATAGTCGTTTAAGTGTGTTTTCCCAAGAGCATCATGATGTCTTAGTTCTCCTATCCTTTTTCACAAACATGGTGTGGGCCCCAAGAGACGTCGTATAGGCTTAATCAGTGTTGAATTACTTTTTCATCGGGATCCCGTTTTCAGCAAGTAAGTAGTCCATATCACTTGTTTTTCTATGAGTGCTACAATGGTGTAATAATTTTGGGAGAATGTAGCCTTTTTATAGATCTCATTAAATGTGGAAACAAGAAAGGGCATTGGTCGGAGGTTCCTTTGATGCACTCTGATCCTACGCATGGTAGCGGTGTTAGTGACACCCAGTGATGGAATGGATAGTGCGGAGTTATCAGACCAGTTCAGAGCTTACCCCCCAGTGGGATGGGTAGTGTGTTACCCATTCACCTTAGGGTTTACTCTCTAGATGGGCTGCGTAGTGGGTTTTCCATCCACCTTAGGGATTACCATCCAACTGGGCTAGGTAGTGGGTTACTTGTTGACTTTAGTGTTTACACTCTAGTGGGGCTGAGCACTGGGTTACCCATTGACCTCTTGGGGTTTACCCTACAGTGGGGCATAACAGTGGGTTACCAATTATCCTCTTGGGGTGTACCGTCCAGGTGGGCTAGGTAGTGGGTTACCCGATGACTTCTTTCATACTCGTCTCTTTCTACGAGGCTAGTCACTGACTTTTCTCCGTGATTACCAGAGTGTGATACGTTGTTGTATGGTTCAGCTATGGGGCAGCTTTGGCATGCGGGACTATTGGGAATAAATTATGGATATCCTTTGAACAACTAGTGACTTTTTTTGGGATGAGTATGGAGACAGTGATCCCCTTACACACTCGTTCAAGATTATTTTTGGGTATATATATACACCGTAATATTGTTCTCACTATTGGATTTAGTTACTCTCTTTCTAGAGGGGTGATGATGCGTGGGGTATGCCACGTGCATTCCATGTCTAACTCCTCTTGGTTGGATGAGCCTTCTTTCCTTTGTCGTTGGCTTTAGTTACACTCACTCTTTTGTAGTCTCACACTGTTCTTGTTGTGTCCTCTTATCTCTGTTTTAATATATCATTTGTTGCTCCCTTGAGATTTTGGGGCATCTTACTGAGTATCTGTATACTGACCCTAGCTTGGTCTTTTTCCGCACTTGGTGTGACCTTGCAGACGACCGACAGGTCGATTGATACTATGAATGAGCGTAGAGGACATAGGATTTGGGGTTGTGTTTAGTGCTCATAGGAGGATTTTCGGGTGTGAGACTCACCAACTGTATACTTTCATTTACCTGTTGCCATTTTGTTGCACCTTCCTTGTTGGGTGTGTGTTTATCCCTTTTACTATTCATCTTACTTGTCAGTACTTTTTAGTACTATTCTTTTTCTATTTAGAAGTTGATGCATGACTGTGGTTGGGTTATAGTTGTTTGTCTTTTGGTTTTGTTTTTAATCATCACTTCTACATCGAGTGGGTTGTGTGTGTGAGTACATGTACTTAGGATAAGGCCTCCTCAATATCGTTATGACTTTAGAGCTTGTCACCAACCCCTAGCCTATGGAGGCAGGACTGGGGTAGTTGCGGCTCGATACCGGTAGGGTTGGGTCGTGACAGAGCATATGGGAGTGGGAGGCTCAGATGCGTGCTCAGAACCCCCACTTGTTTACATATTTTGAGCTGTGGCTTATATGGATGTAGACCCCTAAGGTAGGGAGAATGTAAATACCTGTAATTTCCATGTAAATTATTATTTTAAAATTAATGGGAATTTCATGAGTCAGTGATAATTTAAGACACATGATTCTAAGACCTGGAGTGCCTGAAATGAATTTCTGAACTTTTCTTCAGGTACGTTAAGTAAAAGTGCGAGTGGGTTTTTCTATTTTTAAACTAGTGCTTGAAAATTAAATATGAGGGAAATGTTGAACTCACAACACTGATATTCGCTTAAGGATACTATCTCCTCGATGGTAGTTGGTCGAAGGTGAAAGTTAATTTATGGGGGTTTTCGTGGAAATAATAAAATAAAATAAGCACATATTTTATTCTATTTGTTGTAACCACTCCATGTTGATGTTGATAAGTGGGGACCATCAGAAAATAACCTCCCTTGAGAAGTTATAGTTGTAGGGACCACCCGAGAGAAACCTCCCCTGAGAGGTTATGGTGGTGGGGACCACCCGAGGATTAAACCTCTTGAGCTCCACTCTAAATGAGTGAGAAACCTCTCAAATCCCTCATTAATGTGGATGATCCTTTTGAGAATCCTCTATCCTTAATTGTTCCAACCCATCAAAAAATTAATTACGCCATCCTATGTGATTAATTATCCCAATTTGAATTAAGGAAACATATTCTATGATGTTGTATATTTCATTTTTGGTGGAATTGGGGGAAACTATTGGCAAAAGGGAGAGCTCTTAGAGAAATCTCTCCAATGAATAACTTCTTCTCCGAACAAAAAACGCCGAACTCGACCTCCAATTTGACCTTCTTCCTCATGAAATCATCCCATGGTGGAAATCTTTAACAACAAATAATCACCTCCATCGAAGAATGCTAATCCGATGAACGAGATTGGGATCAGAGGCCTATAATAGGAGCGACGAATGCCGACATCGACTTCTCTCTTTGTCGTCAACAATCGAACAACTCGAGGTAGGGGTTTATTTGAGTGTGAATATTTTTTCCCATATACTTACCTTGGTTTCTTTTCTAGTCTATGAATGAAACTTTGCAGGAGGATATGATTTGACCTTAATGTTCATGTTCTTGATGATCCATATTCTACCACCCAAACATGGAGGGTATGGGAGAAAAAATCAAGGCCCAACCCTTTTGAAAATATTGTGGTGTTCTTCGCGGTGGTGGAGGATAGAAACCATCCATCGTTAGGGAACAATAATGGCGACCGACAGCACCGTCGGCCGCTATGTTGTCAACAGCACAATGGTGCCACACCGCGGTCGAACTGCCACCCCACAGCCGGACCGCTGCCTATGGTTGAACCACTGCCCCACAGCCGGACTGCCCCCCTGTGGCCGTACTGCTACCCTGCGGCCGGACCGCCATCCCCAGCCGAGCCGCCCCGTGACCTCTTGCCCTCGCGACACCCTCTGAGACCCCTCACGACACCCTCCACGACCCCCCGCGGCACCCCCTACGACCCCTAGCGGCCTTCTGGACCGGACCCAGTGGGTCATGCTGGGTCGACCAGAACCAGGTCGGCTAAGTCTGAGTCGGGCCGAGTCAGTCAAACCGGGTTGGACTGGACCTGGGCCCACTACGACCCAATTACATTCTTTTGACCATAACAGTGGCACCAGACGTCCATTTGATGAACTGTCAGCGGTGCTGGAAATCATGGAGAGAGATAGTTCCATTAAGTAAACCCCATTGGAGTTTTGGATTAAGATGGGGGAAGACCAGGTTGGATCAAGTACGAATCCAACCAGACTCCCAGGACTAAAAGGCTAATAACTCACAGACCGAGCATCTGATTGATGTGCTGTCTGTTGCGTTGAGACCTCTATGACATGAAGACATTTGAGATTATTCTTTGTGGGAATTCGTGGCAGTTTGAGTAAATACTAGAAGCTTTTGGAGCGGATCCTCTCGGAGATGAGAGATCATAGTGCGGGAACCCAGTGGCTGGCTGAGATTTGATGACTGCTGACAATTTCGACAAGGAGTGACATGATAGGCCCATTGGGGAGCTCCATGGTGACGTGGAAGCCCCTCGGTGGAGTGCACCTTGGTGACATGGAAGACCCTTGGTACACGATAAGAGGAGTACCCTAGAAGGCCCTGAGGGGGGGCTTTGTGATGCGGTAAACCCATAGTGTGGAACACCTTGGTGACACAACAGACCCATGATACACGAAATGAAGAGTACCTCAATAGTCCAAGGTTAGTGGGATGCACCTATGTGTGATGTGACAGACCCACTATACTCGATAGAGGAGGAGTTCTCCAGAAGCCGAGGTGTTTGACGTTGTGATTGGGAATGTTACTTGATACGATCCCTAGAATAAATCCTATTGTGAGCTGAGTCAGTACCTCTGGGTCATTCCTCATGATTGAGATGGATTACATGATAACATAGGTATATGAATGGGCATATAACTATGTAAGGTTATATTATGATTTCAGACATTTTGATTTATCCATGATGAATAATGTGAGACCTAGAGGGTCTTAAGATCCCTACTGAGTATCGTTGTACTCACCTCGGCAAGGACTATGCCCGCACCTTGTTGTGTTCGATGAAGACGACAGACAGCGCTAACTAAGGATGAGAGTCTGAGGACTGGACGGTACCTAGAGCTGGAACATACAGCGTGTCAGTATGTAGAGGAGACAAGTGGACGTGGATTTTTGAGGAGGTGATTTATACCTACCCTTCAGGTTGGAACCTCAGAGGATGATCTAGATGCTGTCTTTTCTCTTTCCTCTGTTTTATTGTATTTTAGTTGTACTTGTACCTTTACTGTTGGGCTTGTATTCTGGCCCCAATTTTACATTCTAGACTATTTTGGTTATACAGTTTTCTTGGTTTCGTATCTTGTTGTGTGCTTGGTTACATGAGTTTTTAGTTTTAAAGGAAATGCCTTCCCATTTTTATGGAAAATGCCTTTTGGTGCTAGTCGCCATCACATGGTCTATAAAAAGAGGGCTTGGGGTAGTCACAACACGGGCCCTAGGGGATGGGTCATGACATTTCAATGATGGAATAATTTTGGATTCATTTTTTATTTTTTATAAATTAGATTTTTATAGTATCATTATGATATTTTATTTCTTTTATATGAAATAGATTTTTTCACTCCATTTTATGGGAATACAATGACATCTTCAATGGAAGTCTGGACTACCTCCTTCTCAATGCGATTTGATCCATTCATACAATATGTGGAATGTATAAATGATTTTTTTTAAAAATGTATAAAATATATGAAATATATATTATATTGGGATAATAATATACACTTATATCATTTAGTTTTGATAATTTTCAATTCGACATAGAAATGGATGTAGAGTTCATGTGTACATGCGACATATCATCTCCATAAACGGTGCATTTCATTTACTATCCCAAAATATTATGGATTGTTATAGATGAGATTATAATAGATATATATCATATGTAAAAAAATGTTTATTTTTTAAAGATTATTAAATAAAAATATTATTAATACGAACAACAAATAACAAGTAAAAACATACTTGAAAAACTTAGTAGTTAACACCCGTAATAGTGAAAATAAAGAATGATTTTTAAAAAACAGTTAATATGATATTATAATAAAATAATATATGATATTATAATTTTTTGAATCATTTTTTATAAGTTAGTGAAATATCTAAAATCATTATACATGTGGTTAAAGGATGTTCACCAAAAAAGGAAATGCAAGGTAAGGTATTTCCATCTCACTTTTTTACAACTATGAGATAAGTGAAATATTAACAAATTTCATATTTTGTATCGTGTATATAATAACCATTTTTATATCAATAAATATTATATATTCATATTATTTTTAGGTTAAATTATAATTATTAATTATATGGGGATTTCAATTAAATGTTTCTAAGTGGTAAATAATTTCTTAACCTGATTGCTTTTCATTGGGGTATATTACTTCTTCATTTTCATTATCATTATAAGATATTGTGTGTAATAAAAATTTTCTATCAGTTATATAATTTCTAATTTGTTTATTCTTATTTCATGTTGAAACACATAATCTATTAATTGATTGATTCTCACTTCAAAATCATGGTCTTTTAAAGGATTTACTTTATAATTTTATTTTACTTGAGATTATTTACATAGACAATTCTATTAAAGATAATTAGTTGATAATTAATTAATAAACCATTTCATTTTATTATCCTATTGTTATTAATAAATGATTTAAATTATTAATACCATTTTTCATTCATTGGTTCTCACAATGTTTAATAAAATTACTTTATAAAAACCTAACATCAATTATCTCTTCAGTTGGAGAACTAATTTCTTCTAAAAAACTTGTTTAATTAAAAAGTTTTTAATTTTTTTTACCATTTCCAAACTAATTTATAAAAATAATTTTAACCATTACCCATTTAATATTTTTTTCAATGGAATTTTCTTGTAACATTTCAAACATGTACCTTTTCTAACCCTTTTTATCAATTGTTATTTATTAACTAGTATGACATGTATATAATTATTCATCTTCACTAATTTTAATCCTACTTTGTAGGTATAAAAGGATAAATTTTTAATAAATTTTATTAAATATATTTAAAATGATTTAAAATGAATGTTTATTTTCATTAAATTTTTTTTAAAAGATCTTTTTATAGTAATTACATCAATCAAGGAAAAAACCACTTGTTTTCATACCCCCATGGTATATGTTGTATTGATACCATAATTATTCTTCCTCTAGATGGTTTATGAATTCTTTTACAAAGGATATTTTTTACATTCACGTCCTTGAATTAATTTTCCCCTTGAAATATTATATTTCATCTGATCTTTATGTTTTTAATTTCCAGTAATTGTTTATATCATTTATAATGGAAATTTTCATTCCATAAACCATATATCATTTCTATCTACAGGGCTTAAATTTACATATAATTGATTTTCATCTGAAATATTGATTAATCCTTATCGTTATTCAATATTGATATCTGATGTGACATGTTGTTCATTAAATAAATCGATTACTCTATACATGAGGATTGATTTAGACATGTAATTCATCAGTTGGGGGATATTTGATATAATCTATATGGGTTGGGGACTAGTTAATGAAATCCCCATGTTGCATCAACTATCTAATGATCCAACATTATTCGATCACAAACCCTTTAACATTTTTTCCATGATAAAGGGATGAGTTTCTACACACATAATTAAATTTCCTTCTCAACGGTCTTTATAATAGTATGATAAATTGTTTTAAGTGTAATGTAATCATATGTCTAGCAAATATGGAATATTATAATTATGAATTTCCTTCATTTATTTTTTAGTTATTATTATCCATGTGATTTTTTCATTAACATTATATGTGTATCAATCACATTCTATTATCATTGGATAAATGTGATGTGTTTAGTTATTTTCCATTCCATATTGATTATTCCTTATATATTTACTTAAATATAATGTTCTTCTAGTAGAATAACCTTAAATATTTTTTATTCACAACCATAAAAGTTTATTTATTATATATAATGTGTGTTCATTTATTACCATTACATATTGAAAAATCTCAATGATTCATTTCTGTTTCCATTGTACATACCATTATGGGGAATTTTTGCCCATCCTACTTATGATTTATTCACTCGAGATTCACTGACATTTAATAAGAATGATATCTATGTATATTCTATATGGAATGAAAATGTTTTCCTTCAAAAAATATTTTTTAATTATTGTTTTCAATTATAATTCAAGGATGCGGTGTGTGTCTAGTTTAACAAGTCTAATAAATTTTTCAGTCGATTAGGGATCAATTTACTAGTATCATATGCCAATGTAATTGTAGTAAGCAATAACTCTGGGATTTCTAGGACCAGTTCTCTATAGTTTTAATCATAGTATGTTTAGCAGCAAACAGGAGAACTAAATTCAATGAAACAAAGATTAAGAAACATATTCCTAAAGTATAATTTTAGGATATTCAAAGAATACAATAATAATGTTTCAATTTGATAAATATTATGTTGGTATTTCTAGAAATAAATCCCTATCTTGGTCATAGAAGTGGACGTGCTTATGAAAATGTTAAGCCTAGGGGTAAAAAATTTGAAAAGGTGTTTTGAACCTGACATGAGTGGAACTAGCTACAAGACTACAATCCTTATGGTGAACCTGGTTTTTCACTCGTCAAGAATATTCTTAGATCAATTCACATTTTCATACAGACTATTATAAATAATTTTAACATATATTTTAAAAGAATGACCTAAGATAAACCTATTGTTTTACATATTTAAAATATGGTGTCATGATTTAGATATCCTATAAATGATTATAAGTCATTATCGTTCTTATTTTTGTAACTCAGACTTTGCGTTCATATTTTAGTAAATCGATAGAACCTAAAGGTGTTATATTAACAATGATCATGAAGGAGTAGGTGGTGACAATGAGTATACAAATGAGTTTATTGTAAGAGTGAACGATATATTTTTTTAATCCTAATTTATTTCCCCGAAATACGATTAAAAACATACACTTTAACCTAATCGCAAACATTCCAAAGAATAGAAGGATAAAGGATTCAAAGATCTTGAGTTGTTGAGAACATAGAGAAAATAAGTATAAAATTTCATCATGATATAAATGTGGACAGAGGCACTAATAAATTTGTCCCAATGAAATAGGGAAATTCATTATGTGTAGAAAATAAGGACATAAGGAAAATAATTTTCATTAAAAATGATGAGAATGAGGGGAGAAAAGAAATATCATCATAATGATCTATTTAATAATTGTTTTATTCAATATGGAGACCCTAGTAATTAATCAATTGAATTATCTCATTTAAATGGAAAATTATAGACCAATAGGGGACCTATGGGGAAATAAATGTATAATGTATTAATGTATTGGGTTTTATTGAAACCCATAGTTAAAAAGATATTTAATTATTAGAATTAATGTATTTCAACTACTTTTATATTGAAAACTATATTATTTTAAGGCCCCGGCCATAAACCATACTTAATATTGAATTAAATGAATAATTCACATTGAGGATATTTTCACGGTTTAGAGTTTTAGAGAATTAGGACATAACTATTACATGTCAAAAGATTTAAAAGTATACACTTCTACTAAGTTTCCAAAGAATAAAAACTCTTAAAAAGAAACATGTCTAATCCATGTTTTATATAGCATTACTTTCTCTTGATCCCATCCTTGATCCTATTCTACATTAAGTCCTGTGATAAACATTTCAAAAAAAACTTGGGGTGAGCATAAAAAGCTCAGTAAGGGATACACAATGAATGAAAATTGTTAGTTTATCAAAAAAACAAGTAAACCATGTATACTTTAACAGAGTAATAATTTTCACCTTTATGAAGTAGTAAAACCTCTTCACTGAATAAAAGATCATTACTTATCTTTTTGTAACCAAAATATTACCATAAAACCCATATAAACATCACATAACATATAACTGTAACTTGGGACATAAACATACATAAATGGAATAACCTTACGGTCAACTTCCACACATATCACTTAATGGAATAGCCATACGACCGAATTCCATACCAAATGCATTGGAGGTTATAATGTAACCACCCATCTTGGTATTCACGGAACCACCCATCATATGGTTTATCACGTAACCACCTGTCAAATGTCAATGTACCATTATAAGATCATAAGACATAAAACAAATATAATCTAAAGAAAACATTTCCACACTTTGATCACAATATATCACATAAATATATTGACATAATAAATCCATTATAAAAACAATTTTCAATACCAAAATACATAAAAGAGTATATGGTATTTATTTCATTTAAAAAAAAGTATTACGGCTTGTTGAGGAAGCCAACGGCCAAATAATACTCGCGGTGGCGGAAAAGTTCGTTGTCACCGCGTACGTTAAAAGAAACATTCCTTTTTGTCGTTTAGTAAAAGGATTCACAAAAAAATATACCTTTCATATAAAAGTAAAATTCAAAGAGGTTTATACACCATATAAAAGAATGTTGTGTATAAAACGAAATATGCCTCAATGAAAGGAGATTGAGACGAAGTTCCTTACAAATATGGTATCCTTAGATTAAGGATGAATCAATTACATAATTATGTGTGACAAAAGAATACACAAAATATAAGTGGATATTAAGTGTAAAACAATCGGAGGACATTCACACATATTCATAGAATTAAATATTCAAGGAGTACAAGTTTATCCCAAAGAATCAAAATTGGGTTAAGAAGTTCCCTTGCAAAAATTCGACAGCCAAATGGCGTCACTTCAAAATTCATAAAAAGAGTTGATGATAGATAAAAAGGGTATCTCATCAGTTGGACATAAAATTTACATCAATAAGTATATATAAGAACATATCCCAACATAATAGTATGTGAATTAAAATACATAACAAAAGAAGTCTTTTAAAAAGTGGAGGGTGAAAGGTTCCATTACAGACTTTGGTAACTTTCGAAACATACACCCTGTGAAAGAAATACAATACAACATTGATGTAAATACTCATAAATGAAATTATATTACACAATGAGTAAAATAATGGGCAGTACATAAACCAACCAAATGAAATTGTGGCAAATGTAGCATAAATCCCACCGGAATAAAAGTGAGATGAAAAATCCCTTACGAAAACTCGGCAGCCTAATGGCGCCACTTAAAACTTACAGAAATGGATTGATGAGATAAAATAGGGTTCTCTCATCATATTATAATAAAATTTACAGAAATAGGAATATAAAATAACATCCCCCATCATAACAAAGAGGATCATTAAATAAGTGGCATAAAGGAGAGTACTTAAAAAGAAAGAGAGAGGTTAGATCTCTTACGAAAATTCTGCAGCCTAACGGCCCCACTCAAAACTTTCAAAATGGATTGATGAGAGAAAATAGGGTCTCTAATCATATGGAAATAATAATTACAGTATGAGTAATATAAAATAACATCCCAATCATATTAAATATGAGTTTAAAAGGAATGACATAAAAGAGTGTACTTAAAAAGAAAGAGAGGAGTATGATCCCTTACCTCGTGTCCGACATGACTCGATCATTCTTTAATCTTCTGAATAATAAACTTGAGTTAATTTCTACTTACTTAAGAACCTTTTTCAAGTTGATTATTCCTTTTATATCACTTATTACCATGTTATGAACAATATGTTATTTTTTAAGTTAATAATGGTCGTTTTAACGATCATTGGTACTTGAGTCAAAAATAAACTCTTTATAATTACAAGTTGTTCATGTAGTAAGATATCCATTATATCCAGAATTATATAAATGATTTAGATATCATATATATCATATATATCCAGTATATCCGTGAATTTATAATATTACATAACATTTAGAGGTAAGAAATGAAATGCACCGTTCATGGAGACGGTAAGCCGTACGTACGCATGAATGCTACTTCCATTTCTACATCATATTTAATTGAATTAAAACATAATTATACATAATAGTATTTTAATTAATGTATTCTATAATATATAATATCATTAAATTTTTCCTTTATCCGTACCACATATGGTATTAACGAATCAAATCACTTTGATGGGGCGGTAATCCGCATTTCCTAAAATGAAGATATCGCGTATACCCATAATGGAAGCCATAAAGGTATGCCATAAATGAAAAATACAGAAGCTTAAGTAAAACATAAACATATTATATATCATATATAAATATAGTGACATCTTAATGGCCACCATTGAAGGTGTTATATGAGTGTTGAACAATCATCGTTTCGTGAGGCAGAAATTTTTCCATCCACAGAAACAGTATGTTATTCAACCATTAGATGTAGGTGTGTGTAAGTGTAACTCAAATCCTTATTATAACAACATCCTAGTATATGGATTATACTGGTGTTGTTACAAAAGAAATAAATAAAAGAGTTTAGGGGGGTTGGAGATGCAAAATAAAACAGAAGAACACAATAGAAGACAATACATTTAAATCGGGTATCTCTCATTGATTTGAGCTCAAAGGCTTCCTTGGAAAAGATTATTACCAATGTGAGGTTTCAATGATAAAGATAGGGATGTGGAGAGATTAAATGGGTAGGTTGTTTCAGATCCAAAGGCTTCAGAGGTGTGTGTAAGGTGGTATAGGTGGGGGCCATTTATAAGAGGAGATGAGGGGCACTCTTGGATAGTTACAAAATGTTACTTTATTTTCAAATGAGTTTCGGATTTTAAAGGTCCCACATTGATGTATTTTGAGGATAAGGTGGTAAGAGTTCGAGATACACCCATCCAATAGGTTTGTGACAAGTGTAGGTCTTCTATTTTACATTATCTTTTCATTTAATTTAAATCGTTAAATAATGAGGTAATCGCTGCATCATCATTGTGTCATAAATAATTCAATTTATTTTATGTCTATAAATTATTAAAAAAAACTATTATGTAGGAAATATTTTTATAATTCCAATAACTATTAATAGTCAAAAATATGACCTCTATAACCCCATTTAGAAATTGTTTTCGTAAAACAACTCATGTTTGTGTCATTTTAATTTTAACATTAAATAAAAAGATATTAATGTCATTTTCCTACCAAAGTAGATCCATGGGGTCCCCAAGTTAACCTATGGCTTTTCATGGTCTTCAATGACACATCCAATAAGGTTAGTACATGTGTATAGGTATTTTCATTTTATTATAACATTATTTTTACCTTAAATTATAGTAATTACCTCTAATCGCGATTAGAAGCTTAAAAGTTACTATTCACCAAAAAATTATTTTAATCTCATTGAACCACATTTTACTTCTTAATGACAACCATGAATGTCGGATTTTTGAAAATCAAATCACAGAAGTGGAAACGTTTCATTTAAACGAAAAATCAGTTTTTTAAGTACCACTTAGTGGTTTTACTATTAATCAAAAATTGATGTTTTCCAGAAAAATATCAAAAATTCACCGTAAGCTATATTTGATATTCCAAATTAAAAAATGATGTATATTTTAAAAAATTCAAAACATATAAGTTAAATTAATTAATTTAATAATTAATTCCCAATGTCAGAGAAAATAGTGTGTTTTTATGAATCAATTAGTATTAAAAGAATGCCACTAATTTAAGTCCAATTTCATGATGAAATTAATTCCAATGACCACTATTAGATTAAATGGTAAAAATATATTCTAATTTCACTTTAAAACCCATTCAAAATATAATCTAATCATATAAATAAATTAGATTAAAAAGTGTTTTTCAATTAAAATACAACAGTTTTCACTATTCATTAAAAAATGAACTTTATCAGAAAAATACCAAAAATTTACACAGAGTAAATTTTGATGCCCCGATTCTAAAAAAGAATTTTATTTTGTCAAATATAACACATAAAATCGTCATAAAGTATATTTAAAAGAGGTTCTCCATCAAAATGCGGTTACTCGACCTTTTAAGAATATTAGAATATTTACGCTTAAAATTGGATTAATTCAAATTTTAAGCCTCTAACATTTATTGGATACAATTAAAATATTTGACAAACATATATAATCATTTTGTAGTTAGTTCCATTCATTACCGCTATTACAACGACTAAGCGTTAACTACAATTTAAAATAATATTATTTTATTATTAGATTGCAACGTAAGATTCACAAGAAACACGTTGTTGCGTATTGGGCACGCCATCGAGCATAGCATCCCCTTTTAAAGTAATATTAATATTTTATTCACAAATATGGATGAATGTGAAAATGTCATATTCTCTATTTACCTGGGGTGTTACATCCTTCCCCCCTTTTGGGAATTGCATCCTCGCAATTTAAAAATTTGTCTTGGAAACTTATTGGAACAAGAGTTAGTAAAACAATCACTTTAAAATAAGGAAAGAGAAGTACAAAGGTCACCCGAGTTAACCCATACTAGGATTACAAGTATGAAAATATGGACATGTAGGAAAAAAAAAGGGTCATGTTCTGATGGAGAGTGATAGTAAACATGTCTTGGAGAAAGTTAACCATAAGAAAATGACAAACATGTGATGGGTTAAGCGGTATTCGATTCCCCAGTAGGAAAAGTTAACAGACAACATTTTTTGTTTTAAGTTACTATTCATCTAAAAATTTATTTTTTAGCTTAACTAAATCATAATGAAAAATAATTACTTGTCACATAGACCTTCAAATTTTAATAGATTCCTTAATCAAACTCATATTTTCTCCAAAAGATGATTATTTAGGAAGACTTGTTCGCATTATGAGTACTATAATCAATATATTGAGAATCACCTAATCCAAAAAAGATAACTATATATTTCCCATGTATTTAGACAAAATCCAAAACCAAAACTATTATTATGAGATCAGATAATACAGAAAAGTATAATCCTTTATAAAAATAAAATCTATTCTTAATCTCCAAAATTTGTCAAAAAAACACAAAGTTCAACGAAGACCATCTGATAAACTATCTTCCATAAAATTCTTCAAATTAAACCAAACTACGATTGAAACCCAAATATTTGAAGTATTTAATCACATAGTCTTCCATGGTACAAATTAACTTTTATCTCCAAATAACATCAGTTGCTCTTAAATTCTCATATTGAAAAGTAATTTACCTAATCACATATCCTCAATGATAGGTTAATCATTTCCATAGATAACCAAAAATAAACTTACTCTTGAATCCTAAAATCATCTAACTAAAAAGAATTAGTCAAAATAACCAGGGAATTCACATAGTCCAATGGTAGGTGATAGATACCAGTCGCACATTGATTGTGGGTTCGATTTCTGCAGCTTTGTCCGACGCGACGGGTTGTCACACGGTCTACGTGTTGTCCTTTTTCCAAAACTATATATTTTTTAAAACATTCCCCAAAACGAGATAAAATCATCACAAATAATCATAACATATTTTAACATCCAGTTTATCTCATGCCTTTCTTTTTCCATCATAATATATAATAACCCATAATTACCTCAAAAGCAAGGATCATATAAACCCTAATGGTTACCTTTATAATTATTACCTGAACTTCCACATCGATTGGTCATCTCGTACATGATGCATTACAGAGCATACCAAGGTACAAGTGGATGATCATGACTCCTTGATAGTTGGTTTAGAACAACCACGAGTTTCCTCATTGAATCCCCCATTTCACCCAATCTCTTAATCAGAGAACCACCACAGCTTCCTTCAAACATATTGTCACTTTGGTTCCTGCTAGATCCATCCATTCACTAAAAACAGAAATGTCAAACTGAGTATATCAACAAAACCATCATGTAATAATGAGGAAGATAAACACTAAGATATACTTACTCATTCACTTTATCTAAAACTAGGTCTCTTTCTGAAATCCTAACCATTATGGTAATGTCAATTATGCCTAGAGAATACCCTAACCTCTAATGTTATCTAAGCCTCCCTCTGATACCAACTGAAAGGCCCCGACCATAAACCTTACTTAATATTGAATTAAATGAATAATACACATTGGGGATATTTTCAAGGTTTAGAGTTATAGAGAATTAGGACGTAACTTTTACGTCGCAAAAGATTACAAAGTAGACACTTCTACTAAGTTTCCATTGAATAAAAACTCTTAAAAAGAAACATGTCTAGTTCCATGATTTATATAGCATGACTTTCCCTTGATCCCATCCTTGACCCTATTCCACATTAAGTCTTGTGAAAACATTTCAAAAAAAACTTGGGGTGAGAATAAAAAGCTCAGTAAGGGATACACAAATAATGAAAATGGTTAGTTTATCAAAACAACAAGTAAACCATCTATACTTTAACAAAGTAATAATTTTCACCTTTATGAAGTAGTAAAAACTATTCACTGAATAAAAGATCATTACATACCCTTTTGTAAACAAAATATTACCATAAAACCCATATAAAGATCACATAACATATAAAGGTAACTTGGGATATAAACATACTTATATGGAATAACCATATGGTCGACTTCCCCACATATCACTTAATTGAATAGCCATAAGGCCGACTTCCATACCCAATGCATTGGAGGTTATAACGTAACCACCCGTCCTGGTATTCACAGCACCACCCGTCATATGGTTTATCATGTAACCACCCGTCAAATGTCCATGTACCATTATAAGATCATAAGACATAAAACAAATATAATGGAAAGAAAAAATTTCCGCACTTTGATCACAATATATCACTTAAATATATTGACACAACAAATCAATTATACAAACCATTTTCAATACCAAAATACATAAAAGAGTATATGGTATTTATTTCATTAAAAAAAATAATATGGCTTGTTGAGGAAGCCAGAGACCAAATAATACTCGCGGCGGCAGAAAAGGTCTTTGTCACTGCGTACGTTAAAAGAAACATTCCTTTTTGTCGTTTAGTAAAACGCTTCATAGAAAAAGATTCCTTTTTTATAAAAGTAAAAGTCAAAGGGGTTTATACACAGTATAAAAGAAAGTTGTGTATAAAAAGAAATAATCTTCAATGAATGGAGATTGAGACGAAGCCCCATACAAATATGGTATCCTTAGATTAAGGATGAATCAATTACATAATTATGTGTGACGAAAGAATACACCAAATATAAGTTGATATTAAGTGTAAAAAAATTAGAGGACATTCACAGAAATTCATATAATGACATATTCAAGGAGTAAAAGTTTTTCACAAAGAATCAAAATTGGTTTAAGAAGTTCCCTTGCAAAAATTCGACAGCCTAACGACGTCACTTCAAAATTCAGAAAAAGAGTTGATGAGAGATAAAAATGGGATCTCATCAATTGGACATAAAATTTACATCAATAAGGATATATAAGAACATATCCCAACATAATAGTATGTGAATTAAAAGACACAACAAAACAAGTTTTTTAAAAATTGGAGGGTCAAAGGTTCCCTTACCAACCTGGGTAACTTTTGAAACATACACCCCGTGAAAGAAAGACAATACAACATTGATGTAAATACTCATAAATAAAATTTTATTACACAATGAGTAAAATAATGTGCATTACATAAACCACTAAAAGGAAATTGTGGAAAATGTAGCATAAATCCCACGGGAATAAAAGTGAGATGAAAAATCCCCTACGAAAACTCGGCAGCCTAAAGGCGCCACTTAAAACTTCCAAAAATGGGTTGATGAGATCAAATAGGGTCTCTAATCATATTAAAATAAAATGTACAGAAATAGGTATATAAAATAACATCCCCCATCATAACAAAGAGGTTCTTAAACGAAGTGACAAAAATGAGAGTACTTAAAAAGAAAGGGAGAGGTTAGATCTCTTACGAAAATTCGGCAGCCTAACGGCGCCACTCAAAACATCAAAATGGATTGATGAGAGAAAATAAGGTCTCTCATCATATTAACTTAATAATTACAGTATTATTAATATAAAAGAACATCCCAATAATAAGAAAGATGAGCATAAAAGTAATGACATAAAAGAGTGTACTTAAAAAGAAACAGAGGAGTAGGATCCCTTACCTCGTGTCCGACATGACTCGATCGTTCTTTAATCTCCTAAATAATAAACTTGAGTGAATTTATACTTACTTAAGAACCTTTTTCAAGTTAATTATTCCTTTTATATAACTTATTACCATGTCATGAACACTATGTTATTATTTAAGTTAATAACGGTCGTTTTAACGATCATTGGTACTTGAGTCAAAAATAAACTCTTTATAATTACCAGTTGTTCATGTGGTAAGATAAAAATTATAACCATAATTAAATTCATTATATAGATATCATATATATCATATATATCCAGTATATTCATGCATTTATAATATTACATTACATTTAGAGGTAATAAATGAAATGCACCGTTCATGGAGACGGTAAGCCGTACGTACGCATGAACGCTACTTCAATTTCCATTTCATATTTAATGGAATTAAAACATAATGATACATAATAGTATTTTAATTCCAGTATGTTATCATATATAATATCATTAAATTTATCTTTTATACATACCACATATGGTATTAATGAATCAAATCACTTTGAGGGGGCGGTGGTCCGCACTTTTTAAAATTAAGATATCGCGTATACCCATAATGGAAGCCATAAAGCCATGCCATAAATGAAAAATACAGAAGCTTGAGTAAAACATAAACATATTATATATCATATATAAATATAGTGACATATTAATGGCCACCATTGAAGGTGTTATATGAGTGTTGAACAATCATCATTTTGTGAGACAGAAATTCGCCATCCACAGAAACAGTATGTTCTTTAACCATTAGATGTAGATGTGTGTAAGTGTAACATGAATCCATTTTATAACAACATCCTAGTATATGGATGATACTGGTGTTTTTACAAAATAAATGAATAAAAGAGTTTAGGGGGGTTGGAGAAGAAAAATAAAAGATAAGAACACAATAGAAGACACTACCTTTAAATCGGGTATCTCTCATTGATTTGAGCTCAAAGGCTTCCTTGGAAAGGATTCTGCCCAAAGTGAGGCTTCAATGATGAATATAGGGATGTGGAGAGATGAAATGGGCAGGGGTTGGTCATGCCAATGGCTTGAGAGGTGTTTGTAAGGTGGTAGAGGTGGGGGCCTTTTATAAGAGGAGAGGAGGGACACTCTTGGAAAGTTACAAAATGTTAGATTATTTTCAAATGAGTTTCGGATTTTAAAGGTCTCACATTGATGTATTTCTAGGATAAGGTTGTAAGGGTTATAAATCCACCCATCCAATAGGTTTTTTACAACTGTAGGTCTTAGAGTTTACATTATCTTTTCATTTTATTTAAATAGTTAAATAATGAGGTAATCACAGGAACATCATTGTTTCATAAATAATTGAATTTATTTAAGGTCTAAAAATTATAAGAAAAATACTATGATGTAGGAAATATTTTTATCTTTCCAATTATTATTTATAGTCAAATATCTGACTTGTATAACCCCATTTAAAATATTTTTTAGTAAAACAACTCATGTTTGTGTCATTTTAATTTTAAGATTAAATAAAAAGATATTAATGTCATTTTCCAACCAAAGTGGCTCCATGGGGTCCCCAAGATGACCCATGGCTTTTCATGGTCGGCCATGAAACATCCATTAAGGTTAGGACATGTTTCTAGGTATTTTCATTTTATGATAACATTATTTTTACATTAAATTACACTAATTACCTCTAATCGCGATTAAAAACATAAAAGTTACTATTCATCGAAAAATTACATTAATCTCATTGAACCACATTATACTTTTTAATGACAACCATGTATGTTGGATTTTTGAAAATCAAATCCCAGAAGTGGCAAAGTTTCATTTAAACGAAAAATCAGTTTTTTAAGTACCACTTAGTGGTTTCACTATTCATCAAAAATTGAAGTTTTCCAGAAAAAATACCAAAAATTCACCCAAAGATATATTTGATATTCTGAATTAAAAAATGATGTCTATTTTAAAAAATTCAAAACATATAAGTTACATTAATTAATTTAATAATTAATTCCCACTATTAGAGCAAATAGTGTGTTTTTATGAAATAATTAGTATTAAAAGATTGACACTAGTTTAAGTCCAATTTCAAGATGAAAATAATTCCAACAACCACTATTGGATTAAATGGTAAAAATATATTATAATTTCACTTTAAAACCAATAAAAAATATAATATAATCATATAAATAAATTAGATTAAAAAGTTGTTTTGAATTAAAATACAACATTTTTCAATATTCATTAAAAAATGAACTTTATCGGAAAAATACCAAAAATTTACACAAAGTAAATTTTGATGTCCCGATTCTAAAAAATAATTTTATTTTGTCAAATATAACACATTAAATTGTCAAAAAGTGGATTTGAAAGAGGTTCGCCATCAAAAGGCAGTTAATCGACCTTTTAATGAATATTAGAATATTTACGCATAAAATTGGATTCATTAACATTTTAAGCCTCTAAAATTTATTGGATAAAAATAAAATATTTGACAAACAAATATAATCATTTTTTAGTTAGTTTTGTTCATTCCCGCCATTACAACGACTAGGCATTAACTACAATTTAAAATAATATTATTTAATTATTATATTATAATGTATGATTCCCAAGAAATGCGTTGTTGCGTATTGGGCACGCCATCGAGCATAGCGTCCCCTTTTAAAGTAATATTAATAATTTATTCACAAATATGGACGAATGTGAAAATTTCATATTCTCTATTTACCTGGGGTGTTACATCCTTCCCCCATTTTGGGAATTGCATCCTCGCAATTTTAAAATTGGGCTTGCAAACTTCATCGAAAGAAGAGTCAGTAAAACAATCACATTAAAATAAAGAAATAGAAGTACAAAGGTCACCCGAGTTAACCCATACTAGGATTCCAAGTATGAAAATATGGACATGGAGGAAAAAAAGGGTCATGTTCTGATGAAGAGTGATAGTAAACATGTCTATGAGAAAGTTAACCATAAGAAAATCACAAACCTATGATGGGTTAAACGGTATTCGATTCCCCAGTAGGGAAAGATAAAAGACAACATTTTTTTGTTTTAAGTTACTCTTCATTGAGGAATTTATTTTTTAGCTTAACTAAATCATAATGAATCATACTTACTTTTCATGTAGACTTTCAACTTTTACTAGATTCCTTAATCAAACTCATATTTTCTCCAAAAGACGAATATTTAGGAAGACTTGTTCGCATTATGAGTATTATAATCAACTTCTTGAGAATCACCTAATCCACAAAAGAGAACTATATATTTCCCATGTCTTTAGACAAAATCCAAAACCAAAATTTTTAGAATGAGATCATATAATCCACAAAAGTATAATCCTTTATAAAAATAAAATCTATTCTTAATCTCCAAAACATGTCAAAAAAAAACCCAAAGTTCAACGAAGACCATTCGATAAACTATTGTCCATAAAATTCTTCAATGTAAACCAAACCTAGATTGAAACTCAAATATTTTAAGGATTTAATCACATAGTCTTCCAAGGTAAAAATTAACTTTTATCTCCAAATAACATCAGTTGCTCTTAAATTCTCATATTGAAAAGTAATTAACCTAATCACATATCCTCAATGATAGGTTAATCATTCCCATAGATAACCAAAAATAAACTTAATCTTGATTCCTAAAATAATCTTACTAAAAATAATTAGTCAAACTAACTAGGGACTTCACGTAGTCCAGTGGTAGGCGATAAATACCCATCGCACTTTGGTTGTGGGTTCGATTCCCGTAGCTTTGTCCGACGTGACGGGTTGTCACACGGTCTGCGTGTTGTCCTTTTTCCAAAACTATATATTTCTTAAAACATTCCCCAAAACGAGATAAAATCTTCAAAAATAATCATAACATATTTTAACATCACGTTTATCTCATGCCTTTCATTTTCCTTCATAATATATAATAACCCATAATTACCTCAAAAGCAAGGATCATATAAACCCTAATGGTTACCTTTATAATTATTACCTGAACTTCCACATCGATTGGTCATATCGTACATGATGCATTAAAGAAAATACCAAGGTACAAGTGGTTGATCATGACTCCTTGATAGTTGGTTTCGAACAACCACAAGTTTCCTCCTTGAATCCCCCATTTTATCCAGTCTCTTAATCAGAGATCCACCACAGTTTCCTTCAATCCTATTGTCAATTTGGTGCCTGCTAGATCCATCCATTCACTAAAAACAGAAATGTCAGTGTGAGAATATCAACAAAACCATCATGTACTAATGAGGAAGATAAACACTAAGATATACTTACTCATTCACTTTATCTAAAACAAGGACTCATTCTGAAATACTAACCATTATAGTAATTTCATTTATGCATAGAGAATACCCTAACCTCTAGAGTTATCTAAACCTCCCTCTGATACCAACTGTAAGGCCCCGGTCTTAAACCTTACATAATATTGAATTAAATGAATAATTCGCATTGAGGATATTTTCACGGTTTAGAGTTTTAGAGAATTTGGACATAACTATTACAACTCAAAAGCTTACAAAGTAGACACTTCTACTAAGTTTCCATATAATAAAAACTCTTAAAAAGAAACATGTCTACTTCCATGTTTTATATAGCATGACTTTCCCTTGATCCCATCCTTGACCCTATTCCACATTATGTCCTATGAAAAACATTTCAAAAAAAAACATGAGCATAAAAACCTCAGTAAGGGATACACACAGAATGAAAACTATTAGTTTATCAAAACAATAAGTAAACCATGTATACATTAACAAAGTAATACTTTTCACCTTTATGAAGTAGTAAAAACTCTTCAATGAATAAAATATCATTACTTATCCTTTTTTAACCAAAATATTACCATAAAACCATATTAATATCACGTAACTTATAAAGGATACTTGGGACATAAACATACTTAAATGGAATAACCATACGGTCGACTTCCACACATATCACTTAATAGAATATCCATATGGCCGACTTCCATACCCAATGCATTGGAGGTTACAACGTAACCACCCGTCCTAGTATTCACAGCACCACCCATCATATAGTTTATCACGTAACCACCCGTCGAATGTCCAAGTACCATTATAAGATAATAATACATAAAACAAATATAATGGAAAGAAAACATTTCCACACTTTGATCTCAATATATAAGTTAAATATATTGACATAACAAATCCATTATAAAAACAATTTTAAATACAAAAATCCATAAAAGATTATATGGTATTTATTTAATTTTATAGAAAACATTACGGCTAGTTGAGGAAGCCAAAGACCAAATAATACTTGCGGCGGCGGAAAAGGTTGTTGCCACCACGTATGTTAAAATAAACATTCCTCTTTGTCGTTTAGTAAAATGCTTCAAATAAAAAGATTCCTTTTGTATAAAAGTAAAATTAAACGGGGTTTATACACCGTATAGAAGAATGTTGTGTATAAAACGAAATATGCCTCAATGAATGGAGATTGAGACGAAGTCCCTTACAAATATGGTAACCTTAGATTAAGGATGAATCAATTACATAATTATGTGTGGCAGATGAATACACCAAATATAAGTAGATATAAAGTGTAAAAAAATCAGGGGAAATTCATACATATTAATCGAATGACATATTCATGGAGTACATGTTTATCCTAAACAATCAAAATTGGGTTAAGAAGTTCCCTTGAAAAAATTCGACAGCCAAACGACATCACATCAAAATACAGAAAAAGAGTTGATGAGAGATAAAAAGGGTATCTCATCACATGGACATAAAATTTATATCAATATGGATATAGAATAACATATCCCAGCATAATTGTATGTGAATTAAAAGACATATCAAAATAAGTTTTTAAAAAGAGGAGGGTGAAAGGTTCCCTTACCGACTTGGGGAACTTTCGAAACATACACCCAATGAAAGAAAGACAATAAAACATTGATTTAAATACTAATAAAAGAAATTATATTACACAATGATTAAAATAATGGTAAGTACAAACACCACTAAATGAAAATTGTGGAAAATGTAGCATAAATCCCATGGGAATAAAAGTGAGATGAAAAATCCCTTACGAAAACTCGGCAGCCTAACGGCACCACATAAAACTACCAAAAATGGATTTATGAGATCAAATAGTGCCTCTCATCATATTAAAATAAAATGTAAATCAATATGAATATAAAATAACATCTTCCATCATAAAAAATATAAGCTTAAAAGAAGTGACATAAAAGAGAGTACTTAAAAAGAAAGAGAGAGGTTAGATCTCTTACGAAAATTCGGCAGCCTAACAGCGCCACTCAAAACATCCAAAATGGACTGATGAGAAGAAATAGGGTCTCTCATCATATGAAAATTATAAGTAAAGTAGGATTAATATAAAATAACATCCCAAACATAAGAAATATGATCTTAAAATGAATGACATAAAAGAGGGTACTTAAAATGAAAGAGAGGAGTAGGATCCCTTACCTCGTGTATGACATGACTCGATCATTTTTTAATCTCCTAAATAATAAAGTTGAGTTAATTTCTACTTTCATAAGAACATTTTTATAGTTAATTATTCCTTTTATATCAGTTATTACCATGTCATTATCACTATGTTATTATTTAAGTTAATAACGGGCGTTTTAACGGTCATTGGTACTTGAGTCAAAAATAAACTCTTTATGATTACAATTTGTTCATGTGGTAAGATATCCATTATATAATGAATTATATTCATGATGTAGATATCATATATATCATATATATCCAGTATATGCATGCATTTATAATATTACATAACATTTAGAGGTAAGAAATGAAATGCATCATTCATAGAGATGGTAAGCCGTACGTATGCATGAACGCTACTTCCATTTCTATTTCATATTTAATGGAATTAAAAAATAATGATACATAATAGTATTTTAATTCCAGTATGGTATCATATATAATATCATTAAATTTATCCTTTATACGTACCACATATGGTATTAACAAATCAAATCACTTTGAGGGGGCGGTAGTCCGCACTTCCTAAAATAAAAATCTCGTGTATACACATAATGAAAGCCATAAAGGTATGCCATAAATGAAAAATACTGATTCTTAAGTGAAAAATAATCATATTATATATCATATATAAATATATTGACATCTTAATGGCCACCTTTGATGGTGTTATATGAGGGTTGAACAATCATTGTTTTGTGAGGCAGAAATTCGCCAACCATAGAAACAATATGTTCTTTAACCAGTTCATGTAGGTGTGTGTAAGTGTAACTCGAATAATTATTATAAAAACATCTTAGTATATGGATGATACTGTTGTTGTTAGAAAATAAATTAATAAAAGAGTTTATTGGGGTTGGAGAAGCAAAATAAAACATAAGAACACAAGAGAAGACACTACATTTAAATCAGGTATCTCTCTTTGATTTGAGCTCAAAGGCTTCCTTGGAAAGGATTATGCCCAATGTGAGGCTTCAATGATGATGATAGGGATGTGGAGAGATGAAATGGGCAGGTGTTGGCCTATCCAGAGGCTTGAGAGGTGTGTGTAAGGTGGTAGAGGTGGGGGCCTTTTATAAGAGGAGAGGAGGGGCACTCTTGGAAAGTTACAAAATGTTACATTATTTTCAAATGAGTTTCGGATTTTAAAGGTCCCAAATTGATGTGATTCTAGGATAAGGTAGTAAGGGTTCTAAATCCACCCATCCAATAGGTTTGTGAAAAGTGTAGGTCTTATATTTTACATTATCTTTTCATTTTATTTAAATTTTTAAATAATAAGGTAATCACTGCATCATCATTGTGTCATAAATAATTTAATTTATTTAAGGTCTAAAAATTATAAAAAAAGTACTATGATGTAGGAAATCTTTTTATCTTTACAATTACTATTTATAGTCAAAAATCTTACTTGAATAACCCCTTTTTAGAAATTGTTTTAGTAAAAAAAATGCATGTTTGTGTCATTTTAATTTTAATATTAAATAAAAAGATATAAATATCATTTTCCTACCAAAGGGGCTCCATGGGGTCCCCAAGTTGACCCATGGCTTGTATTGATCGTCCATGACACATACAAAAAGGGTAGGACATGTGTCTAGTTATTTAAATTCTATTATAACATTAATTTTACCTTAAATTACACTAATTACCTCTAATCGTGATTAAAAATTTAAAAGTTAATAATCACAAAAAATTATTTAAATATCATTAAACCACATTTTACTTCTTAATGAAAACCATGTATGTCGGATTTTTGAAAATCAAATCACAGAAGTGGAAATGATTCATTTAAATGAAAAATTAGTTTTTTAAGTACCACTTAGTGGTTTCACTATTCCTCAAAAATTGATGTTTTCCTGAAAAATACCAAAAATTCACCCGAAGTTATATTTGATATTCTGAATTAAAAAATGATGTACTTTTTAAAAAATTCAAAACATATAAGTTACATTAATTAATTTAATAATTAATTCCCGTTGTCAGAGCAAATAGTGAGTTTTAATGAAATAAATAGTATTAAAAGATTGACACTAGTTTAAGTCCAATTTGTAGATGAAATTAATTCCAACGACCACTATTGGATTAAATGATAATAATATATTCTAATTTCACTTTAAAACCAATTCAAAAGATAATCTAATCATATAAATAAATTAGATTAAAAAGTGGTTTTGAATTAAAATACAACAGTTTTCACTATTCATTAAAAAATGAACTTTATCAGAAAAATACCAAAAATTTAGACAAAGTAAATTTTGATGTCCCCGTTCTAAAAAAGAATTTTATTTTGTCAAATATAACACATTAAATTTTCAAAAAGTTGATTTAAAAGTGGTTCTCCATCAAAAGGCGGTTAATCGACCTTTTAAAGAATATTAGAATATTTACGCTTAAAATTGGATTCATAGACATTTTAAGCCTCTAACATTTATTGGATAAAAGTAAAATATTTGACAAACATATATAATAATTTTGTAGTTAGTTCCGTTCATTCCCGCCATTACAACGACTAGGCATTAACTACAATTTAAAATAATATTATTTTATTATTAGATTGCAACGTAAGATTCCCAATAAACGCGTTGTTGCGTATTGGGAACGACATCGAGAATAGCGTCCCCTTTTAAAGTAATATTAATATTTTATTCACAAATATGGATGAATGTGATAATGTCATATTCTCTATTTACCTGGGGTGTTACATCCTTCCCCCCTTTTGGGGATTGCGTCCTCACAATTTTAAAATTGGGCTTGGAAACATCATCGGAACAAGAGTCAGTAAAACAATCACATTAAAATAAAGAAAGAGAAGTACAAAGGTCTCCCGAGTTAACCCATACTAGGATTCCATGTATGCAAATATGGACATGGAGGAAAAAAAGGGTCATGTTCTGATGGAGAGTGATAGAAAACATTTCTAGGAGAAAGTTAACCATAAGAAAATCACAATCTTGTGATGGGTTAAATGGTATTCGATTCCCCAGTAGGAAAAGATTACAGAAAACATTTTTGTTTTCAGTTACTCTTCATTGAGGAATTTATTTTTGAGCTTAACTAAATCATAATGAAAAATACTTATTTGTCACGTAGACTTTCATCTTTTACTATATTACTTAATCAAACACATATTTTCTCCAAAAGACGAGTATTTAGGAAGACTTTTTCGCATTATGAGTACTATAATCAACTTCTTGAGAATCACCTAATCCAAAAAAGAGAACTATATATTTCCCATGTCTTTAGACAAAATCCAAAACCAAAATTGTTAGTATGAGATTAGATCATCCCCAATAGTATAATCCTTTATAAAAATAAAATCTATTCTTATACTCCAAAATTTGTCAAAAAAAAACCACAGTTTAACGAAGACCATTCGATAAACTATTGTCCACAAAATTCTTCAAAGTAAACGAAACTAATATTGAAACCCAAATATTTGAAGGATTTACTCACATAGACTTCCAAGGTACAAATTAACTTTGATCTACAAATAACATCAGTTGCGGTTAAATTCTCTAATTGAAAAGTAATTAACCTAATCACATATCCTAAATGATAGGTTAGTCATTTCCATGGATAAACCAAAATAATCTTACTCTTGATTCCTAAAATCATCTAACTAAAATGAATTTGTCAAAATAACCAGGGAATTCACGTAGTCCAGTGGTAGGTGATAAATAACAGTCGCACTTTGGTTGTGTGTTCGATTCACGCAGCTTTGTCCGACGCGACGAGTTGTCACACGGTCTGCGTGTTGTCCTTTTTCCAAAACTCTATATTTTTAAAAACATTCCCCAAAACGAGAAACAATCTTCAAAAATAATCATAACATATTTTAACATCAATTTTATCTTATGCCTTTCATTTTCCATCATAATATATAATAACCCATAATTACCTCAAAAGAAAGGATCATATAAACCCTAATGGTTACCTTTATAATTATTACCTGAACTTCCACATCGGTTTGTCATCTCATACATGATGCATTACAGAACATACCAAGATACAATTGGTTGATCATGACTCCTTGATAGTTGGTTTAGAACAACCATGAGTTTCCTCATTGAATCCGGCATTTCATCCAGTCTCTTAATCAGAGAACCACCACAATTTCCTTCAAACCTATTGTCACTTTGGTGCCTGCTAGATCCACCCATTCACTAAAAACTGAAATGTCAATGTGGGTATATTAACAAAACCATCATGTACTAATGAGGAAGATAAAAACTAAGATATATGTACTCATTCACTTTATCTAAAACTAGGACTCTTTTTGAAATCCTAACCATTATGGTAATGTCACTTATGCCTAGAGAATACCCTAAACTCTAAATTTATCTAAACCTCCATCTGATACCAACTGTAAGGACCCAACCTTAAACCTTACATAATATTGAATTAAATGAATAATTCACATTGAGGATCTTTTCACAGTTTAGTGTTTTAGAGAATTATGACATAACTATTACATCTCAAAAGATTGCAAAGTAGACACTTCTACTATGTTACCATAGAATAAAAACTCTTAAAAAGAAACATGTCTAGTTCCATTTTTTATATAGCATGACATTCCCTTGATCCCATCCTTGACACTATTCCACATTATGTCCTGTGAAAAACATTTCAAAAAAACATGGGGTGAGCATAAAAATCTCAGTAAGGGATACACAAAGAATGAAAACTGTTAGTTTATCAAAACAACAAGTAAACCATTTATACTTTAACAAAGTTTTACTTTTCACCTTTACGAAGTAGTAAAGACTCTTTATTGAATAAAAGATAATTACTCACCCTTTTTAACCAAAATATTACCATAAAACCCAAATAATGATCACATAACATATAAAGGTAACTTGGGACATAAACATACTTAAATGGAATAACCATACAGTCAACTTCCACACATATCACTTAATTGAATAGCCATACGACCGACTTCCATACCCAATGCATTGGAGGTTATATCCTAACCACTCATCCTGGTATTCACGGCGCCACCCGTCATATGGTTTATCACGTAACCACCTGTCAAATGTCTACGTACCATTATAAGATCATAAGACATAAAAAAAATATAATGAAAAGAAAACATTTCAACACTTTGATCACAATATATCACTTAAATATATTGACATAACAAATCTATTATAAAAACCATTTTCAATACCAAAATACATAAAAGAGTATATGGTATTTATTTCATTATAAAAAAACATTACAGCTTGTTGAGGAAGCCAAAGACCAAATAATACTCGCGGCGGTGGAAAAGGTCGTTGTCACCGTGTACGTTAAAAGAAACATTCATTTTAGTCATTTAGTAAAATGAATCATAGAAAAAGATTCCTTTTGTATAAACGTAAAAGTAAAAGGGGTTTATACAACGTATAAAAGAAAGTTGTGTCTAAAATGAAATATGCCTCAATGAAAGGAGATTGAGACGAAGTCCCTTACAAATATGTTATCTTTAGATTAAAGATGAATCAATTACATAATTATGTGTGACAAACGAATAAACCAAATATAAGTGGATATTAAGTGTATAAAATCAGAGGACATTCACACATATTCATAGAATGAAATATTCAAGGAGTACAAGTTTATCCTAAAGAATCAAAATTGTCTTAAGAAGTTCCCTTGCAAAAATTCAACAGCCTAACGGCGTCACTTCAAAAATCAGAAAAAGAGTTGATGAGAGATAAAAATGATATCTCATCACTTGGACAAAAAATTTACATCAATAAGGATATATAAGAACATATCCCAACATAATAGTATGTGAATTAAAAGACATAACAAAATAAGTCTTTTAAAATGAGGAGGGTGAAAGGTTCCCATACCGACTTGGGTATCTTTCGAAACATACACCTCGTGAAAGAAAGACAATACGAAATTGATGTAAATACTCATAAATGAAATTATATTACACAATGAGAAAAATAATGGGCAGTACATACACCACTCAAGGGAAATTGTGGAAAATGTAGCATAAATCCCATGAGAATAAAAGTGAGATGAAAAATCCCTTACGAAAACTCGGTAGCCTAACGGTTCCACTTAAAACATCCAAAAATAGATTGATGAGATCAAATAGGGTCTCTCATCATATTACAATAAAATTTACATCAAGAGGAATATAAAATAAAATCCCCCATAATAACAAAGATGAGCATAAAAAAGTGACATAAAGGATAGTACTTAAAACGAAATAGAGGGGTTAGATCTCTTACGAAAATTCGGCAGCCTAACGGCGCCACTCAAAACATCCAAAATGGATTGATGAGAGAAAATAGGTTCTATCATCATATGAATATAAGAAGTAAAGTTGTAGTAATATAAAATAACATCCCAATCATAATAATGATGAGCTTAAATGGAATTACATAAAAGAGTGTACTTAAAAAGAAAGAGAGGAGTAGGATCTCTTACATCGTGTCCGACATGACTCGATCGTTCATTAATCTCCTGAATAATAAACTTGAGTTAATTTATAATTTCTTAAGAAAATTTTCCAAGTTCATTATTCCTTTTATATCACTTATTATCATGTCATGAACACTATGTTATTATTTATGTTAATAACGGTCGTTTTAACGATCATTGGTACTTGAGTCAAAAATAAACTCTTTATAATTACAAGTTGTTCATGTGGTAAGATATCCATTATATCCAGAATTTTATTCATGATTTAGATATAATATTTATAATATATATCCAGTATATGAATGCATTTATAATATTACATAAAATTTAGAGGTAAGAAATGAAATGCACCGTTCATGAAGACGATAAGCCGTACGTACGCATGGACACTACTTCCATTTCTATTACATATATAATGGAATTAAAAAATAATGATAAATAATAGTATTTTAATTCCAGTATGGTATCATATATAATATCATTAAATTTATCTTTTATACATTCCACATATGGTATTAACGAATCAAATCACTTTGAGGGGTCGGTAGTCCGCACTTCCTAAAATGAAGATATCGCGCATACCCATAATGGAAGCCATAAAGGTATGCCATAAATGAAAAATAAAGAAGCATAAGTAAAACATAAACATATTATATATCGTATATAAGTATAGTGTCATTTTAATGGCCTCCTTTGAAGGTGTTATATGAGTGTTGAACAATCATCATTTCGTGAGGCAGAAATTCGCCATCCATAGAAACAGTATGTTTTTTAAACATTAGATGTATGTGTGTTTAAGTGTAACTCTAATCCTTGTTATAAAAAAATCCTAGTATATTTATGATACTGGTTTTTTTATAAAATAAATGAATAAAATAGTTTAGGGGGGGGGGGGGGGTTGGAGAAGCAAAATAAAACATAAGAACACAAGAGAAGACAATACCTTTAAATCATGTATCTCTATTTGATTTGAGCTCAAAGACATCCTTGGAAAGGATTATTCCAAACTTAAGGCATCAATGATGAATATAGGGATGTGTAGAGATGAAAGGGGTAGGGTTCGGCCGAGAAAAAGTCTTGAGAGGTGTGTGTAAGGTGGTAGAGGTGGGGGCTTTTTATTTGAGGAGAGGAGGGGCACTCTTGGAAAGTTACAATATGTTACTTTAATTTCAAATGAGTTTCAGATTTGAAAGGTACCACATTGATTTATTTCGAGGATAAGGTGGTAAGGGTTTGAAATCCACCCATACAATATGTTTGTTACAAGTGTAGGTCTTATATTTTACATTATCTTTTCATTTTATTTAAATCGTTAAATAATGAGGTAATCGCACCATCATCATTGTGTCATAAATAATTTAATTTATATAAGGTCTAAAAATTAAAAAAAAATACTACGATGTAGGAAAACGTTTTATCTTTCCAATGACTATTCATAGTCAAAAATCGGACTTGTATAACCCTATTTAAAAATTGTTTTAGTAAAATAACTCATGTTTGTGTCATTTTAATTTTAACATTAAATAAAAAAGTTGTTATTGTCATTTTCAAACCAATGTGGCTCCATGGGGTCCCCAAGTTGACCCCTGGCTTGTGTTGGTCGACCATGACACATCCAATAAGGGTAGGACATGTGTCAATGTATTTTTATTTTATTATAACATTATTTTAACCTTAAATTACACTAATTACCTCAAATCGCGATTAAAAACTTAGAAGTTATTATTCACCAATAAATTATTTTAATCTCATTGAACCACATTTTACTTCTTAATGACAACCATGTATTTTGAATTTTTGAAAATCAAATCACAAAAGTGGCAAAGATTCATTTAAACGAAAAATCAGTTTTTTAAGTACCACTTAGTGGTTTCATTATTCATCAAAAATTGAAGTTTTCCCGAAAGATACCAAAAATTCACCATAAGATATATTTGATATTAATAATTAAAAAATGATGTCTATTTTAAAAAATTCATAAAATATAAGTTACATTAATTTATTTAATAATTAATTACCTTTGTCAGAGAAAATAGCGGGTGTTTATGAAACAATAAGTATTAAAATATTGACACTAGTTTAAGTCCAATTTCAAGAGGAAATTAATTCCAACGACCACTATTGGATAAAATGGTAAAAATATATTCTAATTTCACATTTAAACCAATTCAAAATATAATATAATCATATAAATAAATTATATTAAAAAGTGGTTTTGAATTAAAATACAACATTTTTCACTATTCATTAAAAAATGAACTTTATCAGAAAAATACCAACAATTTACACAAAGTAAATTTTGATGTCCCAATTCTAAAAACTAATTTTATATTGTAAAATATAACACATAAAATTGTCAAAAAGTGGATTTAAAAGGGTCTCCATCAAAAGGCGGTTAATCGACCTTTTAAAGAATATTAGAATATTTACGCTTAAAATTGGATTCATTCACATTTTAAGCCTCCAACATTTATTGGATAAAAGTAAAATATTTGACAAACATATATAATAATTTTTAGTTAGTTTCATTCATTCCTTCCATTACTTCGACTGGGCGTTAACTATAATTTAAAATAATATTATTTTATTATTAGATTGCAACGTCAGATTCCCCAGAAACACATTGTTGCGTATTGGGCACGCCATCGAGCATAGCGTCCCCTTTTAATGTAATATTAATATTTTATTCACAAATATGGATGAATGTGAAAATGTCATATTCTCTATTTACTTGGGGTGTTACAATTATTATATTATAAAAAACAATAATCCACATGAAGGGTGACTGCCAATCATAATCGGAAAGGTAGTGGGGACTGAACCAATTATCGAAGGATGATAGGAGTTTCACAACTACTATTTTTGTACATTATTTCTAAATTAATGGGTGATTTTATTAGTTAAAAAATTTATTGAATTATATTATTAATGAACCACCAGTGTCAATTTTTATGTTTAGGGATTACTGTACGAACCATCATAGATTTGGAAAAATATATAGAGACATATTTAAAGACTTGTTTTATGGGTATTAAAATATTTATTTAGTTCTTCAAAAAAGGGGTTTGTTAAAGGGTATCCAATTCACTGGTTAAGGGATGAAATATAATATGATCAAAAAGTAACCAAAACATGAAATTGTTCATATGAAATTTAAATTAATCAAGTAAGTAAGTTTAATTATATTCTTTGGATGTAAACCTATTAATCAAAATTTGGAAAATTATCTAAAAAATATTTTCCCAACACCTTAATTTTTATTGAACTGATGCCCATAACATACTTATGGATCTAAGGCCCCTAACTTTCTATTGACCTTTCACTTGTTTTTAACTGATGAAATAAATAAATCCATCTAAATATTTATTCATTACCTCCATGTACATTTTTTGACATTCCACTAAAGTTCTCTAACGTTGAAACCATGTTATGTGTTAGTTCATGTGGACATTTTACTTATCATTATCTCTTTTAAAGAAGATTTTTATGAACCCTTTTCAGTATATTGAATATAAATATAAAAATATAAGACAATTTTTTACTAAGATTAATTTCTAATTTTTAGGACATAATTTATGTAAGGTAGGGGGAATGTAACACCCATAAAATTCTAATAGTGAAAATTTATTTCATAGAGTTTATAACACAAAAAAATCATATATATAAAGGAATATAACTTCTTGATACTTTTATGGTATATTTAATATTTTAAACAAATTTATTTTATTATATAGATTGAATTGAATGTAATAAGTAGTTAGCAGTCATCACACACAATGATGGGTTTTTTGATATATTGGGTTACACACATGATCCGGTTTTGCAAAAAATTAGTATTATTAAAAAGTTATTATTTCATTATATATAACCAAATTATAAAATTATAATCTTTTAATAATTTTAACTAACTAATGAAAAAATATATATCTAATAATTGTTTTTAAAATTCATCCAATACATTTAGTTGTCATAACTTAAGAAAAACACCAATATTACTCATTAAATATTATATTTTTATAAAGGCATGTTTCCTCATTTTAATAGTTAATCTTATTTAAAACAAAAATTTTGAAATTTTATAAATCATTTTGTAAAAATAATCATCAATTTTTAAATATTAACATAAAAATTATGTTCAAATGAATATTTTGAATTATTCTACGATATTCCATTTTTTGATGAAGGGAGATAAAATGATGAATTTAAATTGAAAACTACTTTCCCATGAAAATAATTATTATTTTTAAATAATATTTTATATTAATTTTAATTTTTTTAGTCCAATAATACATCAATTTAACCTATTTATTTCTATCGTAACCTGTCCCCTGAGGGCCATGTCATGACTACCCCATGCCCCCTTTCATATCCCAGGGGTTATTCACTAGCATTGGAGAGGCATATCCCAATATATGAATGAATATGGTTTAATCTGTACACACATAGACTAGGCATAGAAGAAAAGAAAATCACAAAGTAGAACTGATGAAATAAAAAGTGTGAACCAAAAGAAAAAAAGACCAGTATATAAACCCAATTGAAAAGAAAGTACCAAAAAGGTGAAAATGTGATCTAAAGGTTGACCACCATTGATCCAACCAAATTTATAGTTACAGCTCATTGTTTGTCATCAATATTGATCACCTCATCTAACAGTAACCTCTGGGCACCATGTACCCATCTCTCTACAAGACTCAGTCAAGATCTCTGTTATCTGCACAAGACACAACTGGGAGAGGGTGAAGGCCATGTAAGGGTGAGCATAACAACACCCCGTGGAGACACCGAGACTCACAATGGTCTCCTAGAATTCCATAAAAGAAAAAACACAGAGCATGAACTCAATCAAAAAGAATAATGTAAAATATAGCTCACACTAGTTAAAAAACATTGAGGACAAGAATAAATATGGTAATTCTTCAGCTAGATCATTTTATTCTATTGATAAGTTTTGCTTCTGATCAATGAAGGGTCACTGAACTGCCGATCCACAAAGGTTCTCTCTATAATCGATTCACATAGGGTCACTCTATTATTGATCCACACCAGGTTTCACTACTGTCGATCCACACAGGGCCACATTACTATCGATCCACATAGGGTCCCACAACTTTCAATCCCCACATTGCCACACTTCTGCGGATCCACATTGGGTCTTTCTACTATTGACCCATGATGGGCCTCTCTAATACCGATCCATAGAGGGTCACTCTTCACTCGATAGACATCCACATGATTTCCACACTTGCTGACCTTGAGTACCTGAGAAACTACTCCTCAAGCCACTGGTCAGATTCAACATCCACTAAGTCTTAGAAATAATTAATCCAACAGACATTATTTTCATAAGGGTTCCAATGCGAAAGACAACATGTTAAATAGATGCCTAGTCTATATGACATAGGTAAAAAGGTAAATTGTTCCCTATTGGTTTTCAGTCTGATCCAACCCAAACATACTCCAATTGTTTCCAAAAATAATGTGGAGTATCTCAAAAGTACTACCTCATTGTGAGGGTACTCCCACCACTAATGGCGTCTCAATCAGTATCCCAGTTTGCGAGATACGCCCAATTTAGCAAAACAGGACCGGTCGGGTCCGGGTCCTATAGGGGTCCGTCCTGATCGGCCCATTGGGAACATGGGTCCGGCCCTCCCGGAAGAAGCTATCCCTCATAGATATGGGCTGGTATAACCGAACAAAAGCGATTCATCTAGTGCAACCAGGTCGGGTGCTAGTGGGGTTTTGCCCCTTCTTTCGAAACGGATGGTTGAAGCCGATCATTGGTCCAGCTGGGCAGCATGAGCTTGCCGCTCCTCTCCCCGAGCGGTGTGTCGGTGCCACACCATTTCATCGCCGTGGCCTGTCTGGCCACATCTCCTACTACCTCAGTGCCTACAGGTGCTGCTGCTCTACACAGCCGACTTTTCTGGCCGCCGCACAAGCAATTGTTTCTGCAAGCCACCGGAGTTGATAACGTAAGTCCAGGAGCTACTAATAAGAGATCACAACTGAAGCTATCGTCTCCTAGAGTAAGATCACATTTTCATCTCTAGTTTGTAGTCATCGAATCATCTCCCATAGGAGTCCGTAATCAAAAGTATCATGAAAATGGATCCACTGAAATCTCTGAGCTCCAAATGAGATCTATGGAAATATATGGTTGACTGGAATATTTTTCTATAATAAATGTAGCTAAGATGGTGTAGACATAGATCATACATCAAATCATCTTCGGATTTCCATGGCCATAATCCTCTGCCACATAATACTGATCTCATATTTATCCACCTACTCCCTGAGGTTGGGGTGGACCACATGTGGGTGGTGGAAATAGTACCTCAAACCGTCACCCACCACCAGCTACATGGCTGGCACCTCTCCCACATTCGCCACCTGGCAGATCTCCTCGTTCGATAATTTCATCTTCCATGGAAGTCAATTGACTGTCTGTTGATGACCAATATAGAGGGTCGGGAAATCGTGAGCCATGTGACCATGACCTCCACATAAGTAGCATAATATCCTCCTCTTTTGTCCTCCTCTACCATGGGAGCTCTGCACCTCCGACCCTACATACCGGGGTCATCCTCTGGATTGTCTATCCTGATTGGACCTTTTTTTCATTTCCTACTTCCTGATGCAAATGACTCGACAACCTATTATCTGGTGGTGGCTCTCACCGTTGGTGCCCACTCACCTAGGAAGATCTCCACCAATAGTGCCCCCTCTAGCACACTAGCCTACATTAGGATGTTGAGTGATATCATCGACTCACAGATCTCCCATCTGGGACCCTACTCAAAGGACTGGGACCTAAAGAAAGGGTCTCATACGATGTTGGTTGAGTAGAAAAAGTGGTCTGTAACTCTCATCATGTAATGGTCCACTGTCAGGATACCATGCTATATGTGTAGTAGCATATCAATACGAACAAACTGTAATGTTTCTGGTATGAACACTGCTCTGAAAAGTCTATCAAAGTCCCACTAGGAATGATGCATCTCCTCATGTATCTCAAGCATCAAGATCCACCATCTCTCTACTGTGCACTGAAAGAGAAAAGTATCTAGGATCACCATCTGGTATGTTGATGTCTTGACCAAATGGAAAACCCATACCGTGACCTCCAGTGAGTCCTTAGCAGTCTATGAATTTTTATCTCCATGAAAACATGGAGTCCACTGTCTCTAGAACTCATGCTACATTCTATGTTTTCATGAATGATCTATTATTGGGATTGGGTTAAATTTCTTCCCTACGGCTGGTGGTGTTGTTGGTACACCACCAGAAGGTTCTATCGCCTTAAGAGGGATCTGCACCGACACCTCATCGCTATGTGGGCCATCATCATGGCCTCTCACTATAATTCTTGTTGGCTTTTTATAAGGAGGAATTGTGTAGAGAAATTGATGCCTCATATTAATTACATTATTCCTTCTGAGTGAACTAAAAATTAATCAAAAAGAAAACATTTTCAAAACACATGCAAATAGTTTTTTTTGTGTATCATGTCAGAAATCCAAACTGAGGGTCCTTGTTTATGGATATATTGGTTGCTGCACAAATAATGGACTCCCAGAACTGTAATCCATATTCAAAACAATTAACAATATTTATCCACTAAAAACATATACACTTAGTTCATCTGGTAGAACCATCCCCTTTGATACCACATTGTCACGACCTGTCCCCTGGGGCCCGTGCCATGACTACCCGAAGCCTGCCATCTATAGGCCAGGGGTTGGTAACTATCATTGGAATGGCATATCCCAAAAAGGAAGGAATTACTTTTAAACCTATACACACATAGTATATGTACATAAAAAAAGATAACTTCATAGTAGAACTTCTGATATTAAAAGTGTGAACCAAAACTAATAAGGGCTAGTATAAAAACCCAATTAAAAATAAAGTACAACAATAAGGAAAAATGTTCTTTGAAGTCCATCTACTAAGGATCCTACCTGAAGGGTTTGTGCAACTTGTCTTATTTCATCATTTCCACTCACCTCATCTAATAATCCCCTCCAAGCACTGTCTAGACTTGGCTCCCCAAGACTTAGTCAATCAATCCATCATCTGCATAAGTCACAACAAGGTGTGGGAGAATCCCATGTAGGGGTTAGTATAACAATACCCGATAGGGACCCCGAGACTCCTGAAGGTCTCCTAGAATTCTGTAAAGGAAAAACCACAAAGCATTATATCAATCAAAAATCATAAAGTAATAGAATTCTCATATCAGTTATACAACTTGGGGGATATGAATAATGTGATTAGACGTTAGCTAGATCATTTTATTCTATTGAGAGGTTTGCTTCAGATCCATGAAGGGTCACTGAACAGTTGATCCAAATTGGGTCTCACTACTTTAGATACAAATAGGGTATAACTACTATCGATCCACACAAGGTTGCACTACATCCAATCCACATAGGTTCGCTTTGATGCTGATCCATTAATTGTATCTCTCATACCGATCCACATAGTGTAACACTTCATTTGACAACCATCCATGTGATTCTTAGACTTGGTGTGCTTAAGATCCCAAGAAACCATTCCTCAAGAAACATTTCATAGTTCAACCAAAAAAAACTCTCATAAGGAAGTAACCTAATGGACCAGCATGTAAAAATGGTTCAAATGTGATAGACGAAGTGTCAATCAGACACTCTTTCTACAAGATATAGGGAAAATGGTAAATAGGACCAGTTGGATCTGAATATAATCCAACTTGACCATACTCCAATTTATTCCAAAACTCAATTGGATTATCTAAAATAGATCACAATGTCACAAGGGTCCTCATTACATTGAAAACGCATCAACCAGACATCTGGTTCTCATGATACAACCAATTTGGAGAAACAGGACTTATCGGGTATGGGTTCGGCCCGGTCGGCACATTAGGCCCGCTGGTCTGGCTGGACAAGTATGTCTGGCACAACATATGAGTTAGGTCTTGCCAACATGTCTGGCTAGACTAAAAATACTCAGCCCACATGGATTCTGGCCGCTCGTGTAGACCAGATGCAGTACGTCTGGTGCAACCAACTGTCAGTGATAGTGGGTCACCACCCCTTTTTTTGAAGTTTCCGGCTAAAGCTGACTGTTAGTCCAGCTTAGTGGCCAATGTGGGACTCTCCTCTCCCTGCATGGTCCTGTGCCATTCCACTACTATGACACCTATATTCACTACTCCTCCATGTGGTTTCATTGGTTATATGCACCTTCGCAGATGGTACCACCCCACCGGTCACTTCCGCAGATCACCAGAGATACTTCAGTGGTCCATTTTCTTTCCCATATGCACCTACGGACCTCCTTGGTCACCATATACACTATAAGACCCTTAATTTTTCTTGCTGGCATGTTTCCCAGTCACTCACAATGAACACAATTATACCACGAATGACAGAGGTTCTGGGCCTTGTTTGGATGGGCTCGCACCCTCCAGAGTAGCACATAAATTTGGGGAAGAATAATAATCATCAAAACCCCAAAGTGAAATCCTGCAACAACCTCCTTCAATTAAGAGTTATTTGAGGATCAACTTATTGGTCAGTTGATCCACGTTTTTCATATTATTCATTAATGGGAAAAGAGGAATGTTAAACACGTAAACCCCCTACCTAGATTTAGTGGAATCCATTATAGTATATGGATGGAATCCACGTTTGAAGTCATTATTCATTATTAGTTGATCTTTGGTTCAATTCCCCCAACATTCATCATTCTTCCACCATTCATTGTTGGAGAGGAATTTCATTGGAATTTCATAAGTGGTTCCTCTCGTGGGGTTTCAATTCCAATGCGAAAGGTTTCATTAAATAAATGAAACCACATCAAATTTCATTTATTAATATGGTTTATTAATGAATCACAATTCATGAACCCATAAATTATATATCTGTTGTGGTTACACAACAAAATAAATGTGTCTTTAAAAGGTACCCATATAAAGTTTGACATTACACAGCGGTCCCAAAAACTGTCACACAATAGTGGATGAAATGAATAATATAACATATAGTTATTTGATAAATTATTATTATAAATGTCCAAAAAATTATCTTTTTCTTCCAATCATTGTTTGTTAACGTTAAAAATTTCATAAGTGAAACCTAGCGCTTCAAATTCAATAGTACGGTCGTATTTTCAATTCGAGGATCTTTTCAAAATATAAAAAATCATGCCCACATGTTTACTGAAATTACCTTAAATAAGGTTCAAAATCCAGTTCTAGTCTCTTTGGGCCTCAGAATCACATGCCGCCATTTTTTGAAGTCTCACAATAAATCCATATAATTAAAAAAAATATACATAATTTGTGTGTCATTACAAGTTCATTGGATGAAATTTCAATTTGATAACAAATATAAAAACACATTACATTTTAGATCATTATTACATTAAAACCCCTATATGTCGTCCCGTCAGCATGATTGATTTTAAATTAATTTCATTAACATCCAAGATTGGAATACGTAAAAATAGGTTCTTTATTTAGAATAATAATAAATTATAATTTTAAATATGATCAAAAAATTTTTATTCCAAATATATTAATGAATGTAATTAAAATTTACTAGAGCGATTAAGAATAAAAATAGCTTAATAAATGTCTAAAACTTAATCCTAAGGGAAAAAATTTCCTAAAAACACATCCAAATTGTATTTGATGTTAATATTTATACCCTATACATAATGTTAGAAAATATAATTCATTATTGGATCCAATTCACATAAGAAAAACGTGTGTTTTATTCCATTTTCATGAATATACAGCAATGCCACTTCTCATCCACTATAAAAAGGTACTCACCCTTCACACGATTCACACCTATAAAGCCCATTGTATCACACAAAATCTCATAAATAGGCTCCCAAAATACATCCCATAACAAAGAATCCATACCCTTGGTGTAATTCAAACCTATGAATTCATTTGGTTAAAACCAAAACGATTATTCGAAAACAAGGTAACATTCTTCAATGATCGCCTTCATTTTTTTAATTCTAAAATAATAAATTATTCTTATTACATTATTATATTATAAAATATGTATATCTAATATAATAAGATATATTTTGGATTGATTTTTACCTAAAAATTCACACATCCTCTAAATGTGATACACAATCATCGTTCATGTATAAGACGGACCACCACCTCACGATCCAATTTCATTTGTTCATCCTTTTACCACATTTAACGGTTTTGATAATGATGTAATAATATTTTATGTATGATACATATATTACATAAAATTTATTTATTATTATGGAATTATTTTATGAAACATATTTTTATGCACTCCAATTTGTGGGAATACGATAACATTACTTGTGAAAGTGTGGACTACCGCCTCATCCAATAGATGCGATTCTATAAATATATATATATATAATGTATAATGGAAATTTCTAAAAAAAATATGTGACATATATTTTATAAAAATGATATTAAATTATAATATACATGTATATAATTTACTTTTTAATCTTTTGAAAATGATAAACAAATAAAAGTATCGTTCATGCGTACGTACATCCTACCATCTATATAGAAAACATTATTTCTAAACATTACCATTTAATTATTTTTAAGATAAATAATATAATTGTGTTAAAAAACTAGGTACTAATGGTTTAATGTATTGTTAAATTTATGACCAAATGTTACATTTATATAATAAAACTTAATCATTATTTAATTCATTCTTCTTATGATTCATACTGACCGTCATGTACATATTAGTATATGTAGTCTCCTGAGGATATAAATCATATAATGGGTATAAATAAAATATAAATAAGAGGATATATATGAACATGAATCAAAATAACATTCGGTGAGAATGATTATAATAATCATATAACAATCATATAATCATCTTCATAATCATGTGAGTAATAATTAGATAAAATCATGGTATGAGTTAATGCATAAAAATGAAACATCATGTATTTTTTGGTTAAATACCATATAGAGTTGTGAACAATGTTTGAATCATTTTGACCCCGAACATATGTTTATAATAATAAAATCATTATTGTGAGAAATGATATAATCATGTTCAGATATATTTCACATTATATAATGAGAAACATCACATTAACCAATTCATTTTAGCACTATATAATTTTTTTACACCTGTCACATCATAAGATTTATATAATCATTCATTCCACATGGAATTTTTAAAAATATTTTCCATATAATAACCCATTGAATGGAAATTAATTTCTTGAGAATTTCATAAACAATACATTCATGGACAAATATTAGGGTTCCTAAAATAAAAAAACTGAAAAACATAATTGGTATAAGAATCATAAATCTTGAGTGATTCTAAAACAACCTCAAGAGAATTAAAACACTTGTTCTTCAAAGGAAGAGTTCCTTTATAATAGTACATGAATATGTCATAAAAATAGTATTAAAGAATGTATATCCAAAAGAAGGAAATTTTTAAGAAAATGAAATTATATTTAAGGAGTATTTAATGCACATCTAGAGATAAATTTAGAAAGAAAGTGAAAAAACACCAAGAAAGGGTGTTTGGTTTGAGAATCACCTTCCTATTTTTCAATATGCATTCTTCACTATAATATACAATAAAATAAATTTATATTCATTAATTAATAAATACATATCCTATTTTATATGAATTTGATTCATTATAGTTTTATTATGTTTATATAGCCATTTTCATGAGTTGTAGAGTTCAATTTCATCATATGAGGGTGTTTGTTTTCTTAGTTTTCATGATTAATTCACATATAAAAATATATATAGAAGATCATGTAAAATAGGGATCAGTTTGTAGAATTGAATTTATATGTAATTAATGAACTTATTTATGTTCAATTGAACATTTATTTATATTTTCAAAATATTATTATGATTCATTAGATCAAATGTCATTCATAATCCTTTAGATTAATTTTTCTGATTTTTGATCACAACAAACTCATTTTTTTAATTTTTTAATACTACATATATATATATATACGTTAGTTCCAAGAAATAAAAAGTTTATTAAATAAATTTAAAAATATGTTCCAGCCATTATAATTGTTTTATTACCAGCCTTTAATCTAGTAATGTAAAATAAAAACCAGCCATCCTTGAGGATGATAAATTAACACACTTGGAACAATAATTTCAGCTTTAGAATAAATTACATATAAGTAGTGATTTTATGATGGATTATTCAATAAATAAAAATAAATTCCAAAATATATAATATAATGGAGAGATTATGCGACATGGATATGGTTATTTCAATAGAGAATAATAAATTAAATGAAATTGAGAAGAAATTAAAAGAAAAATAAAATTCATTTTAGCACTTTATTTATTCTAATTTAGAACCTCCTTAGGGAAAATATTTTTTGCATTTTGTTGAGAAAAGGGCTAATGGATGTGGTGGGGGGATTGTGAAGATGTTTTTTTATAAATTATAGATTATTGAAGGCATGAATGGTGTAAGAAGTTGATGTGGTGATGGGATTTATTTATTGGGGAGAAGATGCGGGTTTTTTATTTATTTTTTCATTATTTTATTATTTTAGATTTTGTATTTGAATAATATTGATTCCTAGGGATAAATAGAGTAAAAGGATATGGATTAATTGATATTTTGATGCTTATATCATCCATACATCATACATGACCTGAAAATTCATGTATTTAATAAATAATATAAATTACCATATTATCCTATCAATGTTTGTACCTATTCCTAAAACAAAATATTAGTATCCATTCAAGGATATCATGTCATGTAAAAATATCTCTATTTTACCAAAATTTCATTATGTAATATTATTCTTATAACTAATCCTATGGTTTTACAAAAATGTATAATCGTATTCTCCAAACATAACTAGACACATATTTAGTTACAAATATGTAAACTAATTAATTAAATACATATATATGTCATCATTAGGTAGAATATTCAATACATGTAATAATAATTCATTCACTATAATCATAAAGGTCTTGTTTAATTAGAGACTCAATACAGAAGTAGTTCTTTTATGACCAATATTCGTTGTCTCTTATAAAAATCCTTCATATATTGTGCCCTTCTTAACTTGTCGTAATATTAAATATCATTACAACATTTGGAAGGAAAATATAGTAATGGTTTAGATCAGATACTATGTAACAATAAACATGGAAGATATCAATCAGAAGATAGAAAATGATTATTATGAGGGTATTATAAAATAATCAAGTGCATGTGTTAAATATAAAAATTCACAACAAGTAAACCAAAAATAATTACATAAAATCCGGGAATATTTGTAGGGATTATTAATAAGGGTTTCAAATCACAAGTTCACACTCTTGATTTTGAACATCGATATGTTCCATCAAAAGTAAAGAACAAATAATCATGTGAACATTGATAGTCATAATTATTTCCTCCGAAAATAATTTAAGTGTAGTAAATAAAATAATGATTAATTATAAATATGTGGATATAGTTACTCCAAATCATGTGCACACATAATAATTTATTTATATCTTTTATAAATGAAACTCAAAATTCACGATGTGAAAATAGATATATTAATTTTTTTAAACTTTTCAACATATTATAAAGATATTACTATATAAAATCACAAAATTAATTATAGGGATATATAATTATGGGAAAAATAATTTCCAAATGAGAACCAAATAAATGTTTTACACTTTTTTGTAGAATTATTAATAATTTTATGATATCATAACATATCAAAATTAAATAATATTCATAAATATTTCCTCATCACATAATTAACCCATTGGAATGTAATGTGTTTCATAGAAACATGCTTAAAATATAATAAACATCAACCACTAAGAGATTTAAATTTAATTCTCTCAATAGATCAAATCTCATGTTATGAATAAAAACATTGAATGGATATTTACGGATAAGAAAAATACCTTTTTGAAAATTAGTTAAAATATGATATGAAATTAATTAAAGAATAAATATTATCTTTTAATGTCATTTAAAAAATGAAAATTTCCAAAAAAAATTGAGAATATATTATCACTGTAAATAACCTTGGAGTCATGTATAGGGGGATTGAATGGTAATAATGGGAATAATGGATGAAAAATCTATTTTTTCACAAAATATTAAAATAAATAATCCATTCAAACACTTTTTAAAATATAAAAATAACTAATTCAAATTGTACAATAAATATTTATCCATTTTTATTAAAAAATAATTTAAAGTATGGTTAAAATGAAATATATTAATAACTTTATTTAATAAATTTATTTCATGAAAACATTTTTAATGACCATTAATATGGAAAAAATCATTCATTGTTTGACGATTAAACAAGGTATAATTTTCCTAAAAAATATCTCTGTTCATCTTATGATCCAACCTGAGGAAAATAAAAAAAATACTAAAATATTATAGAAATAAATAGAGGAGATAAAAATATTAGTGTATTATGTGAAATTTATAATTTTAAATTCACTTAATATAAATTTACTATATAAATTACCTGACGGAATGTAGTTTTCCTTATAAACCCCTACATCATGTCCCATCTTCCATCAAACATGATAACAATTATTATATAATAAATATATAATTTTTTAAAAAAATATATAGAACCATATTTATAAATTTGATTCTACATAATATTCCATTATAATATCTAGTTATGCATTTATTATCAGGTATTCATTCACCATCAATTTGAAATTTTATTTATCAAATAACTTTGGAGGGATAGTTTGAAAACAAAAAATAATAAATTCCATTCCAAAGTAAAAATTCATTATAAACTAAAAAAAATATTATAAAAATGATTTAAAAAATTCTATTAATCACCCTATATAATATCCATCATGTAGATGTTAGCTTTTAGAATAGATCATCATTAATGAGGTCTATGAAGTGGAAGGCTAACCTTCTTAGGTTTGAATGTATTCTTCCCAATTTACTTCCCCCTGTTGTTTCCATTGAAAAAATTTCCATCTTTCTTGTTGATATAAGAAAAATTTTCTTCATTATGATAACAAATTGACCTTTATAAAATTCTATTAGCATCAACCTTTGAAAAATTAATATCAAAATCATCCTTTGTTATCTATCCCTTCAAATGTAAAAGATGCATCAGTTTAGAATCCACCTAACTTGTATATTTCAAGACACAATTAGATGCCAAAAAATAAAACAACATGTAAAGATATTCAATCATGTCACTTTTAGTCTCTTTATCCTGATCACTAGAATCATCACCCAGATCTCAAATTGGTGTCCCTAGAAGATCATATGCTTTATAGGAAGACTGACTAGGCGGCCTAAATTTAATTCCCCTACATTTTGATCGAGGATTTATTTTATTTAGTATATTTGTATAATCTTGCTGAGCCTTGGTCATTATACTAACATTAATTAGATGGTATCATATGTCAATGAGAATTATTTTCGGTTTTTAATCCTTTTTGTTAGAAAAAGTTGGTTTCAACTCCTTATCATACCTCGAAGGTGACTAGGGATCTTTATTAAAAGTATCTAATTTTTTGAAGATTTATCCATAGGGGTTGACACATATTCCTTGAATTCCAATGTCTCACAATGTTACACCCCATTGTTCCCCTATCTCATAAAATTTATTTTCAAATATGGAAATATTATTTTGCCGGAGGACCAGGAAAATTACACTAGTGTTGTGTGTATACTCTATCTTTGACTCGGAAGATCCATGTCCCTATATCACTGAGTGAACCAAAGGGACTGATCAATGGTTATATCAAATTTATAATGTACCTAGAGATACCATCACCCGTTTAGAAGATAAAAATAGGCTCCACCTCAATGTACATCAAAAGAACCTAGCCTATCCCTTCAGGGTTTGGAAGCCATAGCCACATAATACCTCACCTTATCGCTACCTACATAATCGACATCATGAACCACATTAGAGGGATCAGACCCATGTTCAACTAAAACAATACTATAGATTAATTATAGGTTACACCAATGGTAATAATAAGATATCAAATCTATCCAATACTCAATACACACATACTATTTTAACTAGAATTCATGCGTGATCTCATTCCAAACAATGTCAACTGGTGGTTTAGAAAAATATATATCCCCACATATGGGAGGAGAAACCAAATGGAAATGGCAGAAATATATATTCTCAAAACATAAAATTGTCCTACTAAGAATATATGAAATGTTCAAATTAAAGGGTTATGAAAAGTTATCTGAAGCCCCATAAAAGTAATATAGATTTCTCTTGTCGGAGGATCCCGTCTCAGGTGGATGTTAGAAGACAAACCGAAATGGTTATATTGAACCTCATTAATTATTCTTTGATCACCTGTCTAGGAGGAAATATGTTGATCCTATATCTCAATGAGAATGAGAATATAGTGGGGTTCCAAGAGCCCTACAACATCATGCTAAAGCATCACCCATGAATCATTGATGAATCAACTGATGGTAAATTTTGACCAAATAGAGTCACCAGAGTGAGCCTATAAAGGACTAATGACTGAATTAATTCACATAAATATATCATAAGTTTGGGATGTATTTGGTCTAATTAAGGATCCTCGAGTACAATCTTGATGACAATGAAAAAGAAAATATCAAATGGGTTTTCGATAGGTGAAAAGTGAAGATGGTGATCTGAGACCAAATGTCCCCTCCCCATCATGGAAAGGGGATGGAAAAAATATAATCCATTTATAATATGCGATGGGGGAAATAAAGAAGGGGATATGAAATATTTCACTCATTAGATTAAAGTTTATTTTTTCATGTCTTCATTTAATTCAATATTCAAATAAAAACTGGTCTAGTTTCTAAGAATGATTTTTTTAGTGATTCAATTTATTGGACCTTAGACATGGTATTGTTATATCCATTATTATAATATTATCATATTTATCATATTTATTAATTATATAAACTAATACAATCACTCGTATAATTATTCTGTGATAAATTATGTACAATGATTTATTAAGATGTTAGTCTGAACATACACACATGTGATATTTTCACTTTATAATGGATAAAATCAATGAAATTTAAATTATAATGTTCTTTTATCGAACCATAATTATATTATAAATATCATATATATTAATTAAATAAATCCAAATTTCTTATAATATGGTGTGTAAATTATGAATGAATGATATCATTTTGTAGAGGTGTTGGTCAACATGTACACACTAGTGACGTTATCATTTTCCAATAAGTAGAATGGATATAGAAATTGTTATATAACTAACACAAAAAAATATGAAAATAGTAATATTACTGATGAAATAATATTAATATGGTTATTTTATATTTAGAGGAGATTAAAAAAAACATTAATATTTTTAATTACATATATATCTTCATCATGTATCGTTATTTGAAAAGAAGCTTAAGGCATTTTGGTATAAGATTAAAAAAAATCATTGTCATGGAAAAAGTTATCAAGAGAGAATTTTTGTATAGTTTTGTTCAGTGAAAGGTATTATGTGTTGTGTAAGATATAGGTGTGTTTGTTCTCTTTTATATGTGGGGGGAGTTCCACATGTATATGTATTTAGAATATCCAAATACAATAAAGTAAATATCTTCGGAATGTATCTACAATATAAATAAAAATTTAATATTGGGTAGTTGTGGTTCTAATTACACAAAACAAATATTATTATAACATTTTTATGTTATTTAAATCCATGACAATTTAGTTTAACCCCTCATTAACCCATTTATCATTTAAAATTGTAATTAGATTTTATGAGTGGATACTATGAATTATGAAAGAAACTCTGTTGAACATAAAAAGTGTTAATCATGCCAATTTCACACATTAAATTACTTTTAAAATACTAATTTCCTTGATGTTTCCAGAATTAATTATCATGTTTGTGACAAAAAAATTGATTAAAATATATATATATATATATATATATATAATTTTTTAGAATTTGAAATTGAATTTATTTCAATTCCATTACTATTTTATACCATTAAATGACTGTTAAAATATTTTTTGAATATAAAATATAATCATATTGTTAAAACCATTCAAAATTAGTGATTAAATTAAATTATAAAATGAAAAAAATTTGTCGCATGAAAACTATTTTTCATAAAAAAATATTATTCTTACATTTGAATTATTTTATATTCATTTATAATCAATTAAATATGATTGGATTTATCTTGTACATGTGTAAAAATTAAATTTTATATTATATTGATAAATAAAAATAATTTCAAATAAAACATTATATCAAAAAATGCCAAAAAAATACTTAAATTAGTTATTTAGGATTAATAGTATTTATTAAGTGAATTATGAATCATTTTCAAAAATTATTTATCATATATATATATATAATTTAATGTTCATAATATTTTAATGTAATGAAATTATTCAAATAGGTTTGGTTTTGTGTTCTAAAAAATATGAAACATTTTTTTTATAAATTAAATTTTATTATTTTTTCTAAGGGTCATTCAAAAATAAAATAAATTATGATCTCATATTCATAATATAGAAAGTGTATAGTCCTAGCTATTATCACATAACCAAGGAAACAATAACATGGAAGATATAATTAATTATCAATTATGTCGTATAAATAATATCATGAAAGAGGAATTTATAAATTTATGACATAGAAATATAAATAATAAAGTGTATAACAATGTATTTTTATAAATTAATAGAACACATAAAATTAAAAATCATACTATTATCATGAAGGCCTTATTCTAATAAATCATACATAAATAAGTCACCCATATGCCAAATACCCATTTTATATTGACGAATGACACCTAATAATGTATATAAAGGATATTTAATATCGAACCCCCGGAATCACATACAAATCGTGAAGGATTATTTTTATGAAATAAATGTATAATATTACATTATATAATCGAATTTATATTATAATAATAAAAAATAATATTAGAAAATGAGAAAACATAATCAAATAAATTTCCTCAATCTATAAATGAATGGAATTGATCATAATACATCACACAAAATAATATAGATTTTTCCATAGAATAATTATATACATTTAGGGATGATGACATAGTTTAAAACACCTTTACAATGACATTATTTAGTTAGTTTATTAAGAGGAAGAAATATCAATTTCATTTGATGACATTAAAACTACAAAAAAATCAAATTGATTTCGAAATGGGATATTATTTGACAATAAGTAGAAATATAATAAAACCATTATAATAAATAATGGTCATGATAATAAAAAACATAAGTAATGTGGTAAATGTTAAAAAAATATCATTTTCCAACATTAAAAAAAACACTTTCGCATCGGCATCAAGGGGTGATACCATTTCCCTAAAAAGAGACCATAGATTTAGTATTAAAAAATGCATTAGATGTCATTTTTATATGATAGAATCTTTCAATATCATTTAAATAGTGACTAAACCTCATATATAATGATTTTAGAATATTTTAAATTCTCTCCTGTATTTTTCATAGGACTATTACCATAACACTTTGGTAATTTATTAAACTACTAATCTATTTCATTATATTGAAAACTTTATACCATCCATTTTCTTTTATGATTTGATGGAATTTATCTCTACACTTAAAAAACTTAGATTCCATTAAATCAAAACATATGGTATTTCATTCCCCAATAAGAAAACGATGGAATTTACCCTCTTCCCATTTCCCCTTTTGAACCATTTGATTTTACACAGCGATCATTTTTTCTCTTTTACTCTGTCTTTACATTGAAAATATAATACTTTTTAAATTTATTCCCTTCAAGGAAATCATTTATATATCAAAATATGTTGAAAATTATTGAAAAAGTAACACCCTCAGATGGCTTTTATTTTTCCACTTAATGAAATATTCGATCATATATTTTATATTTTTACATTGATCATGTATGTCTCATTTGATTTAAATGATTGTTTATTCTTAAAATCATTTTAATCATCTATCTATATCTAATTTATGAATTTCATTTCTATATAAAAATATTTGACATGGGGAGTTATTTTTTCAAACAATTTCTCTTCTATTATCTCTCATTCCATACTATTTTTTTTCATCTACATCTTTCTTATTTTCAATATAAGAACCATATTATTTTGCATTTCCCTTTAAAAAATATACATCAAGAATAAAATTTTCCCTTCTATTTCATCATAAATATATAAATATATTTTTACAGGACTAGATGCATTACTCAGCTGCAAATGGATTAGTAATTTTATTAAAGGATTGAAGTTTTTACTATTTTTATATGTCTACTATCATAATATCATGTTGTGAATAAATACATTTCATTATAAATATAGTATTAGTAGTCATATGTTTCTCTAATATATTAATAATTTTTTTTATCCAATTTAAATTTTATATTATTTTTTAGGAAGGAAATATCGATGTATATTAATAGGTTTGACATGGTTTACATTTCTTCTAGAATACCCCTTTTTAAATCAATGGAATAGTTGTAATTAGGAAATTAAATTATGAATACTAATCCATAGATCAAAATTTTTATCTATTGTTAAATGTTGAAGATAATTCTATGGGTTTATCATAATGCTCGTGATGCCCATGTTGTTTTAAAATTAATTTACCAAAGGTTATACAATATTTTCTCTATCACCAACTATGAAAACATTGAATCTAGTCACCAAAAAAGAATATAATTATATTATATTAGAAAAAAAATAAAAGATATCTCATCCCCTGGAGAAAAATAAATTACTGGTCTCAAGATACTAGATTTATAAAAAATTTACATATATCATTGGAATCATTAGAAAACAGCATATAAAATTCATGAAAACATTCTTATTCAACTCTGAAATAATTCAACGATCCATTCATGCAACAATGAGAAATTAAAATTAAAAAATAATGTTCAAATATAATTAGTAAGGGAAAGATTATAGTGTATGAAATCAAAAATTAACTATGTCATGAATAATATATACTTATTAAATAAAATTAAATTATGTTATATATGTATTATCATAAAAAAATGTTATACCAATAAATGACATTGAACAATATGTAATAAAATTTATAATAATATTCTGTTTCATAATAATATAATGTATAATTTCAAACATCATAATCCCTCCATCAGGCCCTCGTGCGTAGACATAATCCTAAATAGCAATAAAATATGTCAAATACATAATCATGTCTACACCATGAAACATACTGATGCATCCGGGGGATAAATAAAAAATACCCACATATAAAATGATCTATCAAGTTAATTAATTATATTATTATGACTAATAGGATGAAAATACATAATATGGTTTTATTAATAATCAATAAAAATTTATATTGGAAAACTTGAAAAAGTAAGTCAAAAATTTCCAAATTAATGAAATGGAATAAAATAATCCTAATACATGTAGATAAATATATTATATGATTTAATTTAAGATTAAGATAAATTAATGAATAATTAAATTGAGTAAAAACACCATTAAAATTATAATAGGAAGATTCTTTGAAAACCAGAAGAATGTTCCTTCTATTTTGATACCATTAAAAAAATTCATAGAGAAATAGAAATAGTAATTTAAATAAAAATACTTGAATATTTTTGTAGGAATTATCATTTAAAATAATTTCATTTAAATTTAATTTTTTGATTCATGAGTTAAATAATAAATAATGTTTTCTACAAATATTGTAAAAAAATATAAAAATGAATTTTAATGAAAACATTTAAAAATTTCATTCATATGTTTTTAATATAAATTGAAAGTAAAATAAAATTTACTGTAATCAAGGAATTATATATCTAAAAGTAGATTTGTTAAGAAACATAATTAATATAAATAGAAAGGAAAAAATATTTCATTCCAAAATGGAGAAATATGGTATGTTAGTCTAATAATCATTATTTTGATTGATTTCAACAAAAATAGTATAAATATTAAATAGTATATAAGAACCCCATAAATATATATATTATAATAAAATATATTTTATTTATTATGGATATATATTATATGTTCTCCAATGGAAATCAAGTCAAAAAAAATTGTAACAAAAATACAGAATAAAACATAAACACTATCCTTGGAATCCAACATTGTTGAACTCTTTCCATCCTATTTTAGGATAATGAGTTATTTATTATTAATATATATCAAGGACACACACACAAACACATATATTACTAGATATAATTTATTAATAACTTTCTTTTTTACATATTAATATATTATTCTTTGTCAAAATCAATTATTATGTGTAAATTTGTTATCTTTCTCATAAATTTTTTGATTCAGTAGTTGTAGTCCATGAACCTTCATCATGGTTTTATAACCTACATAAATTTAATAAATTTATATTTATATATATATAATTAATTTTAACAATAAATAAAATATTATAACAATCTAATTTTTGCGGTTATTAAGACCGAGATAATTCATTCCTCGAGGCAGTTATCTGGAAGAACACAAAGCTGGTGTATTAATTGTTCTATAGAAAAATAAAAGGAGGGTAGGTAATGATTTATATTTCCAAAATTTCCAATATAACATAAATATAATATTTTTTAATTAATTAAACAAGTATAAAATTATATTTGATGTAGGGATGATAAATGAATTACATCATTTCATGAAGGCAGAAGACTTCATGTATAGATGAGTGATGTTTTCATTTTCCAAAAAATTGGAGGGATGTAAATAAAAAAATACATTCTATATAAAATCATAATTATATCATAATTATTATTTTAATATATATATATATATATATCCAAACATGGTAGGTTTTGACGAAAAATGTAATACATCAATTCATAGTTGCAATTGTGAAAACACACCCCAAAATGACATTTCCATATTACTTTTGATTTAATCTGATATAAAATGGAAATATTATTAACATAAAAATAATGAATTATTGTAAATATATTTGATTTTGTTATTTAATGATTTTATATGTGACTTGGATGAGGTTTAAGAAGAAACATGAATGAGCATATTCTGAACGTATAACTTTTTCTAAAATAATCCTCTTAGAAAAACACTTTCAGGATTTGTTGATGAGTATTATGGGAAACAACATAAAGGTAATGTTTAAAAGTGTTTAGAATATTATTGGTGATATCCCAGTCTATATAATAATGTGATAAGTGTATGTAGATGTTAATTTAGGAGGATTACCTTAATATATTAAAGGGGTGACATATTTTAAAATTTTATATAACTTGAAATTATATAAATTCATTTTAATGGGAAAGAGAAACAAAATTGCCAACATTTAGAAAATATGATATGCTATGATCGAAATACACCCATTTTTAGAAATTTATACATGGTTTCAGTTATTTGAAATTCCAAATATTTCATTAAATAGTTCATTAACCCTTTATCACTTTCTATAATGATTTTTTATGATGTTGTCTTTTAAATATGAGTAAAAATTTACTTTCCAATTATACATAATTATAATTCAATTACATGAAATTTAGAAATATATTGTTAAACTCAATTCCAAAAGTTGTTAAAATTTAATTATAATTTTTGTATGAAAAATAAAACAATAAACTATTTGAAGACAAATGTATTTTTAAGAATAAAAATAAATTTATAAAAAATCATTTATAAGATTTATTATCCTTAAATTGGATTGTAGAAAAATGTTGGTTGACTGAAAATAATTCAAATTCAAAATTTATTATCACTTTTTATTTTCATAATTAATGAAAATGAAAATGATGATGATTAATTATTTTAATAGGAAAAAACATTCCTTATGTTATAAAATAACAACCATAAGTTTATAAAAGAAAAATCATTATTTAAAAGATATAGTTCACTTTTTAAGTAAATATTTTTCCTATAAAAATGTTTTACAAATTTTCAATCAATTATTATAACACAATGATGTCAAAAAATAGCCTTTTTTGTATAAACTGAATTTCTCATGGTCTACCCAAAAAACCATTGAAATTTATTTTTCTAAAATGTAAATATTTTTATATAATCAAAATTGTAAAATTTAGGAATTAACCTTTTAAAGGAAAATATTAAATATAATGAAAAATGTATTCTATAGAATGATTTACCCTTAAGACCTCAAGTGTTCTATATATTATTCCATATCAATTTACAATTAAATGAGTATTTATTTATTAACACAGACATTATGGTACTTTAATATTGATAAATATATTTAAATACATAACCATTGAATAATTTTCCCTTCCAAAATAGCCCATATCAATATTGAATAAATTTAATAAGATCACATTAATTATTTATATTCTATACATTAAATTTCATATTTAAAATATTAAACAATGCATGTATCTGAATTTTTTAAGAAAATTATTTTTATTAAATTTTTATTATAACATTTGGTTACTCATGTTAGTTCATTGTTGGTGTGTTATAATATATTCATCATATTATTTATTTAAGGGGAAACTAATACTAAAATAATGGTGTGTTATATATCCTATTTATAAATCAATACACTACCCTTAGCTAACTCATCATTGTCAAGTTTCTCCCATATTATGTAACTCATCTAGAGGAATAATTAGGAACACATGATTTAATTTTACTAAAATCATTATATAGTCTACGAATTCAAAAAACAATTATGTGTTTTTATGATATTTTTCCATATTTTATTAAAAGGTAGGGTAAAATAATGATTTTTTTATTTTTTAAGAAAATTAGAATTATTTGAAAGTGTAATAAAATATAGAAATTTGATGACTTATTTAATTATTAATTTAATCATACCTATAGAATTTTTTGTTAAAATTTAAAATTATTTGACTCAAATTTAATTTTTAATATAAAATGTTTAATTGATAAATTAATGAATTATAATTTTATTACAAAATATTTATATTTAATTTGAAAATTCCATATTTATTTAATTTGAATTGATGAAATATTTCTTATTGTGGAAATATATTATTTTCAATTGTCAGATGGGACTTGAGATTTTATATTTTTCTTTTTGAATGGTACACTTATATTTGATTAAAAATTTAAAATCATATATAAATTGTTTAAAAATAGAAAAATAATATTTAAATTTAATTTTTTAAAATTTACTTTGATTAATAAAATCCAAATTTTGAAAAATGTACATTACATAAAATTCATTGCGTATTAACACATGTGGTTAGATCTACTACCTTAAAAATTCACTTTGTGACCACGTACACCTGGTATTCCCATCATAAAAATTTGTTACCATGAGAAGACACATCTACTGTGTAATATTAGCTTTGAAGATGAGATTGTTTTCCAGCCTCCCTACTCTAATGGGTATATTACCGTTGGAAGGGAAAATTTTATTATTATTCAATTAGTATGCTATATATCCCCTAATAACATAAGTTATAGTACCTACATCCAGCTATTTTGTGTCTTCCTACTACCAAATGAATAACATTGTAATATGAGACTTCGACCATGCCCATACCTTTATTTACAAATCCTCATTCTTCAAATCACTAGTTCAACAATAGGGACAAATTTACTCTTCAATATACTATACTCATCCATATCAATTAAATTTTTTTCTCTACATTCCAATTTCTAGAATGTGAACCAACCACATATAAAAAATTCAATAAAGTGAATTTCATGTCTAAACATGAAAACAAAGACCACCTCCCATTCTAAAAGAATAGTGTGATCCCAATATCAATTGATTATAGTTTTTAATTTTATATTTCAGAACTATTTCAATGATGAATGATGTTTGGACCTATAATTTAGAACTGCATAAATGAAAATAAATCATGTAACACGCCTAGATTTTATGAAAAATATTCTTTTTAATTTTATTGATGTATTGTGTTGTATGCTACACCAAAAGGTGCTTTCACTACATGTATCCCTGACTTGAACAGTATTACACGCAATTGCGACCTTCCACGATAGCTTTTGTTATACGCAATACCATGTTTCACTAGACAATGATATGTTATATAAACTAGTTATTATGATTAGTAATACCCAATTTTTAATTTTTTTTAAATTTTTTCATTCAAAATGTACTTCATTTTTGGATTTGGAATATCAAAATTAGCCTAGGGTGAATTTTTGGTATTTTTCTGAAAACTTTCAATTTTTAATGAATAGTGATAACACTAGGTTACTATTTAAAAACAGACTTTTTATTTAAATAATTATTTATATTATTTAAATTTATTTTAGGTCAAAATTGATACATAATACCTATATAAGTTCAATGTAATTCATTGGAGTCATTTTATAATAATTTTAGATATATAAAAATTATATTGAAGTTTTCACCGTATATTACCCACCTCCTAGGAGAATTTGGAAATTCACATAAAACATAATTTTACCTCTTCTGTGAGTTTAATTTAAAAAATCCGAGAGACAAGGTTAATATAAAGGACTAAAATGTGGTTCAATGAGATGATAATATTTTTTTGGTGAATAGTATCTTTTTACTTTTATTTACCACGGTTATAAATAAAATATGGTAATTAAGGGAAAAAATGATATTATTATTACCCTAACACATGTCCTAATTCTATTGGATAAGATTAATTCGACCAAAAGCAACCTTATGAATAAAATATGACCATTTAGGTCCACTTTTATTAGATTAGGACATTTATTATTAATTTATTTAAAGAAGGGTTAAAATAGTTAAAATCAATGTTAGATAACTAAATAATTTTTAAGATAGGGTTATACTTAAGATGAATTAGACTATAAATATTCATTATAAAGATAATATTATTTCCTACATAAATGATATTTATTATTAATTTTTAGAAATGAAATATTTTAATTTATTTATGACACAATGATGATGAAATAATTATCTTATTAAAGAAATATTAACATAATTGATATTATAAATACCCCAATAAATGTAATTTGAGACTTTTTTTGAATTCCACTAATTTTATATGTTAACATGGAATGTTATTATTTATTTAATGAAATTTCTTCGAACTGATCATGCTGTTATGATTTTCAAAAAAATCAATTATAAAATAATGTCAAAATTGACATAAAATAGTTTTTAAAAAAAATATTATATTATTAATTGTTATTATGTTCCTAAAAATATAAGGTTCATCCAAGATACTTATATCATGATATGTGTATCATTAATGGACCACTTGGGGATCTTTTGGATGTATATGGTATGATTAATAACTATATAATATAAAAATACAAAGTTACATGGTAAATATCAATCTAATTAACTAAGAGTTAAAACTAAAAGATAAGGTTAATATAATGACCCAAACATGTATAAAATCTTTTGGATTAGATTATTTCGACCCATACTCACTTTATCATAGAAATAAATCATTTTGGAGCTATTATAAACCTAATATGACTTTATTATAAAATAATATTTTAAGTTTTTCAAAAGGTGCCTCTCTCCTCCCTTATAAAAATGGCACCCCTTCCCTCTTCTCTTCACACCATTTTGAGCCATGAAACTCAGCCAACCCCTGCCCGTTTCTCTTCTCCACATCCCTAGAAATATTCTGGAGGTTCTTGATTTCTCATAAGACCAACTCTACTTCCATAAGAGAAGGCTTAAAGGAGGTGCGTCGAAGAAGAGGTAATCTCTTCTTCCGATTCTCTGAAGTTTCTTTCTTCTTATACTTCTTATTCTTTAGTTTTCTCATTATAAAGTAATAAAATCAGTATTAATAATATACTTAAATGTTATAATTAATATGAAACAACCTCAATTCACCTTCTATCCATCCTATGGAAAATGAAATCACCGCGCATGCGTACGTACGGAATACCGTCTCCACGCTGTGGTGTAATATGTTTTTCCACCACCACTTTACTTAAATTGGTATAATGGTGTAATGAATAACTAAATATGATTATTATAACATCATAATAATTATATGATATTATATCATTCACTCCAATTCCATTAAATAATGATGGGAACGATATCATTGCTCGTGCATACGTACGAGTCATCGTCTCCACGGCGCGGTGAGATTTATTTTCAATGTTAACAATTCAAGAATGATTATAAAGTATATATAATAAGTAATCATGAAATATATGACATTTTAATATTAATGTATTTATGTATATATATATGTATGTCATATACTTAATTCCATTCCATTCAATATGGCAATGAAAACAGCGTCCATGCGCACGTACGGCCTACCATCTCCATGAACGGTGTATTTCATTCCATTTATCGATCTATTATATATATATGTATATTCTGAATATATATTATATATAAATTCTTTTTTATATTATGTAATTATTTAATCATGATCTAATTAATCATATTAATAATTACATGTCAAAACACGAAAGAAAAATGAAACGATTTTACACAAAACACTGCATTAACATGGAATTTACAAACAAAAGGGTAATATAAAGTCATAAATGAACCACATATGATATCATAATAATGAATATGATTCTTTAATAAGTAAATGACATTATTAAAATCATTATATAGGATTTTCGGATACGTATGAATCATATCGGACATAAGGTAAGGGATAATTATTCTGATCTCTTTCTTATTCGAGAATATTTACTCGTAAGTATTTACTGGGATTATTGTTATCATCAACTTCCTTGTTTCCTAAAAGTGTTTCCATGTATTTTTATAGTCATTTTTACCCATTTTTTCCTTTTACTACATGTTATGTAATGAAACTTTTTTGTTTACCATAGGAGGTACTTTTTTTTCCAGAAAAAGTACTAGTAGAATGTTTTTAACTTATACGGCATGAACATATTTTTACGGTTTCATAACGCCATATTTTCATAAATCTTACTCTAAAAGATTTCATGAATATTTTTAACAAATTCCTTTTCTTTTAAAATTGAATATCATTTTCTGAAAACAAAATTATTTTCAAGAAGAAAGGATATTGTCCTCAAAAATTCATTTCAAGTGCTTTATCAAAATCATTTTCCATCTAAGATTAAGTTATTTTATATGTTCATGTTTCAAGTATAATGTCTCTATGATTTATATGTTTTCACATTTTTTATGATGGAATTATATCCTTTTTTATATGGATTATGTTATGATGGAATGATGATTATGAAACCCAATTTATTCTATGGGTTATGATGAATGATTTATGATTGTTTTGTGGCACACGTAAGAATGATTTAAATATGAGATGGGTGAGACCTTTATCTCCCTCCTATGCATTGGGTAAATATTTATATCTCATGAGATAGACATGACTTGAATAATAAGTTAATCTGGTTTAGTGATACATGACTGGAAGGAGGAGTTAACTCGATTCAGAAAGGGACTTTGTCCACTAAGATGGTCTTGGAAGAAATGCATTGGCTACAATGGAAATCATAACAAGCACTGAATATTTTCCACAATTACATGATTTATTCCCATGATATTTTATCAAGATTGATGTTCCATTATGAAACATGTGTTACGTACTTCCATGATTTACATCTTTTCTCAAGATTTTTATGTTTAAGCATTATGTTCATGTTTTAAGTTCAAATGTATATGGTTTGTTTTATTTTCCAAATGATTAACCTTACTAAGAATTTGAGTTCACCCTTTATATGTTTTCCTTTATCGAGGATTTCAATAAATGTTTTAGGTAAGAAATCCAAAGGGGATGATCTTTGTGGGAGATGTTGAAGATCCTTCACCATGATTAGAAGATTATGTTCTGAGTTTCAAAGACACTAAACTATTACGGTGCTTTGGTGTCTATTTTTGTTATTTATTAAGTATTCCTAAAAAGTAATGTAATATCTATGTACGTTAAGCATTGGGTCTTTACAGATTTTATCAGAGGAAAGGTTTAGTTACCATTTGGAAACGACGATGTGAAAACCTTAGTGAGATCCATAGAGATATTTCTAAGGTATGACTAGGGATGTCCCTAAGGTTAAGTATACGTATATGTTATAGTTCTAGAATTATGGTAACAATATTAGAATTTAACTTAAGATGTTAGATATTGAAGGTACTCCCCCTTTATTATGTTGTTTTCCCATCATTAATTTTTATTCTTACACTATTCTTTTTGGTTTTAGACGATGGCTGGAAGCCGACGGAACCGTGTTGATCAATGTAATGCGAAATGCAATGATTGTCCTCTTGAACAAACCAATGTTTTGGGAGATGGATTGAAAAATCATATTGATATACTTACAGAAGCTATAAATCATTCTGGAATTATGAATGAGCAGAGAATGGAACAATATTCTATTGAGTCCTTCAGGAGGCAACATCCACCATCTTTCAATGGGTCATCTGATCTACTTGTTGCTAAACAATGGATTAGTACCATTGAGAAGATATTTTCCATACTTCATTGTTCAGAACATGTTAAAGTCATTCTTGTTGTTTTCCATTTAGAAGGTGAAGTAGACCAGTGGTGGACCCTAATTAAGAATACAAGGCCCCAAGATGAAATTGAATCCATGGAATGGGACGAGTTCAAGAACATGTTTTTTCATAAGTACTTCCATCATATTCTTCGAACAAAGATGGAAACGAGTTCCTTGAGCTTAAGTATAAGGATGATGAATCTGTTGGTATATATGAAGCAAATTTTACAAGACTTTCATGGTATGAATCTGTTTTTATCTTTTAACCTGAAAGTACAGTTGATAGATTTTTCAGTGGATTAAAACCAATTCTTCCAAGGGAATTAGCTATAATAGACTTCAGTATCTATGAATAAATTGTGCGTTGTGCTAGCATGGTAAAACTAGAAATTTGAGTAACATATCCATCTCCTGGTTTTGATAAAAACAAAAGATGGATTTCAAGAAAAAATCTCATAATAATGGTGAAAAGAATATGAATGTTTCTTTATGCTCAAAGTGTGGAATGAAGCATGGTGGAGATTGTCTTAAAGGGACTAGAAATTTTTTTAACTGTGGAAATGAAGGTCATCGAGCAGCTGAGTGTCGAAGAAATGGAAAAAGCATTGTTAATGATGTAAAAATGAAAATACTGCAGAGAATGCACCACCAACACATCAATGCTTCAAGTTTAAGGAAATAGGGCATTATGCTAATCAATGCCCTAATCCAAGGGTTAATGATGATCAACGTGATCAACCACTTAAGGAAAAGGATAAAGGGAAGTCACATGTGATCACTATTTTTGATGTTGAGTATGACAATGATGTTGTGTAATGATTATGTGTTTATGTAATGGGATTTCAAAATAGTATCATGGAATCTCATTTATGGCATCGTGGAATTTTGGAATATCTATGTATTGGTTTTCAATAATTATATGGTACCAGTAACCATGGAAAGTTATTTTAATATTTTTGAAAAGTAGATGATATGTGAATAATGAAGGGATAAGGAGATAATGAGATGTTTGATAGTGTTATTGAGCTCATAACTAATGAAAGGACAATGTGATATCACGGTTTGAGTATATAGAGTTTTGGGGATTTTGGTATGTGGAAGGAGTTAACTTTTGATAGCATTCTTGTTTTCACTAAGGTTCTATGGTAATTTATGTTTCAAGAGAATACATTATTATAGTATTCACATGTTTGGAATGTGACAAACATGATATATCGTATGATATATGGGGGATAAATGATTGTATTCACATGATCGATAGTTGAAATTTCTAGTAATTGTTTTCAATATACTATGATATTGGACGGAAGTATTTTAGATAAGTCTAATGATTGGAATGAATTATGTTGGGCATAATATATCATTTTTTAAGGCTAGAACATTTTTGTGATATTATTGATGGAATGATATTTATGAAAACAGACAACATGTCGAACGGACGACAACCCATCGCGTCAGACAAGGATGTGGGAATCAACCCCACAACCGAAGTGCGACAGGCCTTTATCACCTACCACTGGGCTACAGGAAGTCCCTATTTAATAGATACCATTTTTATTATATTATGCAGTATGATATATGAAGTATAAGTCTATTTTAGGAACTATATATGATTAATCTCACTATAGACGAACTTATGTATTTTTGATAAATGTTTCTAACCTTTTGTTTGAGACAGAAGGAATGACCCATCATTCTATCACATGATCTACTAGCACTTCACGAATGAAAAATTCAAATTCATTTCTTTAAGAGATGAAGTGGAAATTGTCCATGGAACGACCAACAGTGAGACTGTTCCAAAATCAAGAAAGTATTTCTTCAAATTCAAATTTCTTCAACTTTAGGGAAATGATCATGAAAACCAAAAATATTGTCCTAGTTCCCTTATATCTGATTAATTAGATGGTACCTTAGATAATTACAAATCTATGGATTTGTGGTTTCTGGATTTTTCATAGCCATGTTCTCTACCACTTTCCATCAGAACATGATGGTTAGATTTCTCTTTCATATCCATATTTTCACCTATGTTATCCTATGTGGAAACCCATTGATTAGATAATTTGGGTAACCGTTACATTTCATATGTTAGTTTTTAAAGATTGGTTTTGGTATTCCTTTATATGATGTGGGTTCCTATAAAAGAAACTTTCGAGTAGTAAACCATTTATAACCCCGATGAATTTCGAGGGCAAAATTCATTTTAAGGAGGGTAAAATGTAACACCCAGAGATTTTATGAAAAATATTATTTTTAATTTTATTGATGTCTTGTGTTGTACACTACACCAAACAGATCTTTCACTACATGTATATCTAACTTGGCATGCATTACACGCAATCGCGACCTTCCACGATAGCTTGTGTTGTACGCAGTACCGAGTTTCACAAAAACAACGATATGTTATATAAACTAGCCGTTCTGAATAGTAATACCAACTTTTTAAAATTTTATAAATTTTATCGTTCAAAATGGACTTCATTTTTGGATTCGTAATATCAAAATTAGCCTAGGGTTATGTTTTGGTTTTTTTCTGAAAACTTTCAATTTTTGATGAATAGTGAAAACACTGGGTTACTATTTAAAAACTGAATTTTTATTTAAATAATTATTTATTTTATTTAAATTTATTTTAGGTCAAAATTGATACATAATTCCTATATAAGTCCAATGTAATTAATTGGATTCATTTTATAATAATTATAGATATATAAAAAATTTATTGACGTTTTCACCGTCTTTTACCCACCTCCTAGGAGAATTTGTAAATTCACATAAAACTTAATTTTCTAGCATTTGTTAGTGAAATTTCAAAAACCTGAGAGACACGGTTAATATGAAAAAATAAAATGTGGTTCAATGAGATCAAAATAAGTTTTGGTGAATAGTAACCTTTTGCTTTTATTTACCACAGTTAAAAGTAAATATGGTAATTAAGGGTAAAAATGATATTATTATTACCCTAACACATGTCCTAATTAAATTGGAAAACTGTAATTCGACCAAAAACAACCTTAGGAATAAAATATGACCATTTATGTACACTTGGATTAGATTAGGACATTTACTATTGATTTATTTAATGAAGGGTTAAAATAGTTAAAATCAAAGTTTAATAACTAAATAATTTTAAAATATGGTTATACATAAGATAAATTCGACTATAAATATTCAATATAAATATAAAAATATTTCTCACATAATTTAATTTTATAAATAATTTTTAGAAATTAAATAATTTAATTATTTTATGACAAATCGATGATGCAATAATTGTCTTATTAATGAAATATTAACATAATTGATGTTATAAATAACCAAATAAATGTAATTTGAGACTCCTTATGAATTAAACTAATTTTATAGGTTAACAATACATGTTATTATTGATTTACTTGATGTTTTTGGAACTAATCATGCTGTAATCATTGTCACAAAAATCAATTATCAAATAGTGTCAAATTTGATATAAAATAGTTTTTAAAACAAATATTATATTATTAATTGTTTTTATATTTTTGAAAATCTACGGTTCAGCCTAGATACTTATATCATGGTAGGTGTATCATTAATGGACCTCTTGGGGGTTTCTTGCATGTATATGGTATGTTTATTAACTATATAATATAAAAATACAAAGTGACATGGTAAATGTCAATCTAATTAACTAAGAGTTAAAACTAAATGATAAGGTTACTATAATCATCCAAACCTGTATAAAATTTATTGGTTGATAGGATTTCGACCCATACCCTACTTACCTTCGAAATATATTATTTTAGAGCTATTATAATCCGAAAATGGCTTTGTTATAAAATAATATTTTGAGTTTTTCCAAAGGTCCCCCTCTCCTCCCTTATAAAAAGGGAACCCCTTCCCTCTTCTCTTCACACCCTTTTGAGTCTTGGAGATCGGCCAAAACCTGACCATTTCTCGTATCCTCTTCCCTAGAAACATTCTTGAGGTTCTGGTTTTCTCAAAATACCATCTCTACTTCTTTAAGAGAAGGCTTAAAGGAGGTGCGTCGAAGAAGAGGTAATCTCTTCTTCCGATTCTCTCATTTTTCTTTTTTCATATACTTCTTCTTATTTAGTTTTATAATTATAAAGTAATAAAATCAGTATTACTAATATACTTATATGTTATTATAAATATGAAACAACCTAATTTCACCTAACTCCATCATACGGAAAATGAAATCACTGCGCGTGCGTACATACGTAATACTGTTTCCATGCCATGGTGTAATATTTTTTTCCACCACAACCATACTGAAATGGGTATAATGGTGTAAATAATAACTACATATGATTATTATAACATCATACTAATTCTAAGATATTATATCATTCATTTCAATTCCATTCAATAAATATGGGAATGATATTATCGCTCGTGCGTACCTACGGATTACCGTCTCCACGACACGATGAGATTGATTTTCCATGTTAACAATTCAAGAATGATTATAAAGTATATATAATAAGTAATCATGAAATATATGACATAATAATTCTAATTTATTTATGTATATATATATATATGTATGTCATCTACTTAATTCAATTCAATTCAATAAGGAAACGAAAACAATGTTCATGCGCACGTACGACCTACCGTCTCCATGAATGATGTATTTCATTCCATTTATCGATATATTATTTATATGTATATTCTTAATATATAATATATATAAATCATGTTTTATATTATGTAATTATTTAATCATGATCTATGTAATCATATTAATAATTACAGGTGAAAACATCGATGATAAATGAAACGATTTTACCCAAAACGCTACTTTAACATGGAATTTACAAAAGAACGGGTAATATAAAGTCATAAGTGAACCATATATGATATCATAACAATGTATATGATTCTATAATAAGTCAATCAAATTATTTAAATCATTATACAGGAGTTTCAGATACATATGAATCATATCGGACCTAAGGTAAGGGATAATTATTCCAATCTCTTTCTTATCCAAGATTGTTTATTCGTAAGTATTTACGGTGGTTATTGTAATCATATATGTACATGTTTTCTAAAAGTGTTTTCATGTATGTTTATGGTACTTTTTACCCATTTTTTACTTTAACTACATGGTATGTAAGGAATATTTTTTTTACCATACGATGAACTTTTTGACTTTTCTAGAAAAAGTATGAGAAGAATGTTTTTTTAACTTATACGGCATGAACGGATTTTAACAGTTTTATAAAACCATATTTTAATGAAGCTTACTCTACAAGATTTCATAAATATTTTCAACAAAACACTTTTCTTTGAAAATTGAATAGCATTTTGTGAAAATAAAATGATTTTCAAGATGAAAGGATATTGTCCTCAAGAATTCATTTCAAGTGCTTTATCAAAACCATTTTCCATCTAAGATGAAATTATTTCATATGTGTATATTTTATTTAAAATGTCTATATGATTTATATGGTTTCCCATTTCTTATGATGAAATGATATCCATTTGTTTTATATGGATTATGTAATGATGGAATGTTGTTTATAAAACCCAATTTATTCTTCAGGTTATGATGAATGATTTATGATTGTTTTGTGGCACACGTAAAAATGATTCCAATATGAGATGGGTGAGAAATTTATCTCCCTCCAATGCATTGGGTAAATATTTATATCTCATGAGATATAAATTTTTAGAACAATAAGTTATTCTGGTTCAGTGATACAGGACTGGAATGGGGAGTGAACTCGATTCAGAACGGGACTTTGTCCACTAAGATGGTCTTGGAAAGAATGCATTGGCTACTATGGAAATCATAACAAGTGATGAATAGTTTCCACAATTACGTGATTTATGACCATGCTATTTTATCATGATTGATGTTCCATTATGATACATGTCTTACGTACTTCCAAGATTTATGTCTTTGCTCAAGATTTTGATGTTTAAATATTATGTTCATGGTTTTATGTTCAAATGTATATGGTTTGTTTTATTTTCTCCATGCTTACCCTTACTGAGCATTTGAGCTCGCCCTTTTTATGTTTTCTTTTCCCCAGGATTTCAAGAAAGGTTTTAGGTAAGAAATCCAAAAGGGGAAGATCTTTATGGGAGATGTTGAAGATCTTTCACCATGATTAGATGATTACGTTTCGAGTTTCCAAAGACACTAAACTATTACGGTCCTTTAGTGTCTATTTTTGTTATGTGTTATGTATTCTGAAAAAGTAATGTAATTTTTATGTATGTCAAGCATTGAGTATCTACAAATCTAAACAACCATAATAAAAAAATTTGGCTAACAATTTTTTTTGAGAAAAATGATTGAATATATTCAGCATCACAAGGAGATTATAACCGAGGAGACTAAGACCAATCCATGATTCCAAGATAAATCTAAGCCCAATCCATGATCTTCATTGAATAAATATTCATACACCATGTACATAAGCTAAAAAATACGTGCTCGACACCATTACTAAAGCCTGAGAATTCAACGTTGAGTAAGAACAGAACCTTAAGCACATTTCGCTAGTCTAAATCAATAATAAACATATTAATCCAAATAGTGTTTTCAATAACTGATGATGCTATATTCATAGATGACTGATTCCTCACATTAAATCTCCCCTTCATGAACATCCTTCATTCAGCAGACTCCCCTAACTCTATGGAATTACTCTCCTCTGCCATGATCCCATATCTTTCGTGGAATTTCATCTCCATGAACTCTTCCAAAAATATCCAAATTATTCTTCAAATGATGATATTATCTATTAAATTTTCCTCTCAATTAATTATGGGATTATGATACTTTATATAGGAAAATATATATAAAAATCACAACAATATTATTTACCCAAATTTTTAATGACATACAACCTTCACAATGTACAACACTCCTCCTGTGAACCATTTTTCCCTTCGCGATCAGTGTACATAGTTTCTCACTTCAAAACAGTCAATTAAATCCACAAATGGATGACCTCATATAATATTTGATTGACATGGCTGTCGCATACTGTCAAAAATGGATGACCTCATAGTCCACAAACTGTTATTAGTGGAAATCCATCCTTTTCAAAAAAATAAAAAATCGAATTTTGTAGCATAAAATTTGGAAGTCACTAGGAATGGGGAGAACATTAAAAATATACTTCAGAAAACACTAACCATACTGATTCATCATCATTTTGTTTAATCATCCACCTTATATTTCATGAATTTTAACATTTTTTCAATTATCTTCAGCATATGTATATTTTTGAAGGAAATTATTGAAAACTACCTATCATCTAGAAATACTTTTCTTTCAAATAAAAACTAATTTTTATTGGAAACACCACTACTACTCCATTCCTTCATAAGACTTACATGACATGTTCTAAAAAAAACATATGATCTGTGTGAAATAAAAATCAGAATAAATCGTCATTTTTAGAGAATAATTCAACTATGAAATCCAATGAATCCATTACAATTATCCAAGAATATCATTGAAACTCACATTCTTCAAACCATTCCGATATTTTTTTGAATATCAATACATGATAACATTATCAAATATCCATTAACGTTGTAAGATATTCGTCATATTGAATGAAATGAGATATTATTATCTCAGTGAACACCATTAAAAAGCAATGAAAATATGGTGACAACAAATACAATTTATACAAAATGTGGGATCTTTTGAATTGATCCCTTAACCATGGATTTCTGGTGAAACAATGATGAGATCTATTGAAAAAATGAATATCTGTATATACGCATGAAAATCATTATTTTTAATGAAAATTGGAATACACACCATTTATTTTTTATAAAAAAACATTACGTTCTTCATTAAAACGTGGATATCTCTGTTTTGAAAGTTTAAAAATACCACATGTCGTGTGGGACCCCACACTCCATGTGACTCGGTTCTAGTGACCTAGTGTGTACATTGGGAGTACAAAAACGTGAGTACAATGAGACATAGTTTGTGTATCAGTGCCTGTGAAGAGTACATATACATGACCCAAAAGACATGGGAATGACCCCCTGAAGGAAGAAATGTAGTGTATTTGAGTTGACGTGCACAAACAATATTAAACAAATATGGCTTGGGAAATGGGAATAACCCCAAGTGGAATATGCATTCTATGTAATCATTTTATATGAAATGTTGTGAAACATGGGCATAGATTTGTTTAATGACCAGGAAACAACCACGATGTAGGGAAATAACCCACACTATGTACCCTCTATTTGAGGGAAATTAAACCTCTCATATCTCCTTCAATTGGAATTTTACTTATTGAAAAGAGTAGACTTTATGGATTTTTTTATATATTACATGATTCAGGCATTCATGGTAGGTTTTTAGATATGATGTGAGATGTTTGGAGTGTGGAGTTTTCTTAGGCAATGATCGTCTGTGACAATATCATCCATAATCATCAATGACATTAGACTATCACCGTCTTTATCAGATAGGGAATGGTTCCTATATCTATATATTACAGTGTTACACTCATGTAGATTTCGAGTATGGATCCTCGACTATTAGAGTTTATCCCTCTTCCTAGGATAGGTTATGGGTACTCTATTGACTACAATATTGGAAACCTCCATTTAGGAAATGTCATGGGTCCTCTATCTATCAGAGTGGCACCCTCATGTGGTTTTAGGGTATGGGTCCTTGAATCACACCAATCGTGGGGCATGAAAAAACAATGTTTTAATTACTATGTATAGTAGAGTAGTTGTTCCATGGTAGACTCCTGAAGTGGAGTTCACACAAAATAAGGATGTCAATTTTTTATGGTTTTATAAAAAAATTGGTTTTAATTAATATTGACTGATGTGTGAGAAATATGAAGCATGATTTGATCAGTTTTAAAAAAATGAGGAAGATGATGATCAGGGTGGGTTTGCATAGACCCAATGTTCTTCTATCATGGTTTCCATGTTTGTCCACTTTTTTCATTCATTTTTTGGCTAGAGAGATGTTCGTCTATCATATACAATATCTCCCTTAGATGAATGGCCAAAATGAGAATATTCCTTATACAAAATCATAGATTTGACTATCCCACTTCGAATGTGTGTAGTATTGTAGATATTTTTCATAATCAATTACAGAAATCCATAACCATGAATTGTTGTTCCCTAAATAACAATATTCCACATTCAATCATACACATGTTTTGGGTTTCTTTGAGTACCCACCACACAACCCTAATCTATTCCACCATATATATATTATAATTGGGTTGAGGGAGATATGATCATCAACCAAAGTAATATAAATTTACAAAATTAAAAAAAAACACAACTGCATTCGGAATTTAAAACGTAATTTATAAGTGAAACAAGATTCTGAATGTATAAGGGATATTATTAAATAGAATCAAAATAACTAAAGTACGCACATTGTCCTAGCCTCCACCTTTCTGATCACTCAATGATACTAGACCACCTTGGATGGGAAAGTTGAGATGATGCTAGAGAGGTGAGTCTTTACAATAAAAGAAAAATAATAAATAAATCTAAATAAAGTCATCATCCAATTCTTCCCTCATCGGTCGATTGGTGGATATTTGGATGGTATGGAATGCCTTGAGAGGTGGGAGATCCTTTCCTTTTATAGGAAAATTTTTTCTTTCACAAGTCATCGTGTTTTATCACTAATTAATGATCGAATAATGCCTTGATATTTTCATGAAATATCATCACAGTTTCTTTGGACGTCCACCCTCAAATGTTAAATGTATTTGGATGCTTGGTCAGGGAGTTATGGCCTTTCTCTCCATGAATTTATTATGCCCTGGTAGACTCTCCACATTTAAAATGTCATGAATTTATTACCATGATAACAACCTCTCCACACATTGTATCTTTTATGAAAGATGTTAAAAATTTTCTTGGGAGGACTCCCTCCAAATTTCAGTATAAATTTTCACTTCATGTATGAGGTATGATATTTATATTGGAGGTTTCTTTTGCTGGTTGAAATTTCCAAGAAGCTCCCTTCGATTGAGTTCATTAAACAGGCACCATAATGGATTCAAAACTCTATGAAATTTTATGTGTGAACGGTCTATTGAGTCCTATTTAAACTACAAGTAAAATAACTTCAATTTCTTTATTTTAGGTCGATATGTTCTTCTGTTACTCTAGTGGGTTCCACACTGTCCACCTAGAAAAATCTAGAACTTTATTTATTTTTTTGGCCACTAGATGCGTGAATCATCCTCTTCTCTAGAATAAAAAAATGATAGAAATAAATTAATTATTAAAAAAAATCAATTTAGAATTATATATTTAATTAAATTAAAAATTACCATTGATGTGATAATCTATCAAAAATCCAGAAATAAGATACATTCCATTTTTTACCTAACACACACCAACAATATTAAAATCATGAAAATCCGATCAAATTTACAGTGTATATGAGAGTAAATCACATAAAATCATATAAAAATGGATGAAAATAATAGCTGTATCAATTCCCCCACACTTAAACCATTCTTTTCCTCAGGCATGAAATCTCAACATTGAAAATTTGAGGGCACCAATGTTAGAAATATTTAAATTTTAATGCAATAAAATATATAAATATTCAATGTGAAATAAAAATTTCAAATTCCACAGAAATTATTAATTTAATTTCTAAAATTTTCAATGAAATAATCAACTCAGTCATTTTACTTTTCCATTTTGAAAAATACTGGGTCTTCTCCTTTAATTAATTAATGATAATCCATTGATTATTATTAAACATGCCATATCATGATTTACCTCACGTGGTTCTTTTCCCTCATTTCCCATGATTCAATTCAAGTGGAGTTATTCTCATTTCATGTGAACATATTACAGATCCATAGGCTTGTAAATGAACTACTTACTCCACATTATAATGAAAAATGGTACATAAAATCATGGGGACATTTAATAAAGGTTAGAATAACTCTGTGGCTTTATTTTGGTGGGAAACATATTAAAATAGTGTAATGCCAAAAAGTGGGTAATGGACATCTGAGTATAATTCATGATTATTTCAAGTGAAATAATAGTAATTTCATCTATTAATACCCCTTGAAAAGGTGAAAAACAATACACCCCCTTTTATGACATGAAACATGATACAAATAATGACTAAAATGAATGATATCATCCATGTTATCCATTTTTTACAAATATCTTGGAAGGCAAAACTTTATTTTCATTTTTTTCAGGGAGGATGACATGAAAATTTAATGGAATGAATGAAAAAAAATTATAACCCTTGATTATTTGAGAGAGACATGATTCATCAAAGAGCATAAAATGAGGAATTCAAGATCACCTCTTTCTTTCGTTATTTCATGAAGGAGAAATGGTTGAAACAAGTAAAGCACAAAGAAATGAAGACACATACCGAATTATGTTATTCCCCACTACCCCAATTATTGACACACACATCAAACCACACTTAAATTATATACATACCAATGAACTCACATAAAAGGCCCTTCCCAAATACTCAATATTCAGATATCTATGAAAAAATACTAAATGTGAGGGTAGATAATGACAAATCATCTTGAATGTGGATTAATCCTATAAAAAAATACATGGATTCTATGGGTTAATGAAGGATAAATTTAATGGTGGGTGTTAGGAAAATATGTGGCTACTAATAGTAGAATCTCATTATTTTTAAATGTGTTTTTGTAATATCATATCTTAAAAAAGTTTCAATACATGTTCTGGTATGTGACATGTCCCAAGATCACTCATGAAATATTCCCATGATAAAATATGAATTATGTTGTCTAGAAATCCTATCAGGAATATGAATTAATATTTGGGACAATCAATCATGGGATGATTTATAATAACAAATCAATTCACATGAATATCATAAATTCAAAGCATAAACAATAGTTCAGAAATTTAATTTACATGAATAAATTAATTCCTTCAAATCTTGAGACTTTATTTCAATATCCATACTTAATTTTAATCATAAAATGATCCATTTTAATCATCCATTTTCATTAACATTGATTTCAATAAAATGTCATCATTGGATTCCTAAAAAATACTCATGTCTCCTAGATAAGTCAAGGAAAATATGAATTCATGTGTGGGAATTAAATTTTAGATTAATTCATAAATAATTATCAAAGGAAAAAAATATAGGGAACTAAAATGATATTGAATGTAAAATAAAACTCCCTTTAGAAATGATGCTTCAGTCAGGTAGTGCATTTAATGTTTCTTCACCTATGTTTCGATGAACCTTCACAACATGTGTTCAATTATGTATTTCCTTTTTTCATCCGTGGATCATGGACCCAAAATATAAGAATGGAAAAAATGATAATGAAGACTGGTTCAATCAAGCATGAATTTGACCGAGGGGAAGGGTGGACTATGTGAAAAAAAACATGGGTGGAATCCCGAAAGTTCTTTTGTTTAATGGCGTTTTCTCGACTCATAATTTTATTTAAATTGAAAAAATTGACTAAAATACTCCATCCCCACACAAAATTTATGTTGTGTCCCCAATGCATTAAAAAAAATTATGTAAAAAAGAATTATTTTCTAAAACTGTAATGGATAGATACAACCTGGTGGGTCTTCAATGGTATTTAGGGTGATGGAGAGAAATCTCCTCCACAGGTTATTGAGGAATGGTCTCATGTAACTTTTTCAGCCTCTTCCAATTTATAATGAATGGGGTTTCTCCTTGATTTTTTTATTGATCGGCACAACGCCAATGGAATATACATGAATAATAGTAAAGGGAACTTCTCATATTGAATAATGTTTACATAACATTAGCTTATGTCTAGATTTTTATAGAAGCACTTGATCTCCAGGGTTGATGGTTCTTTGTTACAAAATGTTGTCATGACCCATCTGTGTTTTATATTTATTGATCATTGAATTATTCATTGATTTTCTCCTAATTTCCTTAATCTCATGAAACTAAAATCATCTCTCTTTCGCTTCTTTATCAAGGTCCAAATTTACCTACCTAACTTCCCAGTAGGCTTGGTGCTCTAATTCCACAAGAAGGTGGAAACTCATTTCATATATCAATCTATAGGGGATAATATCAATTGGAGTCTTATAGACTATTCTGTATGCCCATAAAGTATCATCTAAAATTTTAATATTCATACTTGAATAAGTTGGGACAATATATTCCACATTGTAAAACATTTTGGTTTATCTACTTATGTCCAAAGTGGAATCCACAAGATAATTAATTATATAATTCAAATACGGATTCAATTTCACTTCATACTATGCATTTTCATCGTATTGGAACATTATAAATTTTTATTAAAATGGGTATTCCCTAATATAAAATCATTATTCAGATTTAAGATTATGATGTTGGTGAGAGCATAGATGAGAGGGTACCTCATATTTGACCAAATACATGACTAGATTGGCATAACATGGAACTACACCATTGATGATGTAGAGTTTTTATCCTTGAAGCTCATCATTAAGAGGGTTCGGGTTTGGAATTTCGATACCAACGGTGTGTTTTAGTCGACATAGATGGTCAACCACCTAATTTTCAGTCCCCTTTTTATCCTTTATTTCCAAATTGAACTCTTGTAAGAGTATCATCTATCTTATAAACCTTGGTTTCACATTATCCATTTTCATTAAAAACATGAGTGTTGCATAATCAGAAAAAACAACATTAGTGCCATGTAGATATGATCAGAATTTATTTAGTTCAAATACGACTTCAAGGAACTCTTTTGCAATGGTTGTTTTATTTATTTGTGAGGCATCCAAGGTCCTTGATGAATATGAGTTCACTTGAGGCTTTTTGTCAATTATTTGCGATAGAGTGGCTCCCACTGCTTGGTTGGATGCATCTCAATGTATCATTAAAGGGTAATCCAAATTATGTTGCTGCATTACTTGTGGCGTGATCAACATTTTCATTAATTAATAATTTGTTCTCCAACATTCATAATCAACATTAAATTCATCATCCATTAAAATTAATATTGATAATGGGAGAGAGATCTTACTAAAATCAAAAATAATTCTTCTTTAAAATCAAGCATGCCCAAAAAAGGATCTAACATGTTTTACAGAATTTTTATATGGTATGGTATTTATTTATTCAACTTTTGATTTATCAACCTCAACTATTTTATGTGAAATTATGTGCCCCAACTATATTCCCCTTTCAACCACGAAATATTTTTTTTCTAAATTTATGATATGGTTCATTTCAATGCATGTTTTCAAATCATTTTCTCATCTTATGAAGGAATGATCAAATAAATTTCCAAAATCCATGAAATCATCAAGAAATACCTCTATGATTTCCTCAATATGGTCTGATAAAATACTCACCATAGATCATTGAAATTTACATGGGGTATTTTGTATCGTGAATGGAAACATTTTTATGGGAAATCTTCCCAAAGGATAGGTGAATTATTCCTTCTCTTGGTCTTCTGGTGTTATTGGTACATAGAAGTATCCTAATAATTCATCTAAAAAAGAATAATGAGTTTTTTCATCCAAGAATTGAAGAATCTGATCGATCAATGTAATTGGAATGTGGTATTTTATTGTATCTTGATTTTACATCCTGTAATCAAACCATACTCTCTGGAATTTTTGTACTATCTTAGAGATCAATTAATTTCTTTCATTTCAAACATTGGTCAGGACAACTGTGTTTGGGACTATTTGAATTGGGCTAACCCGCATAGAATTAGAGAGGGGTAAATGATGTCAACTACATGGAATTTCTATATCTCTTTCTTGACGACCTCCTTGATAGTGGGATTTGTTCTTCTCTAAGGTTGTCTAACTGGTCATGAATCACACTCTAAAAATATTCTTTTGAGAATAGATCTTGTCGCTGATTCTAGGTATATCACCTAAAATTTATCCTATAACATTTATATTCCTTTTTGAGAAGGAAAATCATATTTCATTATTCGGAATGATACATGTTATTTTCAATTAGTACAGGAAATTTATCTCTTTTTTAGGTAAAAATACAACAAGTCACGTGGCATTGGCTTAATTTCCAGACATGGGGGTTGTTTAATGGATGATATTGTATTTATGTTTCCTAATTCTATGGCCAGATTCTCTGGTATAATCTCACAATCATTTAACAAATCATCCAAAAATTCTTATTTTACCACTTCCTCTAACATGAGATCAGAATTTTTAGGTTCATGGGATTCATAAAATTCAAATAAAAATGTTCTCATAAACATAAAAAGTCATGAATCATACTTGAGTCTTCAATTTGTTCAACACCTTCATCATTGGAGATCGCGTAATGTGATTGATTGTTGGATGGATGTTTCATCATATCATGAATGTTGAGGTGTATTGTACTATCTTCAAGCTCCATGGTGAGTGTCCCTTCATGAAGTTGATGATATTCCTTGGTTTTTTTAGAAAGGGTCTCCCAAGGATGATATGAGATTGGGTAGGTGATTGGTCTTCCTCCATTGTAAGGATATAAAAGTCCACTAGAATGACTAATACACTCACTCCCATGAGTACATCTTCAGCAACTCTAGCTGGGGAAACGGTGGATCTATTTGCTAACTATACCACCACTCAAGTCAGTTTTAGTTCTCCTATATGTAAATATTAAAACACTGAGTGAATCATAACTTTTATAGAATCTACAAGATAACAATTCGCATCAGTAAAATTATAAGAACAATTAGTGAAGGGAATATAGAATGTCCTTGGATCATGCCATTTTTGTGGTATCAATGGTGTTATTTGTGCCAAGACACGTCTTCCAAAGTTGATTCTTTAAATTTCATCTAGTATCATTTTTTAGTGCACAGCTCCTATTGAAATTTAGCATTCTTTGGGATTTGTCATATTGACGCATGAAGTTGGATGTTAGTCTACACTTTCTAGAATGCTTCCTATATTTATCATGGAATTATTTCTTATTTACCCTTCATTGATTCAACTAATGCTTATGGGAATGGTGTTGGGATATCCTCTTTATTTATTTTTTGTTTTTATAAAGGTGTTTCTGGTATTTCATTTTTGAACTCTATTCTTTTTCAAATGTTATTATGGTTTCATTGTTATGGATGGATGTGTTGAGTTTTAGGAGGTTTCATGGAATCATCATCTTCTGATTGTTCAGGTTGAGTGAGCTCTTTCCTGGCATGGGTTGTGATTACACTGACATTCTCCTTTGGATTTGGTACTATCTATGATAGGGGGTTACCTTGGTTTTTTGTTACAACATCCATTAGGATTTCAAATTGATCAGTTATTTGGTGAATTATATCCTCTATTCTGAAAAGTTTCATCTTCAGTTTTCGACCATCATTTTTCTGTGCACTTATGGATGGTTTCTCATAATTCATTCGCTAGAATGGTGGCAGTTTGAATGATTTTTGTTGCTAGTAGGACCTCTTACATGATTTTTGGAATGATTTTGGATTCTGATATTGCTGTTGAAATGTTCTCTAGGATTGATTTCATTGAAATACATACCCTGGATGGATCTGAGGTTGGAATTGCCTTTGCAGATAGGCTACAACACAACATTATGTCTCCTATACTTTTATACATTGATTAGTGTATTGATAAGTAGATGTACATAAACCACATACCTGACATAGGCCCTATTCTTCCTTCACATGGTTCACAACAATTTTTCTCCCAACAATAGTCATTTCCATTAGTGTTTCTTCAATTAAAAGATAGGAAAAACTAAAAGTCTTTGCCTCATGGATTCTTCTGGTTCTCCTACCACTGGTGCCTAACTTGTGTGAGTTTTGTTTAATCTTTTCAATCAGTCCTCTGACATATTCTAGTTACATGAAAATCCAGGATCTATTATATGATACATCTAGAATTTTGTGATCATTGTCCAGAAATCCTTGATTAAATAAAAAAATTATATGGTGTTCTTAGGCAATTTGACGTGGATAGCCGGTGCGTTGCTTCTTGAATCACTCCCAATACTCAAATAGTATTTCACCAATCAATTGTAAAATTATATAGATCATTATTTGGATATTCATGCTCCTAGATACAAGAAATATCATTGGCATGAATCAATAATGATGAAATTCCCAGTCCAGGACTTCTCCTAGTTGTAAATTATACAATCATTCCTTTACTGCTCATCGAGTGAGAGTGGGAATTCTCTCCACTTTACCTATTCTAAGGAAACACCTCGGAGACTAAAATTGGATCACACATTTTTTAATTCCTCGATTTTTATTTTGGGGACATCTCTTGCAAGACCATGGAATTTAAGAATAATATGAATCATGTTAATGTGAAATTGAAAATCATTTTATGATGTCAGTATAGCTAGATGATTTCGTTTGTTAGTGAATTGTGGTTCACATGGATCACACAATGTTGGTTGCGATTCCCAACCATTATTCTGGGATCATATTGTCCAATGGACGAGTCACTTGAATCTATGAGACATATTTCTTCAAACTATATTATCTGAATTTTTTATCTCAGTTTGGTTATTATGCGTTCAATTTCGGGATGAAATTCTATTAAATTATTGTTTGAACTATGAGTCATTCAAAATGAAAAAAATTTAAAGGGTTTTGAGGAACATCCTTTCTGACAACAACACCATGTTTGATACTCTCCATTCATTGGGATTAGAAAAATCAATATTTTAATTACCTGACTATAGTATAATAGTTAATCCTTGGTAGTCTCTTGAAGATGGGAGCACATAAAACAAGGTTGTATGTTTTTAATGGTTTTATGAAAATTATTGTTTTTAATTAATTAATAATTGTGTGTGTGAAATTAGAATCTTTATTTGAGAGGGATTAAACAACTGAGAATGATGTTGATCGGAGTGGGTTTGGGTAGAACCAATGCTGTTCTATCATGGTTTGTATGTTTTTCCTCTTTTTTCTTTATTTTTCTATATATAGAGAGATTCATCTACAAAGTCCTTTATCTCTCCTGGACCAATGGCCGTGATTAAAATAGTCCTTATCCAAAACCTTATATTATTCTATCCTTAATCCAATGTGTGTAGTATAGTAGATGGTTTTTTAGATCAGAATGAGCTATTTGTATCCACGAATTGTTGTTCCATAAAAAACCAATACCCCACATGCAAGCATACACATGTTCTGACTGCCGTTGAGAACTCACCACCGGACCCTAATATGATCCACCATATAAGGATTAGAATTGCATGGAGAGAGATGTAACCATCAACCAAGGAAAATATAAATTAACAGAATTAAAACCTAACACAACCATATTCAGAATTTAAAACTAAATATATAATTGAAACAATTTTTTGAAAGAAGAAGGGATATTATTAAATTAAAGCACCAGAACTCATGAAAGCAAATCGTTCCAACCCCCCTTCTTGATAACTCAATTATATTACCCCTCCATGGAGGGGGTGTTAATATGGGGTTGGAGATTGGAGAAATTACAATAAAACAATGTGAATAAATAATTCTAAATAAGTCTGTCATCCAATGCTTCCCTCGCCGGTCGATTAAAGGATGTTTGGATGGAATGGAATGCCTTGAGAGGTGGGAGCTCCTATCCTTTCATAGGAAGAATTTTCCTTCAAAATTTGTCTTGTTTTTTCCCCATATAATGATCAAATAATTCCTTTATACCATCATAAAATATATTCAATATTTCCTTGTACTTACACTGTAAAAAACATAGTGTATTTGAAATTTTAATGAGGGAGTTATGTTATTTTACTCCAAGCATTTATTTTGTCTAGGAAGTCTCTACAAATTTATAATATCACTAACTAATAACCATGAAAAAGGCATCTACATGAGTTAGAGACTTCATAAAAGATGTTTATAATTGTATTGGGTGGACACCCTCCAAATTTCAGAATAATTATCCACTTCATATACAAGTAATCAAATTTCTATTGGAATTTTCTTTTTCTGGATGAAATTTATACGAATATTCCTAAAATATAGTTCGTTAAATAGCCATCACAATTGATTATAAATTCCATTAAATGTAATGTGTTAACTCCCCATTGATTCTGGGTTCTTCTCCAAGTGGAACCACTTCAATTGGTTGAGTGTAGGTCGAGGTGTGCTTATGTTACTGGGGTGGGGTCCATGTAGTCTACTTAGAAAAATCATAAAAATCATTGATTTATTGGGCCACTAGATTTTTGAATTATCCCCTGGTCCATATAATAAAAACTAAGGAAATAAATTAATGCTTCGAAGAAAAATCATTCAATGTGGAATTATATATTTAATTAATTAACCAAAATACAGTTGATGTGATAATCTGTCAAAAATGAAAAATTAAAAAACATTCTATTTCTTTCCCAACAAACACAAAAATATTAAAAACCTGAAAATAATTTCAAATTGACCAAATATACTTGATTAAATAATTGAATATCATATCAAAAAACGATGAAAATATTATCTCTACCAGTACTCAACCTTTTGGGTGGAACCCTCCTACCAATACTGAGATTGGGTATTCAATATATCTATTTGAGTGGAAATCTCATATGGTGTCATGGTACCTGACCATGCCAATTATATTGTCCCCCTAATGTGGGGGTACGTCATGGGTCCTCTATCTATTATCCATGCGACACCCTCCTGTGGTGTTAGTGAATTAATTCTCAATAGATTATCAAATGGTAGCCTGATATGTACTAGGGTATGGGTCCTCTACCCAGACATTATAACCCTTGTACTGGGTGGTGTATTGGTTAGGTGTGACTCAACATGGATGCATCTATTATACTATCATGTCAGATGATGGTCAACATTTATGGGCATATTGGAATTGCTGGAAGGCTCTTATTTTGGGTTGGGATATTTGATGGAGATCCTCTTTCTCTCCTGTATGTGTTCCATTTAAGAGAATATATAAGTTCCTTATTATTTTATTTCATTAATCTCTTCATATCGGTTGATATGTTTGTTCCTATCATATTTGTTACTCACCCCCTTCATCATTCATGGAATCCCACTGGGTATTTATATACTCCCCCATGTAAGGTATTTTCCAATATGTGTGATGTCTTATGTAGAGTAAAGACATATCAACAACAAGTACAGATGAGAATAGGTATACCATGGTGCATTTGAGCATGTATGGTTGTCATAGTTTGATGATATATTATTGCACCATCTCAACTTGTACTTTTCAATTTTTTTTAGATTTGGATATCATTCTGATTGGGCATTTGTTTTTCCAATTTAAATACATTACAGTTTATGTTGTCATACTATTATACCCCCTTGAGGTTTTACATGAATTTTTTTATTCTTGATATTATGTATATATTTAGATGGTTGGGATCGTGCTTACATGTACATAGGAAAAGGTCTAAAATATTATGTATGTCTTTCAGTGCTTTTTGTCTTCCCCAGGGTCATTGAGGTAGGTTTGGGGTAGTTTCGTATCGATGACCATTGGGTATGATTACGAAAAAATATATTAATAATATATATAATAGTTGAAAAAGAACTCATTTTTATGAGAAGAAGATTAATCATAGATAAATAATGTATAGTCAACTTATATAAAATTTAATTGAGCTATATCAATGATTTGAAAAAAATGATCTATTGATTAAGAAACTTATGAGAACGAGACGAATTAAACTTATTGGTATTAAAATATTGATTCCACTTAAATCTAATTTGATCCACTCTAGGATATGTAACTCTCACTTGAATTTATGTGGTACTGTGAAATGGATCACATAATAAGAAATATAATTTTTATTATGGGTGAACCGATGATTATATTCTCATGTATCATATATATATTTTTAATATAAATGATTATGTTTTATATTTCATTTCAATAAATAAAAGTCAATGATAAGATTTCATAGCTGCCTATTAGTTCATGTTGTATAGAGTGTTGTGAGCTGATAATGCTTTTGAAAAATATATACTTTTTATAGAAATTATCTATTGAATTCAAGTAAATATTAGTTAAATTTGTGGTTTTGATGATTTTTTTTTAAAATCAGGTGTTTATTTGGAAATTACCCTAAAATGTAGTTTTCTAATAATTTATATAATTTTTGAATTAAATGGTAAATAAATTCATTGGATTTTTTGTTTTCAAATGTGTTGAATCAATTTTAATCTGAAACAGAAAAATGATAAATAAATTAAATATTATATTGAAATTATTTCATGAAATATTTATGTTTAATGGAAAAACAAATAATTTTTTAATTTTAGTTGATGATATTTTTATTGTGTAAATAATTTATAGTAAATTTTGAATTAAAACACTAGAATTTTTAAATACTTTTTAATGTTATACGATAAAAATTTATTTTAATTTTATATTTTTATTTAAATAGTTAGAAAATGGAAAATTTTATTTTTAAATTTATTTTTAAATAATATATTTTGTTAATAATATTTTTATTTTACAAATGGAATAAATTACAAAAAATTATTATCTATTCAAGGGGTCTGCTATGATATATTAAAGAACCAGTTTGTTACCATGCATACCTAGTGATACCAAGAGAATATTCTGCTTCATTTATAAGATAATACTTCCTCATAGATGAAACTATGAAGATAAGAGATATAAGAACCATCTCCATTCAAATGTGATCCTTGTACCATTAGAAGGAAAAAGCGTATGATCATGGCCTTGTTCGACTTCCCCACCTCAACTATAAATGGTTCTGCTACTGCCACACTAATTCCTTTAATATTTTTGTGATATTAAGACAAGACTTTGATTAAAATAAGCTCCTATTACCATGTTTCATCAATTATGATCACCCATTTCTTGACCTGATCACCTTTGCAAAATCACTAAATGGATAACTTAATTGAATTTAATTTTCAACCAACCACACACATACACAACAAATTTATGTTTTATATCTCAGATATATTATAAAAAATATTAACCAACACTCTCATATCAAGTTCAATCAGCAGAGGATCACATATGAACTCCAAGACAAAAACCTCCATTCATTATAGAAGTACCACAATAGGCCAAAATCTAATGAAAGTTGATTCCATGTTGATTCTTTATTACCATAAAACTAATGAATAAATATGAGGCCATTAATTTAAATGGGAAATAACTAAAATAGTTCTCAGTCTAGAAGATTGTTATCCTAACCATTAATCCTTATGGAATCTTATATGAAAAAAAAAATTTCATGTTTATCCATTAATTCTTATTGATGTTTCCCATAGATAATGACTTCGAATATTGATATTAAATAATTCCATCTTACTAAATCTGATCACAAAAGATGTTTTACCTCAATCTCATCTTCCTGAATTATTCACCTCATCCTGAGCATGATCGATTTACAACTACAAAAATCACTATGAATATGTGATAGGATATCCAACATCCTAGAACCTACTCTATTAGAGGAGTCCTTGATCAACCCATATTCTACATTATGTGTAATAAAAATTTTGATTCACTAAAGCCCCTAAAAACAACATGTTCACAAAACAAAACTCACTAAAATATTCAATTGTAACATGCCACTACATTGTTATCCCACTATGTAAAATGATCTGATTCCCTTAAAACCCAAAACTCAAAATGAAAAATTAATTACCATGTCTCTTGACAGTAATGAAATCTACATACAAAATCACCAATTCCCGAAATTGAGTATATATTTGATATTACCATAACTATGATATCCAATCTAGGATGATAATTTTCACAATTTATCAATTTAATAAACTATAATATCGAGGATCAATGTTTAATCCATGTGTATATCCATGATACATCAATATAACAATTTTTATAAGTATTTTCATAACCATCTTCTTTTTTAAAATAAAACAGCATAAAAATTTTATTATGGAAAACATAAAAAAGTACTATTTATTTTTTAATAATAAAATCTTATTTCCAAAAATGATCTTACAATCACATATAATAACGATTCATGTATATGAACCAATATGGAATAATAGTTCACATATCATTAAATTTTATTATAATGCTCTAATAAAAAACCCTTAAATTAAAAAACTATAACATCATTCATGGAACCATCAAATTAACTCAACTAAAATAATGAAAATAAATTAAAATAATAATATTTCCTAGGGAAAATTTTATTCGCCTATTGACAATTATATACATGGATAAACACAATATACATGGTATTTTTCAATAATCCCTACGTCTTTTGAAAAAAAAAACGAAATAGTATGTCAATGGAAACAATCCTCTATTACAACAATTTAAAACATTGACTTATGCCACAATAATAGTTTAAAATGAAGTTTCTATATCATCTCCATCATGATTCCTATTTTTCAAAAGATTTTTAACTAGTTGTGAGTGTATTATAATACAATATAGGGGGGATTTTACAATATTATCATCAAGACAATTAAAAATAAAAAACAATTAAAAACTAAAATATTTAAATATCAAAATAAATAAAATATATATATTGACTATGGAAAATCTTAGAAATAAAATCGATATCCTATGTTAAAAATACATTCTAATGGTTCTGGACACAACTGAAGTATAAAATTGGTCATTCTATACATTAGTTGTTATCATAATCAATTATAAATGTGATATTTACATGATTATAATTGTTGCAATAAAATGATTTCATCAATTAAAATAGGCAGAAGATAGAATTTTGGTACCAATTGCATGATCATCAAATATTATTCATTATTAAATTAATAAATAAAATAATTTTGTTGCATGCATTATTCCTTTATTGATGGATTTAAAAACATTTCTATAATGCACCATCATTGATTTTTAAAAATCCATAGAATATTACCACTTGTGATAATAAACATTTATTCCACAAATATCTCCACATTATTGAAATAATATGTGGCTTCTAGCACAGATGATCCAAATGATTATGTCATTTTATTTTGTTTTCCATGATAATTTCTTCCAAATAATTCTCCTTGATCTCCCTAAACATGAGACAGGGAGGTGGAAGAAGATCTTTATCCATTATTGGGAGAATTCTTTGAGAGGGACCTTTATAAAGCATTATAAGATTCTCTCCAGCTATCATTATGCGCACTGAAAAATGAATTGAATCACTTTGAAAATAATATAATTGGGTTTATTTATAACATGATGTAGAAATAAATAATTACACAAGAAACCATTATTATTTATTTAATCCCTTGATAAACCCCATATATATAATAATAATAATTTTATTATTTCTCGATATGTTCTTATCCGGAATATAAAAAACAAATAGTAGTTACTCAAATAATGTTAAATATATAGTATTTTTCACTATACCATTAAAATTTGTTTTAAAATACTCAAAAATATTTATAAATCATTGAATAATTTCTATTTATTAAATAATCAAATATCACATCATTATCTACCACAAAAAAAATCAATATTATATTCACTAAATATAAATTAAATATTTATTAAATATTCTGCTCACATAATATACTATCAAATTACTAGTGAAGGAATATATTTAATCCAGAAAACATGAATAATTATTAAACCATGTGTGGGAATAATATTTACTTAACCTGATAAATAATAAATAATAATATATTATTTAACTGGCATTCCTGATACACATATTTTGTAAACCTCTAAGTATCATTATTTGGGGCATTAGGTGAAACATCCTGAAGCCCATAGTTAGAAACTGTTATCATTCCACAGTAACCATAGAGAAATATATTAATATGAAAATGAAATCATTCTTTATATGGATTCTCAGAGTGTACTATAATCCATTTTTCATTATATATCTAATCAAGCAGGTTGCACACTGGTTTTATCAACATATATACTAATTTAATTTTTCATTGACATTATTGAAATCGAACTTGCCTATAGAACACCATGGTCATGGATTTATAATGGATATATCATTTATATTGTATGGAATTAGATATAAAATTTTGTTAAAGAAAAAAAATGGAAAATCATTTCTCACGTTATTGATTAATGACTTGTTACTCATTATGCGCCAAATATGTCCTACCGCTCCAACAATATATTTCGTCATGGTCTCCACTAATACATAATAGTATATGGCCTATTTTTATTCATTAATAATATATATATATATATATATATATATATATTGATCAATAAAAATGTCCACATATAGGAACATACAATAAATATTATGAATGTGGATTTCCTACTGGCAGGTCTAATTCTCAAAATATCCTTCATTGAATATTACCAAAGGTGTATGCTATGAGATGATGGCTCAAATTTCGTTGAGTCCCCACCCAGGATAAAATTTATCGTTTTTCCCCTGAAATAATATCATCTAGATATATAACATACTTTTATGAATAGTGCTTTACCACTTCCATGTTCTCAACATAAGGGGGGACTACTATTACCTTTTTGTGAAACAACTACTCATAGGGAATTATCACATACTATGTTAAGAAAAATTAAAAAATGATGTGAAAAAGAGTTTATTAATATTTAAAATTATTATAATAGGTTATCAAGAAGTACACATTATTTCTCTCTAGTTTACCAACTCCAATGCATGACATACATACAATCATACATCATTGTAGAAATACTAATGGTCAATTAAAATATATCCTTGAAAAAAACAAAAATAAGTCTTATGATACCTAACTTTTATCATGATAATATACTCAAACCTATATTCATATCCATTCTAAATGAACTCTACCAATATCCAATAATATAGACACCACCATAACTTATATTCCAGGTAGAATGTTTTCATTTCATCTATGGTTTATATTTGAGGTGTGAGAAGAAAACATAGTAGGTGACCAGTAACCTTTCCCATAGAAAAAACCAATTTAGATTTGAATAGTTATACTAAATGAAATCATGGTAATACATATAACTTATATATACCTGGGAAACCATTGGGTTCTTAAGAATCAACCATAACAGATCTTGCATACCTGTTTCATTTAATGATGGTGTATATTATATTAATAGTACTACCTCCCTAAATGATATTCTAAAAATTAATTTAATTCGTCTCTTACTGTTGTGTGGGAATATGTCTAACCTTGAAATGCTTGTCCAAAATTAAAAAGAATGGATATCCTCCTAAAAACACCCAATCATTGTCAAGGTATAGTAAATATCAGATAACATTATCCATCAATCATTAGGCATTATACATCCCTCATGACATTTCCAATAAATCACAATCAGTAATAAATTTGTTATAGAATGAATATCTAATCGAAATTGTTGTGAATCCCACCTAGTATACTCTAGTATTATTTGAGGTATTATGTACTATATGGAATCATATCACATGGAAAACATATCCCACCTATAAATACATCATAGGGAGAATGTAATTTCACCTTTAAATATATCATAAAATAAGTATCTACAATATATAATTATCCCACTAGGTGTTTCGTGCCCTACCTTGAAATATCATAAATGGAATAACATATATTTAATTTTAATATTTCATTGTGTGTAGTACATCCAACATGTAATCTTCTCACTAGGGATAGAAAATATCACACAACAACATCTCAAATTGTTCGTCATGTTACACACAAAAAATATCACATGGAAAAAACAAACTACATAAAAAAATCAAAGTGGGAACACACCCCAATATAAAAAATACTACAAGTGGTAAAAAATCCCACATTGAAACAACTCATAGAAATTTTAATCCACATCCTGGTAAAATTTTTATTATAAGAGACTCTATACGATATCAATGGTTATAAGTGAAACTATCCAAAGTGACATTATAATAAATCCCGTCATAGTATCGTTTCTATTCAATGTAACACTAAAATTTATCATTGGTTAGAATAGCTTCCAAATAAAGAAAATTCAAATCACTAAATCATAGGTGGTATACATCCTATAATTGATGTTTTATCATAGGGTTAAAGTTGAATCATATACCCATATTGTAAATTATAATATTATAGGAAAAAAATTTATATATGTCATTGAGCCTATAAATAATATGTTAAATAAATATCCCGCATATAAAATATCATAATATTGACAAAAATAAGGTCCATGAAACAATATTAATCTTAACAAAAACCCATCACACCACTTACATCAGTCATTCAATGTTACCTAAAACCTATTACATTTATTCATAACCCACAACATCCATATAACTTGGTTCATAAGTTATATTTTAATTTCTACCAACAGTTAAATATACAAAAATGATGGTCAAAATACATCATTTTTATTATTATTATTCATATATAATATTTTTCACCATCTATTTAACAATTCACAGTTTATATATTGATTAAACTAAATTCTCACCCATATCCCATTATACATGATAACTCAAAAAAATTTCCTCAAAGGATACATGATTGGGTTACTCAAATAAATACCCCTATTTGGAAATCCTTAATTTTCCTCTTACTATTAAACCCAAGATCATTCCCTTAATAGATATGAAGTGAAACATGGTGATCCATGGGAATATCCAAAATCTTCTTAAAATGTCCCAACATGGTAATATCTATATTTCAGTGACAAAAATATCATTATTATAAAAAGACAGAGTCAATATAAAACTCAAGATCCATCTCTGATATCACAATGTATATATGTTTTTTATATAAGAGTTAATATAATAGACCACCTTCCATGAATATTCAGTTTACCAATCTTCACTCATTATCGACTATCATCCACAATTATATCAATAATATACACACACATAAAGACTATTCACAACAAAAAATAAACAGAAATTATATTTTTACCCTAGCTATTAATTGAAAAAATTTACTCTATAGGCATAATTGAGATATGTATCATGACACGATGTAACAAAACTGAAACCATGGGAAAGAGGGTATAATTTATTTCTGGATCACCACCATATATCATGTTGAAAAAATAACCTTCTCCTAGCACCAAATCATTCACTAACGAAGACCCAATTTATGGAAATACATTAATAAATCAACAAATATTATTTCAATGAACTCAATTACATATAACACCATGTTTTACAATTTCTAAAGCCTCACCATTCCCCTAATTCATGTAAAATTCCACCAATATAGTTTGGTCAGCTAATATGTTCTAAAAAATATTAAGAAGGTTATTAATGAATAAAAATCCTTTAAAATTATTACACCAATAATAATTTCGCACTAGTTATGAATAACTAAGAATGATATAACATATCCAAATTCATCACTACCGCTGATAATTGATGTCAATCAGTATAGATTAGTGATTACATCTAAATATCTACACATATAAATATAAACATATAAATGTATAAGGATCATTGATAAAAAATTTATCTATCCATTTAATTACATGGGATCGTCCATCACTATTTTATTAACTATAATCACTTCCAGAGATTACAATTATCAAGGTTTACCCATATACTCCTGAGTGTATAAATGAATACTAACATGTACAATTTTCCCATATAAAACATTTATATATCTTTAAATAAATATCAGAATGTGACTTTGTGAAACATTAAGAAACTAAAAATATAATATCAATAGAGTATTTACATGTATTCCACACTAAAATATATTAAACTCTCAAATACATCCATAAAATTCTACATCTAAATAACCAATTATATCTTTACGTAATAAAATAATAATTATTAATTTTTAGACAAATATTTTTCATCAAATCCAATAAAATAACTCAATAACTCACCACCAAAAAACATTTGTTCCTCTTCATTAAAATAAATCCATTTATCATCACCATTTAATGAATCCTTTTCAAATATATTTTATAATCAATGTTTAATCATCTAAAATATATTTTTTATCATTTTATCTCACGTATCCTACTTCAATTAATGTACTCCCCCTCATAGCACACATTTTCATGCCTCTATCTATTAATACACACAATTTATAGTAGTATGAAATTCACATTAAATGGTATTTTAATGTCAAATTGAAATTAAAAATGAAACATCCATTTATATCTTTAGGATAATTGATTCAATAAATTATATTAATCTAAAACATTTTATATACATTGATTTTCATTTGGGATTTAAAAATTGAAGATGAAATTTATCATGTATCATTTATGCAAATATATCATCAAAGAAACCCAAAAAATATATATTATAAGGCATATCATAATGTTATTTGGGGAATTATAAGATAATATATGTAGTATTATCCAAAATCATTCAAAACTACTTTCATTAGATAAATGTATTGTAGCATGATATGTTTCTATTTCTTTGTGATAACTAAAATATATCATTATAGGGAATCCTTAAAATTTCATAGCCACATAAATTATTAAGTGATATAAAACATTACCACTTAATGAAGATGATTGTGGCATAATATCATTACATATAGAAAATAGTGGGGCCCTGAATAATCATGACATTCCCATTATTATGTGATCTTCATGTCATGAGAATACATTACAATAAATCATCACATTTTTTCTTCAATAATTCGTGGAACACGTATAGTAATTAAATATTTCTTTTATGTTCACTAACTTGTTAATCTAAATCAAAGAATAACAATATGGAAAAAATTTTGGCACTGAGATCTCATCTCCAAAAAACAAAACATCACATGAACGTCTCTAAATCATCACTGATCAACTTCAATAATATTTCAACACAATATATTAATTTAATGGACTTCACCACATTTGAATCATCTAAATTCATATGATATTGAATTTGATTCACATGATACTAGCTATTAAAAAATAATAATCAAAATTCAACACCAATAAGATAATAAAATTCAATTCACTTCACTCAAACAATATCTCATGTTGACAACGATCATCTCTTGGTATAACCATAAACCTCTATTATATACTTTCTCAAAAAAATATACAACTATGATATTTTATAATAAATATGAAGAATAATAATCCATTGACATTGGAGTAATTCATTACTCAATTATACTATGTCTACCAAGTAAATATTGGTTCATGAAAGAAGAACTGAAATTAATAATATCAATGATATCAATTAGAATATACTCTATTAATTTTCATATAGAAATTTAATTTCATCTAGTACCTCACTTATTTTAAAAAATATTCATATACGTGTAATAAATAATACTCTAAAATAAATTCTAAAAAACATATTATAAAATTGTAAACATATAGTGAATTCACTACATCTATATTATAAAATACCCCTAAGTATATACAACTTATTTACAAGGGATTTATCTATAATTTAGATAATTATTTTTACTAATTTATGTATATATATTCATTCCAATTTACAAAAAATCTAATTAATAAGATGTAGATGGGATTATATGACATGCATTTTACATTTAATTGTAATGTTCAAATTTTCTACTTCAAACTCCAATGGATTTTTTAGAATCTCTTCCAATGAATATCATTGAATTTTACCACCTAAATACGTATTCAAATCCAAATTTATTAGTTGAAAAACATTATTCCCAACAACATCAATATAATTTAATGTACATGAAAGTTAAAAATCCATAAAAATTATATTTCATTCATTTTCAGAATATTGAAATTGTTTCTAGGATATTTCATCACCATTTACAACTATTTTATAGAACAAAATTATATGATACATTCCAATTGAAACTATTATTTCTTCCCGGTCCACAAATAACTAATATTTTTTATCCCTTGTATAGTCAAAAATTTCTTATGTCACCACACTCAGTATCTATTTCGAATGGTGAGGACACTCGTTCTTCATGAATATTTTTATCCTATCACGTTATTGGAATATTCATCCCGTATGGTGTTAAAAATTGGAAGCCTATATGATCACAAGAAACTCTCCATAAACATGGGATTAATTTCACCACCGTACACCCACATCATTAAATTTGGTAATATCATTCATTAAAATTGAATCCCTTTTGTTGAAAAAAAAATTTCTATAATATTACATTTTTAGGATTATTCTATATAAACAAGTGAATTTTCCATATCATCTGATAGAAAAAATGAAATTCCTTTAAAAAAAACATCTAATTATATTACCATAATATATACAATATATACGATAACTATAAAAAGAAATAATTCGTCCTGAATAAAAAAACATGAAAATAACTAATGTTATCTTACATAGATATTACATATTAATTGATGAATATTGATTTTATAACATAATGATCCATGATAGAATCATTTGGTCAAGTACCTTTAGATACTTTGACATGGAAACAACTAGTCCATAAGAGACATGTATTATAACCAAATATATTCATCATATGAATAAACCTTCATAGTAATATTATATGTAATAGATATTATCATAACTATGTGAAAGGAAACATAATAATTATTCAGCTCAAATGAATAATAAATATAAATAAGGGATATATAGGCATATTATGAACATTAGTGTATGACAACAATAAAATAAAATATGAAAACCATATCCAAAATATCATAGATTATAAAAAAGATTCATGGCATAAAATCATGGAATTTAATTAGATATGAATCATAATTGAATAAAAAACATGATCCTTGAGAACAAAACATTGGATTAATGCATATATTTTTGATTGCACGATGTATTTTAACATTATAAAAAGAATATGTTAAATTATTAAGTTAATGACATGAAATAAAGCCCTCAAATAAATATACAGACATGAAACTAGGTCCACAAATAGCATTTTGGACATGAAATATATGTCTATGAATAACACTATGAATATGTTATTAGGTTCTTATATATCATTCTGAATATGTAATCTCTTTAATGAATATCATATTTACTCATTATTTAACTATATTTTCCTAATGAATTTGAGGGAGTTATAGGTCCCACTAATCATGGTTATAACATAACCAATATCCTTGGACATAACATAACCCCAGTTACATACTCAAAATCATATATACATGTTCTAAAATATCATTAACCATTTATCATATTGGAACCCTTGAAAAAAATTGGTTTAATTAATATTTCCTAATTACAAAACCTCCTTAAAATCTATAGGTTTTATAGTCATTTAATCATTTAATCAAAGTATAGCCCATGGAAAAAGGATGTGAGATTCATAATAATTTAATCCTGGAATTACCCATGAAAGTGAAATATTTTTCATAAAAATAATTTCATCATAATCAATAAACATGAAAATAAATAATAATAATAATAGTATCCTTGGACCACATACTAACTTAATAATATGTAACATCAACAGATTCCATCTTATATCGAAAATTATTTCAAATTATCACCGGGAAAATTTCTAGAAGAAAATATAATTTCAATATTGAGAAAATTGTTTTTAAAATAAAAAACATTTTTTAATTCAATTTATATAAAAATATACTTTTAAAAATATATAAAAATCTCTAAATTTTTTAAATCATTTCATGTGGAAAATATCCACTTCAGTTTGATAATAACTTTATTAAAATAAAAATTAAGAAAACAATTGTTAATGATTAGAATTTAAAATAATCATTGAATATTATAAATGAATTTTTAAAACAATAAGTTAGTTTTTAATGAATAAAATATTGTTCATCTAGTAAATTTTAAAAAAATAACCATTTAAAATTTTTGGTAAAATTCAAAAGAACATTGTTTTTTGAAAAAAAATAATGAACATTCTATGTAAGAATCTTTTTAAAAGTTATAAATTTGTAAATATTTCATTAATAAAACCATTATATAATGATAAAATATTAAATTAAATTTTTTAAAAAATGGATATGGAATATAAATTATTATTTTGACAAAATAGAGAAATGAAGATGAATAACATTGATTTTTTTAATCTTGAATATATTAAGAGACAAATATGAAGGGAAATCATGAATTCTCAATAAAATACATGGGGGTTATAAAATTAATGTATTTACTTACATATTAATTATAAAATTTCTTCATTGAAAGAATAACCATAAAAAATCAGGATAAATGATACGATTGTAATATAGACTCCTAACATGACCTATGTCTCAAAGAAGGCAATTTGAGAGAAAAATACCTTACCGCTTTAGTAATATTTTGAATTATAATCCCCATTAAATCACATCAAAAAATCAAATTATAATATATTAAATTAATTAAATTACAGATATAACATGTAATATGGAATGTATATGCCCCAAATAAAACAAAAAATAGGTGAATTTGCATATTTCTCCCTAAAATAATAGAGAGTAAAAATCCATTAATGATAGTCTCCACCAACTTCGTACATGTACAAACCACCTATATAAAAAATCAATTTTTTATAAATATATTTAAAAATAATAATTATTTATATCAAACCAAATATTATTTCCTTTTTATGTTTTATTAAGTTTTTATAGACAATTCATTCTTAAAATCGTGTTTGGATAATAATCGATGTTTATCATGTATATTTCAAATTTTTATTTCTAGTAATATTAATTTATATATAGTTTCATAAGATCAAGAATTTTATTCATGATATATATATCATATATATTAATTACATAATTATTTATATTAATCTATATAAATAATTCTCTAGAAATTAAATATATTATTCATGGAGATAGTTGGTATAATGTATGCATAAACACTATTTAAATTTTCTAAACACAATGTAAGAATGAAAGGTAAATAATATATCACCACATTAGATTAATTTTTATTTCGTATATGAATCACATATTTTAATTTAAATTAATCCATATTACCTTCAATGTAAAACATACGTGAAAATTGAATCACATCACTTCGCATGGAGGATGTCTACAATACACAGGACTGATGTTATAATATTCCTAGGGAATGGAATATTATGATGTATTTGAGATATAATAATTCCATAAGTATTTATATATTTCTAATATCCTATAGATTTATTTTAACAATACTTATTACAATCCATTTAATATTGAGATGAAAAACACATCACATTGGTTTGTGAAGCGGTGGTCTTCCGTACACATGAGCAATGGTATTGTTTTCCGATGGGTTTGAAAGAAATAATTTAGATGTTTTATTTTAATCAATGTGGTATAATTTCATCATAATTATCATAATATAATAAAATATTTCATTATATTTATAAATAATATGTATTTATGGAAAATGAATAACATCGATTCGTGAGGCGGTAGTTCGCCATACACAGGAATGATGATTTCATATCTCATTTGATGTAACAGGTTAAGGATTTATATTATTAAATTAAAATAATAACTTGTTAGTATATTTAAAATAGTTATTATATTATATCATCAGGTTTTAATATAAATTTCATGAAGTGGTGAATAAATTTTACTAAAAATTACATTTAGGGACATTGCCACTTCTTCGAACAACATATTTTTCTCTTCTACAAAAGGCTTATCAGTTTGGATTTATAACAAAATAAGTCTTATTTGATGGTATTATGTAATTAATGAATTTATTACTGTTGTATTTTTTCAATTCATTGGGTTTTGTAAGTGCAAAGATTAGAGGAGAGGGGGTGTCCTTTTTAAATTGAGGTGAGTGACAAAATTGTAATTTTTGAAATGAAAAATGTGTACATACAATTATCATAATTAAAATCGATCCAAAATTTGATATTATCTAACCAAAAGGAGAAAAAATCTTAATTTATGGATGAAATATTTTTTTGGATATTTATTGGTTCATTTTTAATCCTTATCTTTATTTAACAGTACGTAAACCCATTATTACTTTAATTGTTGTAAATAATTTTTTATAATTTATAAATTTATTTTAGTAAAAAATTAATATTATGTTACTAGAAAATAAATATTTTTATTAATTATATGGAATCAATTTTCAAATATTCAACTCAGATAATTTGTAATATTCAATTAAATACTATACATGGAGATGTTAAGAGAAAGCATGATTTCAAAGAGGAAAAGTTCATATGTTGAAGCAGATTCAATAAAAATTATATATGATATTGATTAAAATGGCATATTGAATTAAAATACATATAATTAAATTAATTTTTCATATAAATCCATATGAAAATAGTTTAGGTGTTTTCAAATGCTTCAATATAAATTATAATTCTTAATAAAAGAATAGTATTTTTTCATTAACCAGAAAAAAATATTTCATTTTGAAAATAGTCAAAATTAAATATAAGGTAGTTCAGGAATGTATATTTTATAAAGGGTTTTTTTCATTCATATTTTCTATTTTTTAAAAAAATAATTTTAAAGTAAGCGTCAAAATTGTGAAAAAATGTTTTTAGAAGAATATTGTTTTTTTACATTATATTGGATTTAATATTATTACTATTCTAAAAAATAGATATGATTAATTTTTTAAATTTGATTATATATTTAATATATAAATTAAATTCAAATATAAAATATTTTTATTTATTTTGGAGAAATACATAAAAATGATATTTATTAAAATACATAATTTATTTTTATATAGTTAAAATTTTTATTTTAAATTATTTTGTTACCAAATAATTACCTTTATATACATGTGTAAACACTATATATCATAAATATAGTTAATAATATTCATACCCCATATTACATTTTATATTTGATGATAATAATATAAAATAATTATATTTTAATAGCATGTCGTGTTTTGTTAAAACTCAGTGTTGCACGATACAATATCTATCGAGGAAAAATATTTTTTTTGGAATATAAATTATTTTTCACAAATATGATGGTGTTAAATTCTACCCCAATTAAAATTAAATTTTACATTTAAATTATTTACATTGGTAATTGAACAATGGGGTAATTATGCCTCAAGTTCCCATGTTTCTTCCTCAAGATAGTGGTTTCATAACCAATCATTGACCAGGTGAGGGGTCTTATTTTGTAGAATTTCCGTATCTGGTTTAGAATCTCAATTATACGTTCCTTATTTGAATGATATTAAACGAATGGTATTACCTTAGAGTTTATAACTTGTGAAGGAACCTGTATGTACTTTTTTCATAGAGATACATGGAACACATAATGGATATAAGAAGGTTTCAGTTGAATGCACATTCAATAGGATGCCATCCTGATATGATCAAGAATATCGAAGGGGTGGATATTCTTGATGCATATAATTCCATTGAATCATAACAGTAATTATAACCATTTATTTTTATTTGATCGATTTCTACATTTTCAATTACTCTATGTATCAAAGATGATTTTTTTTATTTTTAAAGTACAAGTTGATCACAAGTTTTATAAAGGAGAGATAAGTCATTAATCCATTTTCATGAAATTATAAACAACTAAATTATTAACATAAGTCATCCAATAACATCAAATGTTAATATTAATTCATTACACTAATAGTTTCCCTGAAGTCTCTTACAATAATGTCTAAAATTCAAAATAAAAAACATATAAAAAGTGACTAATTTTATATAAATCTACTTATGATTAATCCACTAAACAATATTATGTTTCATTTAATCTCATATCCCATATGTGAATTAAGTGAAATTATATTTTCCTGAAGCATGGTAATATCATGAATTACTACAGAACCATAATGAAATCATAAATTCATTAAAAAAATAACCACTTTCTTCATTATATAAGTGAAATAAAAGTTATTGAATATAATCCATTAATTAAAAAATTTTGACACTCTATCAATGATAACATTATTATATTCATAAAATCATTAGTTAGTTACAAAGTAATAAATAATGTCTAATTTGCATTATATATTTCAATCATCTCAATATCCAAAAAAACACCATTTTCTAATCATAAGGAACATATTAAGGGTTATATTACCATTATCAAATATATCAAATTACCATTAAATAAACTTTCTCGTCTATTGGTATACTTTAACATATTTTTTCAACACCTTAATAAAAATAAAATATTTAGAAACAATCCATTGTTGTTTCAGAATTCAAATAACAAATATATTTTAGATAAAAATATAATTCTTTTAATACTAATACATGAAAACATAATTTATTTCACTTTATTCAAACACCATTAACAATAATTAATTTTCTTATTCATTATCACTTATTTAATTTTATTTTTCATTTGTAGTCTCTCCAAAATCATAAATATAACAAATATTCAAACAATATTTATGACTACCTTTATGATATTTCTCTATAGGAAATTTATTTTAATAATTCCCATATATTCCACATTTAAAACATTCAACCATCAATGATATATTAGGGAGACCACAATTCTCATCCATTGAGATAACTAAATACCTCATTTTCTATCAACAATTATTTTATTTTTGTACTTCATATCAACACTCAAAACATATTACCTTTCCTATAATATATCCAGCAGGATTATTCTTCCTAAATTTTCAACTCATATGTGACTAAATATCCATTATTATAGGGTCTATACCACCTATCCTATAAATGATCTATGTAATTTTATTATTTGTTGAGATTTAGAGTTGGTTAATGTGAATTTTGTTATTAATATGTTGTGATAACAAATTAGTAATAATCATAATATCCATTTTTCATCCATCAACCCATTTTCTTTAACACCAAAACATTTTATATCACATTCAGTGTCAATAATGTTCATTATTTTACCAACTATTGACTAAAAAATAATGTGTAAACCAATAATCTTATTGGAAAACCAAATTATCGTGGAAATAACATTTAGTATGCATAAATCATGAAACCATCTTTAAAATAAATGGTTTTTTTGGTTTAACCTAGTCCATACATTTTCAATTATTCAAGACCATTATGATGGTTCATAAAGAGTTTTTGAAATTAGAAATCATATCCCCAAGTTGTTTCAAATCAGTTTTCTTGTAATTATCATTTTTCATGCATTAGGTGATGATCGATTCCATATCAATGAACCTTATTCAATGTTATTACCCCTATGTACATATTTTTCGAAGCCACATGCACTTGTAATATCTATATATAGATTTAAATTCCTATAAACAACTCACTCTAATCATTACCAAAATTCAAGGGAATTTTCCTATATATTAAATCAACCTTATACATATACTTATACATATACCTATAAATATCATTTTTAAATATACATAGATATCTCACTAATGTTTTCTCATCCTAGTTTCTAAAGGTTAAATAAACTTTCTTCTAATACCAATTGTAAATATCCAAACATCTCATACATAGATATTACATCTTAGTAGATGAATATTCATTACATAACATTATCATCCAGACATTATATTTTAAGGTCTAATACCTTTGGAAACATGGACATGTAAAAAAATAGTACATATGTGAGATACATAATCTCATACTAAGTTCTTCAACACTAGAATCATATTAAGACATATTATACATTGTACATATCATTATAACCATGTGAATTAAAATTTTAAAATGGGAGATAAGAAACTTAGTAAGGTTAAAAAATGATATTAACACATATCTTGAGAATAAGGGTATGATAAAAAGAGAATAAAATTTTAAAACTGTATCCTACATGTCACAAATCACTTCTTCATTCATGGAATAAATCATTAGAGTGAATAAGAATTGATTCACAAAGGTATCAATGAAATTAAACCATATGAACTATACATTGGAATAAATAATTGATTTCTCTCAGACATAAAATATTATAACATTGAGAACGTGTATAATTAATAAAAGGTTCACTCATTATGTGATGGACATGAAATCAAGCCCTCACATATTCTTATCGACATGAAACCAAGCCCACTCATAACAATATGGAAATGAAATCCAAGTCAACATATAACATTTTGAACCTATAATTAGGTTCAAACATAACATTATACATATATAATAAGGTTGAAACATACCTTATTAACTTATGATTATATATATATATATTCCCAATGCATTGGTGGTGGATATTGGTCCCACCTGTCATGGTTATAACATAACCACTATCCATCATTATTTCATAACTTCCAACTATTTCTATAACATAACCATATTTATAAAAATAAAGTCATTAATATTTCCACCACAAGACCATAATACATTCAACATTTCATAACCCATGAAATGAAATGGGTTTCATTAAAAATTCATCATAATATAACATATGAAAAATAAATAGGTTTCATAATCATTTCATTAATTTCTAAAAATAAATCCTATAGAAAAAGAAATGGGATTCATAATTAGTTTATAATGAATTTACAGTGGAAGAAAAATGTATTTCTGAAACATATATTCTTCATAAAAATAAACCATACAGAGAAATAATAAAAGATTGTATCATCATATCATGTCCTTATAAAGCATATGTAAATTCAACAGACACCATCTCATATAGAAACTGATTTTGAAAGATTAGTTAGAACATATCTTGATGAATATAGATATTCTAATTTGAAATAATAATTTAAAAAAAATTAAAAATTATATATAAAAAAAATTAGAAACTCATAATGTGGAATTTAAAAGTCATTTAATACATTTCAAGAGGAAAATATACATTCAATTTCAAAATTCTATTTTTTAAAGGAAAAAAATCAATAAAACATATGGTTAATACTTTTGGTTTAAAATAAACACCGAATCATATAATTTAGACTTAAAATAGTGTTTTTGTCTTTCTTGTGGAAAATTTCATTCATGTAATACATGTTAAAACAATAATTCCATCCACATTTTTGATAAAATAAGAATGAGCTATATTTTAAGAAAATAGGATATGAGTAATAATTTTAAAAAACATTTTAAATGTAAAACATGATTTATAATTTATTTAATAAACCCATTGGAAAATGTTAAATCAATTTTAGATGACATTATTAGAAAAAACTGAAAAAGAATAAAAAGTATTTTTACAAAAGAGATAAATAAAGTCAGTATAGATTAAACAATTATTTTTGAATGATGAGTATATGAAGAGATGAAAATAAAGGGGATAGAGGTATTCGTGAAAATATCTATTTGAGAAGAAAATTCATAAGTTCCCTTATGAATGGATCATATAATTTCATCATCAAAATTAGAATCATAAAAAATCATTATAAATAATGAAATTATATCGTAAAAATATTACCACTTTGGTAAAATTGAATCAAAATACTAATGATAGAATAACAATAAATGAACCTTTAAATATAATGATAATAAATAAAGTAAATATATATCATTTCAAATGGAATTTATATACTTTTCACAATCAAAGATTGGTGGATAACATGGAATGCCACAAAGTAGGCAATTTGAGATAAAAATTCCTTACTACATTATTAATATTTTGAATCAGATCACCAATAACTAAAAAAAATCCAAAACATTAAATATCATTAAATAAAAATATTCATGATTTAAAATGTTAAATTGATAGTATATACCCTTTAACACCTTAACCTCATATTTCCATGAATCAATGAATTATTACATAATAATGGCATGATACAAGGAATCATGTCGTGAATGACCGATCCATTTAATAGCCACATATATACTAGACACTTTCATATGTTTTACATTACATCCTGAAATAAAATCAACAAAAACATTTTTCCCCTATTGAGAACACTTATATATTTAGCATATCCATGTAGGTCAACCATAAAATTTTTCTTCACATACTGGAAAAAATAAAACACAGAAACGGGTGAGCTCAGATGCTCAATAAGGTTAATAATATAGTAGAAAATTTCTTAAATAAGAATATACATTTAAGGAAATTTATAAGACTAAAAAAGCCTTTTAAACATAAACTTTAGCATAATATGGAAATTATAAAATCAAATAATTCCATTTACATATTCACATGGATATTCTACTCGTCGAATAATCAGATGAAATATCAATAACAACATTCATAATGATAGAATTCATAATTCCCAACATCATAACCACATATTAAAGCCACTATTCCAAGACTAAAATTATGATATTGCAATAGCCTTATCCCAATACACTAGTTGGTCTCAGGAGACATACCGATGTATCTAAGAGTTATAGTGGGCTCCACCCATCACATGCTAGGTCCAATGCAATCCTCATATGAAAAGGTCTAAACATAACATAAACTTACTTATTAAAACTAGCATACTAAATATCAATAATTTTTCCATAAACCATGAATGGTATAAAAATTCTAAATCCATAGTCAAACATATCGCAATACCTTCAATAAAATATAGAATATTTGTATCATAATAAATCAACCTCAATCAAGAATAATATCCCATAAAGGATGTTGACATAGTTGAAAACGATCAGTAAAAATCATTGAGATAAATATCCATTTTCAGTAATCATTTAAATGCCATGTAATGGAAGTCATTTAAAAGAGAGTTTTGAATCAATATGTCCCATAGAACTTTGAATCTTTCGGATGGAATTAACATTTTAAAACATTCATGTCCATATAAATAAATACTTAAACCCATTTTGAAAATATTGACATTAATGAGAATGGTTTAGAAGAATTAATCATTAAAACATTTAAAATGATGTTTTAGTAAAAATCTCCACAAAAATATTCCCTTTTAAATCTTTTATATCAATCATGGGAAAGGATAATAAATATTTCCCCATAGATACATACATAAAAACAACCTCAGATAATAAATAGATTGTGAAATTAACCCTTACCTTGTACATTCCATTGGTTGAGAGTATGTTTATCATCCAATATAATGGCCATAGTATGTTATTAAATTATTCCAGAACCATATTAATATTTATTATATCATATATGATTTCATTATGACTTTATAATTCCCATTTAATAATTATTTCCATGTTAAATTAATATTCTTGGTAATAATCGATTTCTTTATCGTACATGTTTTAACTTGTATAATTTAGATCAAGATTTAAATACAGCTAGAATAGAAACCCTGATTTTTATATCAGTTATTTTTAGAATATAAGTATTGATAATAGATATATATATATGAAATGGATGACATCATATATGGATATGTTATGTTGTACGTATGCATACACATTGTTTCTGTTTTCATATCATATTGAACGAGTGTAACTGAATAAGCTATATGTAAGTACACACAGACACACACAAATATATCCATTAGCATTATTATTTCATATATTACATACTTAGAAATAATATATATTTGTAATCATCATTGAATGGTGAATGTGGGAATGAATCTCCTTGCATCGTGGAGACGGTAATCCATACGTATGCACAAGTGAAAATATCATTATATTGATAGTAAAATTGTATGTAATTGGATGGTATATTCTATATACATAATAATTAACTTGTTATATTAATTATTTACATTATATTTTCTCATTATTATACCCATCTAAATAATGAAGTGTTTGAATAACAAACTACACCACAATGTGGTGATAGTATGTCGTACGTACGCACGAATGATGACATTGTCATTTATAGGATGGATAGAATAAAGAATATGGTTGAAAAATATTTATAATAACATCATAGTATGTATTAGGCACTGGATTTATTATTTTGGTATGTAAAATACAAATAAATAGGAAGTAGAAGAAGAAAATAAACTGAAAGAGGGTGGTCAAATTATTATCTCTACTTCGAGTATTTCCTTTTCAGTTGATCAAAAGGACTCCATAAGATTGATTTATGATCATTGTAAGGAATTTATATTGATTTGAGGGAAGTTGGGAGGATTTTTAATAGGGTTTGGCCGATCCAAAAGGCTTTGGAGGTGTGAAATTAAGCAAATGTGATGTTCACTTTTATAAGATAAGTGAGGGTCACTTCAGGAAAAGCTTAAAATATTATTTTATAATAAAATAATTTTCGTTTTAAAATGGCTCCACAATGAATTATTTCGAGGATAAGGTGGGTATTGATCTAAAAAATCTAAACTAATAGGTTTTATAGAGGTTGAGGTCATCATATAAACCTTATCTTTTAGATTTTACTCTTAGTTTAAAAGTTTGACATTTACAATGTCTCTTTATATTTTTAAATTATATGGTTAGAAAACAGACAATAACATACCAATAGAACCCCATGTGGTTCATTATTAATATATATATCATTATCTAAGTATTTTTTATAATCTAAAGATTTTTAAGAATAATATATCAATTAATAATATAGTGTCTGTTTTAAAAACTAAATTATGTCAATTTTGAAACTATTTAATATTTGATTTTTTAAAGCCATAATAACTTTATAACATCGAATAAAATATATTTACACAACCCTCACATGTAATATTGACATATAAAATTAGTTTAATTCATCCAAAGTCTCAATTTAAATTTGTTTGGATATTTATAATATCAATTATTTTAATATTTCATTAATTAGGTAATTACTACATTATCCTTGGGTCGTAAATAAATAAAATTATTTAAGGTCTAAATTTTTTAAATAAAATACCATTATGTATGAAAGCTTTTTAGTTTTCTAATGGATAGATATAGTCCAATTTATATTGTGTTCAACACCATATTAAAAATGGTTTAGTTATAAAACATTGAATTTAACACTTCTAACTCATTCTTTAAATAAAATAATAATAAATTTCCTAATCTAATCCATGTGGACCTAAAGGATCATATATTATTACTAAGGTTTTTTTGGTCGAATTACACTTATTCAATAGAATTAAGATCTGTGTTAGGGTAATTATAAAAACATTTTTTCATTTAATTATCCTATTTACTTTTAATAGTGTTAAATAAAAGTTAAAAGTTACTATTCACCAAAAATCATTTTCATCTTATTGAATCAAATTTTACATGATAATGTGAATCGTGTCTCTCAGAGTTTTAAAATTCAACTCATAGAAGCAGTAAAATTATGTTTTATGCAAATTTGCTAACATGCCTAGAAGGTGGGTAAAAGAAGTTAAAAAATTAAATAAAATTTTAAACATCTAATTTTAATATAAAATGACTCTAAATTATTACATTGAAAATATATTGGTTATATATATATATATATATATTTACTTAAAAGTTATTGAAATAAAATAAAAAATTCATTAAATAAAATGTTGGTTTTAAACAATAACACATTGTTTTTCACTATTCATAAAAAATTCAATGTTTTTAGAAAAATACAAAAAAATCACCCTATGATAATTTTGATATTAAAAATAAAAAATGAATTATATTTTACCATATTCAAAAAATATAAGTTACATTAATTAATTTAAATTTAATTCTCATTGTCAAAATAAAAAAGTGGGATTCTAAAAGTAAAAAATAATGAAAAGATTGACATGTGTTTATGTCAAATTTAAAAGTGAAATAACGTATAATGACCTAAATTGTATTAAATGATAAAAATATAATATACTTCTACTTCGAAACCATTGAAATTCATAATTTAAAACTATAAATTATTTCGATTAAAAAGGTTGTGTTCAGATAAAATTTTGTAGTTTTCACTATTCATCTCAATATGAAAGTTATCAGAAAAGTATCCAAAATTTATCCAAACAATATATTTATTTCCAGATTATAATGATGAATTTAATTTCATTAAATTGAATATATAAAAGTATCAAATATTGGTTTAAAAAAAGGTTTCCATTTAGATCTTATAAAATTTTATTTTTTGAAAAATACTTCTTTTTTCTGAAAAAATGGATTTGTTCTTATATTATGTCTATGAAAAAAATAATATGGATTTTATAATTATATGGAGTATATTAAATTAAATATTCAGTTAATAATATCTATAAAAACTGTTTGAACGGCTAATTTGGAATTTCGTGGTGTGCTCAAACATGTTGTTGTGTGTAGCGCAAGTTATCAAATTACATTGAATAGATAACATACTATTAATTCATGGGGTGTTACATTCTTCTCCCGTTCAATAGATTTAATCCTCGCAATTTGTTTTTTTTCTTTGGAAATATAATGTTAAAAATAGAAAAATACATTTTTGGAAAACCCAAATCTAAATTTGGTTAATGAAATTTAGTCCTAATAAGAGGGAAGTAAAATAAAAAACTCACCACCAAATTATGATCTCTATTATGAGAAAATTGGTGGAATTAGAGACACATAGTTGGTGGAAAAACGTAAATATTTATAGGGAGTGATTGAGGTCATAAATCACAAAAAAGTGTACAATTGAGAGCCTCAAAGCCATCAATCTATGATGACTTAAAATATAATCAGTTCAACAAAACATAAGGTATTTGGGTAACAAATTTTCTTTATCATACCTTCATTAAATTTTAAGAATTAATTTATTCATAGAATAAAAATAAAATATATATATATACTTGACTAGTAGTGTTTCATCCTTCAACTAATTCCTACCACAAACTCATATTTCATAACAAAATATAATAGAATTCAAAAATATTATATTTATCCATATCATACAAGGTTCAAAAAATAATGATTTTATAATTAATTTTTCAGATTATTTATAAAAAAATATATTATTCGAACTAAGAATTCACGTATTCCAGTGGTAGGTGATCTACCCTTGCCGCCCTTCTATTTCTTGTTCATGTCTCACGACCTTGCCGGATGTGGCAGGTTGTCACCTGACCACCGAGTTGTCCTTTTTATGATAATCCAAAAATAATATCAAGAAATGATTTAACCTTTCCAATTGTATTTAATGTCAATCATAATCGATTCGAACCATTATACTTATCAATAATTCTTCTTTCCAAACTCACAGTCCAAAATTTATATGGAAGGTAAATTCAATGAAGACCATATTTTCCATGTAATAACATGTGAATACCTTCAACATGTATACTTTTGAAACACTGTAAAACGCTGAATTACTGTAAAACCATATTGGTTACATTTATTCCCCCTTATTCCTTAGAGAATAATGCATATACACCTTCTATTGAAAAATATTGTAAACTCCAACAATGATGGAATATACAAATCATTACTCAGTTTCATGGTAGTCAAGAATATACAATATAATTTATCTAAATCAATCATATATTATTCCAAAATCACTACCTCACTATTAGAACCATATTATAGATTGTATTTCTCATCGAATTATTTTCCATAAAAATTAAAATGTTATTGGGTTACTTTTATTGGTTCTACACAATATTAAGTCCGTAATGAAATAGTACAACAGTACAATCCTTATATACCCTATAATTATTATAAAATGTACATAATTAAAAAAATACTCAAATGAAACAATACTTTAAAAATAACATAAGAAATCTAATCATTACTCTTCATCTTCAGTAGTATCATTATTCTATTATTATCCAACATCATCATTTGCAGTATACGCTGATGATTGGGATAGTGATTCCCGTACTATCCGAAATCCTTGAAGATTAATAATTGCACATTTGAATCCTTTTTCTTACCCTTGAAATCACATACTTGGTTTCCTTTTTCTCCTAACTTATAAAAAAACTCCCATTCCCTTCAATAATTTAACAAGGTGAGTCTTTCCACAATTATCACATATGGGAAAATACTTCTTTCCCCTATTCCCTTTATCCATATTACTCTCTTCTATCCTTTTCTTCTCTTCCTTCCCTTAAAAGCCATAGGATTCATAGAATTCATTACTTATCTTATTAACATGTTATACCATTTCTTCATATGATGAGAATATGTGGGAGACTATTTCCCTTCTAAATGATGGATTAATACCATGAACGATATGACGCTTCTTAATCTTTCGATCATGCATATTGCAGTTATTGTCATTCTATCTACTAGGGACCATTTCAAGAAAATGACATAAAATATATTAGTTTATGAATCACAATACATAATTCCAAACATGTAAAAAACTTATCATAAATTGAATAGTTTATGTATATAATCCATAATCATCAAAATTTTCTCATTGAGGAGTTATATACTTATAAATCATTCATAATGGTTTGTAAACAATATGTGAATTATCCTATTCATATCCCCTGGGAGTGTTGTAACTAAGAGTGCAACAAAGCCCATTGTCATGCACCAGTTCCCGTTCAACTCTAGCTCAAAGTGGTGTATTGGGTTATACCCCTATGTACATCTATGCCAGAGCTGCCTTTACCTACTTGTATCCAAACATATATTTTTTACTTTTAAAACTCACTAAATCTCTATAGTACCAAAATTCTAGGATGTTCTTCTATACTAATCCTCAATCTCTATTTTAGGGTAGTGTTTCCTAATCAGAGTTTTTTTAAATCTAGTTTCCATGGTTTGTACTAAACTTCCTATGATACCAACTGTAACACCCGAACCCCAATAGCCCAAAGTGAGTGCATTATTAAAATCACATTTCCATGATAAACGGAATCATGTCCCGAAAGGCCGATCAGTTTAGTAGCCTTGGAAATACTAGATACGTTAATAAGTTTTACATTACATCATGACATAAAAAAATCGACAAAATTTTGTCCCCTTTTGAACACACCTATATCTGTAGCCTATCCCTAAAGGTCGACCATTAAATTGTTCTATACATCCTGGGAAAAAAATATAGAAAGGGGTGAGCTCTGATACTCAGTAACAATAACAATAGAGCAGAAACTCCCATAAATAGACATAAAAATTTAAGGAAATGTAAAATACTAAAACAAACCCCTTTCAAACTTAAACATCATAACAATATATAAATGATAAAATCAAATATTTCTATTTAATTATTCTCATGGATATTATACAAGTCAAATAATGACATGCAATATCAGTAGACACTTTGATAATGATGGAATGCATAATTTCAGACATCAAAACCACATAGTAATGGCCTTGTTCCAAAACTACAAATAATAATTTGTCAAGAGAATGATCCATGACACTAGTTTGTCTCATGAGACCTATTTATGCATTAAAAAGATATAGAAGGCTCCACCCATCACTTACTATGTCCAATGCATTTCTTATTTGAATAGTTTTAAACATAACATAATCATTTGTATTAAAACTATCATATGAAATGTTAATATATTATCCATAAACCATGAATGGTATAAAAAAACACATCCATAGTCAAACATATCATATAACCTTAAATACAATTTTAAAATTTTTTATCATAATAAATCAACCTCTAGCAAGAATAATATGTCATAAAATATGTTGACATAGTTTAAAATGATCATAAAAAATCATTGAGAGAAATATCACTTTTCATGAAATCATTTAAAATTCCTATAATGGAAGTCATTTAAAATATAGTTTTGAATCAAAGTGTGTCATACCACGTTGAATCATTTGAATGTAATTAACATTTTAAAACATTCATGTCTATATAAAAAAATTCCTAAAAACCTTTTTGAAAACATGGACATTAATGAGAATGGTTTTGAAGAATAAATCATTAAAACATTTAAATTAATGATATAGTAAAAAAACCATAAAAAATATTCCCATTTAATTTTTTAATGAAACATGGGCATGGATAATAAATATGTCCCAGTAAATACTTACGTAAAAACAACCTCGGATAATAGAGAGATTGTCAAATTAACCGTTACCTTATAATTTCCTTTGGTCAACGGTACGTTTAACCTCATGTATAATGACCAAATTAAGTTATGAAATTACAAAATAACCATATTCATATTTATTATATCATACATTATTCATTTATCAGTTTATAATTCCCATTTAATAATGATTTGCATGTTAAATTATGATTTTGGATAATAATCGCATTTTTTCGTACATGTTTTATCATGTACCATTAAGATAAGGATTTTAAAAAATAAATAATATTAACCATTATTTATATATAATATATATTTAGAATATAAATATTTATAATAGATATATATATGAATTGGAAGACACTGTTTATGGAGATGGTAGGTCGTACGTACGCATAAACGTTGTTTCCGTTTTCATATTTTATTAAATAGGTGTAAGTGAATAAATTATATATATATTTACATAAATAAATATATATATATATATCCAATAGAATTATTATGTCATATATTACATATTTATTAATAATAAATTTTTTTATAATCATCGTTGTATGGTGAACGTGGGAATGAATCTTATCTCGTTGTGGAGACGGTAATTCGTATGTACACACGAGCGAAAATATTAATATATTGATGATGAAATAGTATGTAATTGGATGTTATATCTTAAATTCATTATCATTAACATGTTTATTTATTATTAAATTAGTTATACTCATTATTATTCACATCAAAATAATGAAGTGTTTGAATAACAAACTACACCACGACGTGGAGACCGTAAGCCGTACATACGCACGTATGGTGACTTTTTCATTTATAGGATGGATAGAAAGATTAATATGGTTGTAACATATATATAATGAAATCAAAATATGTATGAGTTACTCCAGTTATTATTTTGGTATGGAACCAACAAAGAAAGAGAAAATTGAAGAAGAAAAGGACATGAAAGAGGGTGTGAAATTATTACCTATACTTTTGGTGTTTCCTTTTGTGTTGATCAAAAGGGCTCCTCAGGTTGGATTTATGACCAATGTAAGGAATATATATAGAAGTGAGAGAAGTTGGCAGGATATTTGTGCAGGCTTTGGCCAAGGAAAAATGCTTTGGTGGTGTGAAATTAATATAAGGGAAAGTTCCCCTTTATAAGAGAGGTGAAGGTCACATTGGGAAAAGCGTTAAATATTATTTTATAATAAAATAATTTTCGGTTTATAGTGGCTAAAAAATGAATAATTTAGAGTCTAAGGTGGGTATGGGTCTAAAACCTCTCCACTAATATATTTTAATCAGATTTAGGTCATCATATACACCTTATCTTTTAGATTTAACTCTCAGTTTTATATTTTGACATTTACCATGTCTCATTGTATTTTTATATTTTATGGTTAACAAAAATACTATAACAAGACAGGAGAACCTAATGATTGTCATTATTAACATGTATAACCTTATATATGTCTTTTTTGAGGATCCTAAAATTTTAATAATAATATATCAGTTAATAATTTAGTATTTTCTTTAAAAACTCAATTATGTCAATTTTGACAATATTTTGTATTTAATTTTTATAAAATCCATAAAAACATTATATCTTCTAATAAAATTGATTTAACCAACCCTAACATGTTATATAAAATTATAAAATTATTTTGATTCATCATAAGTATCAATTTAAATTTGTTTGGATATTTATAATATAAATTATTTTTATATTTCATTAATAAGGTAATTATTCCATCATCACTATGTCATAAATAAATTAAATTATTTAATGTATTAAAATTATAAATAAAATACAATTAGGTTGGAAGGATTCATAGATTTCTAATAAATATTTATAATAAAATTTATATTGTGGGTAACCCTATATTAAAAATGGTTTAGTTATTAATCATTGAATTTAACTCTTTTAACTATTCTTTAAATGAAATAAGAATATATGTCCTAATATAATCCGTGTTTACATAAATGATCATATTTTATTTATAATGATGTTTTTTTTCGAATTAAACATATCCAATTGAATTATGACATATGTTAGTGTAATTATAATATCATTTTTACATTTAATTACCCTATTTACTTTTAAACGTGTTAAATAAATGAAAAATGTTATTATTCTCCAAAAATTATTTTCATCTTATTGAATCACATATTAATTGCCAATGTCAACCGTGTATCTCAAGGTTTTGAAATTAAACCCATAGAATAGCTGAAATTATGTTTTATGAAATTTTTTTAACTTGTCTAGAATATGGGTTAAAGATGTTAAAAATATTCAATAAAATTTTACACATCTAATTTTTTCATAAAACGGCTCCAATGAATTACATTGAAATTATATTGGTTTAATATATCTATTTTTACTTAAAAACATTTATATAAAATAAATAATTATTTAAATAAAATGTCGGTTTTATACAATAACACATTATGTTTGACTATTCATCAAAAATTGAATGTTTTTAGAAAAATACCAAAATTTCACCATAAGATAATTTAAATATTTAAAATTAAAAAATTAATTCTATTTTAACAAATACTAAAAAAAGAATTTGTATTTATTAATTTTCAATTAGTTCATGTGGTCAAAACCAACAAACGTGTTTATTAAAAGTAAAAACTATTAAAAGATAGACATTTGTTTATATCCAATTTAAATGTAAAATTACATATAATGACCTACATTATATTAAATAATAAAAATATAATCTAATTATACTTCCAAACAATTATGATATATAATTTAATAGTAATAATTATTTATATTTACAAGTTGTTTTTAATTAAAATTTTATATTTTTCATTATTCATCAAAATATGAAATTTATCAAAAAAGTACCAAAAAATTATCGAAAATAAATTTTTATGTCTAGATTATAAATAATAATTTAATTTCATTAATATAAATATATAAAAGTTGAAAATTTTGATAAAAAATAGTCCCCATTAAAAGATAATAAAATTGTATTTTTTGAAAAATACTACTTTTATCTGAAAAATTGAATTTGTTCTTATATTATATCTAAGAAACACTTAATATGGATTCAAAATTTATATGATGTATATTAAATTCAAAATTCAGGTAATACTATTTATAACTTCTTTCTGAACAACTGGTTTGGTAAGTCGTGGTGTGCTCAAACTTGGTGTTGTGTGAAGTGCAAGTTATAGAATTACTTTGAAGAGATATCATAATAGGAAATATTGGTGTGTTACAAAAAACAAACAATAGAAATGAGGGGTGATTTATATATGTATCCTCTATATAAAAGAGAGACCTAAATTCAATTACCTTAGGTAATGACTTATTTAGTAGATGAATGAAAATCATGTTTAATAAATATTATTTTATTATAAATTAATTAAAGAAACATATTTATATATATTATATAATATATTATTTAAATAAAAAATTTTATTAGACATTTATTTATAATTCCTTATTGAAATCACATTTCAGATAAAAGTTTCTTTGTTTTTCATGTATATTTTGATTGATTATTTTCGGATTTATTAATAGTATCATGGTTAAACAATATCTATAATTGTTTTCATTATGTAAATATAATATATTTTTATTATTAATATATTTAATGTAATTTATTAATGAAAGTGATTTATAATGAGATACATCATTTACAGAGATGGTAGGATGTACGTACGCATGAATTACATTCCCATTTTCTCAGTGGATTGAAATAAATAAAGATAAGTAATATATTAAAAATCATTATTAATTTTTATTTCATTTTTATGTATCAAATTTTTTTACCTATACTTATTACATTCTATGAAATGAGTATAACAAGAACAAATCACATCACTTTGGGAGGCGGTAGTCCTCCATACACATGAGCGACGTTAACATAATCTAATGGAATTTAAATTGATGTCGTATATGGGATATAATAATTATTGAAGTTTAATATAATTCTAATATATAATATATTTATTTAATGGATCCATATTACCTTACAAGTAAAAGATAAATTTAAAACACATCACATCAGTAAATGAGGCAGTAATGTATTTTACACACAAACATCATTTTTAAATTTCAATGGATTTAGAGATAAGAATGAAGAGGCAGTATTATAATTCAATTGAAATAATAATATCATTAATATCATATATAATCATTATATCAATCATTATATCAATCTCTAATAGGTGGTGATGGAAAAATAATTACATTGTCTCATTAAGAGGTAGTCTACCTTAAACATGAATAATGATTTCATATAAAATGTTTTGGAACATGGGACTTATTTATGATATTTAATCAACATAATAACATCTCAAGGTATGTAATAAAAATATTTTATGGTATCTTCATTTTTTTAATAATATTAAAATTAGATGTAAGATGCAATAAAATAATATTCTCGGTTAGTAAAGGTTCCACTTAATCAACCAATATCATTTGGTTTGCTCAAAAAGGCATCATAGGAATGATTTATAAAAATGTATTCTAGGATGATATTATGGAATTACTCATGTGATTTGGTATGGTATTTTATGAACAAATGGGTTTTTTATGTGCAAAGAGGATATAAGTGGAGGTTTCCACATATAGGTGAGGTGAGTGGAACAATAGTAGTTTTTTAAAAGACAATGGTATACCCATGTTATTCAATTAAAAGAAAGATCCAAAATGGTCATTTATAAAACATATAAAATATTAGTTCAAAATATTTCCATATGATCGTTGTGGAAAATTTTATTTTATCTTATAACCCTGTTCACTTTCGCTTAATCTCCAGGTTATCCCATTTTTACCTTAAATGTTGTAATTGTTTTTTATATTATGAACACTATTTATGGCCAAAAAATATGTTGAATTTTTTTATTAATATAAATTATTATAATTATTAATATTGAATACATTTTTTTAAATTCAACTCATATTAGTGAGAGAATTTAAATTAATTTTATACCCACATATACGATGATAATGTTATTTTTCAGAGAAAAAAACATCATAAGTTGAGAATGTTTTCATATAAAAATTGAATATGAAAATGATTATAATGAAATAAAGTGAATTAATATATATATAATTGGAAAAAATTCATTTTAAAAAAGATTATTTTTTTATGTACTTAAATTATTTAATAAAAATTATGATTCATAATAAAAACTAATATTTTAAACTATTTTTAAAAAAAAATTATCTTTCCAAAAATATCTTAAAAAACACCATAATATAATTTTAAATTTTTATAATTATTAAATAGAAATACTATTTAATAATATTATTTCTAATAGCATAATCACAATAATTTTAAAAAATGTGTGAAATGGATAGAAAACTAATATATAAAAATACTATGGTTTTATGAGTAAAAATAAGTTTTCAGAAAGATATTTCCAATAATTTCAAACATTTTGGTTTTTTAAATTATTGTTAATTATTCACCAACTAATTCAGTATATATAAATGTTTAAACCATTATCATTTACAATTTAGTTAATTCTAATCATGCCCACCATTCCAACTACTTGAAAATAAATAGCCTATTATATAATAATATTTTAATTATATGATGTGTTTCATTAAAATATAGTGTTCCGTGTAACATAATATAAAGAAAAAGATTAACTTTATTTGAAAAAATACTTCCTAAAATATTGGCCTATTAGAAATAATTCTAATGGACACAACTATATTAATATTATATTTTAAATTATTTTTACATTAATATTGAAAAACAGAGCTCGTGGATACACTCACAAATTACCCTCCAGTATAGATATTTTCATAAACACTAACCACCATGAAAAATATTATATTTTTATTTAATTATATCATTTTTATATGTTAAAATATTATAAATTATCATTACAATTTTGTGCTTCATCAAACACTTTTTGTACTAATGTTATCCATAATTTTACTTCATTATGTCTTTATTCCTCTAGATCAATGGATTGATGAATAAAAATTTAATTAATATAAAATTATAAAATCACCATCAAAAAACTTCTCAATAATTATTATTACATCACTTGAATTATAAGTGTCTCATGTATGAAATAATTTTCATTTTTTCCAGTATCATTATGTTATCACAAATTCCTCCTTCAATATCATTAAATTATATCAATCATTCTAAAAGGAACATTTATATCATCACATAGTTGAGTTATAGATATATTATTTTAGTTTCAAACCATCATCAAAGACTTTACTATTCTATTTTACTATAACATTAAAACTTTCTATTTAACTAATTATTCTTATTTTATGTATTTCACTATTACTGAATGAGAATATTTTTCCTTAAATATTTCAAATCACATAATAAATCTGTATCAACTCAAAATAGATGCCACTTATATAGTTCCTTGAGTAGGTGGGTCACATATCCTCATTCAATACTCCCCATAATCTATATGGTTTCAACTAGAAGTGGTGTACAAGGTAGTATAGTGGGGATACTATACCCTCATAAGTTGAGTCACATATTTTTGTAATAATAGAACAAATAAAAAACATAATTATAATATATTGTAACTAGAAAATAAGTGTTCTACATCAATATGACAATAAATAAAAGGAAATGAAAGAAAATATCTAATTCCATATACAATATGTCATAATTTCATGTCTCTAAACCAAAAAGAAACCAATATACATTGTATCAGACAGACATACAAACATGTATATCAAATGAAAATAAAGAATATATATACATAGAATAAAAATCCATATCTTAGTCCCGTGATCTTCATTTATCATTCTTTATGAAATAAATCATTGAAAAAAACTTTTCTTTCATTACCATCATCCTTGAAATTTCCACGGTATTATTGATGACCCATTTAATGTGTTGGTTAAACTCAGTAATCCAACACCACTACCACTATCTATAATAAGTCCATCCATTGAAAATAATCTATAACTATGTGTGAGTATAATGGATAATAAATAAATAGATAATATATAATACATTACAATTAGTATAATTTTTCAATAGATAATATTTAAAAAGGATATCATCAATATAATTGACTACCCAAAACAGTTACAAAAAATCACTATTTAATCCATATATAATAAGAGTAACTGACTAACATGGCCCAGATCCCAAGGAATTTAATTGTGGTGAAAATGATATAGATATGTAAATGTACATTGAAGACATATCTTCCATACATTTATCATCAACTATGATTTCATACCATATTAATCATAGTTTTCACACATTATTAATCACAGGTTCAATAAATTAATTAATAGTCGTTTCCATGTTGTAAATAAATATGTGAAATTACTTTAAAAATATATTTTTCCATACTATCAATCAATTGGTTCTATAACTTTAATAATAGTCGGTTTTATATGATCAATCAATAGGCTCCATATCATTAATGATAGTCGGTTTCATATCGATAATCAATATATGTCTTACCTTTAAAAATAGTTGACTGCATATCATATTTAAATGGATATCATAACAGTAATAATAATAATATCCATAACATTAATAATAGTTACATAATTTGTTTAATCATTAAATAACATTTAATATCAGGGAATTGATGCATTATCCTCTCATAAAACACATTTAATTTATGAATGATCCCATAGAAACGGTGGAGAGATCCAACAACCAAAATGTTCTTACAACATAGGTATTATTAATGAAAAAACAACATGGATGGATTAGTTTAAGGATGAGAACATCCAAACAATATTTGATTATAGAAGGGTGACCATTATTGAATAGATGTTTTATTTATGGATTATAGTTTAATTTAGGAGCAACACCCTAATGGCATGGCATGTTGAAAAATATAGAATAATATATAAACCAAAAAACATCATGAAAATTTGTAGACTACCTACCATAAAATTGTGGGGGAACACTTGTAATGTGTTATCTTTTGTTTTGGCCCTTGTATGATGAAATGAGAAAAAATATTAAATCCCTATTTATATGGAATATTATCTCAATCCAAAATAATCCCAACAGTGTTGAGATAAATAAATAGATAATAAAAAAGTATTAATATGTTATCGATAACAATCTAACATGTCTTATAAAATAAAACATGGAGTTTAGATTGAAAAACAGAATCAATTCCATTGACAGTATTGCGGAATAGATTCTATTCTGGGGGCTATATGAGAGATTGGAATGATAAATGTGGGCATATGAAAAAGAAAAGGGTTTCTGCCCGTTTAAAATACCTCAAAACATTTACACAACATGTAAATTATTTAAACGTCAAGTAATGTTTGGTATTAACCTTCTTCAAAATGATTATTAAACTTCATGAAGTATCCTTCCTAGTCCAATGCATGTCCTATATTCCAAATGCTAATTATCTATGTATCCTATAGCCAATAAAAACTCCTTTCATCCCTCTTTCCAAATCATACGAACTAGCCTGAGGGAACAATATTCATATATAAGATAAAAATTTAAACATCAATATGGGTTTAACATAAAATTAAATGAATCTATACCAGATTTGAATAAATTTGGTGTGTATGCGTTTCCCATCATGAGTTTGCAATCTAATGGTGGTAAAGCAACATATGCAAGTAACTCTAGACATTGGCCACATAAAAAGGTCTCCCACTCATAGGCTTTAAACAATATAGAGTTGTACAACCGTAGCACATGTACCGAAATAATTAATCATCCTAGGATAGTCATCTTGTTCTAGTCTAGAATATAAGTGGGTTATCGTCAAAGGATGCGTCAACCTACAAATTGAACTCATTAAGAGGAAAAAAATTACATCTATATGAATAGTATCAGTGATGCTATGAAACATGGAAGACATCATGTATAACCTAGTACCTATGAGGTAATTGTAACAAATACTCTACCAGACTGACCCTCTTCACAACCTCAAAATGTCAAAATAATCGAGGATCTAGATTCCCCATCCATCAAAACTCTTGATTCACTATTCTAGTAGATACACACAAGAATGCATAATCTTTTTCCTCATAATATAGTGGTTTCCAACAATGATCAGTGTTTGAATTTTTCTGACACTGATCTATTTTCATTTGTATTAGAGTAAAAATATTCTTTTTTGAAGCTTCTTGAATGGGATGAGGTCTATGTAAGGATTATTTACCTTCCTCTAAGTGGAAAAATGATGAGTGGAATCTGGTACTGTCAAAGCCTAAAATGGAAGAATTTTTATTTTCCCAAGATGAATTTTATATTAAGTGGACTCAATAAGAGGAATATGTTCCTCCCAAGAACAAAATAAGTCAACAATTTATTCTTGAAGAATGAACTCTAATATAGGTAACTTCTATTTCTACTGACCATTAGTTTCGGAGAGAATGTTTGTACTCTAATATATCCATATACTATAATCTCAATGTAGAACCATCAAGAACCTCATATTGAAATGAGAGTCTCTTTTATAAATGGTTTAATTAGGGACCTCCATGAATCATACATTAACAATGAAATAATGTTTCCTAGGCTCAACCACTAATAAGGAAACTATAATAGGTAACATATGAGTGGACTCAGTGATACTTTCGAAGATCACTATTACTTCATTGATTAGAAGGGGAGATATTTTGTAAACAATTCAAAATATCCACAGGGAAATCATCCCATTTCCATAAATGAATGTTCATCAACTTTTGAAGCACATATTTTTACTGATAATAAGTCATTACCTATGGATGGGTGAAACATCGAGTACCGAAACCATATGTATCCATTTTTATATCAGGACATCAATTATGGGGAAAAAATTAATGTTACATCTTTGATATTATAGGTTGCACATCCTATATAGAATAATGATAAAATCAAATGAAATACACTAATATTTCTATTGGGTTCAGGATTCATCTATATGTGCTATTGATGTCATCATCTTTAATGATTCATCCTACTGGATGCTCATCTCAACAAAACACTCACCCATAGGACTAATACCTCAGGATTAGATAACTAAGTCAACTTCAATCTTTTTAAAAGTGAACATGTCACTGATATTGATGCGATTATTAATGTCTCATAAATTCCATATAATTCTTTTTAATATATAGAATTATTTCGAGACCATGAAATATGACGGTGTGTGATTCTAAGGCCTGGAGTACCCAGAATGATCAGTCTAAGTATTGATATGTTATAATTAATGTGTGTAAGAAGTTTTCCTGAAAAAATAGAATAACACTAAAACGGTTACTCAGATCAGAAATCTGAGGGCACCATTGCATTCAGGATGGTAGTTTTACCCTAGGCGTGACTTAAGTTTGTCTGGCACGAGCATCCTGTGAGGAAACCCAAAAATGGCCTAACTGTAAATAAAATAATTAAATAAATTATTTTATTTTTCAAATGTTTATAACTCACAAATGGTTTCTCGGATTAAAAATCATATAACACCGCTAAACTTGTGAGGCCATGTTTTATTTATGAAGATAATATCTTTGGCTGGTGCAAGACACCAATGAATGTTAGTTTTTGGCCATAAATAAAATAATTAAGTTACAATTATTTTATTATAAAATTCATAACTTATAAACACTAACTCAGGTTGAAAATACGAGAGTAATATGAAGTTCATTGGGCGTATTTCACATATGCATTCATAAACATGACCGGTGTTGGTCATGGGTGAATGTTATATTTTTTCGAACTTTTTTCATGTACGTTCAGTAAACGGGCGAGCAACTGTATATAACATTTGAACTAGTGCTTTGAATTTAAATTTGGGTACATCATTGAACTCAAAGCCTCAATATTCTCTTAAAGGAGGATTAACCTCGAGAGCAATGGGTTGAGAGAAGATGTTGGGTTTTCCATTATTCCTGGTTGATTAAATAAAATAAATATATTTTATTTTAAATATCCTCCCACCTCTCCATTTAATTCTTAATTTTTGGGACCACCCAAACTCACCATTACTATGAGGGAACCCTTGGAATTATTCCAAGTTAATGATCCAACAATTAATTGATCTACTAATTAATTAAGTGGCTCCACACCTCTTAGTTCAGGGGATCGTTGGCAAAGGAGAGCCTTTGGGAGAGCCTATGGGAGAGTTTTTCGGAGATTTTTGTTGGTGGAATAACATCCTCCAATGAAAAAATCCACCGGATCAAGAAAAAGGACGACACACGAGCTCGGATCAGGAGCATGGTGTGGAGGCAACGAATGTCGACGTCTTCATCTTCTTCCTCACAACACCTCTAATGAACGTCAAGGTTGGGTATTTGTTTTGAGTTAATATTGGAATTATTTTATAATTCTTCATATTCGGGATTCACAACGACAATGGACTAACTAACATAGTCATCATCCCTCACTTATACCTTGCCCCTTTATCTTTTTTCTTCAACTGTTCTTCATGAAATCATCAATGTCCAATATTTAAATATGCTAGAAACACAATGTTTTTCTGAGTGCGACATATGGATGCAGATTTCTGGACATGAGGATCGAGAATCTGTTGTCTTCCAATTTTTTAGGGTTAGAACGAAGCTATGGTGTCTCATGGAAGGGGTGTTGTGGTAGAGTGATTCTGGCCAGCACACAATGGTAGTCTGGTGCGGTTTTGGCAGGCCGAATGGGTGTGTTTCCAGATACAACAGCGTGTGATGAGGACATTGATGGTCGGCGGAGGTACAAGCGGCAGCCTGCATGCGAGAAACATGCAGTGCGACTGGATGGAGGAGTGAAGGCGCTAATTAAAGGCGGTGGCTACGGTTGTGACCATGAAAGAAGAAAGCAGTGTTCTAGGGTTGCTGGGTGAGGTGCCATGAATTTTGTTAGATGAGATTGTGGGGAATGAGTTAGATTGGAGAGAGAAAAAAATAAGACAAGTAAATTAAAAGAAAAATAAATAGAATATAATATAGAGTGAGATAGTTAGTGATGGGGAATTGTGAAAAAATAGGAATTCTATGCATGTAATGGATTCGGAGTTATGATATATAAATAGATAAACAATTAATAATAAAAATTAAATATTTTTATTATTAATTTTTTTGATAAAACACAATTCCGTCTGTAGCATATCTGTGCAACCGTTGTTTCACTAACCGTTAGGGGTTGTGTGTCCCTGACTCTAAGACCAACATTCCTAGTCGAATATTGGAAATATTTTTTCACATTTTTGGTTCAAGTACCCAAAACGCTAGTGAATTCATAGATTTAATATTATTATTAAATCTTCGACCCATCATATCTAATGTGTGTGATGTCCGATTGACTTTCCATCAGTGGCGATGAGATCCTGTCATTAATACGGTCGATTCAAGTCTAATGTTGGATACTAAATTCTAGTTTGGGGCTCGGGTCCATGAAACAGAAAAAAAATATTATTATAACAAGATCGTGTATCCCACATATCTCCCTCATACGGTGTTGGAATAATGATCCATCTGTGATGTTGTGACCCTAATATTTAGATGGATGTTTCAAGACAAGTATTTGATATTTGTTTCAAGGTCGAGGCATGGGCCCTATGATTCCCGATTCACACGTGTTGTGTTGAAATGCAAATTTTTTACTAGGTATCCATTATGGAAAGTGGGCAGTCAATATCATGTGCTTTTCCATGTGAATCATAATGGTGTGACCTGTTTTGTAATCTGGTGCCATTTGATGTACAACTGGGTTGGATCGAACTCGAATCCAATCAGGCCCTCAGCACTAAAATACTTATAACATACAGACCGGGTGCCCGTTTGACGAATTTTCTACGGTGTTGGGACCCTTGTACAGAGATGGTCCATTTGATATACTCCATTAGAGTTTTATTGAAACATGAAGTTTGGAATGGTTGGATCTCACCAAAATCCTACCTAGCCCTCGGAGCGGAAATGCTAATACCATATAGACTGGGCGTCCAATTGATGCACCATATATATCATTGAGACCCTTAATACATGACGGTCCATTAGGATACTACTTCATGTGACTTCTTGTTAGTTTGAGTATCGACCCGAGGCTTGAGGAGTGGACCCTCCAATAGATGGGAATGGTTAGTGTGGGAAACCAGTTGCTGGCTGTGATGTGAAGAATGAATAACGATCCTGTGTGGGTCAATACAATTTGATCTTGTGTGGGTCAACGCCCAGTGATATAGTGTGGTTCAGAACCATGCAATCATTTTTGGGTCAACACTGAGTGATCCTGTGTGGGTTTGCACAGAGCGATAATGTGTCGGTCAACACCAAGCAATCTAGTGTGGGTCAGCACCTAGCGATCCTGTATGGGTCATCACCAAGTCAGCCTCTGTGGGTCAGCACCTAGATATCCTATATTGGTATGACGACATACTGATTATGTACTAGGATCCTGTGTGGGTTTGTGATTTAGGATCCTTTGTGGGTCTGCCTCTTAACAGAGTAAGATGATTTAGATGTTACCTCTAATTGTCTCTACTACTGTATCTATGATAACCCTGGTGTGAGATGAGTACACACCTTTGTGGTACATTTCTTTGTGGTAATACCTCAGTTCTATTCTTCTGTGTGGTGTACATGTGTGGTACTTACCCTCATGGAACTCCTTCATTTTTGTAACAATTGAGTATGGGATTTTGAGTTGGACTATGTGTTTCCAAATGATTGAGATGGGTTTACATGATAACTTAGGTATATATATGGGAATTTACCTAAGTAGGGTTGTTAGTTGTTTCATGCTTTGTGGTTATCATATGTGGATTCTATGAGACCTTGAGGGTGTCGGTGTCCCTACAATGTATCATTATACTCACCTCGACACGGGCTATGCCCGAACCTTGTTGTGTTTGGTGTAAACGATAGACAACAATGACTGACGATGAGAGTATGAGGACCGAAGGTAGCTCGGCGGTGGAAATAGATGAGGCATACCACAAAGATGACCATTCGAGAACAATACTTACCCTTTAGGTAGGGCCCTTGGAGAGTGTTCAAAAGAGCTGCTTTGATTACTTGTACTTTTTAGTTTCTTGTACTTTCCAGTTGGGCTTGTATTCTGGCCCGTTTTTCTTATTACACTCACTCTATCTATTCATTATTACCTTGTGTTCATATCAAGATGTGTTCTTGGTTCTGTATGTGTATAGGTTATAAAGGCAATTCCTTCCCAGTTTTAGTGGATTACGCCTTCGGTGCTAGTCTCCTGCCCTTGGCCTACGGAAGGCGAGCTTGGGGTAGTCACGGTACGAGACCCGTGGGATGGGTCGTGACAAATTGGTATCATTGTATTCAGTTATACCCTAGAACATTGGACTCTGATCTTTGTAACAGCTATAGTGTTAAGTGTAGTGAGTGTGGTTATCAGTTTAGGGAATCCAATGTTGGTGCGGTGGCCGACGGATCCATACACCAGGACCTAGGACCCATACATCTGATTTCTGACTCAGTGCACAAAAACACTGATTGTGTGTATGTTTTGAAAAGTTTTCTTTTGTTTTCATGACTCATCTCACCAGGTATAACATAATGATCGTGGTTCACCTAATTCTTATCATAATTCCACTATATAGAAAGCCATCTTTGATTCCCAAGAGAGTACACGATGAAGGCCCACCGAGTGATGATGCTCCGTTGTAGGGACCTTTTACTATGTTGGCACCTTTGGGTGGTGTACCAGCAGCAACACCACCCATTGGACTGATGTTACCACCAGCTGCACTAGAGGGAAATGCAAACTGACAGAGCATGATGCACGAGTTCCAGCTGTAGAGGCCTCCATGTTTTTTAGGCGAGATAGTTTTCCACGCAGCTGAGGGTAGGCTAGAGGCAATTACTAGAGTTTTCTGCCTAGTTGAGACACTAGAAGAGAAGATGGTGATCTTATCTAGTAGTATTTTCTAGTGAGTGACCATGAGGATGGTCCACATAGTGATAAGGCTTCAATATGTGTATCATTTCCTGAGATAGTACCTTCGAGTACTATGTAAGCTTTATCATTTCCCGTTGGTCAGCAGTTACAACCGACATGACCGGTAGGGGATACATTTAGGCTTAGTGCCTTACACAACTATTAGCATCATATTCAACTCAGGTTCTGAGGCGAGTCTGACTCAAAGGTAGTAGAGGTATACATTGAGGTGGTGGATGAGAGTTCTCTATATCTTATACATCTTCCGCAGGATGATATGTCGGTATCTCAGTATTCTACAAGGCGTACCCACCATTCCCGGTACTTGATGAATATGATACGATTGTTGAATTAGGGATCAGTCTTCCAACAGAGGTGTGTTTATGGACATCTGAGCCAAAACTATTCCTCTATGCATTCCTATATAGGGTAGAGTTCTATAGAGAACCAATGTGGTTGAATGTTCTTTGGCTAAGCAGATACAAAAAGTGAATGTTAGGAGTGGAAAATTAGGAAACTGAAGTTAGATTAATAGACATAGGCATGTAAAATGTATCGGGAAGAAGAAGTGTTATGGAGAGATGAATCTATAGGGCATCAGACATGGAAGTAGATCTAGGAGATAAGCATGAGGTGGTGTATATTTTTACATGTTACAACCACCCCCCTATGTGGTCCCCAGAAGGATTAGAGAGCTGGAGGACAGGGGAAGGGAGTAGCTATATATGATTAAGGAGTTAGACCTAAGGGCTCTAGTAATGATTCAATAAATAGTCTATGTCTACTACTACCTACCGTATTAATAGAAATAGGTACCAATCATTCAATCTCTTCATGAATCCTGTTTAGACCTAGATTTTCTGGTCAAACCATTTACATTGACTCTCACGTCTGGATATTCCTTTGGGAGTAGACTCGATAATCACACTTATGCCGATAGTGTGATCTGAACCTTGAGGTGAGATTCGGTTGGAACCTTTTGGTGGCAGCATCGAGGCCTTACAACATACATTTGGGTATGACTTCACATCCATAATTTATTCATAGATTTACTTTATTATGAAAAAGGTTGTGGTTTATCTACAACATTGGGATATGGTTTTTCATTAGTCGAAAAAAGGAATCCCGGGAAGCACAGGTTAAACTCATGCATATGTTGGCACCGCCGATCACTCTTGAGTCAGATAGCCTTACCCTCTTTGTAGTAAGAGTTTGGATTCTTTAGTTCCCAACTAGTGTTGATAGAGTTCCTCCAGAACTATGACTTTGAGATAGTCTATACATCTGGGAAGAGGTGCATGGTAGAATCCACACTCTGTAGGAGATCTGTTTTGTAGTTTCTGAGTGAGGCGACAGAGTAGCTAGCCGCATTACAAATATCCTTTGTGGATAATGATGGAGCAGCTTACCTCCAGCCTATGACTATCACTCACCATATTCTTTAGTGAATTTGGGTGGAATATCTTGAGATGTTGACAGTGAGGTTCAATGTTCTATAATATCCTTAGGACAAACTCTTGATGGATTGTATGAATGTGGGGAGCACGTCGTCCTCTTACGAGGATGTACCATGGAACCAGTAGTACTACCAAAGGAGTTGTTGAGGGAGTTATATATGTCCCCTTTGGCAGTACATCCTAGTGTGGTGAAGATGTACCAGGACCTCAGGCGTCAGTACTAGTGGCCAGGGATGAAGAAAGTTGTGGCATATATTATATCATGATGCCTCATTTGTAAGCAAGTGAAAAATGCTCAAATCTATAAGAAGTATTATGCTTCCTAGAGGAGGGATATCATGTCTTCCTATGGGTCTCACCTCGATGAGGTTGGAGGAGATTTGGATGAGGGGGCATGCTATCACCAAGTTATATTAGTCCTTTTCTGATCATTTAATGGCAAGGTGAGGTGGCATACTGCTTGGATCTTCCACCATAGTTAGAGAGGGTGCGCGACGTCTTCCACGTATCCCAGCTGAGTGGATATGTGCACAACCCATCTCACATCATCGACCACGTTGAGCAGGATTTAGATGACGGGGCATCGTTTATGGAGGTTCTAGTGAAGATTGAGGATCGACAGGAGAGAGTCCTTCAAGGGTGATTGATACCTTTGGTTCTTGTACTTTGGTAGAACGAGAACCTCCAAAAGAGCACATTGGAGTGGGAGGCTCAGATTCATGCTCAGTACCCTATTTTAGTTGTTTTTTCCTTTACTGTGGATTTTTGGGGATATAAAGATCTATGGTGGGGAGAATGTAATCTCCCAGAAATTCAGTATAGCTTTTTTAATTATATGGAATTATTTCAGGACCTAAAAATCGGATGACACGCAATTCTTTGGACTGGAGTGCCTGAAAGGATCAGTAGAAGTTTTGTTATGTTTAATTAACACGTGTAAACAAATTTCCTGAAAATGTAGAATAGCACTTGAATAGTTACATGGATCATAAATCTGAGGGCACCATTGCCTTCAGGATGGAAAGTTTACCCAAGGTGCGACTTAAGTGTAGTCGGCACGGGCCTCCTATGAGAAAAACCAAAAATGGAATAACAAATAAATAAAATAATTCTGTAAAATATTTTATTCTTAAAATTCTTATTATTTAAAAATGGTATCTCAGATTTAAAATCTGATAACACTACTGAACTCATGAGGGAAGGCATTATTAAATCAGATACTTACATTGGTATGTGTGGGCCACTAGTAAAATTTAGTTCTTGGCCGTAAATAAAATAATTATGTGGCAATTATTTTATTGTAAAAAACATAACATCTAAACGGTAACTTGGATTGAATATCTATGAGTACCATTGTGTTCGTGGGGTTGTGTTTCACTTAGGCAGTCCTTAACCTTGACCAACGCAGGTCAAGGGTGACTGTTATAATTTTTCTAAAAAAAATTCGGTCTGTTCAGTAAACTCATGAGGGACGTTATATAGCTTTGAATTGGTGCTCAAAATTGAAATCTGAGCACACCGTTGAAATCACAGTGTGGATATTCCCTTATAGGATGTTTATCCCCAATAGTAGTGGGTTGAGAGAAGAAGTTGGTTTTTCCATTTTTCATGTATGATTAAAAAAATAAATATATTTTATTTTAAATATCCCCCCACCTCTCCTTTTAATTCTTAATTGTGGGGACCACCCGAACTCAACTTTACTGTGAGGGAAACATTGGAATTCTCTGAAGATAATGATTCAACAATTAATTATTCTTATAATGTATTATGTGGCTCCTCACCTCATAGTTTGGGGGATCATTGGAAAATTAGAGCTTTTGGGAGAGCCATTGGGTGTGTTTTTGGGAGATTTTTGTTGGAGGAAGAACATCCTTCCTTGGGACGCCTCCAATGAATGTCAAGGTAGGGGATTTATTTTGAGTTTTGATTGGAATTAATTTAGAATTCATCATATTCTGGATTAACAATGACGATGACCTAAATAACATGGTCATCGTTCCACACATATACCATGCCTCTTTATCTTTGTTCTCCAGGTGTTCTTCTTGCATTAATCAACATCAAATATTTAATGACACTGGAAACACAATGTTTTGTCGAGTGAGACATATGGATGTAGAGCTCTTGACATGATGATTGCTAATCTGTCGTCCTCAAATTTTGGAGGATTAGAACGAAGTTGTGGTGGCCTAAAAAAGGGGGGTTTTGGCTGTGCAATTCAGGAAAGGGTACGACGGTAGTCCGTAGCTGTTGTGGTGGGCCAAAGGGATGTTTTTATAGGAGCGACGACATGCGATGAGGACATTTCAGGTTGGAATAGGTATAAGCGGTGACCTGCGTGTGAGAAATAGGTGGTGCGACTTGCTTGAGGCATGATAGCACTAGCCGGTGGTGGTGGTAGTAGTTCTGGCCGTTTGGAAGATGGTTGTGTTCTAGGGTTACTGGGAGAGGCACCGTGAATTTTTCAGGATTATAATGTGGGGAAAGAGTTAGATTGGAGAGAGAAAAAAATAAGAAAATTAAATTAAAAGGAAAATAAAGAGAAAATAATTAAGAGAGAGAGAGAGTTAGTGATGGAGACTCATGCAACAATAGGAATTCTATGCATGGAATGGGTTTGGAGTAAAAAAATATATATAGAAAAACAATTAATAATAACAATACAATATTTTTATTATAAATTTTGTTGATTAAACAATATTCTGTTCATAACTTATCTTTGCGACCTCCGTTCCATGAACCATCTACGGCAGTGTTACCATAAATTTGAGATATACATTCCAAGTCCAATATTAAATTATTTTTTTCCATTTTTTGACTGGGTACCTGAAAATCTCATGAATTAATAGATTCAATAATACTATTAAATCTTCGACCCACCATATCTCTTGTGTGCGAAATTTGATTGACTTTCAATCAGTGGAGATGGAATCCTGTAATTAATACAGCCGATTCACGTCTTATATTTAATACTAAATTGTGGTTCGTGGCTCAAGTCCATGAAACAACCAAAAATAATAATAATAATAATATTACAAGATCTTGTATTTGACATATCTCCATCATACAGTGTCAGAATAACGAACTGTCTCTGATGTTGGGACCCTGAAATTAAGACGAATGTTTAAACAAAATTTTTGGATATTTAAGTTGAGGTCGAGGTGTCGGCCTTATGAGGCCCGATTAATTCATGTTGTGGTTTTTACATTTTACTCTAATATGGTGTTTGATTTTAGTATTGTATTATTATTTGTTAGTTTCATTAAGTTTTCTTATATTAATTTCATGACATGTTTAGTTTTTGTTTATTATAGCTATCATTGGCCGATTATTAAAATTTAAAAAAGGAAAATAATCCCATATTATTTAATATGGCCCTTGTTAATTATTTATAGCCATTGGCATCTTGGGTTTGTCGCCTAAGCCTAAGTAACATCCTTCATCATTTCCAATAAAATGGGGTGTGATGGGATGTTATAGTAAGTTGACCTAGACAGATCAAAAAATAATAAAAAAAGGATGATGGATTATATTTTTCAAACTTTTTTTATGAGATATCATGAAAAAAAGAGATTATAATACATGGTATGTCAATAAAATTTTTTTTGTTGGTATGAATATTTCTAATCTCCTTTTTGAAAATAACGGGTTCCATGAATCCACCAATAACCTATTAATATTACTTACTATTTTTGAGATAAGGTCCTACAGTTTCATGAAATTATCATATTCATGTGAATCTCCTATTCTGGTGAATAGTTTTTTATAACATGGTGGGCCTGAACATATGGTATAAGGTATGTCCATGAATTTTTGACCACTAATAAATAAAAAATTCACTATTGATTATGAAAATATTAATTGGGATTAGTTTATTAATTAATTTCTTATAGGGTATTATATGATTACATGGAATAATGTTTCATAATCAAATTTATAATTATACCCGCGGTTCATTTAATATTCAAAAAAATTATGGCATCTATTATTGAATCATTACTATTGCCTATTAGATTTAATATAAATTACATGAATGTGATAAAAAATTAATTACATTTTGATGATGTTCTATTAATATAATGTTTCGTTTATTTCTTATATAGTGTGTATTACTTTTATGGGGGTCTCAGAACTCTTTCAATGAAATAAATACCTACAATTTAACTAGGATATAGCACAAATCATGGTAACTATTCATAAATACGAATTTGAGACCTCCTTTATTGTCTTTCTCAAGTCCACAAAAAAGAAATATTCATCCATTTTTATGATAATTGCTCTCCTTCACAGATGAAAAGAACAGGATCATGGTGATCGTTGCGACATTGGAGGAATCATCATAACTCTATGAGAGAACCTGTAATTCGATGAATGATATATAAATTGATTCAATTATAGTGTTTATGAGATATAAAGCTATTCCTATTTGATCATTCTAGAATTTTTTTCAAAATAATTATCCTATTGAGTGAACAATGATCTAAATAACACATTTTTCAATATATTTTTTTAACTAATTCACATGAGATCCATAATCCAATACAATGTCTTAGATCGTCAAATATGATGATATTTTATAGCTCTAAAGATAAAAATTACATTATGATCACATAATTTTCCCTAATGATTCCGGATACGGGAATGGATGAATTATAACATATAATGATAAAAATATCCTTGTATTACATCATTTATATACAATAATCACTAAAAATAAAAAATAATCCCAAAATACCAATAATGGAAGATTCTGTATATTTTGGGACTCACTACATATGAATATTATTCTACAGCACTTGTGAAAATTCTTACGTAATTGGGCCACAGTAGACTCACTTCTATATTTCTCAGAAGTTTTAATCATTTTCATTGCATGGGGAATAGAAACATATAAATTGGTTGATCTCAAATGAGTAGTGAGGGACACCTTATCATCACTTCATCATTATTTATGTCATAAGAATAGGATAAACCACGATATGTGGAGATATCTTAATAAAAATAAATTTATCCATGTGATATGTACATGTATCTGAAAAAAAGAACATGTTAGAATAAACATATACCAGTGAAAAATAGTGTTTTACAAAGAGAGAAGGAACATAATAAAATTAATATAGAATTTAATTTTATAACTACCTTGAGACCAAGAATATTAATGATATATACAATAATCCTAATATTATAATAAAACCATACTTTGATAATATCCATGAATTCATCATCCCATGTTCCTGATAATTTCTAGGAATACTATCAAATTAATTTTTTAATATATCTAATAAGTCCAACACTACATTAAATCATAGTATTTAAAACATAAATATTGATTTGATTGGATATATAAGACCCCATCCATCATCATATTTCTGTATTTATATATATGTGTGTGTGTTTCATAATATATCTATTATCCCACATATAAATATATCTAATGAGAAGATGATAAATTCCATTCAATACTACATAACAAATATATGGAAAAGAAAACAGGTATCACACATTTTTTAATTTTTATTACCAAAATTGACCTTAGGAATGTTAATGATTCAATAAAATATAATACCAACCTAATAGATTACTTAATTATAACATTTAAATGGTGATTTATAAATGATATTATACAAGGAAATAATCTATTTTGAGATTGAAGAAAATATTAGAATAACTATAAATGATATATCAGAAAATTATTTAAACAATGATGTAAAATTAATTATTTGAAATCAAATTGAAAAATATTTTTTTGAATATAAAATGTGAAAATGGTAAAAAAATAATTTCTTTTATAATTGATTTTTATAAAATACAGATATTTCTGAATATATAACGGGTTACAAAAGGAATAATGGGGTTGAAAAAAAATTGATCTTTAAATAATGGAAAACATTTTTAATATTTTGAAATTACCATTAATAAAATACCACAATCTAAAAAGAGTAACAAAAAATATTATTAAATTAAGAGAAGGAAAAAATGATTTATACCTATGTTAAAGAAAAATTTATATTCTACATAAAATGTAGAATATTGATAAGAATATGAAATTATACATGGAGTGGAAACCATTGTTAATGGACATGAGAATTGTTCTAAACAATTATATAACATTGAGAAATAAATTCTTCAAATTAAATATTTGAAATAAAAATTCAAATTTCTAAATTGAGAGTAGTCATTATAGTATAATTTAATAATTAAAGATATCTAACATGTATAAATATAGTATAAAATAAATCATTATGTATCCAAAAAAGTTTTTTAGTAATGAAAACCCAAAAAACATTATTTTCTTTCAATAAAATACATATCAAATAATTAATATTTAATAAATCACTAAATTTATTGACATTTAACATAATAATGTCATAAAATGAAAATGTGGTAGTATCTTAACCATGAAAAGGAAAACATATTGTGTAACATAAAAATGTCAAAAGTAATTAAGATTTGTTATAAAAAAACCCATACAGTTGTCTAGATTCACACTATGATTTTTATTAACTTAAAAAATAATCCAAATAATAATAATAGAAACTATATTACATTAAATATTCATCAATATTTATTTTATTGTGAACCACATACCATCATATTATTTTCAATAGATATATATATTATTTTTGTTAGTTATTTGTGGTTCTTTGATCAATTTCTATGTTACATTCTTGGTACATTGATTATGGTTAAATGTTTTATAGAATAAAATCATAATCACTTGAATTTTATGGATTTATATTAATCAAATATCTATTAATATTACATTTATATAGTTGTAGTTGTTGTTTTAAAATTTATCTCTTATTAAAAATTGATCTCTATTATTTTCATTATATGAGGTTATGTTTACTATAAATGATTAGTATTGTTATAGATTATTGAATTTAAAATATCACCTTCATGGAATATTAATATTGTCATAGTAATAATATTTATAAATTTTATACATTTTTTATTTCATTGATGATATGTTGTGATAGAAAAGTAAAAATGTCTCTTTGTCAAGGTTGTAGCTGAAGATACACATGTTTAATGTTTCCATGTCTCAATGAATGAGATATAAAAGTAGATATATTATAAATTTTAATTAATAATCATAATTATATAATATATTTCACATTTATTATTTAATTCCATCACTATAATCATTGATTATTGGAAGTAGTGAAATATAGAAGTTCTTACTTTTTGGGTGAAATTGTTTGTTGAAACACATGATTGATGATATTTTACTTCTCTATTGATAGGTAGAAAAATTAATGGATATTATAATAAAATAAAAAAAATACATAATAAAAATATTTATGAGGTAATAATACTACAATTTTGGTGGTTTGGTTGGATGAAAAATTGTTAAAAGGGAAATTGAAGGATGGAGTATTACATTTGTTGGGGAAATTAACATTATCTTGAAAGATTCCATGGGAATGATGGGATTGGGATAACTTATGTTGACACATTATTTTATTAATTAATTTCCTTTTTGAATTAATGAATTCATTATTGTGTAACATATTTATATAATGAACATGAACTGTATTTCATTTTTATTTTTAACTCTTCCAAATTATATGCATATTTATAAAATTAAACCATAAAATAATCTTATGAATCTTTATTGTTGTAAATATGGTCATTCAATATATAGAATATGTATTATTATATAATTTAGGTTAGGAAATGATCTAATTTATATAGTTGGATTAAGAGTTCAAAAGGAGTGGTGGGATTATACACTTTGAATTCCATTTATCAAAGCTTCCAATGGAGATGAAGTCACAAGGATTCACCATTGACCATGACCAAGCCACGATTAAAAATTATAACATGACCACAACCATTTATTATAGAGGTTCTATCTCATATAGACCATATATTAAACCATTTTCAATAACCCATCCACTAAATGTACCACCATCACACACCTTTCCGTTCAGTCATAGACTATGGTAATTAGGGGTTATATATCTACACTAAGGAAGAATGAATCTTTATATTTTCCAGTTGATAAAATATTGTTTATAATTATATATTTTTATTATTAATTTTTATATATTAATATATTACGAGTTTTCTAATAATTATATATTTATTAAATGAAACCAATATTGAATTTTATTTAAACATTTAGATTAATTTTAAACATAAGTTTTGATAAATTCTATTTTTTTTTTGATAAATTTAATTTTAATGTAATAATTTTATTACATAATATTTATTTAAATATAAATGATAATATTATTTAATAATTTTACTTTTTATTTTTATAAGGTTCATAATATTATATGGGTTTTCAAACAATTATTTACAATAAATATTTATTTGTTTAAAAGATGGAATTACTATATTAAAAATAATTATGTTATCAAAAAAATAATTTATAAATTCAAAATGAATAAATTAATTATTTTTGAATAGATCATAATTTTAGGTGTAAAATATTTTTTACGTGAAAAAAATATACGATATAAATATAAAATCAATATCACGACAACATATCAGCCAATATTTATGAAATATATAGAATAAAGGGAATCTAAGATAAAAAGAAATATTTACACTTTAATTTAATTTGTTTTAATGTTATTTATATTTTAAATTTTATAAAACTATATTAATCCCCAATTAAATATATAATATTTTAAAATTTTGAAAATAATTCCTTATGTACACAACTGAAATCCTCATCATGAATGATACAATTTTAACATTTTCTATTCTTATAGTCCTCAAATATTTAATCCCCCTCTTATTTGGATAATATCATGGGAAAATTGATGTGATAGTTTTTGGATTTTATTATTTGATTAGTTATAGTACAAAATATATTTTAAGAAATTAATAATGAATTCATTAATAATTTTCTATAAATACCCACCCAACCACCAATTCATCATCACTCAAACCTACTAACATATTATTATTTAAAAATAAGAACATTATGTATAATATTTTGTATGATATTGAGAATTATTATAAATAAAATAATAATAATAATTTATTACATGTGACCATTAAATCCTAGCAATTGAATTTGTATGTATAAATATAAAAAAATACATTAGGAAATATATACTAAGTTCATTATATATATAAATTTCTTTATTAGTTCTTATCAAATATTGACTCAAATTTTTAAAAAGCAATTTTATTATTCGAAAAATTATTTTATTCAAAAATTGTTTTTATTTCATTTTGTGAGAAAATAAAATAATTTTTTTTTTAAAATTTATAAAATATAATTTCAAAATAAAACATCAATTTTTAATGAAAATATTCAAAATTATATTAATGTTTAATTTTGGGAATTTTTAGAAATGTTTGATATGACAACCAGTTGTGGAAAACACTTTTTTTATTTAAAAATGTATTTTTAAATCAAGATTTTAAAAAATAATTTTTTAAAAATGATTCAAATTCTAATCAGTTTTTTAATATTATTAATAATCAATTTAGGTGGATTAATATCATTATTATGGTCGAATTTGGTATAAAAATATTCGTATACATAAAAACAAAGTCTTCTAAAAAAATTGTTTCATTGCATTTAGTGTTTCTGCCCTACATTAATCACTAGGACTAATAGAAATTTAATAAAGAAAATTTGATTTCATATTTTAAATAAATTTCTTCAAATTTATGATATTGGAATATATTTGTTAGGATAGTAATTATTCTATCCATATAATAATGTATTCACCGTGGTAAGGGATAAACAAATAAAACGAGGTTGAATTGATAGGATATAATAGTTAATAGTCACTAAAAATGACTTTATTCTATTTAAACATTGTATTTCAGCCATTTACATCCATGATCAGAATGTATGGACACATGGTTTCATATTTTATTAATTCTAATCATTATTGTAATTTAATAAAAAATAAATAAAAAATATCAATCTATAACAATACATATCTCTACTATTTTATCATAAGGTTAATTAGAGGTTATATAATGGTTTTTATATTTCATTGAAACACTTTTTTATTATAATATTAATTTAGTTTCAATTTAATTTATTTCATTGTTATCCTAATTATTTAAGAAACACGGATACAATCATTATTTTACTAATAGAAAAATAAATAAATAATTTTTAATATTTTGAATAGAAATACAATATTGATGAATTATTTTGTTCAATATGATTTTTTGATAATTATAAAATACTTGAGATGTGTGAATGATTTATTTTATAATCACATACAGTTCATGTTTCATTTAATGTCAAATTACATGATTAATGTCGAAATTGAAATTAATGATATTTTGTGAAAAATATTATTTTGATAAATTTTTGAAATTTCATAAAAATATTGAATGAGAAAAATGTTGATATGATATGGAATAAAATTTGATCTATTTGTCATTTATGGTCTAATTTTCAAATTATATGTAAAATTATAATACAGTATGTGAGACAAATATGTTATAATGATTATAGAAAAAATATGATGACTAATGGGCTAAACCAAATGAAAGGTATTAAAATACCATAGAATCTAGTGATAATTTGGTTATTTTAAAGTATATGTAGAATATCCTACCTTAAATTCATTTAACATTTAATTTGGATTAAGTTGGCTATAGATTAAATTTTTTATATTTTAATCTTTTATGAAATTATTAGGGTGTCTTCCCCACAATTATAAAAGGGAACCCTCCTTTATATTCATTACTCCACTTAGATTCTTGTTTCTAAACCTAACCATAAAAAATTACACTTTTAGATAATAAATACATGTTTTATATGTCTCAGTTAACTTAATATTCATACCCTAGGATCTCTAAGTTGATATATTTTGTAGTTCATTTAAAGAAGAGGCAATCTCTTTATCTAATCACTTTATTTTCACCTATTTTAAATACTAAAAAATATGGTATTTATCATAAAATTATAATTTTTTTCTCAATATAGATTTTTATTTTATTATGAAAACACCATTATCCATAATAAGTCTTAACAAATGTGAAATTAATATATAACTATTACATACACACAACATATCATGTCTATGTAACGATAAAATTCATATTCCATCACAAACATTCATGTATGGTTAATATAATGTGATTAATTATGATATAAAATATTTTTGAAATATTTATTATTCTTTAATAATATTATCATATCTACCTTATTATAGTAAAATCATTTGGAAGAAGATAATGTTGCACATGCGTAGGTATTGATTAGAACTTCCATAAAGCAACATGATTCATCTATCATTTACACATTACATTGATGTTAATATAGATATATCTGATTAATATATGTGATTTAAATGGAAGAATTATAATTTTATAATTTTTAATTATTATTTACACTTCTTTCTTTAAATCCGTAAAATATTGATATCATTGTTCATGCATCTGTATTACATATCGTCTAGATGAATGTGTAATAATTTTTTATTTCTATAAATTTTATATATGAACATATATATATATATATATCTGATATAAATATATATATATATATATATATCATTATTACCATTTTTATATGATTAATTTATAATCATAGAAAAAATGACTAGAACTACCAAACTGAGATTTATATCAAAAAAATAAAACATTTAAAACTATGAAACAATGGATTTAATAAGGAATTATAGATATACTAGTTATTAAATACTATAATGGATTAATATATGATATCATATATTTTAATATGATTATTTGATATATTTATTACATATTTAATTTTATTATATAGGAGGATGGAGCACATTTATATCACGTGTAACTTGAGGTATTGGTTTATCGGCTCAAATTGTATTCATTGGGGCATATATTATGTAATGCACCTATATTATTTTAGGTTGTTTATATATTGAACATTTTACATGGTATATCATGAATATACTTACATTAAACATTTTTTATGTAATTTATTTCATATTATTCATTCATGGGGATTATGATTCATTAGTTACCATAGTTATAGTGGTGTTATGTTAAAATCATGTTACTTATTATAATGTTTATGATTCTGTCTAAAACGATGAAATATTATGATATATCTCAAATAAAAAACATTAATATACCTATAATATTATTATTTGTTGAGAATACATATTTTTATTTCATTTTATTCCTTTATGTGCTCAACGGACAGAAATAATTTTTTTAAGGAAAACTGACTTTTTTACACTATTTGGATTAAAATAAATTTTCATCCACATCAGTGATTTCTAAAAATAATACATATAATTTCAATAATATTCCCTTAATATTTTTTAAATCCATTTTTTCTCATATCTCAATTTTTTTAATATTCTATTAAAGGAAAATATATTTTCTTTTTTGAACGATGTAATTTTTTACTTTTTATAAAAATCTGTGAGTGTAATTTGGATTTTAACATATAAAATGTAAATAGAATTTACAAGTATCATTATTTATAAATGATTTAATAATTCTTTTCATGTTTATAATTTTTATTTAAATGTCTTGTTTTTCAATAATATATTAGAATTTAATTAAATTTTAGACCAGTGATTTCAAATTGAAAAGTGTATTTTTCCCCATAAATATTACAAATGATATTATATATGAATATAATATAATATGGAATTATTTTATGTTACTGATTATTTATTAGGGATGATATCCAATTATACCATCATTATTTTTCTAGTGATTTTATATGATTATGTTGAAAATATATTTCTGACACTAGTATCATTTTAAGATGTTATGATATAATGAAGAGTTGAAATATTTATGAAACACAATTATTTTATAGGGGTTATGAAATGATATTGTATATAAGAAACCAATTTATTTTTTACAGGTCATAATATGATCATTGATTATTTATTATCTAGAATTTTTTTTAGATTATCATTATGTTACTATTGGGACAAGAATTATATACCCTCTAGTGAAATAGGTAATGATTGATATATCATGTAATAAATAGGACTGTGATGAGGAGTAATCCAATATTAGTAATGTAATCTTTCAAATATGATAATATAATTATTGATCCTTTACTACTATGATGGAACTTGGAATGACCCAAATAATCAATGATAGTCCTGTTAGTGAGTCATAACTACAATGAGAATTATTTTATATACATACGTGTATTCCAAAAACTAATTCCCTATCATGCTTCCATGTTATCATTTTTATTTATCTTTGTTTCCTTAATGATTTATTTTATATAAACGTAGATGTTTTATTGTACTCATGATAATGATTTTTGAAATATAGCGTATGGTTTTAAAGTTATATTTTAAATTATTCATACCCTTATGATCATGATATATTTACGTGATCATATATGTCCTACATTATTTCCCTTTCCATGAATCCAATGTCAACATTTATTTTATTTCTTTTCCATAGGTTATTAATATTCAGTTTATGTGATGTATATAAAGTAATGGTTTTTTTATAAAAAATGATATCTTGTGATGATGTAGATATATTTTGATCAAGATTATTATGTCAGTCCATAGTTGAAATGAAACTAGAACTATAAGATCTTTATATAGATCATTATATTATATATCGAATGTTCTTATATTACAATGTAATTACTATGTTTGAAAATATGATTTCTACAGTTTCTATGAGAGAATGTTTTATTAAATTTTTTTAAACTTTGAATATAAAACATCAGTAAATATTCATTGGATAATTATATATGTAAGATAATTTCTTATGTCACATAAAATAAAGAAGAGTATTATTATTAGAAAACATCCCTCAATGGATACATTAATTGGTCATGGTTTCTGTATATATGAATCATGTGATAATAACTATTAAAATAGTTGGTTGATTATATCTTGTATAAAAATATACTCCAAAGTGATTTTTTCTTTAGAATAGAACTAGTTTGACACTCCTTAGATATATTCGTTGGTTAATTACCATTTTATTATAAATCATAATTAATTATTGGGGGTGAAAATTACAAAAATCGGTATGGTTATTTATATCGTGTCATTGATTAAAAATAATGTGTTTGGATCTAGACATCATATGAATGAATTTACCTAATTATATGATTTCTTAATACGAATATTATTCATAAAATAATACTTTTTATATTAATAAATGGCTAGAACTAGAATGAATTATTTCTAAAATGAATTATATGGATAATTTAATGATTGTATTTATGATAATACAAGTGAAATAGAATATAGAATGTGAAACCTAATGATTATGCATAATTATATATCCCTTTATATGATTAAAAATATCAACTTGGTTGAGTTTAATAACACACATAGTAAGATTATAATAGATTTTAATGAAGAAAATAGATTGTAACGACTCAGTTTCAAACATGTCATGTAATGTATAGTGAGCTCTAATGTTAATGAATCAAAGGATTGAGAAGGTTTTTTATATAGAAAATGACAAAGGGAATTTAATTTTAAAGGAAAAAAGATAATTTGGTCTTAAACAATATATATGTATAATTATTTCTCTAAGGTATCATTGATTAATGAATTTATTAAATTTGAGAAATATGATCATTTTTCTATTCCATTTTAATATTTGGAGTACTAAAAATAATATCATCATGGTAATAAGTGTAATTGTTTAAAAACATGGTTGAAAAAAGACTACGAATGAAATATGAAAGAAATATGTTTTTATGTAACTAGATGATGAATCCCCAATAATTTTTAAGAAGGATGTGTAATGATTGAGGTGATATTGTATAAGAATTTGATAATTATGATGTATATGTATATTTATAAATAGTATTATTGATAAAAAATATTTAAAAATTTAATGATTTTTTAGTTATAGTATTATTTATATATTTTCTAGGATTTTTTGAATTGTACTATAGATATAAAAATTTTATTTCATGTTAATGTCAAATTCTTAGAAAAACAAATGATTAAGGTAAAGATATCACTTAATATATAATTTATGTTGATGTTAAAATGATTAGTTCAGATTAATAGAAAAGTTATAATATGATATGAAATGTATTAATTACCTTTCAAGCGATTAATAATTTGATGAAAATGTGGTCTATGCAATCCTTTATGGAGTATTCATCATTTTTGGATTTATGGAATATATTCAATAATATGAGATTTTATTTATTTTATTATATTGGTTTAATTTTTTTAAAAAATATTTTTTCATTGAGGTTTATTGGTAATTAAAGTTATTAACATTCTCCATGTGAATATATGGCCAATTTATTTACATATTATTATATGATATTTAGTGAAACATTATGTTGTTTGGGAGATTAATATGAAACTAATTTTTTTATTTTACTGAACTTCTTTCTACATTCATTGAAAAATGAATTTGGTAATATATATTTTTTATCTGTTTAAATTTTAACAACTAATTGAATGGATTATGTTGAAATTTGGTCATTATTTTTTAATATATATTTATTTCTATTAGATAAAAATTCTAATCATTCTTTTTTTGTTACATAATTATTAATCAAATCAATGAGTTTTTATTATTTTATGGATATTATGATCCTTTAAAAGCTAATTTTAGTACTTTATTGAAATAAAATAAAATATTAAATATTTATTTCATGGAGAATAGAAGACATTGAAATTGATCGAAGCATAACCAAATGATGGAATTTTGATTTTATATAGAAGGAAATATAGTAGGTATATTTTGAATTGATCTTTATCTTGATTTTACATTAATACCTAAATAAAATGAAAATATACTTAATTTTTTTTTCATTTTACCTTCATTTAAAATGAATTTATGGCCTTATCACCCATTAAATGATTTTCATTTTTTGGTTTTTATCTTTATCTTTACCATATATTATATCACTCTACCTAAGTCATAGGCTACTAGACATCTCCACTATGTTGGTATTTTCACAACCCACTAATGTTGTCCTATTTTGAAAATATATTTTCATTATTCAAGATGACTTTAATACATACATTTCCCAATTTTTAAGATGAAGTTTCATTTACCCTTCTTATTATGTGGGTTTACCTACATGAAATTTTCTAATGCGATAGAAATGATTATCTAACAGAATAGCAAATTTGAATTTCCAATTTATTATGTGGTGGGGTATGTAGAACCTTAAATTTTTAATGATAACATCATGTTTTATAGTATGTATGAATCCAAACACTAAGCTTAAATAAAACCCAAACATTATTATTTACATGTTAATGTTATATGTTGGATTTTGAATTAGTGGGTATAAATAATAAAAATATCATGAAATATAAATATGGAATACCAAAGAAAAATAAATTTATTAACCCAACAGAAATAAATTCTCAATTTTAATTAGTCAATATATTCTTCAAAATTATATTTTTAGGAAAAATGGTTTTTATAAATTTCGTTATAATAATTTATAGTTGATTATTTTCTGTTCTAGAAAATGAATTTGAAAAAATGAATTTTTTTTGAAATCATAATATCTAAATTATCAAATATTTAAATATAGATATCTTTTTGGAAATAGTTATTTTCTTACGAATAATGAAAATACTAATTTTTTTGCAAAGATTAATTTTTTATGCTGCAATTTAAAAAGAAACATTATTATTTAAAATTTATTCATAATAAAGTATCTTATTTAATATTACTAATACTTGTATTACATTCATTAGAATCAGTTTTATGGTTGATTTTATATAAAAAAATTTATAAATAAAAAACATTTTTTTAAAAACTTCTTTATCACCGAGTTCAATGATTATGTTTTAAATTTTATTCCCCCTCCTATAAAAATTGAATCATTCAAAAAAAGATTTCATTTTTTGAATCATGAATTTCAAATATTTGGTATAGTTCCCTTTATGTTTAATAACGTATAAATATTTACTATAATAAAATTTTATCACCTCATTAAGGATGAAATAAGAAAAATATTGAAAAATAAATTGAATAAGTATTTAAATTTTTTATAAAACATTTTTTAGCCTATTGGATGGGTGTAGATCCACATTTTTCAATTATTATCAATTTTATGGCCACTCGGTGGCATATTATTTTTATTATGGCCCTTATATTAATTTATTAAAAGAAAAAAAATGCTAAATGTCATTCTATTCACGTTGATATATGCAATATTTTATCCTAAGGATAATATTTTGTTATCTTTTTAATTTTTATTTTAAATATAAATTATTTTCTATTTTATATATTAATTTATTTTTTCTTTGTTTTTGTGATTGAATAAGTAAGATTAATTTTTACACAATGATGACAAAATATTTCTTTAATTAGTTCAATAATACAATAAATTATTTTAGAAATATATAATGTAAGAATATATGGATGAACTATTTTATATATGAATTTTTAAAATTAATATAACTTATTTTAGATATGTGAAAGAATTATATTCTAATTCCATCACATTCAGGTTGAAATTTAAAAACCATTAATTGAATAATACCAAAAATTACATTAATGATATTATATGAAAATAATATTTTACTAAATACTTTAAAGTAATAAAAATCATGAAAAATTACCAACTGGATATGATATTTTATAAAATTTAATACATTTTAATTTTATCATAATTGGTACCATATATGTAAATTTATAACCCTATATGAGTGAAAAATTACTTAATATAGTAATAGTTATACTTTTTTAACATAGGGGTAAAATAAAATATAAGGATTAAATTAAAAACTAATCATATCAATATTTTCTAGGATGGTGTTATTTCAAACACATAATACCATATCTATTAATATCAAGCCGTTTGTATGAATTTGGCTAGAGAATTAATTTTTATATTTCATTCTTTTAAGAAATTATAAGAGTTCCACACTAATCATTTATAAAATGTAATCACTATAGTATCATCTTTTCTCCACAAATCCTTACCTGGATATCTAATGGCGTTCTTTCAAAAAAGTATTGATTGACATAAGAGATCACTTTATTTTTACATATTAATTTACATACTCTAAATATTTTTTATTTATGATAATATTAATAAATATGAATCATTAATATAATTAAATGATATTATTTTTTTGAAACCATGGTTATAAACTCTCTTTCCCGTAAAATATAGAGTGAAACTACCACTCGTTCTTGCATATGACTTACCAATTCAATTTTGTGATACAATTAATTTCCCATCACCATCAGTCATGGATAGTTATTATGATGTGATTCATGTAAATATATAAATATATCATGTTATTTTATAAAATTATTTCTTCATAATTATAATATCATATCATACTTCTTACATTCCAATATTTCAGAAGATGACAAAATCCCCTCTATGTTTGTGTAGACAACCACATCCCTAATGTGATATGATTCATTTTTAATTTAAAATTTACATGGATAATAATAAGTATAGAATTTATTAATATATATGTATTATATTATATAATAATAATTATATAACTATGAATGTTTATGTTCTCTTTTTTTTTCATCCGTCAAGAAGTTAGATCAACATTCATGCATATATAAAACCTACCATCTCCATTAATGATGTAATTTGTTTTTGTACCTATAGAATTTACAGATGAATAAAAATAAATATAGTTATATGTATATAGTAAATATATATTATATTTATATCATTATTGACATTATATATATGATCAAACCATGACCAAGTACAATGAACTAAACTATATTCTGAAATTCATATGAAAAAATTAAACACATAACACCCATTAATAAATATTTTAATAAGGAATTATATGTAAATGGGTGTTAAATTGATGTAATGGGAAAATATATGATATTATATGAATTTAAATGATAATTTTATATAAAAATAATTAAATTTAATTTATTATTAAAAAATATAGATATCATTTGATGCAATTAGAACTCAATGTAAGAGTTTATCATCTAAATTTTTCTTCTATGGGAAATTCATTATGTTATAAACCAATCATCTTTTATGGGAAGTATATACAGACTATTTTTTTATTTGATGCCATAAATATAAATTTTATAATGGTATTTAATATTTTATTGAATGATATTATTTCATAGGTTTTATGATTCCGAAGGTACCAAATCAGTAATTATTTTATGTAATAATCTAATATTTTATCCTGATTATTTAAGATTACATTTTTTTCAATTAAATATTATATATATCTATTTTGGAACTGATGGAATTTAATATCTTATTTTTATTAATTTAGAATAAGTTTTTTTAATTTCAGTTTCCTCTTTTAATGACCCTCGGAGACCGAAATTATATTTTATAGTAAAATATTCTTTATTAATCTCCTTGGATGAAATGATATTTCATTTATTATCTATGTTTTATAAAAAAATAATGTTTTTTGTTTAATGTTATATTATAATTTGCTTAAATTAATTATTATATATATATCTATTTTTAATAAATAAATTAGAAATAATTGTCATGTCATTTTAGAGAAATACCATCTTTTGTGTTTTTTTACAAAAGTATGAACATGCTTTTTCTTTTTTGTATTATATCTCGAATTTAATTTACCACCATCATGTACTATAAATAATTTAATGATTACTATTTATTGTAAAATTTTTACTTTCAATAAAAATTAATTACATGTCAACTTAGAAATTATATGATTTTAATGAAGTTATTTCAATGTTAAAAGGTTATTTACCAAGAAAAAAATTCCTTCTAATATTTTAAGGTCATTTTAATCTATGATTGCAATCATTGATGTTAGTTATACATTATTGGGGATGTGATCCAACAATACCATATATATTATTCATATGGATGGATTATAATATAGAGTAAAAAAATTATAACACTCATTACTTTTCCATGGGTAATACAATGTTTAATTAATGAAATATTTTTGAATCATATTTCTTTTTAACAGGTTATATGTTGATAAAATATTTATGAAACCCATTTCATTATCATGTGTTGTTATAGGATGAATTTATTATGATATTTGGGAAAGCATCTATATTATTATCATTATTTTATTGGTTTCCATAAATTATATATAACCAAAATCACTAGGGAGGGGTGGATATATCATGACATAAATATGACTATAATGGGGAGGATACCAAGAATGTATGGTAATTTATCCACTGTGATAGGCTTGGGAGTGAACTGTGACTAGTATTCTGATATTTGAAGTGAAAATAATGTATTATAATTATATTGGAAGTGATAGTTGACTATTAATTAAATTATTTACAATAATTATTAGTATCCCACAAATAATTGAATTATGTAGATGTTATTCTCTCATGATTCATGTTTTATGATTCTTTATGATTCATATCATATGAAATTCCATGATTTTTGGAATGATTCATGATTATAATCATTGATATGGAGGGTATGGTTATAAAATTTTAATGACATATTCTCATACCCTTTTTCTCATGACATATTTATATGAACATCGAGGTATTCCGTTTCCCCATTGTCGAGAAATTGACCTCACAATTTCTGATATTTTTGTTTCCCATGTTCTAAAGATAGTTTCTAGGTATTGTATGTCTATGTATGGTTGTAGTGATGGATAAATATTTTAGAGATCATATAGATATCATATAAATATATTTCATATAGGTTTATTATGTGTCCATGTGTCCAATGATATAATACATGTACCATTTTGAAGGTTTTGTTATGTTATTTAATAAATATTCATTTATTATGTCATAATATCTATGTATGAAAAAATTGTATCTCTTTTAAATCATTGAGAATTAAGTTTATCTACATATTTAATTTACTACCAAGGTGTTCTCAAGAACATAATAATCTCTTATAAATATTTTTGATGAACCATATTAATGTAAGGGATTATCTTCTTTATCCATTTAATTTAAGAAATCAATTTTAATTAAGATAGTTTTATTTCCAACATTTCCTAATGTATTTTTTATACAGATCCATTTACTTTAATTTGGTTTCCATTTCTATTATTTACAAATTTTTAATCTTATTTAACATATACATGGGTATTTTTTAAAAACATTTTACAACCATTTTATCTTATGGTTTTATATTAAAAACTACTTGGATATGAATAAATATACTGATTTCATATCATGGGTATTAATTTCGATTTTAGTACCCTTAGTTGACTAAATAATTCCTTATACGTTACCCACATAGATTAATAGTGGTATTAAATGTGATAAAATATGTTTTTGTGTTCTTTGATCTATGTGGGAAAAAAATATTTCTACACAATATGAATGTGATGGGTTAAATTGATGTTACAGGCCCCTACAATGCATTGGGAAATAATTTTATTTACAAATACATAATTTATGGGGAGTAGATGGTTATATTAATATATATATATATGTTTTAAAATCTATGCATTTGGACTTCATATATGCTTAAGATATAATGTTTTATTTTGTTCCCATATTCTGATGAATCCTCTATGTTATAATCATATACCATTCTCAAATGATAAATATTATAATTCTCACTAATATATTAAAACATATTACACCTCATGAATCACATAAAATGAATTAATTTATTCTATTCATTGATTATTCACTTATAGAGATTTATAACACAATCACGTTTTTGTATGTCCCTTGGTTTCCATGTGTAGTTCTAGAAAACCGATATAAATTTAGGGAAATGTTATGAGTATTTTAAATAATTTTATTATATACATATTTCCAATAGTGTGTATATGTATTTAATTACATAAATACAATTGGCATACTGATATTTTGGAATTGTGTTATGTGAATATTTACGTAATATATCATGAAATAATATGTATATAATATATGTGTTGTTATAATTGAGAACATAGAATGGTTATGTAATGTTTGGGGATTATTATCATAAAACCGTATTTAATTAATCTTGGATAAGATTATGCATTGTAATACATTCATTAACACTTTTAAATTATAGAGTGATTGGTTTTTTGTATAAAATAAAACCCAATCTAGATACTTATAGGTTGTTGTGGATGTAAAATATATAATACCTTCTGTAATAACATGGAAATAGATAATTGGGTAATAAGGATACCTATACCTCATGAATTGGAATTAGTCATATGACTAAACAAGTAACTATAAAATAATAGAAATAATATTCTTTGGATAATTATATTATTTTAAAAACCATTAGGAAAAAAATAAATATTCCATTGAAATTTAATGTTTGGAAATATGGAATATATTAAATAGATTAAAACCTATAATTTAATAACCTCAGTAATATATTTAATTTATGAGATATACATTCATTTATCTGGGATTTCCTTTTATGTGTTGGTTTTTTTCATAATTATCACCTTATTTTCTTTTATTTTAGTCAATGTCTACAAATAAAATGAACCAAGTAAACCACAGATGTTATGGGAAATGTGATTAAATTCCCAAATGAAATATAAAACTCCATGGGAGTGTTTTCTCATATATTGATCACAATTATTATTCAATTAACTCTATATATGAAGACCAACCTAAATTATAATGTTCACCCACATTCCCCTATGAAATAGACTATTTCATTTAATACCATTATGAAAAAATTACCTCTTGTATTTAACAGATCTTATAACCCATTAACTGTAGAACTATATATAAATTTAATTGAAAATATATTCTCTATCCATCAATTTTTGGAATAATTTACGTTTCACATGTATTTTTTTTCTCTATTTAGTGTGATTCTAATCAATGTTTGATGATGATATTTATTACAAAACAATAAGTGGATATGTAGATGGTAGAGTGAAATAAATTTTGGAAAATATTTTCAAATAAGTATTTTCCTCAAACTATCTGACATAAAACATCGAGGGAGTTCTATAGGCTTATGAATAAAACGATTAATATATCACTTTGTATAAGGAAGACATCCTAATACATTCATGATATAACTATAGCATCCTAATTGACAATGAATAAAAATTTGATCGGTTATTTTGGGGGATAATTTCAATCTTATTAAATGATTTGGAAATTTGACACATAGACATCTATAATGATGTTTTATATTGTTCACGTAATATAAAAATATTAATATGTAAACCTTAAGGGTCTGATGAATCAAAAGATAGGGAATAGATCATGTATTTTAATTTTACGGGAGGGAAGGTGAAATAACCTATTAATAAAATATTTCTATATCTCATTTCTAAAGTGTGTGATTAAAAATCCATAAAATTTCACGGAGGAGAAATGTAAATACATTACATGTGGTAAGAGGGGGAACCTAGCTAGTGAATTGTGATAATATAAACCCAATAATTCCATTGAACACAATGAATTTTTTACTAAGGCCTCAACTATTTTCAAATGATTTAACTACAAGTAACAATGAAGTAAGATATATTATTTCACTGGGAAAAGGATTTTCATTGAGAACCGGTAAAAAGTCCTCATAAAACTATTGAGAAAGTGTGATAATATTTCATCACAACTAATGGGGTGGATTTTAACCATGTAGTGGTGATAAGTACATAATTTATATATCTGAAAACAAAAAAATGTATTACTTGACACTACTTCTTCTTATTCATGAATATCAATAAATTTTAAAATAAATTACCAAGATCCACTAAAAAATATATAATTTATGTTATTAGTGAAAAAAACTTCTCAATTATTACATCCCAATAATATAAATGAATGTGAAATTTCTTTTTAAATTTGTTTCAAAGTAAAAAAAGTCATTAACCTTATTAATAGTATAATTTTGTTCATTGAAATGAGTTTTGTGGTTGAATTTGATATAATATATTTTTTATACATAAATATAAATTTATCTAGAAATTTTTTTTTATTATGATAATTGTTTCTATATAAAATAAATTTCTTCCCCTTTCAAAAATTTTATATTTCAAAAACTTATTACACATTATTAATAAATAATTTAAATTTTTTTTATATTTCCTTATTATTTTTAATAAATGTGAATATGAACCATACTAAATTTTTAACACCTATCTTTGGATAAAAAGGATAAAATAAGGATAAATCATAGACATACAGATTTAAAATTTCTATAAACATTTATTTATCCAATTAGATGGTTAGAGTTTAGTCATTTATATCTAGGTATAATATTTATGGCCACATGTTTCCATATTTTTTTGATTATATCAATTAAATTAAATTAAGAAATGAATAAATGAAAAATGTCATTCTATAGAGTTCATTATCTCTAGTATTTTATGATATTCCTATTAAATGTTTTTGATTGGATTTAAATTTTTTACTTGAAATATAAATGATATTTTATTTTTCCTAGTAATTTATATTTAATTTTATGTGAATGAAATATTAAGCTAATTTTTTACACTATGCTGACACAATATTTATCAAATTTAAAATATAATAATATTAAAAATATTAAAAATATGTAATGTAATAAAAGTTAGTAGAGTTATTTTGTTATGTGGTTTTTTAATATTTATAACATATTATATATGTGTGAAGGTTTTTGGTTCCAATTCCATTTTGGTAATGTTGAAGTTAATGTAACATTACATGTATATTTCCAAATATGACATTAATTATTTTTGTGAAAATAAAATTTTATTTATATTTTTAAAACAGATAAAATATTTAAAAAGGTACAATTGTATATTATATTTTGTAAAATTCCATTCATTGGCCATTTATATTATAATTTTTATGATATTTGAAATATTACAACCTTTTAAGAGAGATAAAGAATTTATTATAGTAATGGTTAAAATAGGTTCACAATGGGGATAAAAAATATAACGATTAAAAGGAAACATAAACCAACAATAATTTTATTTTCTGATATAAATTCAACCTCATAATTCTATATATTATAATATTTATCAATTTTTATGAATTTATCATTATAATTAATTTTTTTTATATTTTATACTTTTATTAAATTCCATGAGTTCCACTCCCCTCAATTATAAAGGGAAACAAATCCCTTCTCAACATTGAACCACTATGATCCCTCTATATCAAAAATTCTTCAAAATAGAATTCTAAAATAACATAATAAGGATTTTATTGTTTTTTTCTTGTTTTACCAACCATTGTAACCATACGTTCATATCTAATATAGCTCATTCAAATAATTGAAAATTGCCTTAGTTGGTCACTTTTTTTTATAATTATTATTTTAAATCATCTAAATATGTATTATTTATATGAAAATAAATATGTAATAATAACAAATATAGTGATATCTTATTATAATTTTGAAACCTCCATTATATAACCTCTTTCCCCTCACATTTAATGTGAAAATATCACTTGTGCATGAATTTTTCTTACCATCTCTATGTTGTGATAAATTCATTTCCCATCAACACCGATAATGGATTATTAATATGATGATATTAAAATGTATATATATATATATATATATTATTTTTTAAAAAATATAGTTTCTATAATTATAAGAAAATATCTTCTTTCAAACCGTAGAATGCATTGGAAAACAAAATAAAATTTTCCACATGTATGTGTAAACTACCTCCTCCACAAACTGATCTTATTATTTTGTCATTTTATAGTTACATAAATGGTAATAAGTGTAAATTTAATTAATATATATGTTATATATTATATAATAAATATTGAATAATACTAATCACTATTTAACCTTCATTTGATCTATTCGTCAAAAAGTAAAAACAAATTAATGCATACGTACAACCTACCATCTCCATGAATGATGTAATTAATTTTTATAATTATAACCTTTATTATTGAATATATAAATATATATACTGAATATATATTATTTTTAAATAATTATTAATATTATAAATATATGATAAATCCATAAAACATTTACACAGAACCGAACTACATACCGAAATTCTTATGAAAAAAAATAAAACACATATCACCTAAAGACAAATATTTTTCTATTGAATTATTGTTAAATGGGTGTCAAAATGTTATAATGGGATTATATATGAAAGAAAATATATTTAAATTATTATTTTATAAAAATATATTAAATATATATATTATATCATTAAGGATGGAGAAATTTTAAAGAAATTGGAAATAGAATTAAGACTATATCACCTAAAATTTTCTTATTTAGGGACTTTTTTATGTTATGATCCTATATTATTTTAAATAGATTATACATTTACCATTTCACATGTTATATAATTAATATCCATGCGTTAATGGTATTAAAATTTTTATTTTATGTAAATATTTTTTAGGGATTTTGAATCTATAGCAATAAATAAGGTAATTATTTTATGTCACAATCACATTGTTTATAAATGTTATTTATATTTATATTCAAAATGATGATATATTATGAAGAATTTCTATTAATACTCCAAAAATTTATTATCTAATGGATATTTATTTAGAATAAATTTTTTACTATAATCTTCCTCGCTTAATGATCACATGAGACCGAAATAATTCCTTCTAAAAAACTGACATTATTAATATCATTGTATAAAAATAACATTTCACTAATATCAATGTTTTATAAAATTATGTGACGTTATTTTATTTAATATTATAATAATTTTTAAACACATTATTAAGTGTAAATGAAATTTATAAAGAATATATTAAATTTAATATTCCCATCATTTTTTTAAGAAGGTTTGTTTTTGGTCTTTTGATAAAAGTGTGAGATGAATGTTTTCATTTAATTTTAACATATAAATTGAATTTTCCATCCCCATGAACATTTAGTAATATATATATTACCTTAATACTTTTAATCCTTATTTTCATTGATAATTTATTACATATCATTATTAAAATTATTAGATTTTAATGATGTTATTTCATTTTTAAAAGTTTATTTTACTCATGAAATATTTCAAGAGATCTTTTAATGTATTTTTAATTTAAGAATAAATTAATTTATGTTAGTTATACATTAATGGAGATATGATCTAGTAAACCCATCCATATTATTTCATGGGATGTTTTATAACATTTGTGGAATTAAATTTTTTAAACTCATTCAACTCCTAATGGTACTTTTAGGTTTAATTGATTAAATTTTTATTAGATCTATTTATTTTAAATGTGTTATGACATAAAAAAATGTTTGTGAAACCCATTTATTATTCATTTTTTATTATATTATGAATTTTTTATGATGTAGTGGAATACATCTATATGATTTTCATTATACGATGGTTTTTTAAATAATGTATCCTTCCAATTTACATGGAAGGGGTGAAAATATAATGAGATTAATCAACTGGAATTTGGTGGGAATCATGAAAGTAAGGGACTCTATCAACAATGAAAGTCTTTTGAGTCAACCATGATCACATTGAGGAAATTAGGATTGAATCCAATCCATTATATTATCTGTGGTTGTGATAAATGACTATAATGAAAATTATTTACTATTCTTAGGTGTATGCCAAAAAAATTTGTATTATGAGAATGTTAATATCCCATCAATAATGTTCTCTGATTAATTTATGATTATTGTCAAATAAAATGGAAATTTTCATAGAGTAATTAATATTATAATCATTGATATATTGTGTATGGTTTTAGAATTTTAATACCATGTTCACATACACTTATTATAAAGATATATTTAGGTAAATGTTGTTTTCTCCCATTTTTTCACTTACAATGAATCTAAGATCACCCATTGTTATATTTTCTCTCCTTATGTTAGAAAGAAGGGGTTTAGTTATGGTATATATGTGAATGATGATAATTATTAAGAAATATTTGGGATAATATATATATATATATCTTATAAACATTTTCTTTTGTTCTTCTTATGTTTAAATGTTTTCAAATATACCAGACCTCTATGAATTTAGAATGGATCGTTATGTTATATAATAAATTTTCATTTAATAAGTCATAAAATATTATTTGAAAAATTTGCGTCTCTATAAAATCCATTGAGAATGATGTTTCATTACTTCTGTAAAGTCCTCAATCATGTTCCCATGTATTTAAAAATAACCTTCTAATATTTATGATGCACTATATAAAGGTAAGGGATTATATTCCACATCCTTATCATTCATGATTTTTTATGACTTTTATATTTACAATGTTTCATTTTATTAAATTTTTTACACACCCATTCACTATACTTAGGATTACCTTGTAATGATTGACCACTTTTCAATATCATTAGACAATTACATATACCATTATAAACTTCAATTATATTGTTGTTATTTTCCTATGATTTTCCATGACCATCAATTTTTTTAGGAATACCAATTCCAATTTCCTCTCAATATTAATCATTTAGATGTAACATGAATCTTTTGACAAGATAATTACATTTATGTTTCCCACACACATTAATCAAGTGATTAAAATTGATAATATGAATTTTAATTTTCAATTATCTATGTGGCACACAAATTCATGTATCTGTTAGGAATTTGAATGGTGGACCTAAATTTATATACCCCTCCAATGTATTGGGTAATATTGTTTCTCCATAGACACAATGTATGATGAGTTTTTGGTTAGATTAAGATAACTATGTAATTAAATGTTGGTACAGATTCTTATAAGGGCGTGTTTAATTTTGAATCCACATTCTAGTAAATCAAATATTTTATCACCTTATACCATTATAAAATGTTCCATATTTTAACTCTCACTATTACATTCAGTCATACTGTACCTCATGACTCCTATGTACTACAAAAATTTAATATATTCTTTCATTATTAACTTATTTAGATTTACATATACCTTATTTATATTTTACATCCTTAGGTTATCACATTTAATTTTAAAAAACTGACGTATATTTGACTAAATGTTTTGGAGTTTTTAACAAATATTATATTATCCCTATTTAATGCAATGGTGATATGTATCAAATTACTCCAATACAATTTGAATTTTATCTTTTTTTATATTGTAATATATTTCATAATATAATATACCATGAAATAAAGTGTATAATGTACATGGTATTTCATAGTTATTATTTGATAATGGTCGACCTTTTTAATTGATTAGGATTAGAAACCCGTTGTTAAACCATTTTAGATAAGACTAATCATAAAAATGAATTCATAAATTATAAGATGTATGGATTAATCTATTTCCAATTAAAGTACAATTTTTATGGATTTTAAAAAGTGGATATTAATTTTGAATAGATATTAAATTCTACAATAACTCTAATTCAGATCATTGTGTATTAACACGGCCTATTCCTAGTGAATGAGAATGATTCATATGTCTCCACAAATGAATAAGAACTACTATAAAATATTCATTGGTTATCGATGTTCTTTTTTACAATACAATAAGAAGGGAATAATTTTTTTTGACATTTATTATTAGGGAATAACCCATGTACAACATATATTGTGACATATAAATTCATATGTTATGAAATATCTGTAATTTTTGAACTGTGAATTCATTTTTTATAGTCTCAAGTTTATGTGTTTATAATTTCTGATAAATTTCTCCTCATATTATTTTATTTATGTCAATTTATAAAAATACAAGAATCCAGTTCAACCACTAATGTAAGAGGATATGAGATTATCACATAAATTAAATTTCTTACCCTATGAGATATTTATTTCACATCTACCTAAAAATTATTACAGATTGAAGTATATTTATAAAGAGAAACATGGATCAGGAAGAACACCCACATGCCATAATGAAATAATATCTTCTAATTGAGGCCATCGTTCTAAGAAATACAACATGCATTTAGAAAATATTATAACCCCTTAGCTATAGAATTATGGGTTGATTTCATTAAAAATGACCTCTCTATCGTTCAATGATTTGAGAAAGTGAATGACCTCTTGAATGATTGCTTCATATAGTGTGAATAAAATCTATGGTTGATTATATTAAAGAATATTAAACCCCAATTGGATATCTATGAGTTGGAGAAGAAATTTTTTGTGGAAATGTGTTTTGGATAAATATTTTCCACAAACTCCATAACTAAAAAATGTGATAGAATTTAATAAGATTAATAAATTAATGATTAATCCATCAACATGTGTGAGGAATACATCACAATGTTTCTATAAAACACAATTGGCCTCATAATTGAGCTCGAATGTAATTTTGATAGTTTATTATGGAGGATTAGGTAAAACATTTGAAAATATTTTGAAATTAAACACATTTATATATAAAATGAATATTTATGATGTGCCGTCAATATCAACATAATTATAGGTTAACCTTACGTGTTGTATGGGTACTGAGATAAGAAATATAGAATGTAATTTAGTATTGGGGAGTGATGGTGAAATAACATGGTAATAAGAAATTACAATATCACAATTCATAACGTTTGTGAATAATAATCGTTAAAATTTAATCAAGGAAAATGAAAATATTTTCATTTTATAATAATTAGTGAGAATATTCCATCACAATTGCTGGGGTGGATCGTGACAATGATGTGGTGATAGTTACACTAGTTATAAATACATTAACTTAAATTATACTATTTGATTCTAGTTATATGAATTCAATCAAACAATATATTTTTATTTGAAATTATCAAGAGCCAACACAAATACGATAAGTAAATTTATCTGTGAAAAAACAAATTGGTCAATTATACTCAAGTTCTGATATTATTATGTTCATCTTATACACATGTTATCATTTATTTCTACATTTTCGGCCCATTTTGTACATTTGATCTCTCCCATTATTAAATATCCATTCCCTTCATTCAATTTAAATATTTATTGAAGAGAATTGAGAGGATGTTATATAATCAAATAGAATACAATCCATACTCTTGTAAAACATCAGAAAAGGTTACTAAGATATTCTAAAAACATTATATGTTTTGAATTGAACACCCTTTGTATACTCCATGATATATATGTTACCTTTGTATCTAGGTCTTATTTATTGAGATCCTAAAATTGGTTAGCTGTACTATCCCAATTATGAATGAATTCATCCATGTTTATTTTCTTTTCAGTGATTCCACAAGCAAATATCCAGTTTTACATCCCAATCCACTCATTTTTTTATTCATTAAAGATAGCATGCAATGCTCTAGCATACATTCTATCATCTATCATATTTGGAACATTGACAATAAATTTATTATCTGATATCTATTCATCAAAATGTTAGAGAATATGTAGTTCATCATTCTCCTACTTTTCCTTCTTCTGGGATTCATCAAATGCCACCATATCCATTGACCGGTTAGGATCCTCAAGATCTTCACCTTTAGACTCTACCCCATTTTCACTGAAAGAACGTTGGTCAGGATCCCTAAAATATATACCCTTTATAGATGATCAGGTAGTCATCACTATTGGATGGTATGAGTAATGTTTCTATGTTTAATTTTATTAAGAAGGGTTTTAATTATGATGAATATAGTTGGATATAATTTAGATGATTTATGAACTAGTTTTTTATGTGTCCATGCTTCCAAATGTTCTATACCAATATTATTCACACATGGATCAAAATGTTATATATTAATCTTTAATCTATTAGTATGCCATTTTGATTTATTTAAATTATGGATAATAGTTGTTTGTATAAGAATAAATTCTACATAACCGTTGGTAACTAGGATTAAACAAATTTATTAAAAACCTTGAGGATTGTCAATATATATTATTGAATCTAAATGTTTTCAAGATGACCAAGAATGAACCATATTAAATGTAAGTTGTCAAATGTATCATGATTTTTTCATCCTATAAATAATTAATCATGATCATGTTGTTGTCCACTATGATTTTCAGTTTACCAAATATTCTACTTTTTTAGTCAATGATTTCAAATAAAATGTATCAAGTAAATATTTAATATGAATGGTAATGGAATGAATTTAATTATAAGAAAACAACTCAAATAATATATGGGATGGTAACCCATGGGGTTATTATTATTCAAATATTTCATTATATAACAAATAATATAGTGCTTGGTATGTTTCCAGACACACCTAATAATACAATGACAATGTCTCACAAATTCAAAAGTGGAAATAATATTTACCTTCTAACTTGTCAATATTTTGGTAATAATATCTCAAATAAATGTTTCCAAATCAAAGGATGAGGTGTTAAGTGTTGAAAAGAATGAGTCATAGAATGTGATTTACAAGAGGAAAAAAGTTATATACTAATATAGATGAAAATAATGTTGTCCATGAGGTATCCTTGAATGTTAAATGTCATAAATGGGAAATTCTTGGGACGTATGAAAATTTATTACCTATTGATAATGATTGAGAACAGAGTCAAATTTTTTTTGATTAATGATTTTACTAATGATGATGACGTGTCTATGAATGAAAAATGAACAAAACTACCTGTTTGAATAATATTTATTATTCTAAAAGTTTTAAGACTGATTTAATTGTGTTTGATGAATCCAATGAAATGATTCTCATTTCAAAATACTGAAATGAAGTATTAGTGAATTTTGTGATGAACTCTAGTTAATGGTTTAATATGGATGTAGAATTATTGATGTTTTTAGGTTACTGGAATCAATCACTATGTTTCATTGGCCTTTTACTATTAATATTGTTGTTATAAAAATCATGACTAATATAATAATTATTCAGATTAAGAATTTATTTATGAATTTGAAAACATATTTTTAGTGGTACTAGTAGCCAAAGAAAATTATTTAGTTGTGAGGATATATTATCATAGAAAATATTATTATGATAAAAGATACACCTTAATATTTGTCTTATATTAAGTTAATAATATTTAGTTTGGATAATGAAATGAGAGGCATAAATAGTATTGGTAACCATAAAATTGGTTAATGATTTGATAAAAAATAGGTTTAATCTATATTGGATGAATTTTATTGGAATATTGGATTCATAGAAAATATTCACCTGTTTTGATCTTTTTTATAGGATATGTATTGGGTAATTTATCAAGGTAATTCTTGATATTTGTGAGTTGATTCACTATGTTGATGTGTATATAACCATTATATTTTGCAAGTGATTTAACAGGAAATGTCACATGATATGAATGCAATAAATCTTTAAATAATATTTATGTAGAAGGAATTGATATGAGATTAATCTATTCATTAATGATGAGGATGTTGGGTGTAATTATGGTTTTATATATTAATGATGTAATTATTCATATAGTGGATTATTAATTTTTAAAATAATCTTATGATAAGTTTTTTTGTTTTAGATAATTCCAAAACATATGATTAATTTATTTTTATACTTTATAAATCCATTGGAATATTATTTTAGTGATTTTGGAATAAAAAATTATAATCGGATTCTCAACAGTTGTCAAAACAGATTATGCTATGATAGAATTTGTTTGTAAGATGAAATAATACTTCTCATGTATGCGTGTTTCATTATATTCTAATTCTAGATTTTAAAGGAATTACACAACTCTATGAAAGGGATCATAATATAAAAATGTTGTTTGATAAAATTGAATTATGTTGAATAGATGGCCTATAAACCACTCTATAATTCAACGTTTTGTGGTTGTCAACTTCTTCTTGTAAATTTTTATGGAGACCCTTGTAAATCCCATTCCATATTTTAATGGGGGTCTTAATTAACACTTTTAATGTGTTGTTTTCAAACAATATAATTTTTAATTTTAAAACCTTTTTTTTCAATAATATGTTAATATTGCAAGGGAACAATTTTTCAGGGTGTGGGTGGTAATGAAAACCCCTATATTTTAGAAAATATTTCTATTTAAATAATTAATTTTCTTTATTACATTATATTACTTGCACCACTATGTTTTAGTGAACCACTATAAACTTTTAAAATATTATTAATTATGATAGTCATAACCAAGTGAAATTTTTTTTAGTACAAATATTATTATATACTATAGTAAATATATTTATAATTCATACTCAAAATAAATTTTTTGATCAATTCTTAGTAAATAATCACTCAATGTTTGGTTAAATTCATTATATTCACTTGAAATAAATTTTCTTCAAAAAATAAATTTTTCGTTTTCATGAATAAAAATTAATATTAATTTCACAAACTCATAATGATTTATTTTATTAAAATAACTTTAGGTATGATATGATTATTTAAAAATTAAATTAGGGTTAAAATTTTAAAATTTTCTAAGTATATTTATTTTTCAGTAAAATAATAATTTTTTTAAGGCCGTATACTATTTTCATTAATATAATGTCATATTATATTTTTTATTATTATTATTAATTTTTCATATGAAAAATTTTATTTCGGAAAATATATTTATTTTAATTTGAATCGTTAAATTTTCATATTTTATAATAAATTTATTTTTATGAATAAAAATCTATTTTTCTAAAACATTTTTTTAATTATGTGATGTTTTTCAGTATTAATTATAACTAATAATGTAAAAATATTTAAACATAATTTTTTTGAATATATATATATTAATTTATTTAAATTCGTATAATGATAATTATTATTCATTGATTTAATGTGGAAACATCCTTTCAATGAAAATTTCCTTTTCCTAGAATAATCCTTTTCATCACAATTTTCAAAAATATTTTTAAATTATTTATTTCCACCTATAGGTATTGAAATTGATATAATAAATTATACATTTATATTCATGGTATTAATTTTTTACAGTATGACAATTTTATTTTTGGTAAATGTTACTAGTCATTATGGGGAAATTTATCACATGTGTAAATGGTAAATCGAGTTAGTAGTGTATGAATCTAGGTGATAATTCATTAACATTAACCCTAATTAAAACTATATTATCATAATTGAAAAAATATATCATTATTCTAAAATTTAATTTTTTTAGACACATTCCCAGGAAAACGAAATATCTTATATATAAATCAAATCCTCTTTTAAAATGTCCATATCTTTATATTAAATCTTTCATTAAAGACCACATAGGTATAAAATCACATCATTAATTATCTATTCAGATATTAAATAAACTATTTTCTAGAAGAAAATAATTATTTCAAAATTTTATATATTATATAATGACATTAAATCCTTATATAACTCTATTACAATATAAATTCAATTTGATGAAAATTTGAATAAATTATTTCTAAAATATTTTAATTTTTTCTTATTGATAAGTTACCAATAACATGATTATATATATATTTATATATATATATGGATGAGTATGGATCCTTTATATAACAATATTATAATTCTCCCATTATAATGATATATTATATGTCACATTTAAAAACTAGATTTAAAAAAGATAACAATGATATTTTAAAATAAATAATATTTTATTAAATTATTTAAATTTCATAAAAGTCATATATTAAGAAAAATTAACATAATATATCTTAGAAAAATAATATGTACATTTTGGGGTCTTTTAGAATTAAATAGAATGACTATTGACCTTTGAATCGTACAAAAATAATAAGATTTCTGTAATTTCCAAAAGAACTATAGAATGATTATATAAAAATTATTAGTGTACTAATATTATCCAAACATGTAAAAATATTATTTAATGGGATTTTTTAAACATATTTTCAAAATTTCTTCTAAAATTATAAATTTAGAGTTAGTTATAGATTTAACATAATATAAATTAAATTAATATTCTATGAAATTCCAAGAGTGCCCCTCCGCACAATTATAAAAGGGAACCCATGATATATCTTTTTTGTTCCACGATAATTGTTATATATCTTGTAACAACTATAAAAATAAATTATCCAAATTATTATTCACATTTTTATGGATCTTAAGTCCGCAAAATAAAAACCATAGTTCTCAAAAAAGGTGATAAAAATGATTATTTTGAAGAAGGGATAACCAACATAACAAATCACTTTCATTTTATTTATTTTATAACCTCCCCTAAATATTTAATACTATTAATAATATAAAAATATATGTACAATAAATATCAATAAATTTTATTATGATTACGAAATAACATCTTTTCATCCTATTTCTAAAAAATGAGATCTTACAAAATCTCTCTTACATATGCACAACTTACCATCTCCACATAGTGATACAACCCATTTCACATGACCATCTTTTATGGATAAATATTATCATGGTTTTAATTTGTATATATGAGATTTTTGAGTAATTATACATGTGAAATAATAATATCACATGTACATTCATACCTTCAACCCATGGAAAAAAGATAACATTGGTCAAGTATACATGAGGACTACCCCATTCTAAAAGCAATACGATTTGTTTTTAATTTTTTATTTACATGGATTGTGTGATGTATGGATTAATGAAAATATATTATACATATAATATAGTAATTATTCTTGTAATTTAATTTATTTTTTTAATTTCCTTTATTCCATCCATCGAAAAAATGAAAACATTGTTCAAGTTTACGTGTGACCTACTGTCTCCATGAATGTTGTAATTTACTTTTTAGAACATATCATTTGTGAATGAATATAATAATTTATATTATTAATATATATTTTATTAAAGTCATGATAAAAATTATGGTGATTATGGAACCATTATCAACATATATGTTCAAAAATACCGAAGCAAGAAATTCAAGTAAAAATTGTCATATATCTCCTGGGACAGTTATTTTAATAAATTTATAACAAACATGAGAATTTTTTTATAAATATAACATTTATAGTATGATATATATAATTATACATCTATAATATATGTATAATTATTATATATTTCATATAAATGATGATCAAAAACGTATGAATGGTGAAATACCTATGGTAATAGATTTTTGTATCACTTTACGTCGCTGAGATACCTACCATATTCACAACACGACTATCTTCTATAGTTCACATAATAATATGGAATTAATTTTATGATGAATTTTTAAAATGTTATGTTGATATATATATATTTATATATTTATATATTTATTTCTCCAAGGAGATAAAGATTCAAATGTTACCAATTTTGTATAGGATTTATAGTAATATTTCATTATTAATTGGTACTATTTATTGTAATGTTCTGATGATGAAATATTTTTATGTTTCTATCAAGAAACAAATAAATTTTTTTATAAACTATCTATTTAATTATAATATATTTTCTCCTTTCATTTTTCCCTTATTACATACTGATGAGAACAAAAATATGTTTTTAAGGTAAATCCACTTTTTCTAATCTATTCTATTAAACTTTTCTTATTCCATATAAATTTTTCTATATTGTTGCATAGATGTTTTTAATATTATATAATGATAATTTAATAAAATTTTATCCCATTCAATAAATTTTTCATAATGGCTTAAAATTAATATTATTTTCTTTTTAGAAATTTGTTACTATTTTCATTTTACAAAAAATGTGAATGGAATAATTTCATTTAAATTGTACAAAATGAACCAAATTTTCTTCTATGATGAATGGTAAATGTGTCGAACCTTCCTTCAAAATTTAACAGTGATATTTTCTAATAAAAATCATTACATAATATTTTTCAAATATTTGAATTTTTTTTAAATTAATAATTTTCCCCAAAAATATAATTTTTTGATATTTTAATGTATCTTTCATACATGATATCATCTTTAGATGTTAACAATGATTTAATAGGGATATTATCCAATTGAACCATAATTATTATTTATATATGTGGTTAGTTTTTATTATGATTTGATTTTTATGAAACCCATTTAATTTTCATTTGTTATGCTATGATTAATGGATAAAATTTTATTGATACAAATTATATTTTATTGGGTTATGATGCTATGATATGGTGAATGTTTTAGAATCGTGTGTCATATATATGTACAGTTTCATTTTTTTATTATGGTTATGTAAAAACTTTTGATTTTTTTTATCTAATAAAAAATTAAAATGGCTATAGAATAACTAATGATATTGTTTACATTATAATCGAGGGTGGTGGTTATTTAATTTCCAAAGATGGTGGATAAAGAATATTTTCATATTATTAAAAAGGGAATTTGGGACTAAATATCTATAAAAATCATTAAAAAATGGTATTTCACTAGATAAATAGTTATTAATTGATTGTGAACTTAGTTATACAAGGGAAATTGGTCCCTATGAGTGTGTTATGAGAAAAACATGACCCCTATCATGGTTTTGGGAGGAATCCATTAAAGTATTATAATCTTGGAAATAAAGATAAAAAATTATTGGTTTGTAATATCTCTACCTATTATATTGTTGTTTGGATAGATAGAGGCATTCATAGGTGTTCTAGAAGTATCAATGGATATAAATATATATGATTACTATTGGAGGTGGATCATAATGTGATGTAGATTCTTGTCATGAGTTAGCTTTTAATAGTTTGTATAGATGATTGGATTCATGGATTAGATATGATCATAGGGATAGTATATTAAATGGATTTATGTTGTGAAATATAAATTTATGCTGTGTTATTGAATATGGAATATTTAATTCAATTTCAATAGATGTTATAATTTTGGAAACACCATTGAATTACAAAAATTAAATGGGTTAATCAGAGTTAAAGAGGTGGGTTATGTGGTTTAATGTCCATTCAATTAGATGTTTTTATTTATTTTAGCAAACCATTCATCCCATGGTTTAATCAGATCTGTAAATGGGTTTTAGGAATTTTCATGTCTTCCTTCCCTTGCATGGATCCTGGAGTTATGGTGGATGAGTTTTTGTGGTCATTTATTATTTCATCTCTTTTTCCCTTACTTTCTCTACATTTTTCTATTAGGGTATAACTAATATGATGTTTTTTCATTGGGGAGAGAATGGGATGAGTTTTTATGAGACATGATTTTTTTAGAGTTGAATTTTGATAATTCTATTTTTTATGGTTGTTAGTAGTTTCTCCATTTTTTTATTTTTTATAAAGAGGTAGAAAAGCTTAAATGTAGTTGTAATTTCATCCTTCTCATGTGTTCATTTTATATGTGTGAGTTTTCAATGGTTTTTTATTTTTTGTTAATAGTACGAGTCATTTTAATGATATAATTAATTGGAATGTTAAAATGAATTGATTGGAATGTTGAATTATCTCATGTTTTTTCTTTCATATATGTTACTGATGAGTTTATACCATATTGGTTCCTTGTTAAACATGACAGATATAATGATGAATTTTTCTGCAATAGATTTGGTGTTGAGAAGAACATTGCAGTGTTATTTTGTGATTTCACCATAAATAAAAATGATAAATAATATCTATTTTATAAATAATAATCTTTCTATGAATTTTGGTTTTTATGCAAATAATCATCTTAAATTAATATTAAATGTGATAATGACAATGAAAAAATTGGGAGGTAGTTTATGGTGTAGTTTTTATATTTTTTCTTGATTTAAAACTCTACATGATTTGGATTGTTATATGGTGATGTTAGTGACCTATTAGGTTTTGTGGTTTGTGGGTGAAGTGATTTGGTGGTCAGTTGGCATGGATGTGATTTGGGAAGTGGTTGTGGCATAGTGTATTTAATTATAAATATGGTGATAACCATATATACTGTTTATGCTATGGGATGGATATGTAGACGTAAGGTGATGATGTTGATGGATGGGTGGTTCTATGGAGGTGTATATATTCTTTATGCTCGTCTTACTGTGAAAATATTGGGATAGTTTCCCTATTGTCCATGGAAAGAACTGTAATCATAAAAAAAAGTAGGCTGGTAGATAAATGATATGGACTAGAAAAAATTTGGTGTAACTAATTAATGGAATTGAATTAATGGATGAATAATGTAACATGAAATTAATTTTCAATAAACTACTGGGAAAAATATAATTATATGTGAGAAATATTGTGTGGTTTATGAAGTGGTTGAGGGATGATGCATATAGTGTTGGAATCAGTTGTGACAGTTGAAGTGAGATGATGTGATAGTGGTGTGTGGTGTTCCTGTGCAGTTTATGTGAACCCATATTTTTTTGGATTCTGTTGTTTCTTTATTTTTATTATGTAAATTTTATTTCATATATAAACCATGTTAGTAAGAAAAAATTACCAAAAATCATAGGTGTTGTGTTCTGGGTTTTTCCAATCATCTAGGATGGTAGTGATACAGATGGCTGGCGAGCCCCACTCCACCACTCATCCATCTGCTGCTGTGATAACGGTCTGAGTTATAGATTAACCAGTAATGATATAAATCACATTAGTCTATGAAAATTATGTAATGTGATGTAATGTGTGTCCCATTTATATTGATGAAGGATGCGATGTGATCTGATGTGGGTCCTAGGTGTCATCGGGTTGGATGTGATGTGAGGTCATTTGTCCCCTTGGAGTTTGTGTGTGTGATGTGATGTGATGTGATGATTCCCTAGGTTTCCATGGGTGGGAAGCAATGTGATGTTATTTTTTCACATGTTTCTATGTCTGGGATTTCATATAATATGCGGCAGAATGTGTGGATGTTATTTTGGCATAGGATGTTTTACATTGGGTAGTAAGAGAGGAAAATCGGTGGGGGGAAGTGGTTGTTGGGAACCATGTATTTTTATGATCAATATGTTGTATTATTATGCTGAACGTGTGATATTGTGAGAAATCCAGGATGAGGATGGGTTTCATTAAGTTCCTGAATAGGTGCTTGATGGTTCTATTTTTCTCACTGGCCCATTACTATGCTATTTTAACATGTGAATATGAGGCCATTGATATGTCCCTAAAATTTATACGTGTTTTCTCTCCCCATTTATATGACCTAATTTCCAGTATTCATGGAGGTATTTTGGGACTGATCATGACATTAATTGCTAGGTTGGATATTATGTTGAGTAATTATTATAGTATTTTCATTTTGTTTTATTGTGGGAGACTTTTAAAAGTATCAATTTTACTTTATTCATTCATTTTGGAATAGTTTTCTGGTTTAATTTAATATTGTATTCTATAATGTTTTTATGATTTTTTTCTAATAACCAAATAGTTTTCATATATATACTGTAATGACAACAAAATAGTGATATATTTTATACCCACAGTGATATTTGTCAACCAAGGTCCTATTTGAGAAAGGAAATGTGGTCACATAAACACTCCCCCAACAATGTGGAACCTTAGGATGGAGGGGCATACAATAGAGTGATTTTTGAGTATTTGTTGGAGGATATGATGGATTTTAGATTTATAATTTTTATGGTTTCATGTGTTGGTATGAAAATGACTCTAGTTAACATTTATGACTGACATAGGATAGTAATACCAAATATAATAGTTGATTTTGAGGACCAATATCATCTCGTGGAAAGACACTGAGCTTGTTGAACAAAGAATTTATGTAGACCTTCATGACAGGGTTGAGGCCCAAGATAATTACTTATATCATAATTATTTATTTTCCTTTACAAAATGTTTGTTTTGGTAAAATTAAATGAAAAAATTAAAGTTTCTACGATAAAATTCAATACAAATGGGTTTAGGGTGTTCAAATTTTTCTTTAGGAATTGATCTTATTCAACATCTATGGGTAGATTGAAATTTTAATATCCACCGGCTTAATCTAATTGATCTCCAAAGGGTCAAAATGATTAGGGAGAATGAGGCATGGTTGTATGTTGTTTCTACCTTTTAGTGGAAAGGTTTTTTTATCTATTAAGGAGTTATATGATCTAGAGAAAATAATTTGGATGAAGGAAATTGAGAAATTTTTTTGTATAATTAGAGATGATATATGTTTTTGGTTATGTTAGATGTAATTCAATTATGTGGTGCTGCACCTCATTGGTAGATGGTGTTTTTTGGTGACTGAAATGTGGCAGATGTGTTGTGACCTCACATTTAATGGGAGTTATGAGGGGGACACCTTTCATCAACGATGAGGGTTTCTATAGGGTGGATCTTGTAACTGTTCTATAGTGGTGCTTGAGTTTACAGAATCATGATATCAGGTTCAAGTAACACCTATTCCTTTTTCATAATGTTTTTGATAGAATGAGTGCAGAGGGAGGCACATGGAGTAGGAGTCGTGCCCAACGATCAGTTACATAGTATCACTGTTTGTAGTCCTAATATATCAATAGAAATATATAAAGTTGATTTTATAACAAATATTCATTACACTGGAGGTGATCCACAATAGTGTTTCCAAAAGTGAGTTTGGGGAAGAAGGAAATCAAATCATGGGTAGGGGTGTTTAGGCAATCTAGATTCAAAAACAGGTGAATTTTGTGAACATACAAAGGGTTTCCCATTTTTTATATATATCCTCATGAGATAGGGGATCCAATTTGACTTTTTTCTAAAAACACAGGGAGTATAGTTTTAGATTGGCAGTTTGGACCATTTTCAGTAGTACCAGTTTTCTCTGAGGATGTTTGGGTAGAATGTACCATATGTTGTTGTTCAGTAAAAATGATCGTGTAGAGTTTGAAGAGGGAATATTTTTGATGTCCAACTTCCATAGGGACCTTCTCTATTTTACATCCATAGAGTTTGGTAGTAGTGAGTAATATGATTGGGGTTTTGTTAAATACACATGTTTAAGGTATTATTTCAAACAGTGTTGGGAGACATTTGATGTATGATTATTATATTGTCTACCCTTATGTAAAATTTTATTCACTCAAGAGAGTCTCACTCAATTTTTTTAATATATTTGGTAAATATGTTGGGACATTATATTGAGTGGATTATAAAATAACTAATTCTATATACGCTAGTTGGAGTACAAGTTTGGTAGTTGGATGTGTTCCAATGTTGTGGAATAGTGATATGGAAACACTAGTCAATTAGGTCTTCTTATTTTTTCTAGATAATACAATATGGTATTATCATTGTCTTTCATTATTTATATTACATGTGTGTATTCATTGATTTGTTTCATAGAATTGTGTCATTTTATGATGTGTATGACTAGTGAGTGGTGTTCATAGGAAAGCGAGGTTATCAGTTAGTTTCTTGGAAAATGGATCCTCTTTTGTAACAGTGCGAATAGGTGTGAGTATAATTGTAGATTTTTAGTGTTCCCATGTTTGTGGAGTAGTTCATAAATTCTATACCCTGTAATTTTATAGCACTAACTCATATATTTGACATTGATTTGGTAATAGAGTTTTGGCTAGGAATATCTCAAATATGGATGGACCTCTATCCAATTTTTTCCAAAGAGTTTCATTACTTGAGGCTACAAGTGGATGATATTATACAGATGGGTTTCATCAAACCTGTATTTTCATCTTGGGAAGACATAGTATTGTTCTTCATGAAGGGAGATGGAAGAACAAGGTTATTTATATACTGCAAGTGGTTGAATCTGGTGATATGCATTACTTTTTACCCTCTTTTTAGGATCATTAATATATTCGTCCAATTGTTAGGAGGTTTCTAGTTTTTTATGATTGAACCATGGGGTAGATATCAGTAGTTTATAGTAAATTATTAGGATTTTATAATAATCCCTTCATATTTAGGTTTGGTAAATTCTTATTTTTAGTCATGTTATTTGGTCATTTGGTAACACAATCTATGTTTTTGGAGAATATAAATTATGTGTTCGATGGGTTAATGGGATAATTTTACATATTATTAATCTGTGATATGAAAAATTATTTTAATTTAAAGGAGGGTCATTAAAATAATCCCTTGTAGGATGTGGAAGTCCTTCAACACCACCAATTTTATGGTAATATAAAAATATTTTATTTCTATTGGTTGTATGTCTATTTCCATGGGAATTTGGTGCCTCTTGGGGGAGTGGTAGTGGATATATAAATGTTCAAGGTTATTTTTTGTATAAAACACCCACAAATATGGTAGTTAATCAGTTATTCCATGGTATTGTGGGATATTATTTATTTTTCATGCCCGATTTATCTCAATTTACATCCCCTATATCATTATTGATTAGGAATGATCAGAAAAATTGGTAGATAGATTGGTGTGAGTATGTGTTCTATTACATGAATAATAATTTGTCCAATTCTCTAGTAAATTAGTGGCCAAAAGGTGGTTTATTTTTTGAGGTTCTTTTTCATTAGTCCTATCTTTAATTAGGAAGTGAGTTGATGTAGAAGAGAGTAGTGATCTCATATGGGTATATTCTGATATTTTCCCAATAGAAGAACTATGCCACCCCTGATTTGGAGTAGGTGGAAGTTGTGGTAATCATATTCTCTGGTGAATGTACCTTATTGGAGAGCATTTTTTGGTATTTATAGACCCCAAGATCCTGAGATATGTTTTTTCTTAATGGGATCTGAATATATGCTATTGCAGATAAATGCAGTTTATTGGATATTATTACATTAAAATCTATTAGACCATATGTATTTGTATATTAGTTTCCAATGAGTTGAGTCAAAATTCCCAAGAGGATGTGGATCATGAGACTGTGGTGGTTTGGAGTGTAATGGAGCAGAATGCAGTGATACATCTGATTGTTTGTAAGAGTAGTGGCCAGTATTATCTTGATCTAGTGACTTTGGATTTTTCATTAATGAAACAAGTGGAGGAGTCTTGGTGAGAAAACATAAAGGCAGTGTCGATGTGTGATAGTGTCAGAAATGGTGATTCTCTCAAGGGCTTTTAGAGGATGATTAAAAAAATGTATTTTTGTAGGGGTTATTTTTTGTACAACTATTGATGTGTGAGGGAGTTATCAATGATATTAAAAGCCAACAATTATTAGTGCATCCGTGTGTGGAAACGATTTATTGTGAACTATAGAGATATATTTTGTGTTCAGGGATTACTAATACATATTGATCCTTTAATATAAGTATGAATTATCTACACTATAGAAAACAATATATATAGGTACCAATATCATAGAAAAAACTGATAAATGGTACCTTTTCCAGTGCTAAAAAATAAAGATAAATGGTGGTCATTATTAGATCTTAAAAAGTGCTGAAAATTTCCCATTAATCAAATATTTTTAGTTCTGATAAAGGATGTATTTCATAAAAAATCATCATTCATTATAAATAATAAATTAACATATAAATTTTTTTTTATTACATTAAAAATAATATTTACTTATTAAATATTTCTTTTATTTGAATATAGTGTCATTTACACATATTATATATTATATTTAGTGAAAATGGAATATAATATAATTAAATATTATTTTTAATTAATAACTTCATAAATATGTTAATGAAATAATCAATTAGTTATAGCTGTATGGTATAAAAATTAAATAATTAATGAATGGTCTAGGAAATGATGTAATCATGTGTTGAAATTAAAAGTACCATAAAATTTTTTCTTGGTTGTTGTTTGGGCTCTACCACATAACAAATTAAATACTACAATGGTATAGATTCATTATAGATAAGGGGAACATGTAGTCACATTTTTCATTATGCCAAAATGGCTCATAATGCCTCCAAAACTATATTCTAAGTTAGTGTATCCCAAATTTTTAACATTAAATGGAATTTAATTTTCATTTAAGAGGGTATTATATCCCATTTATAAGGGAGACTTAAAAAATTCCTATGACTTACATTGATATAGTTGTTATGGTTTTTAAATTTCATCATTTTTCATAATATAAGTTTGTTTATAATTAAATATATGTATTTTTTTATATCTACATATAATAAATGACATGTATAAATAAATATATCAACTTATTTAGATACAATTTTATTGTAAAATATATAATATAAATATTTATTATTCATTTTATTTAATGTAATAAATTATATGATGTATTTACCTTATGCATGGGAACTAATATGTTCGTATATACCAATAAAAGTAATGTTTATATATAAAAACATGTGTGACAATTGAAAAAAATATATTTGTATGTATATTATGATTTATGTAAGAGATAAATATTATAAAAATATATTTAAGGAAATATGTAAACATTGTTCATATTATAAAAACATGATATATATATACATACTCTTAGATAAATAAATAAATAAATAAATATTTATATATATTGTTTATATGTACATATAACTCTATATTAATAAATATATATATATATTTAATTTATATTATAATATATATTAATTAATATAATATATAATATGTATTAATAAATATATATATATATATATCACGTACACACCCACAAATATATATTGTATAGAACAATTTAAAAGTAATTATATAATTATATTAACAAAAAATATATATTTGTATATATATATATATAATGAAATATGGTTAAATTTTTTAATCTCCAAAAGAGAGGTATTGTGATAAAATATAGTCATGTGTATGGTGCTAGAATTTTGAAAATATCTGATAATGGATGTGGGGAAGCGCTGATAAAGGTGTAAAATTCAAGTAGGTGAAAATAACTTCTAAAGGGGGTCATGAAGTATTGGTAAAGGGAGAGTGGAAGCACTGATAAGGGGAAGGGTATTAAAGAGGTATAAAAATCCACATATAGCAGTTCCTAAAAACAAGCCATGATAATTTGGGCTCCTATTAATGATTTTATAGTGATTTAGAAGGTCCCCTTTATTATTTTATTTTTAGTTCTTTTAAAAGATTCCTTAAAAATATGTCAATAAATGATAATGTTCTCCCCATAACATCTCATTGGGGATTGCTGCATTATAGATGCCAAAAATTTTCCTTTACTAGAACTGTTAGAATACAATTTTGTAGTGTTGGATAAAATTATCAAATGTGTAGATTGCAGAAATCTCTATGGTTTTTTGAAAATTGAATTCTGGAGTACCATCTAATGGTAAGTTTTCTGTAGTGATTGGATATACATAACTGAAATGGGGAGGCCATATATATTCATTTTTTCATAGGGTTCCCATGAGCTCATGGAAGATTTGATGTGGTTTTGGAGATAATTGTTCGACTAAATAAATTATCTAACATCATTGAAATCCATATGTCCAGTAACATTGAATTATTAGTAATGAATATAGGTGGATGATGTAGTGAGGTATCTTGGGGTAACAAATACCATCTTCTTTATAGGGATCATCATTTTACCTCAATATTATAGTTGGTATTGAAAAATTATTTTGGATCCCAATTTCATCTTATCACATCATTCCATCCTCATACTGATGGCCATATAGAGTTATCCTTCTAGACACTGGAGGATATGTTATGGTCAGGCATCCTAGTCATTGGTGGATCTTGGGTATACCAAATACCTTTGTTCAAGTTTTCATAATTTAAAAGGTACCACATGTATATCAACATGGTTTTTTGAGGAATTATGTGAGCCCTGTTCTCATTCTTTGTTGGGCTACATAGAGGATGGGATTTAGATGTTTTTTCCTGATGTAGTGTAGAACATGATTGAGAAGATCCACATGGATCATAAGTTTATGAGGTTATAATTGGAAAATGAGATGGCCCACGTTGATCATAGATGGAGGCCCCTAGAGTTCTATTTTAGAGATAATGTGTTATATATTGTCTCCCCTTGGTATGGGTAGTATATCATCTGATGGGAGAGGAAGCTCTCTCCCATGTTTTAGGACCCTTTAAAGTGTTGGGGAAGGTTTCTGAATAGATATATTAGATCTAACATCCATTTAAGTTGTAGAGAATCATATATGTATTCCATGTGTCTCAACTTCATCAATATCTTTATAATGACACACCCATTACTGAACGAGTAGATGTGGTTATCGCTGATGAAGCGATGTTCAGGGATATTTCATTAGAACTAAATTATCATCGATATAATATTTTGGGTGTGAATACCCTTCTATTTTATTTGTAATAGTGTAGGCCTGGAATCTGGATGGAGATAAAGGGAGTGTGAGATACATATGTGGTCCTAGAACCCCATTTTGATTTGAGGCTTTATTTGTTTTCATGGAATTATATGATGTTTGGGTATTTCTAAATTATTTGATTTTATTTTTTGCATGATGAAGGATTTGTGATAATGTTTCCAACATACATAAATCAGGTGAAATGTTTCCTAATCAATAATAATTATGCTATTATGTGATTAAAATCGTGTGGTTGAGCCATGTTTTCCCAGAGTGGAAAATATATTGAACAGGAAGATGGAATTCACTGATTTATGCGTTTAGTGAATTTATTTTTGTTAGTCATGGGTGTTGTGGGTTCTGGATGTGTAGATGTTGATATGTTTTGGGAGTGATGTGTTTTCTTAGATAGTTTTATATTTTTTTTATCAGGTAAACTTGATTGGTTATAGTGTTTTAGGGGAGAAGAGATCAGTTAGTGTTATCTCTTGAAGAGTTTGTTTTGACATATTCATTTATTCATGTTTTGTTTTGATTATTGATAAATAAAATAATTTGATAGGTATATAATGTATTGTTTTTTAATTCATGGACTATTAATTTTCCACTAGGGTAGTTCTACGTAATTGAATGTGGTCAAGATGTCTTAGTGGAGCAGGCATTGCAAGAGAAATCATGGTGGTGATTCATGACATGAAACAGATTGACATTGTGTGTAAGGATAACATTTCTTGTATAATCAGTGGAATTAAATAATTATATTCCAGAAAGTGGGATTCTATCATGTGGATTCATTTCATTAATTTGAAATTCATAAAATGTAATTATATTGTCTGAGGGAACATTAATTTGAACGGAATTTTGGTTTTTGGGAAACCAATGAATTACACATCATAGAATGGTAACACGACATAAAAGGGGTGGGTTCTAGGTTTTATAATCCGTTTTTTATCTATTTTTATTCATTCAACCTCCCTTAGATCCTAATTTTTTGTGGATCCTAAGGATATTTTGATGGATCATTCATCCCTTCATCTAGAATCTTGATCTACAGGTTTAATTTAATGAGTTTTTTTTCATTTGTGTGTTCTTATATTGTCTACTAGGTTTCTCATTATTCTTCTTATATGTTATAATATAAGTTATGTAATTTTGTTTTGGGGATAGTGTGTGTGTCATTTTGAAAACCTTATGGATTTAGTGTTGGTTGATCTATGTTCACGTCATGTTGATTTGGTTTTGGGGAGTTTCTTATTCTCCCTTCAGTACCCAGTGAGGTCATAATGCTTATTTGAGTTAGTGGATCCTCATTTTCACTAGTCAATGTTATATGTGTGATATCTTCTAAGTATTTCTTTACATTAGGTCAATATTACTTGTAATCATAATGAGAAAATTAACTGGAATGTAAAAAATAATTAATGGGAATTTAAACCTATGAAAAGTTTTGATTCATTTCTATATATTTTCAATTATATAATCACATATTTTTTTAAATATAATGATTATAGAAAACCATGTTTTTTATAACATTTTATGTGAAATTTTCCACCATGATATGTTATGGGGTGATCACACCCAGAATAAAATATATAAAGAACATAAATTTTTTCTAGTAAACTGGTTTCCCTAGGTTATGATTTGTGTGACAATACCCATGATAATTATTGATTGGATGTATTGAAGACCTGTAAACATGCTGATGATGGGATTGGATGGTATTATGTATGAATTTTATTTTTTTGTTTCTTTACATGGTATGAGGTGTTATAATGCGGTGGTAGTTTCTAGATATGATAGGTGGTATGTGGGTGCCATGATGTGGTGATTAGTTGGAATGAATGTGATGTGTGATGTGTTTGTCACATATTTATCATTACTGTGACATGTGGCGATTGATTTATATGATGTTTGTGTTTTAACATGGAATGATAAATGAGACACAATGATTTGTGGTGGAATGTCATTGTTTGTGTTATTAGGGATTATTTTAGTTTGTATAGGTTGATATAGTTTCTTGGATATCCCTGTGATGAACTATGTTGATAAATGAATCAAAATTAGTTGGTAGATAAATGTGATACACTATAAAAGGAATTTTGATAATTGGATAACTGAATTGAATAAATGAAGGTGTGGTGTAATGTGAAATGAAATGGATAATAAAAAAATATGGTTAAAAAATGTAACTGGAATTTTGAAATGTTTGTGGTTCATGTGGTAGATGTTTTGAATTTAATATAGGTTATGATTTTTTTTATTCCTGATGTGTGGTGTGGTGGTTTTGAATTTGTTTGTGTTACTAAAGATGATATGAACCCGTAGATTTAGAATTATATGTTATATGTATATCATGTAAGATTATTTTGTTTAACATATTTACCACATAATTAATATAACCTTACTAAAGGTTAAGTATTATATGTTCCAAGTGTTTTCCCCATCATCTGTGATGATGGTGATTCAAAGGGATGAATAGCCCTCTCCCCCACTCATCCTTCAACAGCTGTGATATAGGATGTAGATGACGACTACACAATGGTGATTTGTGGTCCAATTTTCTATGGGAATGATGTGATTTTATGAGTATTGTGGCTCAGGTAACTATGGGAGGGATGTGATGTGATATAATGTGTTGACATGTTATCTGTGAGTGGGTTGTAATGCGAGGTGAAGTGTGGAATGCATTTTTATGGGTGAGATGTGATGTGATGTGATGTGTAATTGAAGAATATTTGGGGGATTTGATGTGATGTGATGTGTGAAATATGTGTTTTTGAGAATTATGTGATGCGACATGATGTATTATGTGTGGCCAAGATGGTTTCCCAATTTGTTCGACATTGTTTCATAAGAGCATAAAATCATTGTTGGAGTGGTATTATGGATCCTTGAATTCTTAGATCTTGATGCTATACCGTTATACTAGGTGGTAATTAGGAGAGTGAACCACAATTTGGTAGGGTTCATATTGATGAAATGAATAGATTATTTTTAGTTCTTTAGTTTATTCATATGCGAATTAGCATTCTATTTTCACATGTTCACTTCAAGCCTTTGATATTTCCCTTTGGAGTAAACATGTTATGCACACTCTATGTATATAAAATATATTTTCCAAGAAGAATTTGGGGGAATGTGATGTATATTACTAGCTAGGGTAAAGATATTGTGGATTTAATGTTGTATATTTTTCTTATTGTAATATTTTATTTGATACTTTTACATTTATTAGTTTAATTTGATTAATTAACTATGAGATGGATTTTGTTTTACCTTATAGTAAACTATAGTTGTTTAGTTATATTAAATCACATCCACCAATACAATTTCATTTCTAAATTATAATACATTGTTTAAATTAAATTTTTTACATCCTCAGTGTGAGTCATCAACATGTGTCCTACTAGATGCAAGAATCGTGGGTTCATAATCTTTCACCACTCTTTTTGGTATATCTGGTTGTAGGGGGTTTTGAAATAGTACTTTTAGAGTTTTGATCAAGATATAATATAGAGTTATGAGTCAGACACTCAATTTATATCATGGGTTGGTATAGAATTTACACTAGTTGACCTTGGTTGATGAAAAAAAAGATTCCTACTAAGACATGGGATTTTAGGTCCCCAATGATACAATTTATGGAAAATGATCGTATTGAATAATAATGTTAGGTTGTTATATTTGTAAATTAGTGTCCTTAATGTGGTACATATATCAAAATATATAGAGATCATGTATTGAATGAGTTTTTATTGGAAAAAATGACAAAATTTAATTATATTTGATAAAATTACATGCTATCATGCATGGAGTATTTTCCTTACTTTAAGGATTGAATCTTGTTCATCACGTGAAAGTATCTGCCGAAGGAAAATTTCATAATGATTATCTATATTATCATTAGGCGGCTACATGAAAGTGGATAATTAAGAATCACATTGGGGTTTTTATTCCATTAGTTAGTAGATAATGGGTATGTATGAGAGGTTAATATTCAATCCAGAGGCAAAGAACAGGTTGGAGGAGCATTATATTTATTTTGGTTTGATCTATGTGCAATCAGTTCCCTATGATCTCCTTGATGTTATTCAGTTTAGGGGAGTTATATGTCATTGGTGAGAATTATTTTTGGGTAACCAGAAGGATACTTATAAGTTGTGGACTAACATTCAGAGGGAGTTCTGTGTGGATTTTTTATCATTAATGATGATGCAACAAAGAAGGGAGATATTCAATCCCCATATATGGGGTGAATAAGTTTGTGATATCATGGGATCAGGTCCAAGGGCCACCTTTTCCATACCCCAAATTTTTTCAGAGATGTTGAATCCAGAGTGAGGCATCAAGAGGTTTTACACCCAAAAATTTGGTAATTGGTTTCACCTTAAATGCTCTATACATATCCGGAGGTATAGGAAAAGAGTAAAGTTATTGAGTAAATTCCTTCCTTGGGATTTAATAACATATAGTGTAGACACTAGGGAAGTTTGAGAATCATATATTCTAGCATTGGGTTATGAGTGATTATATTTTCAAGATTCTCTTTAGTGGGGAAATGTTGGTAGAAGTTTCATCCCCATTTCTCTATGATAATTGTTTTCTCTATTCATTTATAGGGTTTTCCATTTTCAAGTATCATATAAATGGGTTTTGAGAGTTTATAGGACTATTTTTCACCACTTATAGATTTTAATTTCATATGGGTGTTCAGACCAATTTTTAGTAGTAATAGATTCCCCAAATCCAATTATATTGGAAGGGAATATAGGTTATTGTTTAATATCGAATAGTGATTTGAGTTTTTAGAGTCCAAAAACATGATAATCCCATTAAATAGGGTCCATGGTTAGAGAATAGATGTGGGAGATATACATAAAGAGGTTTATGATCTATGTGTGGTTAGATTGATTTTTTAGAGGTAGAAATAGCATGAGATCTCAGAGTTGTCCAAGGTATGATTTGTTTATCATCTACAATTTCATATTATTTGTTTGATTTTGGAGCCTCAACCTACATTTTTATCCTTCTTTGGTCAATATTTCTGGAGTAGATGTGGATATTCTTCTTCTAGCCAATGTGATCGAAATAGATTTGTGGTCATGATTCATTGATTGATGCATTCTTCGGTTTTGGAATAGTGATGGAGAAGCAACAATCAATAGGGGGACTTCTACTTATTTAAACTAAATTTATATGATAATATCATTGAAATAGATTTGTGGTTTTATATATGTTCGTAAATTTATTTCCATTGGAGAAAAAAAAATTGATATAGAGGGCCAATGAGTGAAATTCATTGGATAACGAGGTTAACAGTTTGGTGGGAGGAAATGTACCCACCTTTATAAAATTTGGTGGATATATTAGTAGAATATTAGTTTTTTGGTGTTCATAGGGATCTAGAGGATCTCATTGATGTTTTTTTCCGTAGGTGGTTGTGAAACTAAAACGACAACGTGATGTTTAGATAACTGTAGAGTTGTATCTAGGTAATCAATGAATTTTATGGAACCCTATCATAAGGAAAACAAACTATTTTGTGATTTGATGCTTAATGGGAATGATTTTAGGATGATGGGTTCATCAATCCTATTATGTCACTATGGGGTGATTCAAGGTTTATAACAATGAAATAAGACTATAATAAGCAGTCTTGTTTTCACTACATGAGTATGAAGATGTTGATTGTAGAGACCCGTATCTTGACGTACATTGACATTACATTACTTTTGCGGAATACTTAGTACATTAAAAAAAACACACACACAAGGACCGTAATAGTTTAGTGTCTTTGGAAACTCGGAATATAATCTTCTAATCGTGGTAAAAGATCTTCAACATCTCCCATAAAGATCATCTTTTTTTTATACCTAAAACCTTTCTTTATATCCTGGGGAAAAGAAAACATAAAAGGGTGAGCTCAAATGCTCAGTAAGGGTAAACAAAAGAAATATCAATCACATCATATACATAAGCACATAACTTTTGGAAATATTAACCTGCAAAAGATATCATAATTTCATAACATGGGGTAAATCATGGCAGTGAAATGTAATCACAATAATCATAACATAAAACATGAAACTTTGTGGCATTCACACATAATCATAGAGAATCATTTCTTGTTAGTCAAGACTCATTGCCAAGACTATCTTAGTGGACAGAGTCCCTTTCTGAATCGAGTAACCCTCGATTCAGTCTTGTTTCACTGAACCGGTATAACCTACCATTCCAGCCATGTCTATCTCATGAGATATAAAATCTTTACCCAATGCATTGGAGGGAGATATAGGTCCCACCCATCTCATAATGATACCATTCTTATGTGTGCCACAAAATCATAAATCATACATCATTGCATAACCCATGTAATAAAAATGGGATTCTTAAACAACATGACATCATAAAACCTTTCATATAAGATAAAGGAATTCATAAACATAATTCCATCACAACAAAGTCAAATCAATGGAAAAATTATGGATAGAAACAGAACCCTTTACTATTTTAGATGGAAAGTAATTTTGATAAAACACTTGAATTGAATTCTTGAGGAAAATATCCTTTCTTCTTCAAAATCAATTTCTTTTCACAAAACATCATGCAATTTTAAAAGAAATATATTTTATTGAAAATAGTCATGAAATCTTTTGGAGGAAGCTTCATGAAAATAAGGATTTATAAAACCGTAAAAATCCGTTCGTGCCGTATAAGTTAAAAAAACATTCTTCGTACTTTTGTCGGAAAAGTCAAAAAGTACCTCGTACGAAAAACGACAAAAGATTCCTTTCATACGTATTACTAAAAACTCACCGAAGGGTAAAAATGGATTTAAACAATTTTAGGTGGATGGAAATAATATTACATATTGAGTAATCATGGATGTGGATGATAAAATACACCCCAGTAAATACTTACGAATAAACAATCTCGGATAAAAATGAGATTGTGATATTTCCCTTACCTTAGGTCTGATTTGCTTCGTAAGTGTCCAAACCTCCTGTATAATGATTTAAATAATGTCATTTACTTATTAAAGAATCATATTCATTGTTATGATATCATATATGGTTCACTTATGACATTATATTACCCGTTCTTTTGTAAATTCCATGTTAAAGAAGCGTTTTGGGTAAAATCGTTTCATTTATCGTAGGTGTCCTGACTTGTTGTTCTTGACATTATTATTACTTATATCATGATTTACTTACTTCCAGAATATAAAATATGATTTATATATCATATATATTCAGTATATATATATATATATATATATAATAGATAGATAAATGAAATGAAAAACACCGTTCATGGAGACGGTAGTCCGTACGTACGCATGAACGCTGTTTTCCTTTCCTTATTGTCTTGAATGGAAGTAAGTAGATGACATACATATATATACATAATTCCAGTAGCTTTATAATGTCATATATTTCATTATTATTTCTTATATATACTTTATAATCATTCTTTAATGGTTAACATGGAGAATGAATCTCATCGGGTCGTGGAGACGGTAGTCCGTACGTACGCACGAGTGATGATATCATTTCCATAAATATTGAATTGAATTGGAGTGGATTATACAATATATCAGAATCAATATGATGTTGTAATAACTATTTATAGTTATTCTTTACACCATTATACCCATCCATGTAAGGTGGTGGTGGAAAATAGATTACACCACGGCGTGGAGACGGTATTCCGTACGTACGCACGCGCGGTGATTTCTTTTTCCGTAGGATGGATAGATGGTGAAATAGGGTTGTTTCATAATTATAATAACATATCAGTATATGAGTGATACTGATGTTATTACTTCATAATGAAACAACCTAAGAAGAAGAAGTGGAAGAAGAAATAAAGATGAAAGAATTGGTAACGGTAATTACCTCTTCTTTGAAGCGCCTTTTGGAGACCTCCTCTTAGGGAACTAAAATTGTTCTTTGAGGAATACCAGAACCTCTAGGATGTTTCTAGGGAAGTGAAGAAGAGATTTTTGCAGAGGTTGGCCGAGCTTGAGTGCTCAAATTGGTGTGAGGAGGAGGGGGAGGAGGTGTCCTTTTATAAGGGAGGAGAGGGGCACCTTAGGAATATCTCAAAATATTATTTTATATTAAAGTAAAAATCGGTTTATAATGGTTCCAAAGGGTCTTATTTCGAAGATAAAGTGGGTATGGGTCGAAATAATATCAACCAATAAGATTTAGACAAGTTTAGGGTATTATTTTAACCTTATCAATTAGATTTAACTCTAAGTTAAATAATTTAACTTTTACCGTGTCTTTTTGTTTTCTTTCACTATATGATTAATACACTTACTATAACATGCCAAAAGAACCCCAAATTGTTTATTATTAATATCTATATCCTTATCTAAGTCATTTGGTCGAACCTTATATTTTTAGGAATAAAATAACAATTAATAATATAATATTTTATTTAAAAACTATTTTGTGTCAATTTTGACACTATTTGATATATGATTTTGTGAAAGTCATAAAAGAATTATATGTTCGAACCAAGTTGATTAAATCAACACTAATATATCATAGTAACCTAGAAAATTAGTGGAATTCATAAAAAGTCTCAAATTATATTTAGTTTGGTGTTTATATCATCAATTATGTCAATATTTCATTAATAAGATTTTTACTGCATCATCTTTGTGTAATAAATAAATTAACTTATTTGATGTCTACAAATTACAAATAAAATACCATTATGTGGGAAATCGTTTTAGCTTTCTAATGAATATTTATAGTCTAATTTATCTTATGTATAACCCTATATTAAAAATGTTTTAGTAAATAAACATTGATTTTAACTCTTTTAACTCTTCTTTGAATTAAAAAATAATAAATGTCCTAATCTAATCCAAGTGGGCCTAAATGGTCATATTTTATTCATAAGGTTGTTTTTGGTCGAATTACACTTATCCAATAGAATTAGGACATGTTTTAGGGTAATATTAATATCATTCTTACCATTAATTACCCTATTTACTTTTAACCGTGGTAAATAAAAGTAAAAAGTGACTATTCACCAAAAAATATTTTCATCTCATTGAACCACATTTTACTTACTGACATCAACCGTGTCTCTCGGATTTTTGAAATTCCATTCACAGAAGCGGTAAAATTATGTTTTATGAAAAATTCAGTTTTTTTAACTACCACTTAGTAGTTTCACTATTCATCAAAAATTGATGTTTTTCAGAACAATGCCAAAATTTCATCCTAAGCTATATTTCATATTCCGAACTCAAAAATGAAGTCTATTTTTCCAAATTCATAACATAGAAGTTGCATTAATTAATTTTATAATTAAATCCCGCTGTTAAAACAAATAGCGTGTTTTTAAGAAACAATATCTATCAAAAGATTGACACTAGTTTATAACTGGTTTAAATGTGAAATTACATCCAATGACCAACATTGTATTAAATTGTAAAAATATATTCTAAATACACTTTAAAACCACTCAAATTAATAATTTATCAATATTAATTATTTCGATTAAAAAAGTTGTTTTTAATTAAAATTTAGTAATTTTCACTATTCATCAGAATATGAAAGTTATCCGAAATGTACCAAAATTTCACCTTAGGATAAATTCGATACTCCGAATCCAAAAACGAAGTTCATTTTGAAAAATAAGATTTACAGAATTTTAAAAAGTGGTTATTACTATTCATACCGGCTAGTTTTAATAATATTTTAATAGCATATCGTTGTTTAGTGAAACTCGGTATTGCGTATTACACACGCTATCGAGGAAGGTCGCGATTGCGTGTAATGCAAGGCAAGTCAAGGATGCGTGTTGTGCAAGCTCCTTTTGGTGTAGCGTACAACACAAGACATTAATAAAATTAAAAAGAATATTTTTTATAAAATCTTGGGCTGTTACATTCTACCCCCCTTAAAATGAATTTCGCCCTCGAAATTCGTCGGGGTTATAAATGGTTTACTATTTGAAAGTTTCTTTAATAGAAACCCACATCGTAAAAAGGAATATCAAAACCAATCTTTAAAAACAAAAGTATGAAACGTAACGGTTACCCAAATAAACTAATCATTGGGTTTCCACATAGGTGAAAATATGGATATGGAAGAGAAATCTAACCATCATGTTCTGATGGAGAGTGGTAGAGAACATGGCTATGGAAAAGCCAATAATCACAAATCCATAAATTTGTGACGATCTAAGGTACCATCCGATTCATCAGGTATAAGATCACTAGGACAACATTTTTGGTTTTCAAGATCATTTGCCTAAAGTTGAAAATTTGAATTGGAATAAATACTTTCTTTATTTTGGTACAATCTCACTATTGTTCGTGCCTAGAACAATTTCCACTTCATCTCTTAATTAAATGAAGTTGAATTTGTTATTCATGAAGTGTTAGCAGATCATGTGATAGAATGACGGGTCATTCCATCTGTCTCAAACAAAAGGTTAGCAAAAATTATATACATAAGTCGATCTATAGTGAGATTAATCATATATAGTTCCTAAAATGGACTTATACTTCATATATCATACTGCTTAATATAATAAAACTAGTTTCTACTAAATAGGGACTTCCTGTAGGCCAGTGGTAGGCGATAAAGGCCAGTCGCACTTCGGTTGTGGGTTCGATTCCTACGACCTTGTCCGACGCGATGGGCTGTCGCCCGTCCTGCAGGTTGTCCCTTTTTCTAAAACTATATTACTATAACATCCCATCAATAATATCGAAAAAACTTCTATCCTTAAACAATACTAACTTATGTCCAACATAATCCATTCTAATCTTTAGGCTTATCCATAATACTGCAGTCCACTCTCATAATATAGTGAAAACAATTACCAGAGATTTAATACTATCGTTAATCCCCATATATATGTCTTGTTGGTCACATTCCAAACATTCAAAGGCCTTAATCATGTATTCTCTTGAATACCTTAGTGAAAACATGAATGCAGTTTAAAGTTAACACTTTCCACATACCAAAATCCTCAAAATTCTATATACTCAAACCATGATATCACTTAGTCCTTATATCAATCATGAGCTCATGAATACTGTTAAACATTTCATTTTCTCGTTTTCCCTTCATTATGCGCATAATATCTCAATCACTTTGAATACAACATTAGACCAATACATAAATATTCCAATATTCCAAGATACAACATTATTTTGGAATCCCATTACATAAACACTTAATCATTCCACCACAACGTTGTCATATTCAACATTGCCAATAGTGATCGCATGTGACTTCCCTTTGTCCTTTTCCTTAAGCGGTCGCTCATGTCGATCATCACTAACCCTTGGATTAGGGCATTTATTAGCATAATGCCCCATTTCCTTGCACTTGAAGCATTGAAGTGTTGGTTGTACGTTCTCTGCAGTGTTTGCTTTATTCACTTCATTAGAATCCCATTTTCCATTACTTCGGCACTCAGCTGCTCGATGACCTTCTTTTCCACACTTAAAACATTTTCTAGTCCCTTTAAGACAATATCCACCATGCTTCTTTCCACACTTTGTGCATAAGGAAACATTCATCTTCTTTTCACCATTATTCTGAGTTTTCTCCTTGAACTCCATCTTTCGTTTCTTGTCAAACCCATGAGATGGATATGTAACACCAACTTCCATTTCTACCTTGATAGCACAACGCACAATTTATTCATAGCTACTGATGTCTCTTATAGCTAATGCCCTTCGAAGACTTGGTTTTAAGCCACTGAAAAATCGATCAACTTTACTTTCAGGTTGGATGATAATGCCAGATGCATACCTTGAAAGTCTTGTAAAATTCGCTTCGTATATACCAACAGATTCATCATCCTTTTACTTTAGTTCAAGAAACTCCTTCTCCATCTTCGTTCGAAGAATACGAGGGAAGTACTTACTGAAAAACAAGTTCTTGAACTCGTCCCATTCCATGGAATCAATTTCATCTCTTTGCCTCGTATTCTTGATAAGATTCCACCATTGATCAGCTTCACCTTCCAAATGATATACTGCTAAGATGACTTTATCATGTTCAGAACATTGAAGAACTGAAAATATCTTTTCAGTAGTACTAATCCATTGTTCAGCAACTAATGGATCAGTAGACCCACTGAAAGAAGGCGGACGCTGCCTCATGAAGGATTCAACAGAATGTTGCTCCTTCCTTTGCTCGTTTGGAAGTCCTGCATGATTCATATCTTGAGAAAGTTGTGTGAGTATGGCTACAAGATTTTGCATTCCAGCTCCCATATCGTTTGGTTGCTCAGGGGGACAATCATTGCATTGTCCATTGCATTGATCAACACGGTTCCTTCGGGTTCCAGCCATCGTCTAAAACTCCAAAAGAATAGTGTGAGAGGAAAAAATCATGCTAGGGAAAACAACATAATAAAGGGATAGTACCCTCAATATCTAACATCTTAGGTTAAATTCTAAGATCGTTAGAGCAATTCTAGGACTATAACCTATACGTTTACTTAACCTTAGAGACATCCCTAGACATACCTTAGAAATATCTCTAGGGATCTCACTAACGTTTTCGCATCCTAGTTTCCAAAGTTTGACTAAACTTTTCCTCTGATACCAACTGTAGAGACCCGTATCTTGACGTACATTGACATTACATTACTTTTGCGGAATACTTAGTACATTAAAAAAAACACACACACAAGGACCGTAATAGTTTAGTGTCTTTGGAAACTCGGAATATAATCTACTAATCGTGGTAAAAGATCTTCAACGTCTCCCATAAAGATCATCTTTTTTTTATACCTAAAACCTTTATTTATATCCTGGGGAAAAGAAAACATAAAAGGGTGAGCTCAAATGCTCAGTAAGGGTAAACAAAAGAAATATCAATCACATCATATACATAAGCACATAACTTTTGGAAATCTTAACCTGCAAAAGAGATCATAATTTCATAACATGGGGTAAATCATGGAAGTGAAATGTAATCACAATAATCATAACATAAAACATGAAACTTTGTGGCATTCACACATAATCATAGAGAATCATTTCTTGTTAGTCAAGACTCATTGCCAAGACTATCTTAGTGGACAAAGTCCCTTTCTGAATCGAGTAACCCTCGTTTCAGTCCTGTTTCACTGAACCGGTATAACCTACCATTCCAGCCATGTCTATCTCATGAGATATAAAATCTTTACCCAATGCATTGGAGGGAGATATAGGTCCCACCCATCTCATAATGGTACCATTCTTATGTGTGCCACAAAATCATAAATCATACATCATTGCATAACCCATGTAATAAAAATGGGATTCTTAAACAACATGACATCATAAAACCATTCATATAAGATAAAGGAATTCATAAACATAATTCCATCACAACATAGTCAAATCAATGGAAAAATTTGGATAGAAACAGAACCCTTTATTATCTTAGATGGAAAGTAATTTTGATAAAACACTTGAATTGAATTCTTGAGGAAAATATCCTTTCTTCTTCAAAATCAATTTCTTTTCACAAAACATCATGCAATTTTAAAAGAAATATATTTTATTGAAAATAGTCATGAAATATTTTGGAGGAAGCTTCATGAAAATAAGGATATATAAAACCGTAAAAATCCGTTCGTGCCATATAAGTTAAAAAAACATTCTTCGTACTTTTGTCGGAAAAGTCAAAAAGTACCTCGTACGAAAAACGACAAAAGATTCCTTTCATACGTATTACTAAAAACTCACCGAAGGGTAAAAATGGATTTAAACAATTTTAGGTGGATGGAAATAATATTACATATTGAGTAATCATGGATGTGGATGATAAAATACACCCCAGTAAATACTTACGAATAAACAATCTCAGATAAAAATGAGATTGTGATATTTCCCTTACCTTAGGTCCGATTTGCTTCGTAAGTGTCCGAACCTCCTGTATAATGATTTAAATAATGTCATTTACTTATTAAATAATCATATTCATTGTTATGATATCATATATGTTTCACTTATGACATTATATTACCCGTTCTTTTGTAAATTCCATGTTAAAGAAGCGTTTTGGGTAAAATCGTTTCATTTATCGTAGGTGTTCTGACTTGTTGTTCCTGACATTATTATTACTTATATCATGATTTACTTACTTCCAGAATATAAAATATGATTTATATATCATATATATTCAGTATATATATATATATATAATAGATAGATAAATGAAATGAAAAACACCGTTCATGGAGACGGTAGTCCGTACGTACGCATGAATGCTGTTTTCCTTTCCTTATTGTCTTGAATGGAAGTAAGTAGATGACATACATATATATACATAAATCCAGTAGCTTTATAATGTCATATATTTCATTATTATTTCTTATATATACTTTATAATCATTCTTTAATGGTTAACATGGAGAATGAATCTCATCGCATCGTGGAGACGGTAGTCCGTACGTACGCACGAGCGATGATATCATTTTCATAAATATAGAATTGAATTGGAGTGGATTATACAATATATCAGAATCAATATTATGTTGTAATAACTATTTATAGTTATTCTTTACACCATTATACCCATCCATGTAAGGTGGTGGTGGAAAATAGATTACACCACGGCGTGGAGACGGTATTCCGTACGTACGCACGCACGGTGATTTCTTTTTCCGTAGGATGGATAGATGGTGAAATAGGGTTGTTTCATACTTATAATAACATATCAGTATATGAGTGATACTGATGTTATTACTTCATAATGAAACAACCTAATAAGAAGAAGTGGAAGAAGAAATAAAGATGAAAGAATTGGTAACGGTAATTACCTCTTCTTTGAAGCGCCTTTTGGAGACCTCCTCTTAGGGAACTAAAATTGGTCTTTGAGGAAGACCAGAACCTCTAGGATGTTTCTAGGAAAGTGAAGAAGAGATTTTTGCAGATGTTGGACGAGCTTGAGTGCTCAAATTGGTGTGAGGAGGAGGGGGAGGAGGTGTCCTTTTATAAGGGAGGAGAGGGGCACCTTACGAATATCTCAAAAATATTATTTTATATTAAAGTCAAAATCGGTTTATAATGGTTCCAAAGGGTCTTATTTCGACGATAAAGTGGGGATGGGTCGAAATTATATCAACCAATAAGATTTAGGCAAGTTTAGGGTATTATTTTAACCTTATCAATTAGATTTAACTCTAAGTTAAATAATTTAACTTTTACCGTGTCTTTTTGTTTTCTTTCACTATATGATTAATAAACTTACTATAACATGCCAAAAGAACCCCAAATTGTTTATTATTAATATATATATCCTTATCTAAGTCATTTGGCCGAACCATAGATTTTTAGAAATAAAATAACAATTAATAATATAATATTTGATTTAAAAACTATTTTGTGTCAATTTTGACACTATTTGATATATGATTTTGTGAAAGTCATAACAGAATTATATGTTCGAACCAAGTTGATTAAATCAACACTAATATATCATAGTAACCTATAAAATTAGTGGAATTCATAAAAAGTCTCAAATTATATTTAGTTTGGTCTTTATATCATCAATTATGTCAATATTTCATTAATAAGATTATTACTGCATCATCTTTGTGTAATAAATAAATTAACTTATTTGATGTCTAAAAATTACAAATAAAATACCATTAGGTGGGAAATATTTTTAGCTTTCTAATTAATATTTATAGTCTAATTTATCTTATGCATAACCCTATATTAAAAATGTTTTAGTAAATAAACTTTGATTTTAACTCTTTTAACTCTTCTTTGAATTAAATAATAATAAATGTCCTAATCTAATCCAAGTGGGCCTAAATGGTCATATTTTATTCATAAGGTTGTTTTTGGTCGAATTACACTTATCCAATAGAATTAGGACATGTTTTAGGGTAATATTAATATCATTCTTACCCTTAATTACCCTATTTACTTTTAACCGTGGTAAATAAAAGTAAAAAGTTACTATTCACCAAAAATTATTTTCATCTCATTGAAGCACATTTTACATACTGACATCAACCGTGTATCTAGGATTTTTGAAATTCCATTCACAGAAGCGGTAAAATTAAGTTTTATGAAAAATTCAGTTTTTTTAACTACCACTTAGTAGTTTCACTATTCATCAAAAATTGATGTTTTTCAGAACAATGCCAAAATTTCATCCTAAGATATATTTCATATTCCGAACTCAAAAATGAAGTCTATTTTTCCAAATTCATAACATAGAAGTTGCATTAATTAATTTTATAATTAAATCCCACTGTTAAAACAAATAGCGTGTTTTTAAGAAACAATATCTATCAAAAGATTGACACTAGTTTATAACTGGTTTAAATGTGAAATTACATCCAATGACCAACATTGTATTAAATTGTAAAAATATATTCTAAATACACTTTAAAACCACTGAAATTAATAATTTATCAATATTAATTATTTCTATTAAAAAAGTTGTTTTTAATTAAAATTTAGTAATTTTCACTATTCATCAGAATATGAAAGTTATCCGAAATGTACCAAAATTTCACCTTAGGATAAATTCGATACTCCGAATCCAAAAATGAAGTTCATTTTGAAAAATAAGATTTACATAATTTTAAAAAGTGGTTATTACTATTCATACCGGCTAGTTTTAATAATATTTTAATAGATATTGTTGTTTAGTGAAACTCGGTATTGCGTATTACACACGCTATCGAGGAAGGTCACGATTGCGTGTAATGCAAGGCAAGTCAAGGATGCGTGTTTTGCAAGCTCCTTTTGGTGTAGCGTACAACACAAGACATTAATAAAATTAAAAAGAATATTTTTTATAAAATCTTGGGCTGTTACATTGATGGTCATTAATTGTTACCTCATTCCAAGGATTGATGATATATTAGACTAGTTGAGATGATCTATCATATTCCATTCGACCAATATGTTGTCTGGATATGTCCAAATGACTGTTAAATAGGATAATATTCCAAATATTTATATTTGATGAACCTTTGGGATCATATATTTTAATTCGGGTCATTTGCTGTTAAGAAATAACATGTCGTGTTCCTTGAGAATATGAACTCCATTTTAATTGAGTTCATAGAATAATTATTCATTTAATTCATCAATGATGTCAGAGTCTAAAAAATTAAATAGGTGGAGCATATCGAGCATGTCAGAGTTTTTTTCGGGTCTTTTGAGATGACCACATTTTGTGTATGTACTATAAGTTTATTTTTTCGACATGTTATGTGTGTTTACCTAGACATGTGGTCTCTAGAAAGGCTGTGGAAGTGGACTTATCAGTGATTAAGGATTTTTTTACTTAATAAACACCCATTAATGTGGTAGAGTTTTCAGTTTCCATGGTCTCACATACTGTTATCAAATGCTTGGTTCTAGTTTCTCTCATGGTGTTTCCCCAATAACAATGTTTACCATGAATTATCATACTATTATGTTGATAGATCAATTATAGGAATAATTTTAGTTCTTGAAGTATAATATTTTCACTATTGTGGTGCTTTAGTTTCTAAAATAGGTTTTTCTATTTTTTTTCTAATATGTCCATTATAAGATTGAGATGCATATAGATTCAGTAAAGGTAATTGATATATTTTGGGTATAGTTAGTTATATAACATTGAGAATAATTATGCCTCTTATTATCTGAATTGGTCAAAAAATGGGTACACACAATTGTTGTGGCTACATTACCTCATTGACAAGAATTTTGTGATTTTCAAATAAATTACCAAAATAATTTTATATTAATGGGATATAAATCTATAAAAATGTAGGTGTGTCGAGTTTCATTAGGAGAATATTTTTTAGATCAATTACACATTACGTTTGTTTAATTAATTTGTTGATGAATTGAGATAGAATTCCCAAGAGTATGTTTATCTAGAGAACATGGATGATTAAAAATGAATGGATTATGTTGTAGTAATTCATATTTTTGGTGGGAGTTTAGTGAATGATATTTTCATAATTAGATGAATATAGCGCATCTTTGACACAGTTTGTGGAGGATTCTCAAGGGGGATACATAGAGGAAAAAGTGATGCCTGATCTTGTTGTCAATGGCGATTCTCTTAAGGGTTTTTGATGAGAATATCATAAGTATGTGTTATTATATTAATTATTTTTTTCCATAGTTGATGCATGTGGGAGTTCCTTATGAGAATAATAGCTCACCTTTATCCAGTCATCATGTTGTGGTAAACCATATTTTGTAGGTTGAGGAAATATAATTTTTTGTCGGGATGAAACAGTCAGTTGTGGTGATTGTTGAAAATTCTCTATATTTTTATTAGTTAAATATAGATAAATGTTTTTTTGGAGGGTTATTATAAACATTATATGTAATATAGTTAGTAATGGGGGGAATTCAAGATAGATTTAATCATTGGTTTCCCCTAATCTAAGGAAAGATGTGATGTTGTTCAAGTGATAATGGACCAACTGAAAAAATCAGCACACTTCTAGAGATCTGTTATTCATGTTTCATGTATGTTTTTGAAAGGAGGTATATGGAGAATGTGGTTAGGTTTAATGGGGTCATAAGAACCACCATCCCTGATTTGGATCCTCAATTTTTACTCATGATTCTGGATGATATTAAATAAAGATTTTCCTTCCATGTAGTGACATAGCACTTCATTCCAACCAAAGATAGACGAAAATATGGAGTGGACCGTCAACATGTTTTGTGAAATGTTGTGTGAATTCATCTTAGGCTTTGGGGGATCATGGTAATTATACCGTCCTTTTTTCATATTTTGGTGCAACAATATATATCCCCAATCCATCAGTACGGATCAATATGAGGCATGTATAGGTGACCAATTTATAATATATTTTGATGGATGGAGGATTTTTATTCTAGCGTCCTCAGTTTAGATGGAGTGTAGAGAATGGATAAGGAGATAAAATTTATTCTTAAGTGGATGATGATGGAAATGTACCACTTGAAGGCCTATATTGATCTTAGGTGTAGGACCTTAGAAATGAGGTTGGAGAACATGTGTTGCTATGAGTCCCCACTCAGTATGGGAAGAATTGGTTTTTTAGAGAGTGTATGACTTATACATGTTTTCTTGGATCTATAAGGTGTTTGGGAGTGTTGGTGAGGTTCTATATTGATTGGTATTACAATAGTAATAAGATAGATTCCAAAATATCTTCCAAATCCCTCATCTTCATCAGTATTCTCACGATGACTCCCACGTTATTTATTGGAGAGAGTTGGATACTATGGATTGCATGATATTCATGGGGTAGCCAATAGAGATCAATGATAATCCGGAGAAGTGGATACATGGGATAACTCTTACAATGGATCTTTTTTGTATTCATTGAGTCCTAGAGGGAATTAATTTAGATTGAATGATTTATATGTGTTCCAAATACCGTGAGTAATTTTATGAATTTCATTTTTTTAATTATGTGATGTTAAGTAATTTCTATATAAATAGATGTGTTTTCATGTTTATGATTTATGTGTAAAAAAGTATCAGACGCACTTAAAGTTGGGTAAATGATTCCTAATAAATATTAATAAAATTATGATGTGATTTAGTCTATTTTATAATTTTAGTGCTTCCTAGAGTAGATTGAATTGTGAATTGGATGATGAAATTCCAGGATTTAGGTGCTTAGTAAAGTATTATGTGTTGGTTGTTGTTGTGTTTGGATGATACTATGCATAGGTTGATGTAGATATGTGGTGATGTTGTTATATAGGGTGTTTTCCAAGAGTTTTATTTTGGTGCGGTTGGATGATTATATTGTTTGTGGTATGACTAGAGCTGTGATATGTATCATTTGTGTGATTACTTGGGAAAATTATTTTCATGATGTTTAATTTTTATCAAATAGTTTGAGTATTTTATAATGGATTCTAATGCAACATTCTATAATTATTTGATCATTTTAATTATCTCATGTGAGGATGAAGGAGTTCAAGGGTGTTCAACAAGACTCGGTGGACATAGAGCTGTAGGAGTTCCACTACTGGTGGTTCATGATGTGATCCAAATTTACAACATGAGTTAAAAATTCATGGCTTGTATAGCATTTTGTGTACACATTTATAGGAATTCACGGTGGGAGTCAAAGAAATGGATTGTTTTCTTAACAGTTAAATTCAAGAATTTTACTTAAATAATGCTGAGACTATTTGAATTTTTATAGATGTTTGAATTTGGGAAAACCGTCGAATTACACGTCGTGGAAGGATTAAATGATTTAAAAGGTGCTGGTTTAATGAATTTTTATTCATAATTATCAACTTCTTTTCACATATTTTTTTTACCAATAATTCATTAAAATTTTAATATCCACATTTGAATTTGTGGGGTCTTCCAGACATCCATCACTTGTTTTGATCACTGGGTTTCAGTGATTTATATTTTGTGACCAATGGTATGTTCATCTATTTTCTCAATGGGTTTCCTCATTATTCATTTGGGGTTTCATTTTGTTGATGTCGTTTTGGTTTTTGGGGAGAATGGGATACATTTTGGAAACCCATTGATGTAGTTTAGGTTTATCACGAATCTCATGGTGATGTTAATATTAGTTTCATATATATCCAATGGTGTGTTTTGAGATTCGAAAAACTACTTCAGTCAATGTATCCTCATTATCACCTATTCATGTCCTATGTGTGAGATATACATGGGATTTTCAATCTTTTGTATGGATTTTAAGGGTTGGTGTTAAGATAGAATAAATTGGTACATCAAACAAATTGATTGAATGGGTATTTATCGCATGTTTGGATTCTATTCATATACATCAAATGAGTTTATTAAATTTTGTTTTCTTATTTAAAATGTTGAATATTATGATACATACATTTAATATAGTTTTAGGGAAATGATCACCCTTTTTATATATATTTTATCATACCATGATCTAAAATTATAATGAATATATATGTGGATAATATATATTTTTCCCATGGATAATGTTTTCTATGATATAATTATGATAAATAATTATTGAAGGTGAAAAATCCCATAAAACACTTTGGATGTCGCCATGTGATGCTGTTTTTTATTCCAACGCTTTTAAATTCTTACTAAGAGGTCTTTGGTTTTGTAAAATGGTATTAATGAGTGTATCGGTTGTGTGGTATAAATGAAGATTTTTTTTTTGATAGACATGGATGAGATATGGGAAGTGCTTGTGGTACAATTTCAGTTGTTATGAATTGTTGTGATCTGATTATATGGATTTCATATTGTAATATAGATTTGGAAATTTGACATGATGAGGATGGTGAGATGCTTGTGTCTAGGAAGTTAGGTTTCTATTTATTGATGAAATGGTCATAACAGTTTATTCTTTAGCCTCTAGGGATGAGTGGATACTGAGTTCCTTCTTTAATTTAATATATATTTTACTATATTTATAGGATATATGGGAAGTAGTTAGATTAACATTCAACTTATCATGGTTGGTTGATTATATAAGGGATTCCAGTCCCATATTCATTAGTAATAGTAGAATCCAATTTAGTTTTGTCAAATAGAGATCATATGTTGTTTTTCACCTATCGATAGTGGGTATATTTGGTACGGGGAATCCTCATTATGGTCCTCGTCCTTAGGGACCTATGCTAGAGCCCGACTGTGGAGGCTAGTAGCAGAGATTCAGTTGAGATGGGTGCAGATAGAATCTCTAATTAGATATTATATCACTAAAAGATCCAATATTTGATCGAGGTATGATTAAATAATCATCTACCCTTCTATGTTCTTAGTTTTATTTAGGATCATCACACTAATTTGTTTCTATTTCTTTGGTCCATATATTTGGGCATGATGTGAAGAAATGTCAAGTTCACCTTCTATTATCTATAATCGTTGGAGGTTAATATTATTTTTTATGTGTTCTAGGAGTGTTGATTGGTTATGTCGAGGCACTAATATCTTGGGGTCATCTTTTTTTAGATACATATATATGATATTATCCTTTGTATTTAGTAGTTGTGTTCCATAATTGCAGTCATTAATTTATTTTAGAGAACATTTTATATTACACCTTGAGGTTTTAATAATTTTTTTTTAAAAAATAAATTATATTCATTTGGCATAATATGTTATAAAAAACAAGTTAGTAGTTTTTAACATTCAGCAATTGGTAAACATTTGTTACACATGACACAAAGTTTTAAAAAATTTACTATATATTGTTAATATTATTAAAACCTATCCACTAAAATCTAGGCATTAAAATTTTTGGTAATAATAATAATAAATAATTTTCCTATATTATTTATAATAATTTTATATAAAGAAATTAAATTGAAAGTAAAATACATTGTTTTAAAAAAGTGATTATATATTTCAAAAAGAAATCTATTTTCTCAAAACAAATATTTATTCATTTTTTTAAACAATAAAAAAATTAATATCATAAAATTTTAGAAAATTAAGTTGATATAAATAAAAAATCATTTTTAATAGAATTTAAAAATTTTCTAATGGTGTATTTTGGGGGGTTTTCAATAAAATAATCATTTTGTGATGAATTTAAAAAATTAATAAATTTTAATTTATAACTAAATTTTAGCTAATTTATTTATAAAGATTAATATTAATGGAATTTTTTTAATGTAAATATTTTTCTATAAAACAATTGTAAATCCAATTTAGTTCATTATAAAAAATTTATAATGTTTATCGATATAAAAATGTTGTAATCTTTTGAATGTTTTCTATTTAAAAACTAGCTTTATCATCATGCATGTGAGATTATATATAAATTAAAATTTTATATTTTTTCAATAGAATGTGGGAAATTGATTCCCTATTTGGAATAGAAATAATTTATATTTCGTAATATGTTCCCTTTAATTTTTACCAAAATGAATATTTATTTTAGTAAATGGTAATTACAGTAGATAAAGTTAAAAATGGGTCTATAGGGGGTTAAAGAAAAAATTAAGGGTAAAAATGACGAACATAATTTTATAAAAATAATTATTTTACATCTATTTATTACATTATAACGAAAATATATAGTAAAGGATAATTTTTACAACATTATTAAAAATAAAAATTGTGGGATCACTAAATTATTTTCAAAAATACAAAGTGTGTCATCTCCCCCACTTATAAGAGGCCACCCCTTCTCCTATCATATTCACATATTAAAACCCATTTTAATATGGAAATACCTACATAAAATAACATCCCAATTTCCCTAATCTCATCCTATATTCTTTATATTTTACAAAGTGTATACTATGGAAGGATTTTAGTGAAACGATATATAGAAGATCCCCGAAGAAGAGTTCGCATTCAACAATGGGGGATTATAATTTTCTTCTTCCTCCATCTTATTCAATTATTATTACAGAAAACATATATAATATCCTTTGTATCATAAATATTATTATATGTTTCAATTTTATGGTAATTTATTAAAAAAATCTCTTCTACCCTCAAATGGGATACAAAAACATTATTTGGGTATAGGGAGGACTATCGCCTCTCAAAATGTTTTCATTCATTTTTTCATTACTACGTCTAACTGTTAGATATAATTCCATATTTCATTTTATATTTTATATTTATTATATTTTTATTCTTCATAAATTATTATATCATTAATACCTTTATACACACAGTTATTTGGGAATACGACAATGTCAATCCTGTGTGCTATGTTCTACCACCTCATAAAGTGATTTGATTAATTCAAGAATTAGATAGATTTAATTAAGGATTGTTTTAAGAAAAAAATTTTAAATTTATGAAATATAAATGATTATGTAATGATAATATATCATTTTCCCTCTTATTTTAAATCATATGAGTGAATGGAAACAACTTTCAGGTGTACGTATGACCTGCCATCTTAATGAACGGTGCATTTCATTTTCTATCCTTAAATGTCTTGGATTACAATAAATAAATTTATAATTAATATATAATATAGTTACATCAATGTTATAATTGCGTATATTTTGAAACCATTATCAAGTTATGATGAAAAAAATTGAAAATTGGAACATATATAACGAACGGAGCAGTTATTATCCAAAACCATACTTTGTTATGAAATCGTTAATTAAATGTTATTTAAAGGTCAAATGAAATAATATATTTCATGAAATATCATAAATATAATTTTTGTGTTAACATGTACAACTAGAAAATAATGTTTCGTGGTCATGACTAGTCATTTCATGAATCCCCTTTTATATGTTTTCATGTTCATTTTCAATGAAAAATATTTATAAAATGATTCACATTTTAAAATGTTTTTCGCAAAGAAGAATTAATATTTTCCTCAATAAATGTTTTAAATGATCTATAAAAATGATTTTCCATGTAATATTACATTTGTTGATGGTACATATGCCTTGACAGGGATACAACCCAAGGATACCATTCTTATGACTTCATTATGGTATTTAAGTTTACGATGTCATTATTTTTATGAATCCTTTTTATACTCATTGTGTTATTCCATGAGTATATAGTTATTAAACAATATTCTTTTCATATGTAATTATATAATTAAATGAGTTTGAAACATATCTCTTTTTAATATTTTATGATATTTTGAAATACATATGATACCCATCTCATTTATTGGGTTATAATATAGGGAATTTTTAATATCATATAGAATATACAAATAGTGTTACCATTATAATATGTGTAGGATATATATCTCACTCTAGTGCATAGGGTAATGATTTATATCCCAATATATAAAAATCACTTGAATAAGGAGTGTAATCTGTTTAGTATAGGAATTTGTCTATTATGTTGATATTGGGAGTGGATATTGACAACATGAGGGTTTGGGGATTGAACCCATTCCAATATAATATCTTTGGAAATTAAAATTTACCTATATTGAAATTAATTTCTATGAATTTGTGTATACCAAAAATTCATGTATTATTCTAATGCTGTTATTTCACATGTTCGTTCATTGTCTTACGGTTCATGTTCTGTTAAATGCCAATATTTATTTGATGAATCATGATTACATCCTCTGATAAGTATATTATGGAATTCTAATTCCATTTTCATGTTCCCATACCATTATGTTCATTTTATGCTAATATATCTCCCCTAATACCCCTTAATGTATATCTAATCTCACCCTTTAATATGTTTCCTTTCCTCATGTTAGGAAAAAATTTATTCTCTATTATATGACTAAATTGTTTCCTAGTTATGGACAATGTTGATAAAGATGAATTATTTCACTTAAGGAATAGTTTTTTTCCATGTTTCCAAAGGCTGCAAACTAAAACTGTCCTCTGTAATGTTTTTTTAATTTATTAATATTCAAAAATGTGATGTAATATCTATTTATGACAAGTCTAGGATGCTATATTTTGTATCATGAAATATTTTTATTTTTCTAGTGGTTAATAGGTTAATACAACCAATGTGAGGTCCAAAAAAACATTTCTAAAGATATGTTTAAGGATGATTACATGTTTCTGAAAATTTATTTGAATTTTGGAAAAGGATAGAGTGAGTGGTTTCCTAAGAATACATCCTAACATGGATGCTAATAATTTTTGTGGGTCTTGAAAAATTCTACCTAGGGGTAACAACCATATAAAATCTATTGAGATTGACTCGATGTGGAACTAGTGTATGAAAATAGTCTTTTTGACACTTGAGTTTTTAGAGTCCTATGGGATATGTTTTGTAAATTAAAAATCTCATTACCAACTATCATGAAGTATTTAATTAGAAGATGACAATGAATAGTTGAGTATAGAAAAAAGGTTTCAAATGTTAAATACGAAGGCTTCTTACTTTAGACACCCTATAAGTACAATTTTATTATTACCCACTATATTATTTATTCTTACATTAGATTTTTTTATTTTATAAATGACTTGAACCCAATGGAAATATGTTAATGCTTAGTTAAAAGGAAAATTAATTTTTTGTTCTCTTGTGAATCAAAACATTATAGGAGTTTGAATGAAAAATATCTTCACTGTGATCACATAAATTTCCCATGAAATCTACCATGCTAGACATCAAAATAAAAAAAGTAGGGAATAACATTTTATTGAGTATTCTTAGAGAAAATTTTCACATTCATTCAGTGTTTCCCCTAATGCTCTAGTTAATCATATATTGATCAGTTAAAATGAAGCTATATTTTCTATTCCCCATGGTTTTGAGCACGAAAATTTCATTTTTGATCTCTACTATATGGAAGGAGATGAAGATCAATGGTGGAATCTTATCATGAATGTGAAGAAATATGATGAAATTGTGTCCATGGATTGAGAAAATTTCAAAAAATATATTTTTCAATAAGTACCTTCCTCATATTATTTACACCAAAATGGAGATGGAGTTATTTGAGTTAAACAATAAGTATGATTAATCTATTGGTTTCTATAAGGAAATGATACATAACATGTGAGGTAATCCTCTGTTAATATTTCTAAACCGAAAAGTATTGTTGATCAATAATCATATTTCTTAAAACCATGTTAATGAAGTGAATTATCCATATGAGAATTCTGTATCAATGATTATTTTTTTCGATGTTCTATCAAAGTGTAAATTGAGGTTGGATACATATCAGTTTCATGGTTTTTAAAATTAGAGGAAGATAAGTTCAAAAGAAAATATGAATATCTTGGATAGAAGTTTATGATCTTATATTTATGATTAATGATTTTGATGAAGCTTAAGGGAAATAGAGTTAAGTGTAATAGTAAAATAATTATTTGTTTTAGCTATGTTAATCATGTAATTGATTACTTATGAGAATGTAAGAAGTTAGATAATGGTATGAATTGAGATAAAGCTAACTATACTTCACTACTCATACTTTAGTGTTTCAAATACAAAGACTATAGGCACTATACTATCCATTAAGAAAATATGAATGTTAATTTTGATGATCAATGTCTGCAACACGAAAATCCAATAGTCAACGGGAAATCTCATTTCATAGCTATTAATAAATTTGGGAGAAATAACATGGTCAAGAATGGTACATATACCATAAAATAAAGAACTGTTAATTTATTGTGTCATTCTTGATCTACCCATTATTTCATATAATTTTTTTGTCTAACTGTATGAGAAATCTACCCAAATGATTAGATATAAAGTTACCAGCTAAACCTCATAATGGTATGATAATCAAATATAGTGTATTATTCTGGTTTAGTTGATGTTATTAAATAAGTTAATTCCATAAAATATATTTTAATTCTTCATGTGGTGTAATTTTATTTCATCTTAGGTATGCATTGGATTTCTCTAAATAAACCCCTCATCAATTGTTGGGGAATGGAATTCATTTTTGATATTCCAAAAAAACCTACAATATCTAATAAATGTGGTGATAAGTACTAAACAAAATTGGAGATTATATCCATTGTCATGGTAGTAATTTTAAATTAGAATGGGTGTTTAGATTACATGGTTGGGGAGAAACACGACATTATTAATGTACCTAATGTTCAAGAATTTGTTTATATCCTTCGATAATAATTTCTATTTCTTCTACCAAAACATGATGTTGAGTTCTCATCATTTCCAAACCCAGCCCCACAAATTTTTTAAAGAAACCCTATACAATGGCCTAGATTGAGTTATAAGAATTGAATAAGAAACTGAAGGAAAACCATGAAATCATATTAATTAATTCATGACTTCCTCCTTGGAGTGTTACTATTATTTTGTAAGAAAAATTTTGATTAATGAGACATTGAATTGATTATCTAGATAGAAACAAGATCACAATCAATAATAATTAACCTCTACCCAATATTGATGACATATTTATTAAATTTTGTAATGGTAAATCCTTTTAAAAGAATAAATTTCATTCTCAATAACATCAAATAAGGTTCATGAAGGGGGATATACCCCAAACATCATTCCCCAAAATGTTTTGATACTATGGTGACATAGTTATGACATTTAGTAATACTAATTCCCCTTTTATCATAACAGCTTTAATGAATATATTATTTTAATATTACCTTGATCGTTTATTTGATGTCCTTATATATAACATTTATATATATTTAATAACAATGGAAGGGAACTATGATCACTTGAGAATTATAATTAATACACTATATAAGGGAAAACTATGTAAAAACATACAAATTGTGGATAAAAACTACATAAGGATTCATTTTTAGGTTATATAATCTTACGAGAGGGTATATCAGTAGAACAATAAAAGGCTAGGATATTGAATGTTTTCCCAGGCCAACCAAAGTGAATGAGATCCATAGTTTTCATGGTTTATCTAGATATCATCAATAGTTTGGGCATAATTTTTCATTACTATCTATTCCTCTAAAAAAGTATACATGGAAGGAACTTCTGTTTCTCTAGATAGATGAATAGGAAGAATACTTCTTGGAACTGAATAGATGATTTGGTATAACAACTATACATACATTATTATGCAGTGGAGATGGGTCATTACTCTATAGTTATGTATTCATGATTTTATTGTTATGTATTATTTTTTATAATGACATTGTTATTTCATATTCTGTATAAAAAGTTATGATTCATGATAAAAAATGACCAACTCATGATTCAGAGTAAGATAAGGCTATTTTTTTCATTAAAAATATCATGGTATTGTAATTATAGAGAAATATATATATATAAATACTAATAAATTTTTTTTAATATATTATTCACATTGATGGATTTGACAGGTTTTTAGATATGAAGGTTAGATATGATAATTGATTATGACACTTTATTCATTATCTCCCTAGGAAAAAATATGGTGTCTGATGCTTTTAGACGAATGTATCATGCTTACTTATCCTTTCAGAGTGTCAAATAAGATCCAATATTTGTTGATTATCAAAGCATGGATATATAAATCTTAATGGATGTGTAAAAATCATATCTTTCTCAATAGAATGTTGAACCATCTATCCAAGTGAAGCATAAAGAGGCACAAAAGGAATATTTAGAGAAACAAAATATGGTTACAAATAATCCTAAGAATAACATTGGTCATATAGAAATGAAAATGTTTACGAATCATGTATCCAATCCATCTAAACAAGACATGAAAAAATATTCAGTGTAAAAATATTATTGTTCTACATTAATTATTAATCACTGATGTATAAAGATGTATAGTTATTTGAAAGAAAACATTAGGTGGAATGGAATGATGAGAGATATTGTAGTTCTTGTATATCACTACATGTTATATTGCCATTCTAAGACTAAAAGACAAATGTCTAAGGGGAAATTACATATAATACCCATACCAAAAATAAAATATGAAAACATTACTATTGATTTTTTCATTGGAATCCCAAAATTAACTAAAGGGAATAATTATATATGGGTGTAGTAAATATCCCTAATAAGTCATCATAATTAATAACAATCAGAGAAGACTTCTACCTAGATCTGTTTCACTATGAATATATTACAGAATTGAAAATGTTTCATGGAGTAGAAATTATTACTATGGATGATCATGATCTGAGGATTACCACACAGTTTTGGAGAAGTATTCAGCAATAACATAATATTAACTTGATTTTCAACACTACATATTATCCACAAACATATGGTCAGTCTATAATAAAAAATTCAAACCATTGAGGATATGTCGACATCTTTTTCATTATATTTCAGAGGTGGTTGGGATCAATACCTTCCACTAGTTTAGTTTTCTTACATGAACATATTGTAGTCAAGAATACAAATGGTTCCCTATGAATCCTACTATAAAAATAAATATGGGGATCCAATATGATGGATTTATGATAGGGAAAAATACTATCTGGACCTAAGATAGTTGATGAAATGATAATGAAGGTTAAATTAATTCATTTACTCATCAAGGTGGTTTAGATTAAGAATAAAATTTATATTGATTGTCATAAGTGAGATGTAAAATTTGAGGTTGGTGAATAGTTGATTCCTGGAAGTTATGTATATATGAAGGTGGTACGACTTGGGAATAATGGGAAACTATGCCCTAGGTATACTGTTCCCTTTGAAATTCCTGATCAAATCGGGATGGTAGCCTATCCCTTGGTGGATCCACTAAACCTCTCTCAATTCCATTCTATGTTTGGTGAATCTCTCATAAGGTTGTACATTATAAACCCTTTATATGTATTGAAATATTATGTCATCCAACTAGAGGAATACCTCTCTACTGAAGAACAATTATTATAGATTTTAGATCATAGAGAGAAATTAATGCAAACAAATACCCCTAACTTATAACTGTTTCTCTTAAACAAGTAGTTTGAGAAATCTATGGGGGAACATAACGATATGATGAGGCATGGGAATACTCATTTTTCTTGTAATAGAGTGACACATTTTGAACTCGAAATTCATTTAAATGGTTTAAAATGTAACTTATTAATATTTATGAATTTTTATTCTAATAATAAATTAAATTTAATGGATATCATTCTCTACATTAAATACCGTGTTATGGAAGTTGTAATGGAAAATATGTGTTATCTTGTGTTATATGTGGAATTGTTCTTTTAAAAAACTTTGATATATTATTTATATATTTCAATCATAACTTTATAACCAATCCATTAAACCGTGAGATATAAGTAGTAATTATAAATTTTGAAATATTACCTATTATAGATTTATATAAGGAAAACACAATGATAATAATATAAATAATATAAATAATGTATTTATATGTTTCAGAAATAAAATTTTCTCTATGGAAAATGATTTTATATCTATTTTTAATAATAATAATTTTCTTATTCATCTAGAAAAAAATTGATAAATTTTATTTTAAACATAATGTCAAAATTAAATATGGGTAAAATGTTTTGATTTTCAAAAAATAAATTCATCTTTTATGAATAGTTAAAAATAAATAATGTTTATTAAAAGAATCCTTTTCATTTATTTTTAAAACAACATAAATTATAATTTATATTGGTTTTAAGGTCACAATATTTAAACTATTAATCCCCAAATCCAATTTTGTTTATTTGAGTTGCTGAACTCCTATTTATATGGTCAATAAATCTTGTTTATTATTATAAATAAAAGGAACCATGTTTTCTATTACCATTATTTTCATATGAGAAATATTGGAGAAATTTGGAAATTTCTAGAAGGTCACACTTCCAATGATATCTAACCACCATAAATTTCTCACAACTGATGGATGAGTCATTGTTATCCATTTCTCATCTCAAAAAAGTTTCCTCACCAAAAAACCCCACCACCAAAAAAGTCTCACCACCTTCGAAAACATTCTACCAGGATCAAAAATTGTCTATGTAGAAAAATTTATCACCATTTTCTATGAGTCGCTGCTAGAATTAAAATTTAGTAAATTATGGAATGAATCACCACGTGTATGACACATCATCATCCTAATACACAGTCATTATTTTTTACCTCATGACATATACACCACCCGTTATAGACACCACCATAAAGTGTCATCATTCCAATGAATCCCCACAAATATTATATCACCTCCAGATCAAGACACATCCAGATCAAGTGACCAACAAATACTCTTCACCGATCAAATGAGTCATTGCCAGTGTTTATGTTTTTTTTGAATAAAATCAATCTAAGGACTATTTTATTGAATTAAATAGAGATGTTTATTTTAATGGTTTTTCCGTAAATGTAATACATGGATGAATTATGTAATGTATGATCCCTAAATTTGATGATTCAAAATCTCTAGATGATTCTCATTTCTGTAGCATGGTGCAATTAAAAGAGAAAGAAGACTCCATCAGGCATTAAAATGATAGTATTGTAATGTTAAACTTTGGAAAATCTATTCACGTGAATAAGAAGCGATACCTATTGAAAGAATATGAATAGATATGACAAGGGTAAACATGACAGTCGAAGTTAAATTATAATGTATATCTAGTTCCTTCCAATAAAAAAAGGTTCAAGACACTATTCTACAAAAAATACCATAAACATGTCTGAGGTCTTAGTTGAAATCATAGTCAATGAGTCATGAGATATAAATTATAGAAAACCCTACAACAATAACCATTTACATATTTTTTTTGTTTCATTTAAATTATGAGAAGCGTGTATACTCGGTTTTCTATTCACACTATAACATTCATTAAACTGTTCAATATGGGAATTTTTTCACAACACCTTTCATTACATGTTTTCGACATCATGTGTTAGAGGTCCATTTGTGACAAATTATTATTTTTACACCCACAAAAACTATGGATGTGGTCCATGTGTGTCTAGGATACTCAATTTTATAATGTAATATCTGATCTTGGTTGGGTATTTAATGTTTATATAAAAAAGGACTTGGATACAAAGGAATTCCATGTGGAGAGGTCAAAGTCTCTGCATGATATTGAACCTATTGTTGTTATTCCTATTGTGAATTTTTTTGTTTGTTTTATTTCTATGCCTAAAAATTGTATCAGTTTAAAAATATAAAATAAATTCCAACTCTAATAGTCATCATTAATTAGATTTCTTGTAATATTTTGATTGAGTCAATCAGTTTCAAATGAAAATATAGTTTGCAGGTTATTTTTAAATGAAACATAATATAAATTTTGAGATATCATTTAAACATCCAACACCTATATCTATAAACTATTTTTCCTAACTTGGATTATTTTATAAAAATTGGGGGAGTTAATTTAAGGTTGTTTTGGATAATAATTTTATTTTTCACTCAATTCACCCCTTCTAGAGTTACTCACTCAGATCAGCATTTGGTAACTATGTTTTTTTAACAAATTTGTAATTGTGATTTTATTTGTGCATTAAAGATTTTAGTTTTTTCTCATTTCAAAATTTATTTAGTTAAATGGTAAATTTAAAATAAGGTTTTTTCTACTGAAAGAAATTCCCTTTTTAATAGATTAAATTATGATCAATTGCAAATCAGATTAAAATGTATATTTGAAAGTATTGGATTTGAAATTTTGACAATTATTGAGGATAAGTATGATCTACATAGAACTGCTTGATCTATATGGGATGACCATACTAAAAATAATTATAATAACTATTTCAAATACATGAATGCCCATTATTTTTCATTATTAGATGAAGATTTTAATGTAATTTATTCTTTAAAATGTCCATTGATATATCAGAGACACTAGTTGTTGCACATGATGAAACAAGTAATGTTAAAGAGTTGATGTTGAATACATATAATATCATGTATGATACATTTAAGATGAATCATGATGAATTAATTTATTATATTTATCATTGAATCAATGAAATAATGAATACAATGGGAACACTGGGGAATCCCTTTTCTGATAAAGACATGATTATGATATTGGAAATATTCTTTCCAGAAAGAAGCTGAAAAATATAGGTTTCAATTTCAGAGTCATGTAACATCATTAAAATTACATTCATGACGATTATTGGGAAATTGATTATGTATGAATAAGACTTGAAAGTATAAAAAAGTGGAGGATGATGAGGAAAAAATAAAACCATTAGCTTTATAGTCTAGTGCATCCAAACCGAATAGAAATAAATATACAAGATGAATTTTAAAGGGAAAAAGAGTCCACATCAATTAGAAATGAGAAGATAGCCAATCATGCTAGAAGATTTTAGAAGTATAATAGAAAGATGATATTTTTCATAATGTTTATATATAAAAGAAATAATGACTCCAAATAAACATAGAGGATGGATTGGAAGAAATATAATAATTAAATTACCATTAATGAAAGAAAAAAATTAATCATAAGATATAATTTCAGAAAATATATAAAAATAAATATGATGATAAGAACCAGAGGTATAAATATTCCATGAAAGAAACATGGAGTTCCTATAAGGATAGATCCGGTGAATCTGATTATAACAGTGATGATAAGTCTAATATAGTTGATATGTGCTTCATGAAAAATGTTACAATAAACCTGATGTTCATACTGTATCATATATGATTAATTTTGATAACTCTAAAATGTACAAAAGGATGAGGAAATGTATTAGGATGAAATCAATGAATATTTTATAATTATAGAAGAAGCATTTAATGATATTTTTGATAAATATAGATACCCAAATATACATCATTCAGTATCTATCAAAATTAAAATTGTTTATGCATAGAAAAAATAGAATAATGCTCTATTGATAAAAAAGAAAAATAAATATAAATTATATAAAAAATAAATAAAAAAGTGGCATTTAAATGTTTTACCAATGGTAAAAAACCCTTTATCTTATAGTATTAAATAATATTTCATAAATAAATGTTATAACTATAAGATACTAACTTGTACATAGAGGAACAGTTAAGAAAAAAGTTGTACCAAAATCTAAATATATTGATTCTAATTCCAATTAATTTTCAAATGGAACTAATAATGTTTTTATTTCTTGGATCTTATTATATTTTTATATGAAAAATATTAAAATAATAGGTCTTCTTAATTATATGATTAAAAAAACGTAAAGACCTATGAAAATCGTGGAACCAAAATAATTTCATATATAAATTATTGTTTATTGTAAGATTGCATGATGACCTCGTATAAATGTTTATAATGTATAATCAGTGATTCAATAACACTACAATAGAATCGCCGTTTAGCGGTGGTTTTTTTGCGTTTCGCGACAGTTTAAACTGTCGCTATACTGTTTGGCGGTAGTATACAGAAAATTCCACCTAATAGGGAATCAGCAATCTATTAGTGGCGGTTTTTAACGTTTAGCGGCGGTTTCAGGAAAGCATCGTAGTTGCCTCATTTCGTGGAAGTTTTCCTGAATTTAGTGGCGTTTTTACGATCCCTGGATATCGCTTTATTCGCGGCATTTATAAGCACCGTGAATAAACTCAATTTACAGTAGTGGTAAAACCACCGCTCAATTCAAGTAAACTGCCGCGGAATGAGGCAGCCACGAAGCTTCTATATAATAGAGGATATATCCACTGCTAGATGTTAATTTTATTTTACATTTAATGGAGCTTTAAACCGATTCCATTATACATTTCACAGAGGTTAAACCGCCGCGAAAAGCTTCCCAGAATAAAAAATAATAATTATTGGATTTTGCTGCACCACTGCCCTGAAAAACAAATAAAACTAGAAAAAACAATCAAATGTTCCAACACATTCCTCATACTAATGTATACAATATCTAAATACTAAATACTAGGAAGATAAAACTCCGTTGATACAACATTGTAACATCCCAAACTGGATTCCACTAAATCATATAACTTCACTTTCTTAGGATAGATCATCCATAACGATTCCACTATACTAATAAAAATTGATAATTGAAGAATTAGTAGTTATATTAGTACCAACCAATTTATATAATGATTTTTTTTTTGTTTTTGTGGCCTAGAAACCATCCTTAATACTCATAATAAATTTGAACTGATGAAATAGCTTATATAACACATTAGAAATATATTGTTATAAAAAATCCTGTTGTGGGAATAGTTTTAGAGTTACATTGGGAAATAACTTTTATAGGAATGTGGATATTTCCAGTGAGTCTTAGTTGACATCATTTTATGTTGGAATATAGGTTAGGTATTAACTACATTATGGTGAGTGATGTAGACCAGAGTTTTTAGTAGAAAAGCTAAGTTATCCTGGTTCTATAGATGACTATGTAAGAGGATCGAGTTTTATAACATCATCAATCTGGGTTAATGTTCAAGATGTAGTTATTGATGTTGATTGAATGTGTGCGCATGGAATGATGATTTCAAAATACATGTGATTATGAATAGACCATTTCTATTTATTATTAAGTGGATGATGTAAATATATGTGGTAGGATGTGAACCACATGTTGTTCAAGGATGGAATATTAGTTCCAGATGAGGCATCAGCGTATGCCAAGGATGGACTGTCGTGATAGAACATGGTATAATTATGTTGACTCACATCCAGAAACCATGTTTAGTGGTGGAAAAAGTGTCTTTCATTGGAATTAGATTCCTATTTTTATTAAAATGATGAATATTAAAATCCTATGGTTGGGAGAATCACACAGGTCATGGAAAATATAACCTTTGGGAGAGTGGTTGTAGAAATAATAGTCCTGAATAGTAATGAAGAAAGTTATGGAATTCCAGTAATTAAAGATTCATGACCGGATAGATTGTAATGAATCAAAAAATGGAATTAAGAATCATAATATATATAATTCAGGGATATAATGATAGGTAATAATTACCAGACAGACAATTATTAAGTGGAAATTGTGTTGGTAATGCAATTCAAGTCATGCAGTAACAGTTCAGTGATCAAAACAGTTGTGGTTGGAAATGGTCCATTGTATCCATCCTAATATTGAAGTATTTGGTAGAAGTTCTTTTCATAAAATTCATGTTTTTATAAGACATACCAATTCTATGTCATGTCGACATCCATCTTCGAGATTATATTTTAATTTATAAAGTATTCTTGCCTATATTCATAGACGTATGCTAATTTATCACCCCTTAGTCATACCTATATCTTAGTGAACCACCCTTGATTTAGAACATTCTCATGACATTTTAGAAGATCTAGAGCATGTTTAGATAATTTTGACGCTTAAATCATACATTTTCAATAATGGGCCTCACCAAAGTGTCCACAACACTATCCCTTTTATCACTATGAAAAGACCCAATTTGTTCAATACATCAACAATGGATTTAACTCCTAGTCATCCAAAATCTGGACTACCAATTCAAACATAGACCTAAATGAAATTATGTATACCACACATGAGAAATGAAGACATAAAAACAAACATCAGAAATCAATAAAATGCATAAAAAGAAACGTGAGAAATCAAGGAAAGTTTAGGACATAAAAATGTGTGGTGGAAACTATGTGCCACAAATGTTACATATACAATCCAACTGTTTTCATTTTTATTCAACACATCAAAAGTATAACTACTCAGGGACCGATGATGCATCGTCACCCTCTCCACCATCATTTCCACTTTGTGCTGTCACATATAAGAACATTTTATTGAAAATTAAATACGGTTATATATTTATATTAAAACATAAATCAAATGAAAGTTAGAAAACTAAATGATTCTGATTTTATGATATTTACCTACATACCACCAATCGATGCACTCCCATCGGGGGCATATCTTCTCATCTGCTGATGTAGTTCAGTCAACTATTTCTGCAATGAAGATATCGGATCCCCCTACTGGTCAACTGTGTTTCGTAAAGAAACAATTTCTTTGTTAGAATCTCCAGGATGACTATAGTCAAGAGTAGATACAACAGTTATCCCCAGTGGCCTGCTAAAAACATATGATGGCACAGGTCCCAAACCCATCCCACGCACTCTCCCAGGATGCTCCTTCCCAAGGACTTTAGCAACCGGGTCATCCTGGGAGACAGAGTAGGAATGCACAGGATTGGTATCCCATAGTTCTTTAATTTTGACCTATAAATTAAATATCAATATATATTAACACATAAAAATGATAATAAGTTATTATGATAAAAAATTGACTTCATACCCCAACTTCTTTAGTAAGCTCATTAACAAAACATCCATCTGAATTCTTGTGAGGATCCAACCACAGTTCAGTTGTAGATGCTTCATGGACTAAACTCTATGTCTAAATTAATCAAATATAAATCAACAATTCAATATATTAAACAGATAATATTTTCTTATAAATATTTAAACTAATTAAAAGATTACCAATGAACTTCAATATCTAGATAAACATTTTGAGCCCGCAGTGTGAGGGATGACTTGTGTCGCTCGGTTTGACGCATTCTGTCTTGATAGATCCTGAAATAAATAAAATTCAAAGTAATACTGATGTATTGAATTTCATGTCCTTTTCATATACATGTATAAATGTAAAATGTGGATAATATAATAATATATATAATTCAATACCATCGGCTTATGATCCCGATGCCTGTCAACAAACACATTCCAATGCTCTTTTGGTACCCTACTGGGTATCTTCTCATACATTTGCAGTGTGGTCAATGAAGCATCGTTGACATCACACCACAATCTCCATTTAAACTCTATCCACTTCTTACCTAGATTTTTCAACGTCTACTTCCATGCTAACACATCAGCAACAGTAATGTAGACAGACCTCTGTATACAGAAATTCATTTTGAACATATTAGTAACATGAAATTAAATTAAACCACAATTTAATAAATTTACCTTGATTTGAGAATAAAACACTTCATTTTTCCATCTTGGAGGCATATGTCTCCAATCTTCATATGAAATGGGAAGGGAAATGGGCTCCGCTGCCAGCTGACCTAGAATCTGGCCAAGCAACCCTGCGGCATCATCCGTAGGGACCCCGTAAGAATCAAATGGCACAACAATCTTCTCGCCATTCAGATTCCAAACATCTGAACTTTTTATTTTATTCTCCACGGTTGCATTTTTTCATCTTCAATGAGAAAACAATTAGTATAAACAAAATGAAATAAATTTATTTAATTAAAATTTGTACCTATGATAGTGACACTCTAGTATGTACAGGATGAACTAGAAGGGGCTCGTCGCTGCCCCACTACTGAGGCTCTTGAAGGGGGATTCGACGACTTAGCCTCTACTGGGATATCCACAGATGGTGAGAGAGATGGTGCAGGGGGAGATGGTGCAGTGGTGTCGGCAGCTGGTGCATCAGATGTCATGGGGAGGGAGCCAGATGGATTGTCATCTGTCGCAAAACTGGATGAAATAATGTAACGCTTCTTCCTTGGAATTTCTGTCATTTAATAAAATAAAATTATGTTCAGAATATATATTTCAAAAAAATTATGAAGAAAAAAAATTTAAAAATAATAATAGATGGAGTACTAACAGACAAAATTAATATAACAATGATAATGAATGACTGTAGAAATGAAACAAGTGGTTGCTGAATAAATAAATAATTATACATACAATCATTTTCCCCTTCAATCATGTCGGTTTCCTGCTCCATTACATCATCCACTTCATTCATCTTTGCTAGACTAATATTTTCAATATCATGATGGAAAAATAATTCTGCTTCTTGTTTCTGATTAAATTCATTTTCAGAGGTCAAATTTTCCACTTCATCACCCATATCATACAAATCTCTTTGTATTACGTGAGCAAATACACTCCACCCTTCATAGACAACATCATTTACATAATATGCCATTTTTTCTTGTGATGCTAAGAAATATGGATCATGCAGTTCATGATCTCAAACATCCATGAAGCGAGAGAAGTTCACAGAAGTAAATTGCAAGGAATCTCTTTTAACGCCTCTTATAATATCGACCCATTTTCATTTGAATAAACCAACCGAAAAAATGTCTGTGGTAGTTTAATTCAATAATATCATTTAGCTTTCCATAGTATTCCACTTCAATAAATGTAAATATACCACTATTCTATTTTCTTAAACCCACTTCTCGATCGACTTCACAAAATCTAAAGTCATTCACATTATAATCATCGCACTTTATAACTTCTTTTAAAGGAACTCTAGAAAGAAACTTCAAATCTTCTGATACCTCTGCTCGAGTATTAATATTCATGATCTGAAAAAAGAAATATACTTTATTAGATTTAAAAAATGTATGTGTCAAACTAATATTCGCATTTATTGCAATATTTATGAAGTTACACGTCATACACACCATTCTATAAGATATTTATTAACATCATTCATTATATCATTCTCATTTCGTGTTCGGGCTCTTATTCGTCTCTTTGTTTGTATCCTCAACTCTTCAATAAATGGATCTATATTTTCACTATTCAGTAGCACATATCTATGTGCCTGTAATAATTCTAATCCAGTCAGTGTCATATTTAAGGTCCTCCCAACTGATCGGCCAATAGAAAGAAATATTTTGGATTTATGAAGTATTTGATATTGATTTGATGTGTCATCAACACATCCAACTCGATTAAATCTTGTCTAAATATCATCCAAGTATCAAGAACAAACGGTAAGACACTCTTCAGCCACATAGCCTTCACCAATTGAGCCTTCTGGTTTATCTTTATTTCTCACGTATGATTTCAAATGCCCAAGATATCTGTGAAATAAAATAAACACAATTATGCATTTAATTAAGTACCCAAAATTGTTTACTTAACTAGAAAACATAGATATAAAGTACCTCTTAATTGGATACATCCATCGATAATGAATGGGGACTCCTAATTTAGCTTCCTCAACCAAATTCACAGTTATATGCATCATTATAGTAAAAAAGGACGGAGGAAAGATCGTCTCAATTGTGCAAAGGGTCAGTACAAAATTAGCCTAGAGGATGTCAACTTGAAATGGATGTAGAGATTTCTCACATAGTTCTCTGAAAAATGTGCAGAACTGCAGTACAACCTCAGTAATTTTTTCAGGTAGTAATGTATGCAATGCCAATGGTAGTGACTGTTGTAACAGAATAAGTGAGTCATGGATTTTCAATCCATGTAACATATGATTCTTCAAGTCAACACACCGCGAGATGTTACTTGAATATAAATCAGATACCTTAAAATTCTTTATCATTTGAAAAAATTTATCTTTATCCCTATTTTTCATTGCAAAAATGTTCGGAGGATACTTTCCATTCTCATCTGGCCAGAGATCGCGTTTTATTTTCATTTCTTGTAAGTCTTTGCGAGCATTGAGACGATCCTTCAACTTTCCATGCTCATTAAGCAATGTGAAAATCAAATTGTCACAGACATTCTTCTCAATATGGATCACATCATGATTATGCCACAACAAATTAAATTCCCAATACGGATGTTTGAAGAATAAACTTTTTGTCTTCAATTGTTGCAATCGAGTTTCTCTTGACGATACACTTCGGAACCATTTTCTGCTATCATTAAAATGATGAACCTTCCCAAATTCTGTTTCAACATTTTCAAGTTGTTCCAATATTTCAAAACCATTTAACAATTTTGGAGGTGGTCTACGATCAATGGAACCATTAAATTTCGATCTTTTTAGACAAAATCTATGAGATGCGTTGAGAATTCTTCGATGACACAAGAAGCTGCATTTTCTACTGTGAGGTTGCCGTTTGGGATCAAAATCAAATTTACAAACGGGAAAATACAAACCCGTGTAAGTGTTCCAACCAGATAAATTCCCAAGCCCAGGGAAGTCACTAATGGTCCACATTAAAGAAGCATGCATTTTGAACATTGTTTTAGAAGAAGCATCAAATGTCTCAACACTGTTGCTCCATAACTCCTGAAATTCTTCAATCAATGGCTGCAAGTATACAAAAATATCATTTACAGGAATTTGTTTTCTAGGAATAATCATTGCAAGGATAAAATATGTTTGTTGAATACACATCCACAGAGGCAGATTATAAGGGATCAAAACAACTGGCAAATGTTATAATTGGTACTCAAAGTCACAAATGGGATGAATCCATCGGCAGCCAATCCCAATCGAACATTCCTAGGATCAGCTGAGAAATCGAGATGTAATGAATCAAATGTCTTCCACGATTGGGAATATCATGGATGTCTCATTAACTAGTCATTGTTATTATCTACAGAATGACACTTCAAGTGTTCGGCGGTTTTCGATGACATGAATAATCATTCCAATTGAGGATTCAAAGGAAAGTAACGCAAAAACTTTGCAGGTGTGCTCCTTTTCTTCTTCTCCATGAAATTATGTTCATTCAGACTTCTAGAATCACCCTTTGACTACCATCTAGAAGAAGAACATTTCTTGAAATTATATCTACTTGAATCATATCCCCAATAAAGCATACAATCATTGGGACACGCATGTATTTTTGTATAATTTAGACCAAGCTTGTTAACAACTTTTTTCATATCATAAAAAGATTCTGAGATTTTTGCTTCAGGAAATGAATCACGAATCAATTCCAATATCATGGACATTGCCTTATTTGTAATTCCACATAGACATTTGATATGGTACAACTTCAGCAAAAATGAAAGCTTTGAATATTTCAAACACCCACTATACAAATCTTGATTTCCATCATCAACTAAATCATGAAACACATTTTCCTCAGTGAAGTTTTCTCTTAAATTTGGCTCCATAGAATCAAGTGGAGGATTCAATGATATGTGACAATCTTGATCTGCCTGTGTTACAGTCTCAAAAACATCACTTGTCACGTTGCAATTTGTAGCACCCTCTTCTGGTTGTTCTGATATTTTTTGATGCTGATAGTGGTGTCTTGCAGTTCTGAATGCATCATTTATTAGGTTTTGCATTTCATTTTCCATTGTCGATGAAATTGGGACCTCATTATGAGGATTAACATTAGTGTTCAATCTTTTTGTAACGTTTGATTCTCTATGTAAAATACAACACAAATATTGAGCAGGGAATTGCTTCAGTATTAAATGTTCATAAACCTCATCTCTCTTCAACCATGTTCTAAATTTACATTTAGGAGATGGAAATTTTATTCTCCCTTAAATAGATCGATTAGAAAATGCAAAATCTAAAAACCCATTCAAACCCTTAACATACTAAGGTGTGTTCCTCGGTAATGTGATCCAGCTTTTATCCATGTATATCATAGTGTGCCTACACAAAAAACAAGGAATCAAACATGAGACACCTTCTATAACCCCATCATCAAAAAAAATAATGATGAACAAAATTTCCATAATATAAGTACATTGATGAATAAGCCTCTGGTGAAATATATCATGTAGAAATATATCCTATGTATGATAGGGGACATCATTAACATACCATCGATTCATGGGTAGGGGAACATGTTTATATTGAGATATTTTATTTATCTGACTCTCATGTATATATTTATATCTAATAAAGTTATTATACAACAAACAGATTTAGGTCATTAGAATATACTATATATTAAGACAGGGGCTGGTGTGGGCTGGATGTGGCTGGAGCAGGGCCAAATCATGGCATTACCGTGGCGTGACCGCGGTGTGAACACAGCGTGTTGGCCCGGTCCAGCGACATCCACAGGGTCAAATCACAGCATTACCGTGGCGTGACAGCGGTGTGACCGCGGTGTGACCACGGCGTGACCGCGGTGTGACTGCGGCGCGACTGTGGCATGATCGTGGCGTGACCGCGGCATGACCGCAGCATGTTGGCCTGGTTCAGCGACATCCATGAGGGAGCATCTTCTACTTAGTTTCAAATAGGATGATATGGATGGCATGAGAGGATGTTTTCTCAGAATATTTAAAGAAATGGAAGCTAATATGTGATGACTAGAGGATTGGATGACCCCTGATATACCTAATTCGGTGAGGGCTCGAATGCTGGTGGAAGGGGGCTGGTTACAGGTGATGGGGAATGGTACTTGCTGATTCAAAGTTGGCAGGGGGCTATTGCGGGAAAGAATGCTGGTGGCAGCGGGCTGAAATGATGTTGCAAGGGGGGTGGTGTGGGCTGGATGTTGCTGGATGTGGGCCAAATCATGACATTACCACGGCGTGACCATGGCGTGACCGCGGCGTGACCGCGGGGTGACCACGGCGTGACCCCGACGTGACCACGGCATGACCGCGGCGTGACCCCGGCGTGACCGTGGCGTGACCGCAGCGTGACCGCAGCGTGTTGGCCCGGTCCAGCGACATCCGTGGGGCAGCATATTCCACTTAGATTCAAATAGGATGATATGGATGGCATGAGAGGATGTTTTCTCATAAGATTTAAAGAAATGAATGCTAATCTGTGATGACTAGAGGATTGGATGACCCCTGATATACCTAATTCGGTGAGGTTTGGAGATCTAACAATTTGTAGGAATACCTAGAGGAATTAATACCCCATAAGATCAAGAAAATCATAGGTTACATAACATGTAATCTGACATTACTGGTACCGTGTGACCCCTGGGATGTGGAACTGGGATTTTGGTTGGATTTAAATATCACATGCTAGGTGACATGGTCACACAACATGGGACCCATCTTAAAAGTCTAACGAAACTTAAACGGTGTCTTGGTTCAAACAATAATTTTAATAAAATGATGGAAACCCTCTATAGGGATATAAAAAGGGTAAATTACGATGTGTTCTTTATGACTAACAGTGGCATCATGTATAAGGAAAACATCAATGCAATAATGTTAAGCAAGGTATACCACTGTTTGTTTTGGCAGACAGCGCACCTCTGTTGGAGGGGTTTTATTACAAAACCATGACTTATTTATCATGGATATTCACAATATGTTTAATTTCATTTTTCATAGACCAATCTATGTATATAGTTTAAGGGAATGTATCCTTGAAAAAAATTATGTGATATATATAGCGATATCATAGAGGAATAAAAATATGATATCGATGTAGATCTTGACACACATATGCATATATCATTAGGGGATGACTCTGATATTTTATGGTCATGGTTCTCAGACCTGTAGATGCTAACATTTTTATTTATAAAAACATAGAACCAATGATTGGTTAGTCTTCATAGACATTCCAAAACAAAACCTGATGTGAATTAAGGATTATTAGTGTCATATAATACCTTGGAGGGGGACATTAATTTTATGGTCATGATGTATAGACCATTGTGTCACAAAGTTTAATATCCTATGAAAAGGACCATGGTTTTGATAAGACATTACAAAAAGAGAATCTAATGCTATGTATTTGGAATATCTAAAATAGATTCATACCCAAATTGGAAGGTGTAGAAGAATATAATTTCATAATTTATTTAACTGTTAAAATGATTCTCAAATGTTTAAACTTCAGGGTACAACAATAACATTGAATAGAATGATTTTGGAAGTTTTAAAACATACATTATGAATGCCTGAGTCAATAAGAAATAGAGACCAAGTGGTGAAGAATGACCATTACAAATAGTGTAATATTAATACCATTTTTATTCAGTAGAATCTAATGGTAATAGGTTGGATATTTTCTTAATCGGTCCATTGATTGATTAAGTGGTTTAGGTGAAACTATATTCCATGACTGAAAAATACTTAATAAAGGAAGATAGTGATTTAGGAATCCTATGATGGTGTCCGAGATTGAAAATGATTTAACATCAATAAATAAACACGTATTCTAGGTCGGAATGAGAACTAAATAAGCCTTTTTGAAAATTACAGTGGACATGAATATCATCTTTATTTAGAATCACATTTCACTGAGGGAGATACTGGGGGAAATTGTTGGGAAGGGGGGAGGGGAGGGGAGGGGTAGGGGCTGGGCATGATGGAGGGGAGGGGAGGGGAGGGGATAGGCAGGATAAAGGGGGAGGGGAGGAGAGGGGAGTGGATGGGCACGGGGAGGGGGCTGTTGGGGGAAAATGTTGGGCAGGTTGGAGGGGAGGGGAGGGGAGGGGAGGTTTGGAGGGGTGGGGAGGGGAGGGTGATGGCAGGGGGAGGGGGCTACTGGGAGAAAATGTTCGGTAGTGGGGGAGGGGAGGGGAGGGTCTGGGGCTGGGAAAATGAAGGGGAGGGGAGGGGAGGGGAGAGGAGGGGCATGGGGAGGGGGCTGCTGGGGGGAAATGTTGGGCAGGGGGAGATGAGGGGAGGGGAACGTTAGAGGGGAGGGGAGGGGAAGGTGATGGCAGGTGGGAGGGGGATACTAGGGGAAAGCGTTGGGCAGGGGAGATGGGAGGGGCTGAGGCTGGGCAGGATGGAGGGGAGGAGAGAAGAGGGGTAGTGGGAGGGTGCTGCTGGGGGAAAATGTTGGGCAGGGGGGAGCGGAGGGGAGGGACAAGATGGAGGGGAGGAGAGGGGAGGGGTGGGATGGAGTAGAGGGGAGGGGAGGATTCTGGAAGGGGGGAGGGGTGAAGGGGGAAAAGGTTGGCCAAGGTGGGGGGGGGCTACTGGGGGAAATTGTTGGGCAGGGGGGAGGGGAGGGGCAGAGCCTGGGAATATTGGAGGGGAGGGGAGGGGTGGGGAGGGGCTGGGAAGGATGGAGGGGAGGGGAGGGGAGAGGAGGGGCAGGGGGAGGGGGATGCTGGGGGAAATTGTTGGGCTGGGGGAGGGGAGGGGAGGGGCAGGTTGGAAGGGAGGGGAAGGGAGGGGAGGGTGATGGCAGGGGGCTACTGGGGGAAAATGTTGGGCAGGGGGGAGGGGAGGTGGGGGGCTGGCGCTGGGCAGGATGGAGGGGAGGGGAGGGGAGGAAGAGGAGGGGAAGGGGGGCTGCTGGGCTGGGGGAAAATGTTGTGCAGGGGGGAGGGGAGGGGAGGGGAGGAGCAGGATGGAGGGGAGGGGTGGGGAGGGGTTGGAAAGGATGGAGGGGAGGGGAGGGGATGACCGCGGCGTGATCGCGGCGTTACCGTAGTGTGACTGTGGCGTGACTGTGGCGTGACCACAACATGTTGGCCCGGTCCAACGACATCCTCAAGGACAAATCACGGCATTACCGCGGCGTGACCAAGGCGTGATAGCGGCGTGACCGCGGCGAGACCGCGGCGTGACCGCAGTGTGACCGCGGCGTGATCGCAACGTGTTGGCCCGGTCCAGTGACATCCGTGGGGAAGCATAAGTATCTTTGATGTTTGGTCATTACAAAAATTATGTTTGGGTGGGTTATGACACAAATGATGTTTGGTCCACCAAACACTAGAAAATAAAGAGCATGAAACTGATCACATCCTGCTTCTTTTCATTACTATCCCTAATGACATCTTTCACATCTACCATGCATAGTCCTTAGTCATTTTGAACTAGGAATATCTCAAGGTTTTCTTCCACCAACTCTATCACCCCTCTATAGAATAAAATCCTAAGGATTATGTTATCAATAAGAAATGTTTAGAGGAAAATATTATTGAGTATGTATTTAAAAGTTGACATGACCTCCATACTGACCACTAGGGATGGTTGAGTGCTAAATCATTCAATTTTGATGGCTAACACAGAAAAAACAATGTACATAAGGGATCCTAGATGAATCATAAGAATTGTTATCCATAGATAAATAAAAAAATAAATATTGATACAAAAAAACTATTATTCAAAATATCAACTATCTAGGGAAAAAAAATATATGCATTCATAGATCTACTCTTCAAAAAGTTATAGTGAATTATTTTTTAAGATGAATGAAACTATAATAACTTATTATTTATAACCTCAATATTTTATTGCACATTAATTTACATAAATAGTATAATGGGGTAACATCAGAAATAATATTTCAATCATATAAGAGAAGTTTCATGAACCTAACTCTAATCTCATTCACACTCAAACTCTCATATCGATGGTTGATAAACTCTTGGCACTACATTTCCTTCAACGTCAATGATAATAAATTATCTCAATATTAACTTTAAAATTTTCCTCAATACACCATATACTCTTCATTATAACCCTAAAAGAAAATCCACTATTGACGAGATTCACGATTCAAATAACTAATAGCCAATAAAATCTATTTCCACTTCCTTACACAGATCAATTTAAAGGGAGACTTAGGATCCTTTAGCCACCTCTCTATATCCTAATTAGAGGCAGGTCCCTCAAACATTAAAATGATTTGTTGCGAAAACTTATTGATATTGAGTCCTATCATAAGTTCTTCATCAGTAATGATTTTTTTCCAATGGTATAATACAGTTTCCAACCACAGGTCTTCTCTCAAGGAGGGCACCCAATTAATCATCCTTCACAAATTGTTTTTTATTGTTTATTTTTTTCAAAAAAATAAATTAATTAAATGTAGCATGAAAATAAAATTGGTATTTGTATATAATAAAATAAAACAAATGAGACAATGAAATTAAATGTAAATTAAGTAAATAAGAGAAAGGATAAAATAATAAGTGTAAAAAATGATCAAAGGATCATTCATCATTTACAATATTAATTTTATTTTTTCATCCTCGTGATTATATATCATTCATTCAATCAACATCCATTATTTATTCTATGAGTGATCGGTGTGATCGAGTGCCTCTGTAAATTAATTAATTCCCCCCCTCTTGAGGAAGAAATCATGAAATATACCTCTCTCAACAATGTTTCATCGTGAAATATCATAGTTAAATATCAAATGTTATTCTTATCCCTATATACATAAATGATTGACTTGTTAAATGAAGCTTAATAAATGAGTAGAAATAATTTGATGGTTAGAGAAATTGTCATGAAAATTAAAAGATGAAAGTAAATACCTTCACCCCATGCTTGAATAATTGTTATCGCACTAAGAGCCAAAATTAAATTGTTGAATTAGAAATAGAAATCAGAAAACATGAACATCTCTCTTTGACAAAGAATAGGTTATATATCCATTAAAGTATAGAATTTGAGAGTCGGGTGAGGAGAAATAAATTGTGGAAGAAAGAAGAAAAATGAGGCCTTGTGGGATAGCCCTATATAGAATTAATTACACACAATCCCTTCTTGGGGAATTAATTCTTATATGTACTGGAAAACCAAAAAACCCTAAAGGAGAAACAAAAACCTACCTAGAGGGGAAGACGATGCAGCTTCTGGGGTCTCGAGGGGCCGGGGGTCATGGGGTCAGGGGGTTGCCGGGGTCATTGGGGCCGTGCGGGGTCACCGGGGTCATCGGGGTCGCACGGGGTCACCGGGGTCGGGGTCGCGGGATCGCCAGGGGAAGCGAGGGGCAGGAGTCATGGGGGAAGCGGGGGGGGGGGGGGGGGGGGGGTCATGGGGGAAGTGGGGGGCTGGGGTCGTGGGGGAATGAGGGTCGAGTGTTAAAAAAACTAACGTTTTGCGGCGGTTTATTATGAACCACTGCTAAACAACTGCCGCTAAACAACGGTTTAGTTGTAGTGTAAGGAATATGACATGAGAATTTTCTAGATTATATATCCTCATAATGGTTTATGGTGGTAATTTCACATTTATTTACAATGCTAAAGGGAAAATCAACATCCCTATACTAATTAGTAACACCAATTCTGTTTTAATTTCATAACATCTATTTTAATATGTCATGAAGTATAATTTAATTATCATCTAAAAATTATGTAATTATGGATATTATATAATATTAGATTAAAATTCATGTAATGTTTATTATTATAAATATTATTTAGTTTTTACTTCTTTAAGGAAAGAATTTTTTTTATGTTTTTTATCCTAAGTATTTGAATTCTCAATATGTTTCCTACTAGAATGTTGTTCATAAAGAATCATATATTTGGCATAATAGACTAAGACACTATAATAGTCACTAACATAATATGATTATTAGAAAATTGATATTCATGGATCTACCTAAAAAGATTTCACTAATGACATATTCTGTAACACCTATCAAAATGGGAAGTAGCACAATATTTAATTTAAATCAAAGAATGAAATTCCAACTTCACAACATCTTTAGTTTGTTTATATGGATTTATTTGTATCATCTATAGTTTCTATTTCAAATAAAAATAATTATGTTTAGGTACTAGTATATAAATTTTCTGGGTATTCTTTGGTATTCCTTTTATCTCATAGTTGTCAAGATTATTATTATTGTACCATGAAGACTGGATCTAAATAAAAATTAATAGGATACACAATTAAAAAATTATGAAGTGAACATGTTTCTGTGTTTAAAATATTGGATTCAGAATCATTAATCTAATATAATTGTTATAGTTATAGATTCTATTGTTTTATGAACCCTAATAGGAATGGTGTTTTAAAATGAAGAAAAATAACATTAAAAGAGATATCCAAGACTATGTTTAATGAATATGTTTTAACATTCTATTTTTTAGAATAGGTATACACACAACCTACTACATGATCATTATAATATTTATTATTCCTATCTTGGAAATTAATTCTTATGAGCATTGGAAAAATATTAATCAATTATTTAATGACATTTTATGTTTTAGTTGAACAATCTATATTAGTAATACTACAGATAATCATAAAAAAAATTAATCCTAAAATGAAAACAGAATTTTACTTGGTTATTCATCCTCTAATTAATCACATATATTCTTCAATAAAATAACTAATACTATTAAAATGTCTTTTCACATCATGTTTGTTGATACATATTTATATAATCCTAGGATGTACTCAGAAAACTTTGAAGATTATTTATCTATATTGAACATAAATTAAAAACCTATAAATTATTCTGTGAATATTTTAAAAAAATATATATTTTTGAGGAATTTATAAAACGTACAGTACACAAACTAGTTGAATAGTATGTTATGATGTGTCCTAATTTTTTAGAGTCGTATAACCCCTTAAGAATATTTCATTAGATGTTTTATTGGATACCCAGATAGAGGTACACAAACTAGGGCTTATTATTGAAATCCTGTTGAACATCAAGCTTGTCTTTCATATCTTGAACCTAACAACATCAACGATGCAATTAATGATTAATTCTTGGTGATGGAAATTCATGAATAAATAAATCAATTTTAAAACAATATAGTGTGGGACCATGTTGATATAAGAACATACACCTTAAAAATATATACTAAAAGGGTGTTTAGAAACAATGTTGGTGAATTTGGAATGATGGTAATAAATATTTCCAAACTAGTAGTATATGGTTATAGTTAAGAGGAGTGAATATACTATAAAGAGAACATGACACAGGTAGCTAAATGTGAATCCATTCGAATATTACTTCCTATGTTACACATTTAGAATTTTTACTATTTAAATCGATGATAAGAGTGATTTCTTGAAGGGGATTATAATGGAGTATGTTTTTTAAGAAAAATCTTAGGATTCAAAAACAAAATTATCCAAATCAATTTTTAAAATTATCTAGAGATATGTATGGTTTCAAAATATTTCATAGGGTATGGTGTAATTGCCTCATCACTTGTCTAATTTCAAAAATAAATTCAAATGGTATATCATATCCTAACATTTTTACTGAATGCATTTCAAATATGTTTTAGTTGTTTGAATTTATTTTCACGATAATATTATTTGATCCAAAAAAATTCTCTACATACTATTTTAAAACAAATTGATAAAAATTGAGTTTTAAATGTGTTTAATTGGAGAAATAATTTAATTTTATAGTTTTCTAATTTTTAATAATAAATAGAAAATTATTTCAAATCAATGTAAATATAACAATGATCATTTAAAATGTTTTAACATTAATGGCACTAAGAGTATTTACAATCTTATTAGTACTAAATGTATGTTGGAAGATGATGAAGCTCAGAAATAAGTATATCCAAATATTTATAGAGGTATGATTGGATGCATTATTTAGCATTATTGTATATAAAAAAATATAATGTCTGATGTGTGTATGTGTTCTCATTTCCAAGAAAATATAAAATATTCACACATAATTTTTCAAAATATAATTTTCAAATCCCTAAACCATACTAACAATTTTGGATTTTTTTTATCTTAGGGGAAAATAATTTAAAATAGTTTGTTATTTTGATGGTGATTTTTGTGGATGTATGTTAGATAAAAAATATCTAGTGTAACATGACACCTTTTATGAAATCTTTCAGATTCATTTTTAGTATGAAACACAATTTTGTTGCACAGTCCACTATTAAAACATTATACACAGCTACATGTAGTTATTTTTTTTGTAATTTGTTTAAGGAATTATGAATTACTAGATTATTTATATTAATTCTAACATGTACCTATTAACTATTAAAAACTATTGCTACTAAAATTTATTAGAATCCTATATCACATTCTAAATGAAAACATATTGATGTAAGACATCACTTACTAATATATAATTATTAGATCTGTTATATCACTTTTAAATAAATTTTTATAAATCATCAAATAGGTAATAAATTTATTAAGAATTTTAATTGTTATTTAAATAATTATATTAATCATGATTTTGGAATTATTGACATTTGTTATGTTTAATATTCAAGGATCCCCATTAAGAATGTCTCACCATTGTGAATTCCTCATCATTATGTATGTATCATAATTGGAATTCTTACATTTATACTTCTCACCATTGGACATTTTACTATTGAACATATCAACATTGTGATTGTGAAATTTCTAACCACTAGAATCTTATCTTAGGCCTTTTCATGTTTTCACTTCTTAATTCTTGAACGACCATTTTTTATATTTTACTATTTATTTAAATTTTATCAATTCATTTGTTTTTGTATTTTTAATTTTATGTTTTATTTTAATTTTATTTTTTGATTCCCAAAATCCCAAAAGATATAAAATTAAGATATTTCCAAATCCTTAAAAGCCCCCTTGCTCATGCCATTTTATCTTGAGCCTCGTAGCACCCCTTTTCTCTTTGGACCTCTGACCTTCAACATTCATTTTTTGGATGAACCTTTTGAGTTATCCTACATGGTCAAAATGAAATCTTCCTCTATGTATTTTCTAGAATAGTCACGATACTCAATGAATGATAATTGATTTTAAAATCATCCCCCTTTTATAGAACCTGTGAATACCAATCATTAGAGAAGGGTTCTGGCAAACGAAATGGATGGCGTTTTAGAGTGGTTTCATTTGATAAAATTGTTAGTGGTGAATGTTCTACTCACCAAAGAAGGTTGAATCATTTCTCTTAAAATGAGAGGAGATTTTATCCTTTTTTGGTGTATGCGTTATATCAGTATGGGGAGTTCTATTTTGATGAATGTAATGTAGGCATGGAATGAGCGATAATATATGGTCTTATAATATCCTTTTCTTCAAGTGAATGGGTTGATTGTATGAATGTTACACATGAAGGTTTTGTGAATTATATGTGTATGAAGTATCCATGGATGTGTTTACAGGAGTTTATGTTGTTAAAATACCTATTAACTCATAGTTGGATATTGATATGATATTTATTTTTAAGTTCATTTAACACATGTTGTGTCCAGGTCAGGGTATATTTAAAACTCTAGGGTATCAAGATGTGCATTTGTTTTGTCTTATAAATAAATTTGAAAAGAAAAAACATGGAAGATATATTATGCTTCACTTGATGGAAATGATCAAGCATATATGTAGATAAAATCCCTTGATATATCAATTATTTATTTCATCTATGTTAAAAGAAAAAGGTCTAGCAAATGATAATGAATAATCTATTGTGGATTGTGATTGTTTTTTATTATAAGGATATTATGAATTTTTAAGAATATAATTTGGATACCATAGAATAAAAAATGTACAAATAATAGTGAAAATCATTATAATGAGCTTAATCCTATAGACCATCCTTTAAAACCAAAAATATTGTTGATCTTGATCTAGTGACTAATGAGATTTTCAAGTACCCTAATAGTGATTAGGATTTTGATGTGGCCTCCTCTATTGATAAAGTGGATAAATAATTCTATTTTGATGATAAAAGCGATCCAGATCTTCCACATGACCCACCTCCAATTATCTATGGGGCACTTTATCCCTCTTAGATACTGCCTATCAGATAAAAGCTCTTGGAAGAAGGAAGTGAAGAAAATACTAAAGTCTAATGTGGTGATAATTTTAATTAATCATCCAAATTATGTGAGGATAAAATGAATGGTTATGATTATGAAGAAGTGGATGATGGAAATGAGGATGATAAAAATTATAATGATGATTGGGGAAAAAAGTTTTGGATAGATGATATCTATTGAATAATTGAAAAATGTAGTGTTGAAATTTCTTTATCTCTAGTTTATTCTCAAAATGAATCAGATGCTAGATTGGAAGAGATACCTAACATACTTGAGTATGTTGAATTGTATTCCAGATAATAAAAAAAGCATCTTTTGACGCAGATAAATCCCAATGTTTTGAATGTCACAACGTTTCTGTTCTTGGTGGAGATTGTATAGATACAATCGATGATCAGATAGATTCATATTATGTTTTTTATCATATAAATATTGCTATGTTTTTTAGAAGTTTATTTCTGGTTAGATGGAAGAGAAGCCGACTGACGTTGGGATGTCATTTTTTGTTCAATTTTCAGATTCTCATATTTCCATTGAGCCATCTGATGTTGTAGTGCCCATATTTTCTAAGCCCATAGTTGTAGAATCATCTGATATAGTACCTTCTATGGTCATGTCAATGTTTGAAGTGTAATCTATTTCAAAGACATATGAGATATAGATTGATCCCATTTTAGAGGAATGAGATTTGTTTTCATGCGAGGATGGAAATCCAATGAATGGTGAACATTACATTCGTGAAGAATGGTATCCTGAATGAACATTGATCGACCAGATTGATGCCTCACATGAGTTGATGAGTTTTTCATCGAAATTTGTTCTTACACTTACATATCATAATATCCCATATGTACCTATTAATATGGTAACTAAGGGGGAATTTTAATATTTTTGCGAGTATTTTTTGTCTAGAATTGATATGAAGATAAGGAATCAACCCGCTTTGGTCACTACATTATGTAAAAACGTATTCTAGTAATGTGTTTGATTTGGTGATTCAAAAACATCATCCTAAAAATATGCAACACACACAATAAGTAGAGATTTATAATAAGAATATTGTTAAATGAGTTGGAATCCTTAAAAAATCTATGATTGGGATGAGATAATACTTTTATAATTCTATAGATTCTATTATGGAAATGATTTAGAACCTTACTTCAGTGGATTCTAGTTCATGTTTTCATCCTCCTCCAAATTTTTATTTTTGGATGTCTAGACCTTCTCTAAGATATGAACATCATTCTATTGTTGATTCTTGGGTTCTGTCAAACCATCCTAAGGAGACCATGATCAAGATAAGATTCAACCATGATCACATACTATTTCTTGATAAAATAAATTCCAAATAAAAGTTTTCTATAATTGAAACTATAACCAATTCAAAAAAATTAATATCTACTTATAATTTTCACTGTGAATTAATTTCATGATCATTATATGTTTCCTGTTGTAAATTTATTGTTACCTTATTTGAAAAAATCCTTCATGATCATGTCAACTAGTTGAGTGATATGATTTAGGTGATTGATAGATTTATGGAATACAAGACTAACTATTTCATTGCAATGGACATCGGTGTAAATATAATCATGTATTTTAACAAAATCATGATCCCTTTTATAAATGATCATGGAACGAATATTGTGGCTCATGACTCCATTCAATTTAATTATCATTTAAATCCTCCAGAAATTGATTTATATTCATAAGATATGGTGTGACCAAAAATCTGCATGGACCTCTTCCAGCTAGTTTTAAGCCTTTATCATTTTCTCCCTAAGAAGCTTTGAAACACCTTAGACCAATTATCCTATGAGATCCTTGCGCTCCTTCAAATATAACTAATTATACTTATTGTTCTCATAATATATCACCTACCTTATTTTCTACTACCACTAACTTTGATAAATAGGATGAGAAAGTAAAATCTTATTTGACCTTATGACCAAATCCAAATACTATTGATTAAAAATTATGCCTTTGATGGGAATTTTATTTTGAAAATTTTTTTGACCATTTTTGACGATCCATTCATTTTCCTTTTAATGGAAATAATTATATCATTATTATTCTATTTATACTGAATTTTTTGTTTTAATCCAAATATATTCTATCAAATTTCCTCTTTTGTTATGATATTTTTGATAATCACAAAAGGGGGAGAACAAATATATGGAATTTAGGATTATTCTGTTAATATAAATTCTGATACTATAATATTGTTTCATTGATGCCATATTTATCTAATTTTTCTCTTCTATTTTATTTTCATACCATCATTAGATGCCATTCATTTGTGTGTAAACTTTTATGAATATTATGTGTTTCAATTTTTTTTTAATTGATACCCTCTATATACAATGTCACTATTTTCCTTCGTTGCATTTTATGTGATGTATGTAATGTTTTATTATTTGTGATGATCAATAAGCGGGATATATTTTACCTCCATTTTTAATAAAACCCAAATTATGTGTATTGTGAAAATTATTGAGTTTCATGTTTGGTGTAAGCAATTTATCATACGAGATATGTTGGAATATTTTGGTACAGTTTGGAAAGTCTCACCACATAGGATGTATCCCCACCAGAAGAGTCTCTCCAATGAGGGGACAGTTCATATTACCCATGTCTAATCGAAAACAATTATCACTTCCAATTAGCCTCAATTATAATTATGTCCCGCATCCAAGAATTACTAATAGTTGAGATACGAAATTGTCTTTGTATGGAGAACTCTAACAATCGTCAATGATTCACCATTAGATTTTTTGGTAATGTTTGGAATGACTCACTACCAATATGAGTCATCATAATCTAGTTTGTATCACCACCATACATAGAAATCTACATAGATAGAAACCACTAGAAAGTGTCACCATTCCCATAAATCACAACCATTGTTGTTTCACAACATGATCCAGACACAATCAATGACATGTCACTATCCTAAAGAATCACCTCCAATGTTTATGTTTATTTATAATGAAACATCGATAACATCAATTTTATATAATTAAATGACTAATTTTATTATAATTATTTCTATAAATATTATAAATTGATGAATTAAAGAACGTTTAAGCACTGAATTTGAGTATCCAGAATATCAAGATGATTTTATTCACTACTTAATGGTGCTGTTAAATTTGAAATCAAACACCATAATGCATAGAAATAACAAAATAATTGTGTAGAACATAAAGATAGATATTTACATTCCCTAGATTCAAGACCAATTGTAAGAACTTTAATGGAGCTTAGACAAGTACACAAGACTAAGGAAGCATAAGCAAAAATTACATCCAATGCCTTTTCGTAGTCTAAATATATAGAAGTCATAAAAATCTATTCTATAGAAAATTTTAGAAAAATATCATGAGTCATATATCAAGTAACCCTCAAGGTGTCGTAATCCTTTGAGCATAACAGACCGTGCAACACTATCACTTTACATTTTTTTTCTTTGTCTTATTAATTTCATTGACATTATGAGAATTGTTTTTATACTCTATTTTCATCAAACAGTATCTCCTTAATTAAACAATAAGATACTATATATATTTACAAGACGTTTATTTACCTATTTTACATGTGTTGTGGTAGAGGTCTAGTTGTGACATGTTATTATTTGTACTCCCATGAAAACCTTTAGAGAGGTATGTGTGTGACCTGGACAACCATTATTTTTTTCTCATGATTGATCTAGGATGTGGATAAAAAGTTTATTTGCATAATTTTCTTGTGAATAGGTTATTCACAAGAGGAATTTTCTAAGTCTCATCTTGAGACTAAACCACTTTTTTATTTTCATTGTTTAAAATTTTCTTGTCTGTTTTATTAGTAATATTTAAAGTATTTTTTTTAATTTTGTAAAAAATCACTTCCCAAGTGGTCAGTCATAATTATAATATTTATGATATCTTGATTTATTGAAAATATTTCAAAATGAAATGTTTTTTAAATTGATTTCAATGATTATTAATCGATCATTTGATTAATATATTAAAATATTCTATCTTATAATGATCATTTATTTTACATATCTTGGATGATTAAATTTACATTCGTGGATTAAATAAAAAATTTAAAATCAAAATTTTATTTAGTACTCGTAATCACCATCATTTTGGGTTACTCATTTCGAACAAAATGAATCAATTTCAAATTGGTTTTTGATATATAAACATTTTTAACATTTATAATTTTTTTCTTTTAAACCCTTATTTCTTGTCGCACCTATGAGATTAATTTTAAATTATAATATCCAACTTCTATTATTTTAATTTATAAAAACAGATATCATATTCTAAATAGTTATAATTTTTAATTTATAATATGTAATATTAAAATTATGAAAAAAATTAATTGTTATTGAAGTAAAAAATTAATTTCCATGGTTAAGGTAAAAATGGGTTTACTAAGGGTTAACCTAAAATGATATTTGTAAGATTGACATATAAAAATTGTATAAAAACTAGTATATATATATGTATTTTAACAATTTTTTCAATTTGTTTCAAGAATGTCCTTTATTGGACCCTTGTAACATATGGAAAACATGGTAGCAATAAATTCTTTTCTAAAATACCATGTACGCCATCCACTCCAATTATAAAAGGCCACCCACTCTCATATCTTATTCAAACATAAAAACATTATGGGTAATACAATCTATTTCCAAATCGATTCACATATTCCATCCAAACACATTATAATCGATTCATTGGATGAAACACCAAATATGGACATTTTTTAGTGAAATTTATTGATGAAACTGAAAAAGGGGTAATGTTCATCAACGAGTGCTTCTATTTTATTAATGATTACTCATAAATAAATCAATATTATATATTTCTTTTATAATAACCTAAACATACTCCATAAAAAGGATTTTATTTTGTTAAGGTAATTACATACAACTATCTACAATTCCATCAAATGTATTTCAACATCATCATTAATCAGTACGGTTGAATACCGCCTCATGAACTAATGTCATTATTTTTTTTATTACCTACTTGTAGAGTTTTAAATATTGATTGATATATTTTAAATATACAAATATTTTTATTTCATTATAATTATGTAATTATCTTATCACATATACCATCATACACTCCAATTTCTAGCAATATGATAATTTCCCTCATATATACGATATACTATTGTTTCATGAAGTTAAGTGATTGGTTTAAACATTAACATGGTATCATCATTATATATTGAATAAAATTTCATATAAAAATAATATATGGTATTAAATATATGAATATTTTTCTATAATAGATGTATAAAATTCTAATATTTATTATATAGGATGTTTGAAAAAGTGAAAAGGATGTTAAGACTGAGGGTAGGGGATTTTGGTCTCAATTTTTTTTCATCAAGACGTACATAATGATATGAACCTATAATCCTTAATGATATGTATATTCATAAAATTTTACATGTAATATCAATAATTTATTTAACCTCTTGATATTTTGAGTGTCATTTTTTGTTATTCAGTCATGGGGATTAAGATTCAAAGATACCAAGTTGGTAATTATTTTATTAAAAATTCACATAATTTATGGAATTTTTTATTAATATATATACCGTGATAATATTTTATGATCTATATCCAAATAAAAAATTAATTTTCATATACTATGATTATTTATTATATTTTCATGTAATAATACCATTTTTCATCGTTGTTACTTATGATAATTGAGAAATAGTTTTTCTAAAAATAAGACTGTATTTCAGTATTCATTCAGAAATCCATTTTATTCAAAAATCATTGTTTCTATAAAAAATAGAATTCCTTTTATTATTCTCTTATTATTTTTAAAATACATATTTAAACTTGTTTCACATTTCCAAAAAAAATTGACATACCTACCCAATATACAATGATTCCCTCCAAAAGAGGAACACTTTATAGGTTATTAGCCTACCAAATATTTGAACATGGAAAACAGGCATTATTATACTATATCACTTGACTGAAGGTTTAAATCTTATAGAGACACAATAAATATAATAAACTAGTGTCCACCTCCAGATGGTGTAGTAAAAAAGTTTCAAACATGAAAAAACCCATTCTGTGGGACGTGATCATAGAAACTAATTCCAAGGAGATATCTATGGATGGAGTAACAGTCATCCCATCATCCCATTTTGATCATGGAGAATACATCAACGATATAATGGATCAAATTCACCCACCATTGGTATAAAAGAATGTTGGAAATAGAGTCACTAATGACATGTTAGCCCTAGTGAAGACATCAGAAATAGAGAATGTGTACCTGATTTGGATCTATTATCCCCAACTATGAGGACTAGTATCATCTTTGGAAACTTGACATTTTCTTGTTAACTTATTCTAATATTCATGTGTATGAACCACTATAAAAATAGTTGAGCCTAAAAGAAAATAACCTATAGATATGGGTAATTAATATTAGGCATCCTCAGTTTGTGACATTTTCAATTTAGATCCAGCTTCTCATTAAGAATATTGGAGATATTGTGTACTTTGGAATATCATTACATGTACCGATACTAATAGTTAAATAAAAATTCATTTTAGAAATCATTCTATATGAATCCAGTAACTTACACCAATAATGTCTATGAAGGGGGATGTTAAAGTTGAAATATTTTATAAATTCATCCCCACCATGACTTATTTCATACCATTAGGTTCTAGGATTCCACATCTAGCCGCACCATTACTGATCAACTAGAAGAGGGTGATTGAAACACTACATCTTCAGTATGATCATGAATGGGTAATTATTAATATGTATATTGCTTAAAATGTCCTCATGTAATCAATACCTTATTGTTACAACTTCCCGTGGGGTCCGTAAAACGGGAAACCATCCCACATTCGAATAGAAACATCGATTGGGAACATTTTCCCAAAGAGCACTAATAGATTGCTTCACCACACCCATGAAATAGGTGAAATCTATGCCATGCCAATATGGCCACAACACAAGAGATTCCTAGCATGGATCCCACATTTCCACACCAGTGCCACTATCGACTGGTATCATAGGTTGAAGTGTGGGTTGACTCCATCCCCTCCCTAACATCCCTAGTACAATATATCTAGAATTTATGTCGAGGGAAATCCTAAAATTCAACCTAACATGTGAAATATATAATTTCATTTATATCCCCTACAACCAATTGAATACCCCTCATCATACCCATAATAGGTGAACAAGGATCCTTATTTTACCTCCTTGTATAAATACCCCCGACAACATATTAATAATAAAAATTTGAATCTCCTAGTATAATGCACCATCAATAGTCATTACAATCTATCTCATGATGGGGAATATCATTGTGGATGTCTTGTTTGAATTGTAATCAGTAAGAAAGTAGATCATCCATATGCTCTCACTAATCAAAAAAAATTCCATCCATGTTTTCTCACTAGTCAATGAGTAGGTCCACTCGATTTAATCATTAGCTAGTAAAGAAGTTCTCCATGTCCTACCACTACAAGTTGACATGGATGTCCTCCTTGTGTCTCTAACTACCAAAACTAATGTCATCTCCACACCATTGAAAATAAATGTGGTGAACCTCCCAAAACCATAAACAAAAAATTAGTATGTAATCACCAATCCATCAAATACCAATGTAGCAACTATCCATAAATAATTTAAATCCAAAGTGGTGGTCTACCCAAATCCACTAGGAATTGATATTGAGGTCCTCAAAGATCCAATAATAACCAAATTGAATGTCATCCATGATCTATATATAAATTAATATATGTTCTTCACAATGATAACACCAAATAGAGAATAGTACTTCTCTGTAATGAAGATATATGATACAAAAAAGTTACATATATCAATTGGAGAACTATCACCCACCATTAATTGTCGAACCCTGGGAATCATCATAACATGATCACCCTTTTAGTGTCTAAAATAAAAAATGGTTCAACAAGGGAAACATCACCCCACCATATAAATTAAGGGGCCAACGATTTAAAATTAATTAATTCCATTCAAAAATCTTACTTCCAAATGATCCTAAAATACTTCAATATATACCTTTAGGTGGAGGATGTTTTTACACCCTTCTAGGGTTTTTAGTGCAACTGTCTCTATCATTTCCAATTTTCATCTTCTCTACCTCCACACAGGAAGTTGTAGAGATTATAGGGTATCATTTGATTATGTTAGATGGTGGTGGGGAGTATTTTAATCCACGTTTGTATTCCACTTCCCCTGTATAAGATATATTATTGAACACCCCCTACAATATAAACACTGTATTGATGTTGTCACTACATCTAAGATATGTCCAAAGGTGTTGTGTATATTTCACTTATGTGTCACTAACTATTGCGATAGATCATCCTCAAATATGGTTTATATTGATTCCTCCACCCATATCTCATCCTACACCAATTTGGTCTTTGGAAAACCATGTGAAGGACCCCTCCTATGAGGAAGAATTCACGTGGGAGGTTCTGGATACCAACTAGCTCATAGAGGTGTTAAGGAATCCTTAAGCTCAATGTATTGTCATCCTGGTCCCTCCCCAAGGCCAAGGCTATTGTTTTCTTTCATAAAATATGTTATAAGTTTCACCATGTATGTGGAAGACAAATTACCTACCCAGGGTCTCTAGTGTACACTAATCATGTTAACTCGTATTCCAAGAAGGTTGATATCGTCTCGCTCCCCATAGATCAATTCTCTGATACATATGGATATCGTCAGACACTGTAGTAATATTTCATTATGATCCAAACTATTATATACTGGGTTATGAATGAGGAATCATTGTATGTATGAATCTAAGGTTGGGCGTACTATGTTTCCCTCAATTTTAGCCTTATCCTGTGATAACAACATGATTTATTGTTTTTACTTTTACCGATGGTGATGACCCCCAGGGACTAATTCCATGGTAAAAATGGTCAAAATGATCATTACATAGTATTATTGGAATATATCTATTGAAATATGACAGGGTATGGAAGAAATACCTCAATGGATGATAATGTACTAGGCAATCAATCAAGTTGGTGTCCTCACTCATCAATAGAGGCATGCACTAGGCCTTTGATGTCCCCCACTGAGGAATTTCCTATTTCATTGGTACATGGAATAATTCAAGGGAAATGTATAACCCTCATAATCATAATTTTTTTACCAATAACAAATGTGAATCCCATGGTAGTAGCCTTGGTCCACCATCTAAATGAATATGAAATGATGACCACCAATTTCATTGATGGGTGGCGACTAGCCCATATAAATTCAATAAGTGTCCCCATATATCTTAATTTGAGTCACCCAATCTACTATAGAAAAACACTCTAATTTAAACATGGGATCAAATGATTCTTTTTAGGGAGGAATCAAGGTGATATATAAAGAGAACAAGATTTCAGTTTCCCACCATGCCTGAGTAGCATGATTATATTCCTAGCATTTAGGGTAATTCTACTTCTCAATTTGATTATTGAATCGAATTTCTAGATTATATATACCAATTAGAACATGACGTGACAAATTCTATCATTTTTCTCCTGAGTACTTTGAAGCATGATTGGAGGCAATCCCTCTGGATGGAAAGTCGTTCCTAGCATGGGTGTATGATATCTGAGAACCTACTATATGAAACCCTATGAGTATCTGTAGGTATTTTTTGATATGGAAGTGGTTTAAATGTTGCTGAATTATTCATTGAAGGTTTAAAAAAATTTCCGCTATATTTTGTTTCATTATCCAATATTTTGCAGTTCCTTCCATTTATTGGCGATTTATGGTAAGTGTCCTAGAAAGAATATTTATCAATTATTGTTTTATGATGCAGTTTTCTAGAAATAAAAATGATTATAATTTTGCAGAAGTTAAAACTATCATAAGTAATAGTGTTTCTAATTTAGTGTCAATTATAATAATTTCTAACAAAAATCCTCTTTATAGATGTTGTTTAAACCACTGTAGAAAAAATATTCCATTTTTAGCAATGGTTTAAACCATCACTATTTGATTATTTACATAAAAAACTACCTATAGTTTTTACAGCCCGAGATTAACCCTAAAACCATGCATAGACCAAGAGAACATGTGTATTATCTATCATAGGAACAAAAACAATCCTATATATTTCTCTATAGTATTTGTAAACCAAAATAATTTATACAGTCCACTTAAACATGCATAAATGTATGTATTCATATATAAAAAAGAATAATTATTTAAACGAACCATAAATGGTTTCATCCTATTCAAACACAGAAGCCATATAAATTTAACATGTATAGTATGTATGAAAATTATACACGAATAGACTATCTCATTAAATTTTTGTTCAATACATCAAAAATACCTTGAATTATTTCCTTCTAATAAACTCTTCTCATAACCCTCTCTATCACAGTCTCTACTTCCACCTAAGGGAACCTATAAAAATGTAACATTAAATATTAAACAATGTGTTATATTTATATTTAAATTAAAACCTATAATTTTTTTTGTGAACTAAATGATATGAAATAACATTGGGTATAGATATAGTCTTCTTCTAACATTAATCAACCAATGGTTTCTACAAATAGAATATTTGAGAACCCTATTACTGATTTTAATTTTATAAACAAACATTTTTTGATCATCTCATTGTAGGGAGTGACTATAAAAATGAGTGGATGTAGATTCAATACCTAATGTCCTACCAAACACATCATATAAAAATGGTCCAAAACATATATCATGCACTATCCTAGGATGTTCCATCCCAAGGGATTTTCAATTTCTTCATCCTAGGAGAATGACTAAGACTACATAGGATTGACATCCAATAGTTGTTTAATATTTACCTAAAAATAAAATATCAGTCATATTTGAAGCAATATATATTAATATAATGAAAACTGATAATAGGTTTTTAATGAAATTTAATTCATACCCCAAACATATTTGGTAAGCTCATTAAAAAAACTCCCAATAAGTTTTTATGAACATCCAACCATAATTCTATTTGTTAGGCTTGGTTACTTTAATTCTGTGACTCCATTAAAAAAATAAAAATCACAATTTCAATATATGGAATAGGTAATATTGGATTATAAATTCTTAAAATAATGAAAATATTTATACAGTTGATGGGATTATAGAAAAACTATTTGACCATGTAGTGTGAGGGATTATTTTCATTAATCAATTCACTGCATTCTTCATTCAGAGATCCAAAAATAAATAATATATAATTTAATAGTAATATAGGTAATGTAATATTTTTTCATATGCATGTATCAATGAAAAATTGTACTAATATTATACGATATATTTAAATAATATTTACTTCTCATTATGATGTATATAAATAAAAATTTCCATTTCCCTATAGGTACCCCATTTGGTACCTTATCATATAATTATTTGGTGATCAATAATGTTTCGTTTAATTCATTACATAATATCCATTTAAAATCATTCCATTTCCTACCCAAAATTTTCAATGCCCACATTCTTGTAATAAAATCATCAAGGGGAATGTTGGAATGAATCTGTACATATATATTCATTTTGAAATTATTATAATTTAATAACATAATGACATTAATTTAAACTTTAATGTTTTAAAATTTCATTTATCTATTATTTAAAAATATAATTATTCTAATGTGAAGGTATATTCCTTCAATCATCATACGTAATTTGAATGGAACTGTATCCACCACTAGATGGACTAGATTATGTTACAAAAATCATGTGATGCAATTCGTAGGGACCCCATAACAGACAGTTGGGACAACTACCATTAGTATGTTCAGATTGTAGATATTTGATATTTTAATATTTCTCCCTCTAGTATAATTTTTTCCAAATTTTGTGAAATAATACATAATGGTATAAAAAGCTTAATAACATTATTCATAATAAAAATGTTTCCTATAAAAGTGACACTCTAATATCCCATTGAAGGTCAAGGAGTGGAAACATAATCGTTCACTGCTGAGGCCACTGAATGGGCACGCATCAAATGTGCAACAGATTGGACACTGATAGAGGGTGTGAGGGACAGTGTAGGGGGGAAAGTAGATGGTGTTTTAGGGGTATTAAGGATGGATATAGATGAACCATCATATTTATCTATTGTCTCAGTAACATCAAATGTGAGTCGAATGGTTCTAGTATAATGCTTCCTCCATAATATTGATTATATTTAATTAAATAAAACTAAATTTAGAACATATATTTCAAAAACATTTTCCAAGAAAAAGATAGTAATGATAAAATAGTCCAAATATTGACAATATATATATATATAACTATGAAAATTAATGACCGCACAAATGACATATTTTTTTGATAAATGAATGGATGTATGTGAATACAATCCTTTTCCCCTTCAATCAGTTCATTTTTCTACTCCATAATTACATCATCTAATTCATCCACCATTTCCAGACTAATATTATAAATATCATTATGTATTAATAATTTCTCTTATTACCATTGATGGGATTCAGTGTTAGAGGTAAAATATTCCAATTCATCACACACACCATATATGTCTCGTTATTTTACATGAGAAACTACACTCCACCCATCATTTGTTACGTCATACTCATAATATACCATTCTTGAATGTGATGATATGATATACATATCATGTAATTCATGGTCACAAACATCAATCATTTGACTGTTTTTCCAGAAAGTAAATTTCAATGAATCTCTTTTAACACGACAAATAATATCAACCCAATTGCATTTGAATAAAACAAATTAGAATATCTCACAGTAGATTAATTGGATAATATCAGTTAGAATCCTATAGTAACCCACTTCAAAAAATGTAAATATACCACTATTAAATGTTTTCAAACACTCTTCTCAATCAACTGTACGAAATTTAATTATATACACATTGTAATCCTCAAATTTTCTATCCGGTTTTAGTGGACCTCATGAAAAAAACATGAAATATTTGGAAAATCAGATCATGTAGAATTATACATGGTCTATAAAAAATAATTTACATTATATATTTAAAAAATATATGTTTCAACATAATATATGTATTGATATCAAAATTTATGATCAAAGACGTCCTGAAAACCATTCTATAATATCTTTATTAATAAATTCTATCATAACTTTATAATTTCATGTTTATCCTCCAAGTAAAATCTTTTTTGTAATCCTATAATCTTCATGAAAAGGATTTACAATTTCACAATTCATGAGCAGACAACTATATACCTGTGATAGTTTCATTTCTGTCTGAAAACATTTGATCTCAACCCAGTTGATTTGCCAATAGTGGGAATGCATTTTGATATCACAAGTAGTTTAGATTCAGTCGATGAGTCATCAACACTTCCAATTCAATTGAATTCAATATCAATATCATCCATTTATCTAAAAAAAATGTTTTAAACTCCTTTTGAATAGAGTCTTTAGAAATAAAGCCTTCCTGTTGAGCACTATTTTTCACTTATGATTTCCAATCCCCTTGATATCTCTAAAATAAAATAAAAAAATGTTTAAATAATGAAGTTCTAATAAATTTTTAGTTAATTTAAGAACATAAAAATAAATTTTTTCTCAATTGGATACATCCATTAATAATGTAATGGGCCTCATAATTTATATTCCTTAATCAAATTCATAGAAAAATTAATTATGAGAATTAAAAATGATAGAGGAAAGATAACTCCATTGTAGAAAGTGTAAATAAAAATATGTCATGAAGGTAATAAAGATAAAATGTACATAGACTATTCTAACATAGTTTTCATTATACTATGAAAAATTGGTGTACAATAGTGGTAAAAGTTTTAGGTAATAATGTACAAAATTCCAATGGTATAAATACCTGTAAATTTTTTTGGGAATCATGAAATTTTAATCCTTTTATTCTATAATTAATTAAGTAAAATATCCTTGAAAAGTTACTTGAATACCTATCATAAACCTTAACATGTTGTAAAATTCGAATGAATGTATATTTATACCCATTTCTCTATTGATTTTTTTTTCAAAGCATTCTTAACATTCCAATATGTCATGAGATCGTGCTCTTTGTTCATTGTTTTTAAGTATTTCTGAGCATTGAGATTATACTTTTGTTTTAAATTCTCATTAAGACATGTGAAAAGAAAAAAATCACAAAAATTATTTTCAGTATGCATTACATCATGATTATGTCACAAAAAATTAATTTCCCAATATGGAAGTCTGAAAATATATTTTTTTTCCATTTTTCTGTTCTTGTTTCACTTGATGATGCACTCTAAACTCATTTCCCACTATCCTTCCTCTAATACACCTACATAAATTATGTTTCAACATTTACTCTTTGTTCCAACTTTTTATAACCTATTAACAACTTCGTAGGTGTTTTATGATAAGTAAAACCATTTAATTTTCAATTCTTCAACCAAAATATATGGATGGATTGAAAAATAATCGATGAAAAAAGAAGCACCATTTTTTAGTATCATGTATTAGTTATAGATCAAAATAAAATTTAAAAAATGTACAATCAAAACACATATAACTATTCCAACAAGCTAAATTCCAATTTCTATGTATGTCACTAATGGTCCACATTGGAACAAATTTCATTTTGAACATGCTACTAAGAGATACATCATATGTATCAAAAACATTGCTCCATAACTCATGTAAATATCAATTAAATGTTGAAATTATATATCAATATGATTTCTATGATTCTTTCCAGGAATAATAATAAAGAATGTTTTTCTTTCATTCATATCCACAGAGTTAGATTATAAGGGATCAAAAAAACAAGCCAAATTCTATAAATGGATCTCGAAGTCCCAAAAGGGTTGAATAAATTGATATAAAATCCCGATAAAACATTACTATGATTAGATGAGAAATGTTGATGTAAATAAAAAAATTTATTATGTGATTTTGAATCTCTTGGATGGTGCATTAACCCCTCATTAGTATTATATACATACTGCCTCTTTTTTAGATTTGTAGTTTGTTATGACATGAATAATTTTTTAAATTGAGTATTTAAAGTAATTTAATAAAAATTATTATAGGTGTGTTCCTTTCCTTATAAATTGTGGTAATTGATTGATTCAAGCTTCCAACATCACCTATTGACTTCCATCAAGAATATGAACATTTTTAAATCATGTATTATTCAATCCTCTCCATAATAAGGCATAAAATCATTAGGACACACATGAAATTTTATATAATTTAGACCAATATTGTTAACAACATTTTTCATATAATAAAAAAACTAAGGGATCATTTATTTTGAAAATGAATCATGCAAAATTCTAACAACACGGACATCAACTTATTTATAATTCGCTTAGGCATTTCATATGGTACAACTTCTACAGAAAATATATTTTCAAAAATTTCAAAAATAAAATATATGACACTTGATTTCCATCATAAACTAATCCATGAAAATAATTTTTCTTCTCACTGATGTTTTCTCATATATTACTCTCCACCAAACCACGAAGAGTGTACAAGGATATGTTATAATCTTGATCTAGATTTCCTATTATCTCAAAAACATCAATTCTTAGGTTGTTATTTGTAACACTCGCAAATGGTTGTTTTTATATGTTTTGATGTTGATAGTTGTATACTTTAATGTCAAACTCATTATTGGTTTATAATGTCATTGTTCATTTTCGACAATGTTGGGTGCTCATTATATCGATTGAAATCAGTGCTCCAAATTTCTGTAACATTATATTCTTAATCAAAAATCCAAAAAATTAATGATTTCTGGATTTCTTCAATATAATGTTTTCAAAAACATCATTACTCTTCAATCATATTATATATTTACATTTATGACATGGACATCTTATTTTTCCATCAACGAACCAATTTTAAATTAAAAAATAGAAAATAAAACCTCCAAATACATAGCATACTGAGATGTGTACATTAATAATGTGATCAATATTTTAATCATATCAAAATGTTCCAACCCTTAATAAAAAAATTGAAAAACATAAGTATTAATATATTGAAAATGAGATAAATGGAATCAAAAAATTACAAACCATGTTGTTATAATAAGATTCATAAAATTACTAAAAATATCAAAGTAAAAAAATGAAATCAATTATATATTGTGATCTTATTATTGATCTACAATATTATATTTATTTATATCACATTGTATTTTTCAATATTTATAGATATTACATATAAATCCAACTTGAGTTGTTTTAAAATTTCCTAATAGATCCACTACATTCCAATAAAGAATATTTGAATATATTGTGTTATATTACTTGTAAACATATATGATATAAAACTGGTGGATTTGAACATGTATTCAATAAAAGAGTTAATGGAAACTTTTTCTAGAATGTTTGAGTTGATGAAACTCAACAAATCTTAAATTTAGGTTACCAATGACGAGAGATAATGCTAACACATATTTGGTTCCTTCATAGAAGGAATATATATAAATATAAATTGAAATATTTAGAATGGCCATATGAAACCCTATAACCCACAAATTCTATAGATATATCATGTTATTATAAGAGAATGAACTATAAATTTTAAATAATGGTAAATTTAATCAAAAAGTTCAATAAAAATCGATAATTCAGAGCTTTTTTATTTGATCATTTACATATGTAAGGGAATTACTAATGTTGTTTTTATATTTCTTTAGATTATATAAAATCATAAAAATGATCAATTAGAAGATTTGATGTGGATTACCTACTACCGAAATGGGTTATAAAAAATAGACTTCTATTTAGAAATGTATGATGCGTTGTAGGGGCACATTAATGAAATATTTTTATAGGATTTGGATTAATGAAAGACAAATATTTTTTTATTTAATTTTAAAAGTTACAGATTAAATATAATTCTAATAATAATGTAAGTAGATTAAAACACATTATAATCATCATCATTTGTTGTTATAGTCAATGTGCATGTTTTTTTAGTGTAATTTTAAATTATTTCTCAAACATAAAAAATTATAAAAATACAAAATGATTTTTTTATATACCCCATACCTTTATCTAGAGGTCAATGATAACATTTCTATATGTAATTTCTCTAAGAATGATGGAAATGGTGATCACATGAAGAACCTAGTTCACATAAAAATCATGATAAAAATAAAATAAAACCATAGTGAATAGATTCCAATACTATAATAGAGAAAAACTAGATGAAAGGGGAAAATAAAATTAAAGGAACTCACCATAGATCAAACAATTAATTGAGAAGTCCAAAAACGATGTAATAATTCCAAAAATTCCAACATTACCCTAAGGGTTCATGAAATATCTCTATATAGTGGATGTAATGAAAACATACAATAGAGATAGATAACATGAATATGGAAATTTACGGGCTTACATGTATTTCTATTTTTTCTCTTTTAGATTCTTAATTTATAAATTTTAGTGGAATCATAACAGAATGATAAATTTGAAATATACATTTAATATCTAAAAATGAAAAAATAAAATTGTATAATGAAATATAAAAATTTTGGGATCAAAATATAAATATCTTCAAAAAATTATGATGAAATAGTTGAACATTTGTTCATTAGCTCAAATTTAATTTTTACCTCAATAATAGGATATAGTTACATTATTTATAATTAAAATTTGTTATAAATTATTTAAGGTATCTAATATGTTAATTGTGATGCTAATTTTGAATATTTAAAAAATTATCAAACAGTTATTATCAATTTTTATGATTAATAAAACATTTTAATATCTTATGATATTAGAAGAGATAGATTTTTCAAGAAGGGAGTTCTGGAAAAATAAAAAGTCTTCAAGGACTCAAAACTAAATAATAAAGATAAGATTGTTATTAATGTATAATCAAGTCGTTTAGATTCTAGTGAAGTTACTAATGTGTATATTGTTAGGACATGTTGTTTATCTCATATAAAATGAGAGGTGGGATACAAAAATGCAAGATAAATCACTCTTTAAAATGTTTTAGGTGTGGAGGTATTGGTTGTTTCATAGAATCCATCCCGTAATAAAAAATTGAAGTTGATAATAATAAAAGGGAAGAAATGAGTAAATGATTCAATAAAAATAAATATATAAATTCAAATGATTCATCTATTTATATGATTAGAAAGTGATCTAAATAAAACAAATATATAATTCTAATCAAAAAAATGAGATGGTAGTAGAGATAATGAGGAAGATGATAATTACAATGATGAAAATTTTGAAACACAACCTGGGGAAAATAATATACTAAACATATCACTACTGGTGAATATAGTTTATATGTGACGAAGAGGTGAATAATAGATGATTTATAAAAAAGGGATTAAAATGTGTGTGTCACAATGATATCCAATTTATTTAATGATATTAGAATAAAAAAACATAATAAAACTATTAAAATTAATGAATATGATGGTATTGTATAATAATTTATGTATCATGAGTGGATTTAAGGTCTACATAAGATTTATGTTGATATTATGAATTTAAAAATAACGTTATAATAAATAGTGAATAATGTTGAGAAAGAGGATGAATATATTCAATATAAATAGGTCAATACAAAATAACAATGGAATATTTCCAAATTCTTATATCTAATTTTCATTTAAATGTTCATGAATTGTCAATGAATTATGAGAATCCAATAAAATAATAAATATTAATCTTCATAGATTACAATAAGAATATCTGTTGATAGTTAAGTAATAGTAGGGAATTTACCAAGGCTGTGATTAAAGAAAAATAATGCAATACTAGAAAAATAAATAAATTTTGATAACCTAAACATGATGTAAAAATGTCTATAATTTAAGAATCCAAAAAAAAAATTATATTATATTTAACCTAAAAATAGATTATATAGAGTTCACATTAATTATTTTTTTAATGGAATCATGATTTTCAACTCCATATAAGATATGAAGATAGGTAAAAAAATCTATGTAACACACTTCATATAAAAAGTACTATAATTTCTATGTATTTTGTTAATATTTTATATGAAACTAAAAGATGAAAAATATATTTTTAGTCTAATCACCATTTTTAAAAAATGATATGAAATCATGAGAGGAATTTTTGATGGGTTTTCAACAATATTGAATGGATTTGTTTTGAAAATATATTAATAATTTTTAGAATAAATTAGAAAAAATATATTTTAGGATCTTGACGAAGTTGGTAGAATTAGTGATTATCCTGGTCATAATGAAAATGGATGACTCATCCTTATTCTATCCCTAAAATATCTAATTTATAATACCCAATGGACTCTTAATAATATGTGAAATTATATGGAGAGGGGTTTTCATTCGGAAGAGACACTTAATGATTCCAAAAGAAAAAACTATTGATTTGGTACAATATATTATATTATCACATGAATGGATATTTAAAAAAATAGTTATTATATTTAATAGTGAAAATAAGTTATAGTGAACTTTGGAAGTGATAGGTTTCTCATAATTGAATAACATGTCCAATTAGAAAATGGGGATGATAATATGAAATTTATAAATAATATTTTTTTTGATGAATTAAAACATATCATGTCATGTGTTTCTCATCTTCTTGAGGAAGAAAATTAAATTTTATTTGGGAATAATGGCTTCTTAATTATGATAATAGAATGTGGAAGAGTGGTGAAAATATGTATGGGGACTAAATAAAATCCATTTCACTTGGGTGATTCATTAAACACTAGTCATCATATCATGAAAGAATAGAAAATTTTATGTTATTGAATAATTTTCATCTCATCAAATGCAATAACAGTATGCCAACACAAGTAATACTTTTAATTGATACAATGATTAAGAGAAAATAAATCTTCGGTTCTCTATATTTTAAATTGTAATTATTACCAACTATTTATAGATGAAGGTAAATATTCATCAACCTAACAAGTGAAAATCATTCAATAAAATTTTATATATTTTATTTTAAAATAAAGGCTTTTGAGATTGTGTAATAATGAGAAAAAAACACCATAAAAATAATCACACACCACCTAAGGGCTACTAGAGATTCAAATGGTCCACCCATGTGGAAAAAAAATTACCGAATAGAAACAAATATATAACTAGAACTCTTCCAACCATAGAAATCTTGATGTGATACCATGTATCCGCTCAAAACCAAATATGGGTGTGGCCACCAAACAATTCACACAAAACCTCTTTTAATCATCACTGAACAAATAAAAAACATAATCACTGGATAATAATTGAAAAGGATTATCATCGATATTGAAAAATTTCTCTATGAATCTGTATGCGTCATCATGAAGCCTAACCGTTTATTAACCCCCAAAATTCTGCCAGAATCAAGGAAAAACAGATAACACCTAACCCATAACCAAAAAATTAGGGAAAAACTTATATGGCCAAAAAACCAAAATATTCAGTATATGGTGAAGATGAAACTACCACAGAAAATGAAAACCACTATATATAACCACATCCAAATTAACAAAATCATCTAAATCATAGTAGGAAACATGAAAGAATGGCTTTTAGTACATCCTAATAAAAACCACAAAGATCCATACCTAAAACTTATGGTTATACACAAAAAAATAATGTATTCCATTCCTATGGGAAATGTTTACCAAGATTATTATATTTTTATCTAGGTTTTGATGTCTTTATGGGGAAGAAGTTCTAATAGTGATGGAGTTGAGAGTGAAGGGGGTGACGATGGATAAGGAACCTGTAGTACAGGGGATAATTGGGCTGTTGTGAGGGGGATGGGTTTGAGGGTGTCATGGGAATAAGTGGATGAGTGTCTAGTTTGATGGGGTACAGTGATGGAGAATATGGTTTGTGACGATGGGGATTCGGAGGCCTTCCTTACGGGGCTAGGTTTTCATGGGGTCAGGGGTAGAGGGGGAGGGGTTTTGGTTTCAGGGTGAGATGTTTTGTGTGTAAAAAAATTAAGTTTTAACAGATATTTCATAAAACTCACCCTAATTATTGATTTTGGTGTAGTGTTCCATAGAGTTTGGTAATCGTCAATTATCCCTATTTAATTGGATGGGCAATGAATTACATAATCTAACCCACTTATATTCATGGAGTGTAAAAATGTTGGTAAATAAAAAATATTATAAGTTTATCAAGATCTAATTCTTTTTTCTACAAAAATTAAGGGAAGGTGTCCATCTAGTACAACCTAATCCCTATATAGTCAATTTCTAGTTGGGAGGATCTAACAATATTTACTCTTCAATTTTAGTTCCACCAAATGAAAAAAAGTTATCACTATCATCATCATGTGAATATAATGGTCTGACGAGAGATTCATTAACTTTGGAACTCTTTGGAAAGAACCCACATAGTCATTATATATTTTGTTTTCCTTGGAATAACTGCTATCAATGTTCATAGAGAATGATTGGAATGATTTGGTTCCCACCCCCATCAATTTTATTTAACTAGGTAAATTTCATTAATTCATGGAATATTCCATACATTTAGAATAATCATTATACTTGAATAGGCAATATTCACACACATTTCCCCATCCAACACCTTGGAGAAGAGCTGTGACAATAGAGACAACATCCATCATGCATGAAAAAGTTCTTGAGATGGTCTCACTATAGTCTCATTTAATGTATGATCTCACTCATCACAGCACTTCTAGATGAAACCACAATACAAATTTATCCTCTATAAAATTTCTCTATATTCATGACCACATCGATAATAAAATTAGTCCCCATCTCTATTACAATGTGACTATACAAAGGATACATTCATATAGAGTATAAATATAACATACTATATTAGGGATTCACATGTACCAATCAATATTATATATGTGATTTAGAAATGAATCCTATCATTTATTGAGTGCAAAAAAACATAAGAGGTCATAAATACAGGAATTGATGACCATTTCATATAAAACAGGATCATAAGACACACCATTATGGAAATATTCATGTTAAAATATTAGATCCAAGACCATGTAGATCATGTCTTATTCAAGTAGGATAATTTTGAAGTGTTAGTAAAACATGTCTCCACTAATCCTAATATTGAAATTGATGATTATATTGAATTCCAATAAGTTCCCATCCATGAGATGTATATGTACAATCATTGGATCTTTCAAAAGGTAGTCGCTCGTGGTCATGGTATTATATGTGCCCTCTGGAGACAACAAAAACCTCATATTATCATTGAACATCCTTCAAAAATTTCATCTATGTACCTATCAAAACCTTCCTTGTCCTTGAAGAGTAGATATTGATGGTTAGATAGAAATTAGACTCTTGCACTAGCAAAATAACTATCTCCCAATATTGGAATCATTATGACTTTAGAGCTAGGACATGTATGCAAGTATACCAAAAGCTAGAATCATCCAATAATACTGAAAAGGAGTATGAATCCATGAATTTTACTGATCTATTAGACCACTTATTTATACCTAATATATAGATGAATACAATTTAAACATTTGAGGTTCCTTCGACCATCAACATCAATGGAAGGTTAGAGGACACATGAGCTACCAGAATGCTCAGGACAATGCCTCTAATAATGATATTATTGCTAATAAAACCCAAAAGTTGGTCTTATATAGATAACAATAATAATAGGCCTCAATCCTTTCTCAGTTAGGTATTCTCCACATCTAACTATGTTAGTTGACCTCGCAGATTAGCCATAAATCTTATCATGATAGAACACATCCAACCGTATCCCCACCTCATATAACAAATGGCCAGCAGTCCGTTTCTCAATGTACTACATCCAGCCAGCAACAACATATAAAAAGATATATCTTGATCATACTGGGTCCTCCAATTTAATCAATTGAATATTATTTGAGGGAGTCACCTTCTACAGGAATGAATATTCCTCTCGCATGTTAATATAATGGGATGAAGTGACCCATCTACATATCAATGACACATTCATTATCCGAGGATCTCTTCCTATCGTACGAAATCAGTGAGAAAATTTCCCATGATTTAAAAATACCTTCCTAGATATATGATAATTTTAATTCCTCCAATAATACTATTCACTGGAATCATAGAATTATGAATACAGATATATCATCTCATATTATGGAGAAGAATATGTCATCATCATGAAAGGGAACATATTCCATATATACATAACATGAATGTTCAACATTGTAGTGATCTTATTATACCTACTGGATACAATCTTTTGGATTAATCTCACATTGAACTACATTCTCTATGAGTTTATATTAGTATAGGCTGCTCAAAATCTGTCTTACATGAAAATTAATGGTTATGAAAAGAGTGATCAGAAACTGCATGTTAATATTCGACTGAAGTCACCATTTTTTAGTCTTGTATCACACAGTAAATTTTGTGTAGTCTCTCCAGACACTATCTACAACATGTTTATAGGTAGAACTTGTCATCATAGAGGTCCACTTATCAAACCAAAAACTCCTTATATACTCACTTAATAGTAATGTAGGTGTAATTAAGGAAGATGCATCCCACTTTTACTCATGTGATGCATGATATATGGATGTCAGGAAATACAAGAGAGAGGGATAGTATATTTGGATTGATAGTGTTGAGTGGAAAAATTCCCCCAATGATCTTATTGGCTTAAAATAACCCCCAAGAATTGCGTGAATCACAACATCCTCTACCTAATTCATTTGTTAGATCCTAAAATTCCATAACATTGGTTTTATTTTGTTATATCAAAGAAGAAGGGTTTTGGTGTCTCCACAAAAAAAAGAAGACCATAAAATCACCACATACTCCCATGCTGGATAGGAACGTTTCATATTAGAATACACTACCCATGTGATGTACTAGGATGATCAAACAATGTCAACTAAACCCTAGATTACCACATGCTCCTCAATGAAAAGATAACTTGACAAAGCGTGAGTCGTCATCATCTATTATATATAAAGAGTTTAACTCAATGCCAGCACCAAATAATAATTTTCTTCAAATTTAAATTTCCATATTATCCAAAAAAGGAGATCCACTTGTTGGGGATTCAGTAACCACCGGAGTAGGATCCAGTGCTTCCCCTTGGTCGATCAAACTGTAAGTGTAGACTCTAGCCTGTATTTCTCCAATCATAGATGATAAAGATGATTTTTTTGAAATAGGTCTTACATTTGAATATTCTTTCTCTGCCACCATTTACATTTTAACCTATGTAAACTATTTTATCTTGAAATATGTGGGGTTAAACCAAATATGTAAATCTATATTTTTAGATGAAAATAGTAGTATGTGACCTTCTTGAAATACAATCGTGATATATCCAATAGAAGAAATGATGTGTTGATAGTGCTGGACCTACAGGTCATCAGTCTTCACCTCATCCATATATTGGAATAATCATATAATTAAATAGCCTCCTCAAAAGATGAATCCCTATCAAAGGTCTATGGTTGAGGAAGGATATGAAAATTTTATCAAAGTTAACATTGTACGAGATGTCCATTACCCTAATTTTCTACCCAACATTGTCCCAATATGAACGAATAATTAAAAGATAAGAGTCTATATTGACTTTGAGGACCTCAATCACCACTATCAGAATGATTATTTCCCCTATAGTGGTCGAGATTCTGATCGATTATATGTATGTGTTTTATGACCTATAATTCATGGATTGATATTCCAAATATAATTAGATCCTGAAGTCCCCCATGGATGAGGATCCCATTGTCTTCAGGGCACCCCACAAGACATTAGTTTTTTAGGTGATTCCCCTTAGCTTAAATAATGTGGTATCCAATTATTCATATGCCATGCTTTATATATTTCTTCAAATTATCATTATGTTAATGGAATCTTAGATGGATTACTTGGGGATAAAATACAAAAATAATTGAGTTCTATCTCATGGACCATTATAAGGTTTTCATCGTCATCTGTTATAGCCACATGAATATGAAAACATAGAAATGAAAATTTTGTGACAAATTTGGGAAGGTTATTTTTCTACAATATAAATAATCATATATATTGAACCATATAAAATTAATTCCATAGATTCACATCCTACCCCGTGTAATATCTAAAATTTGTAGGGCCTCCAAGGCTACATTCCAAACATATTTCAATTTATAAATTATTTTTTAGAAAGCGTAATTCTTTCTTGAAGATCATGAAGAAATAAACCATTTAATAGTGGGATGAGGAGCTCTAAATCATGTCTTAGGATATCATTTAGTACCTACTACAATATATTTCTATAATTCTACCCATTTTATGAAATTATCAGGTCCATTATGTCACCACCATGGAAGATTTATTATATTCCATTCTACACCATATAATCAATGAGGGTAGTGTAAAATAGTATATTATCATTAATGTGTACTATGTGACATAGACACTAGAAAATATATAATCATGAAAAGATTCTTCATTCTAATTTTGTAGTGCATAAGATGAGACATGTTTTGTAGGATCATGATATACATCTAGTGTCTAGGTAATCCCACTAAATTATAACCCCAATCACCCCATGATAATGGGAATATTATTAATTTGGGTGATAATCATACAACATTATTACTTAACGTTTGTTTCATAGATGGACATCAATGATACGTATTGATATAAATAATATTTTCACATCCATCAAATTAATAATATGACCAGGATAATGATTTTATAGTGGATGATATCCATTTAGTTGAACTTGTTGAATCATATTTAAAGATCCACCTTCATGGTGTCGCTTGAGGTATGACTGGAAGAATGAAAAATAACCCTTATATTTATAAAGTAAATGGTGGGATTATATATCTCAATCCATCAATTGATGTCCCTCAATACATGTTTATACTTTCAGATGAAGGCGCCATTAATGTGGTAAAGTATTAGACTCACATTACTCATCTCATTTTGGACCTCAAGATTGTTGTCCCCGATATAAATATGAAGGGATAATCTAAGCTATTCATCAAGAATATTGAGGGCGAACACATCGTCTGAATGATATATCTAGTACACTTGATGATGGGTATAAATCTACTAATGGCCTAATTCCCTTCTCATCCAATGGTGTCATATATCAGTCAATCTAATAATGTTCATTCAGATGCATTATCATGCTTGGAATCATCTCTCATAGAGCCTTACCAGGATGACCTAGTAATTACTGTGGAACACCAGCTATTCATCTACCCCACCACTATAGACAATGGGATGAAATAGATAATACATATAGTATTCATTCCATATATTCCATGACTATAACTCCTCTATGGAAGAAATTCGAAATTGGGAAAATATCTTCATAGGGTATCTCCTCTATAGAATTATCCAGCTTGAACGAGCTATGTGTGATATAATATATTAGTGTCTATCTCAGTTCTCCCTATAAAGTGGGCATAAATTAATTAAAAACATCTTCATATAGGTTTTGTAGGATATTCTCTTTATTTTAATCCATGTAGAGGATGAAAATAATGTTATACATGAAGTACACAGCGGATCATGTAGTTCCCATCATGTGGGATTGAATCTCTCACACCAATTTTTTGATGAGATACTATTGTAAAACCATGTCCCATGAATATATTGAGTTTTCCAAGTTGTTTCATGAATTCCATATCCATTCCAAATTACTACATAGAGTGATAGATCATCTCCAAACCAACAAAATTAATGGGGAATTTAGTAATCGGGTCTTTAAATTGTGGGAACATACCCACAAAAAAATTAATAGTGGATGTTCAGTCTATTCAAAAAGACTTATTCTCTAAATGGGATGAACCATTTAACCTCAAAGAAGTCAAAACCCAGACCATGATCTTGTTGGTGATCATACAAACCATTATCTGGGATTTTGAACTGATAAAATTGTACCCCATGTAAAAAATCCAGTCTGACCATACATTCCAAAAAACTTGAAGAGAAGAATTTGTAGATTTATTTGTTCTACATGACCCAATATATTTAATGTAGAACATGGAGTTCCCAAAAAAATATTTTTTTCTTGAAAATCTCCCCAACACCCATTGTTCCTGTCGAACAAGAGTTCATAATTCTAACCAAGTCGACCCATACTTCCTAGTATATGGAACAATTGACATATTTCCCATTGAGGAATAGTTTTTTTCACTTTAAATAACTATTTATGATCAGTAGATGAAAAATAAAATGGAGGAATTTTTTCTAGGTGATATGGTTTTAAACGAGTAAAATAGGTTGCATGACATGAACACTATAGATATGTATCATATCAGGATTGAGAGATTGTTCAATCATAATGTTCACCTCTAATCATTCCACCATGGTGACATGATACGAGATCTCTGAATGAAAAATATAACTAGAAAAAATCCACAAACATTGGAGCCCTTCTGTGAAGGACCTTATAGTAACAAATTGTCTTATTCAATTGGAGAATAATATTTGGTCACCATGGATTGATATCATATCACACCACCCACCAACGACAATTTTATCTTGAAATACTTTGTGTGAAGCTAGGGTCTGATCTCTATGAACATAATATAATGGAATTCCCATGGTCTAGACTATATGATATTTAATAAGGAAAAAATATTCCACACTATATGGCCCAATCCTAAAAATGATGGTCCATTAATTATGAACACAATTTTTTTTATTCCGAATAGTATGATCACTATTAATTTACACTATAAATATTATAGATTGATTTATAAATCATTAAAATGAAAATCATGACAATCCCCATCACATGATGTTAAAATATGAACATAACCCATACAAAACAAGTATTCATTGAATGAAATGTATGTGATGATAAAAAAACATAATATCGTTTGAATCAAGGATGGATCATAGGATATGTGATGTACCAATACCAACATCCTATGATCACAACATTAAACTTCAACCTTCACTCATTTTACAAGTTTGATATTATATATAAAAACTATGGTATGAATTAATTCCAACATTATAGAGGCCTTTACAAATATTTAGCGTTGGTCACCTTCCATTTCATTCATCAAAAATATGTGTGGCATGATTCCCATTTACCATGGGATACATAATCATTCCTAAACCTCCAAATATTGGTCCTAGATTCAAATTTACCATGATGTTTTTGACCTAACACCATTTACAAACAAAACATTATTTCCTTAAACTATATACAATTGTTATTCTTTCTGTATGGGGTGTGGTCCTACATTCCATCCTTTTGTGTTTCCATATACATATTTCATTACAAAGAAAAACTTTTGAGATAAACCCCCCACTAGTCCAAAAATTTGAATTTAATTATATCCAATAGTCCATGAATTGTCATATAAAAATGTTTTCCATGGTCTAAGAATTATTACACCAAAATGTGTCCAACTAGTATTCTAACACCCTGAGATTTTATGAGAAATATTATTTTTAATTTATTTGATTTGTTGTGTTGTACAATACAGAAATATTAGCTTTCACTATACGCAACACCGTATTTTGTTGTAGTATAAGAAAACTATATTCATGGATTCTGTTTCACGCAAAAGTGACCTTCCTCAATAGAGTCTGTTGTACGCAATACCAGGTTTCACTAAACAAAAAGATATCGTTATTATGAACTATCTGTTATGAATATTATTGAGAAATTTTTTTATTTTATAACAATATCATTCATCTTACACATATTCTAGAACATTTCATGAGAACAAAATAATTTTTTCGGGGAAAATAAGTATTTTTAAAAAAATGAAGTTTTGATGCCTTTTGATGGCACACCCACATTAAATAACGTTTTTAACATTTTTATAAGATCAATTTGGAAAATTAATCTTCTTCCTTGGAATAAGGATATAAAAATTTACATTGGATAATTTTTTGATATTTTTCTGATACGTTTCTTATTTTGATGAATTGTAAAAATACGATAAATTTTAATTGAAAAAAAGTTTTTCATAAAAAAAATATTATGGTTAAAATATATTTTTGAATGGTTTTAAAGTATAAATAGAATATCTTTTACCAATTAATATAATGTATTTAATTATCATTAATTTTACATGAATTCATTGGTTAAAATATTTCAATCTTTTCCAATGTTTTAACTTTTGAAAACCGTTTTTTCAAAAATAGGATTAATTTTAAATTAAATACTGAAAATTATGTGTTTTGAATTTGTAAAAATGGATTCAATATTTGGAATTATTAGGTCCAAATTATTTTAATAGTATACATTTTGTTTAAAGGCATTATGAATAATAACTACGGTAATTTTTATTTACAACAGTTAAAGGTCTAACATGTAATTAAGGGTAAAAATAATATTATAAAATTACTCTAACACTTTTATTAATATAATTGGATGATTATATTTAGTCCTAAAATATATTTGGGTCGAAATGGTATATTTTTGAACCCACATTAATGTGATTAAGACCTTTAATTTATTTTATTTTAAAAAAAGTGAAATATGTCTCACTCAAACTTTAATAATTAATGTACATTTAATATTAGGTTATACATAATATAAATTTGATTATAAATACTCATTTGAAGAATAAAATGTTTTTCATCATTATGGTAATTTATTTGTTATTTTTAAGAGATATATAACTACTTTAATATCTTATACATTAATGATGCAAAAATTATTTATTTAGTGAAAAATCAATAATATAGTTTTTATTAGAATAATAATAACCATCAAAAGGACCAGAAACAAGACCAAACCTTATTAGTCGAGTATATATATACCCTAAACATCTATGGGTCTACTTGTGGATGATTTTGTGTCTTATAAAATAGATTATGACAATTATATTATTTTATTTTATATGATGACAAAGTTGTCGCCTTCAAAATTTTAATAACAGATCATTTTAAAGGTTGGATGTTTTAGAAGATAAATTTGACTAAAAGTGTTATTATAAAATATTATATATTTAACTTCACCATAATATTTTAATTTTAGTTTTTATGCATCAAATATGTATATAAAATAACTATACTAAACTGTTGTTTTAATTACATTATTATGAGAAATATCAAATAAATGGTTTTAAAAATATCAAAGTAAATATTAAGTGAACTAATTAATGTGCTCGATGAATTTTATAGATAAATAATACATGTTATAAATATATTAAAAAATTTGGTTCGAATATATCTTATGTTAGGATTTTATTTAAATTTTAATAAAGGAATTGTTTCAAAATTGACACTATTGATATTTTATAAAAATACCATATTATTAAATTGTTTAAAAATAAAAATAAATATTTAAAAATAAAAAATTCAAAATTTAGGTGGTATAAAATTTCATAATGTATCCAATTATAATAAATTAACAACACATAAGTATGTATTTATATCCATTTAAAATTTAGAATATTATTATCACAAATAAAATTAAATAGAATAAATACGGATAAATAAAAATGATAAGGTTTAAAATAAAATCAATACATGTCTACATTTTATTTTTTGATGATATTACAACCCTATATAACCTCATATATGAATTTGAGTCTCATTGGATGTTTTTATGTGGGGATTGAGTTTATTATAATTTAATATTTTGGAGGTTTCCAAAAGTGCCCCTCTCTTCTCTTATAATAGGGCAACGCATCACTCTCCTCTTCACACAATTTTGTGCCTTTATGCTCGGAAAACCCCTGCCCATTACTCTTCTCAACTTCCCTAGTCACATTTTGGATGTTCTGGTCTTATCATAAGACCAATATCAGTCCCTAAGAGGAACTGTAAAAGTGGCGCGTTGAGGAAGAGGTAATCTCTTCTACCGATTCTTTAAAGTTTCATTCTTATTTTACTTCATCTCCTATAGATTTTTCATTATAAAGTAATAACATAATTATCACTAATATACTTATATGATATTATAAATATTAAACAACCCTATTTCACAAAATATCCACCCTACAAAAAAATGAAATCATCGTGGATGCGAATGTACGGCTTAACATCTCCACATTGTGGTGTAATAAATTTTTTCACCACCACCATACATGGATGGATATAATTTTTGGAAAAATAACTATATATTATTATTATTAAATAATACTGATTATGATTTATTATATCATCCACTCCAATTCCATTCAATAATTATGGGAACGATATCATTGCTCATGCGTATGTACGGATTACCGTCTCCCCGACGTGATGAGATTTATTCTCCAAGTTAAGAATTCAAGAATGATTATAATGTATATATATTAAATAATTATTAGATATATGACATAATTATTCTATAGTATTTATGTATATGTCATCTGCTTACTTCCATTCAACTCAATAAGGAATGGAAAATAGCGTTCATGCGTACGTACGTCCTACTGTCTCCATGAACTGTGTCTTTAATTCAATTTATTGAGTTATTATATATATATATATATTATTCAGAATATATTATATTTAAATAATGTTTTACATTTTGTATTTATTTAACCATGATCTATGTAATCATATAAATAATTACAAGTCGAAACACGTATGACATATGAAACGATTTTACCCAAATCACTACATTAACATGGAATTGAAAAATAAACGGGTAATATAAAGTCGTTAGTGAATCATATATGATATCATAAATGGTATTATAGTTCTATTAAAAGTTAATAATATGTTTAAACCCACTATACAAGAGTCTCAACCACATATAGATGAATTTGGACAAAAGTTAAGGGTTATTTCGTCTCACTTTTATTTATATGAGACATATGCCTCAATCACCGTCAATTTATTTTGTATGGTGTTTATGATTTCCATGAAAGTTTTTATGATTTTTATTATAAATGATACAGAATTTAAATATTCATATAATTTTCATTATTTAATGACACGTATAATTTCACCATTCATAAAAGCGTAAGGGATAATTTTTTCAATCACATTTATATTCGGGATTGTTTATTCTTAAGTACTTACTGAGTTTATGTTTATCATCCATGTCCATTTTTTAAAAATGTTTTCATAAAATGTTTACAATTATTCCGTGTATATTTAAAGTCATTTTTACCATTTTTTAATTCTATCACATGGTATGGAAGGAATCTTTCTTTTGAATACCATATAAGGTACTTTTTGACTTTTCCGTCAAAAGTACAAGAAGAATGTTTTTTTAACTTATAAGACATGAACATATTTCTACAGTTTTATAACAACTAATTTCCATGATGATTCATCTAAAATATATCATTATTATTTTCAACAGAAATAATTTTCTTATAAAATTTTATGGCATTTTGTGAAAAGAAAATGATTTTGAAGAAGAAATGATATTTTCTTAAGAATTCATTTCAAGTGTTTTATCAAAATTATTTTCCATCTAAAATGTCATTATTTAGTATGTATATGATTCAATTATAATGTCTCTATTATTTACATAAATTTATTTTTATTTTGATGAAATGACATCCATTTGTTTAATATGTATTATGTTATGATTGGATGATGTTTATGAAACCCATATTATTCTTTGGGTTATGATGAATGATTTATGTTTATTTTGTAGCAAATGAAAGAATGATTTAATTATGAGATGGGTGGAACCCATATCTACCTCCAATGAATAGGGTAATGATTTATATATCATGAGATAGACATGGATAGAACAGAAAGTAAAATCTGGTTCAGTAATACAAGGATGGAATGACAAGTAAACCCGGTTCAGTAATGGACTTTGTCCACTATGATGGTATTGGCTGAAATGCCATGGAAATAATGGAAATAATTTCATGTGATTAATGGTTTTCAACAATTAAATGTTTTATTTTATTATCATTAATGGTTCTTTATGATCTATTCCTGATGTACTGCCATGATTTATGTCATTAATCATGATTTTTGATGTTTTATGTTCATGATTTTACATTCAAATATTTATGGACTATTTTATGTTCTCCCTGTTTTTCCTTACTGTGCATTTAAGATCACCCATTTTATGCTTTCTTCTCACCAGTATATAAATTATGGTTTTAGGTATGAAAAAAATGGGAAGATCATTATGGGAGATGTTGAAGATCATTCACCAGGATTAGTAAATTTTGTTCCATGTTTCCAAAGACACTAAAATAAAATAGTATTTGGGCGTATGTTTGATTCGTGTATTTTGTATTCCAAAAAAGTAATGTAATGTATATTTACGTCAAGATATGGGTCTCTACAATTTCTATTAGAGTGAAGGCTTAGGTAACCTTTGGAAATTGGGATGTGAAAACATTAGTGAGATCTCCTGAGATATTTCTACTATATGTAATGGGATGTCTCTAAGGATAAGTATAAGTATAGGTTATAGTCCTAGAATTATAGTAATGATCATAGAAAAAATCCTAACTTGTTATATATTGAAGGCACTCCTCTTTTATTATGTTGTTTTCCTTGCATGATTTTTTCCTCTCACACTATTCTTTTTGGGTTTTAGATGATGGATGGAACCTGAAGGCACCATGTTGATCAATGTAATTTACAATGCAATGATTGTCCTCCTAAAAAAACCAATGTTATGGGAGATGGAGTGAAAAATCATATTTTTATAATTACACAAGATATGAATCATTCTTGACTTCCAAATGAGAAGAAAAGGGAACAATATTCTATTGAGTCCTTCATGAGGAAATGTCCACCTTTATTCAATGGGTCTTCTGATCCACTTATTTCTGAATAATGGATCAGTACCAATGAAAATATATTTCCCTTACATTGTCATTCAGAACATGGATAAGTGATTTTAGATGTATACCATTTACAAGGTGAAGCAGACCAGTGTTGGAATCTAATTAAGAATACAAGGCCCCACGATGAAACTGAATCCATGGAATGGGATGAGTTCAAGAAGTTGTTTTTCAATATGTAATTTCCTTGTATTCTTCAAACAAAGATGTAAAAGGATTTCATTGAGCTGAAGAAAAAAGATGATGAATCTGTTGGTATATACAAGGTTAATTTTACAAGGCTTTCAAGGTATGCATTTGTATTTATCATCCAACATAAAAGCAAAGTTCATCGAATATTTTGTGGCTTAAAACCAAGTCTATGAAGGGAATTAACTATAAGATACTCCAATAGCTATGAAGAAATTGTGTGATGTGCTATCAAGGTAGAACTGGAAGTTGGTGTTACATATCCATCTCATGGTTTTGACATGAAACGAAAGATGGAGTTCAAGGAAAAATCTCAAAATAATGGTTAAAAGAAGACGAATGTTTCATTATGCTCAAAGTGTGGAATGAAGCGTGGTGGATATTGTCTTAAAGGGATTAGAACATGTTTTAAGTTTGGAAAACTAGTTCATCGAGCATATGAGTATTGAAGTAAAGGGAAAAATATCGCTAATGATGTGAATAGAGAAAATACTATAGAGAACGCACCCCCAAAACATCAATGATACTAGTACAAGGAAGTGGGGAATAATTCAAACAAATTCTCTAATCCTAGGGCTAATGATAATCGACATCAAAAACCACTTAAGGAGAAAGATAAAGGGATGTTGCATGCGATCACTATTGTTGATTTTGAATATGACTACGAGGTGGGGGAATGATTAAGTTTATATGTAATAGGACTCCAAAATTCTGTTCTGGAATCTCATTTATTGTATTATGGAATATTGGAATATATATGTATTCATTTTCAATAATTGTATGGTACCGGTAACCATGAAAGGTGATTGAAATATTTTTGGAAAGCTGATGATATGCACACAAAGAAGGGATAAAGGGATAATGAGATGTTTGATACAATTAATTTTGATAGAATTCATGTTGTCACTAAAGTTCAATAGTAATTTATGTTATTATCATATTTCAAGAAGATTCATGATGAAGTCCTTCAAATGTTTGGAATTTGACCAACAAGATATATGTTATGATATATAGTGGATAGATGATGGTATTGACATGCTTGTTATATCTCCTTTCTAGAAATCATTTTCATTAAACTATGAGATTGGATAGAAGTATTTTGGATAAGCCTAATTATTTGAATGGATTAAGATAGACATAATATAGTATTGTTTAAGGAAAGAACATTTTTATTATTTCTATAATGTTATAACAGTATAGTTTTAGGAAAATTACAACCTTTAGGATGGGCAACAACCAATCACGTCGGACAAGGCTGCGGGAATCAAACCCACAACCAAAGTGCGTCATTCCTTAATCAACTACCACTAGCCTACAGGAAGTCCCTGGTTAGTAAAAAATTGTTTTATTTTATTAAGTGGTATGACATATGAAGTATAAGTTCATTTATGGATCCATATAAGATTAATATCACTATATATGGATTATGTATACTTAATAACTTTTGTTAACCTTTTGTTTGAGACAGATGGAATGCCCCCTAATTCTATCACATGATCTACTAACACATCACAAATGACAAATTCAACTTCATTTTATTATGATATGAAGTGGAAATTGTTCATAGAACAACCAATGGTGAGATTGTACCAAAATAAATTATGTATTTATTCTAATTTAAATTATTCAGATTTCGGAAAATGATATTGAAAACCAAAAAATTTTGTCCTATTGTCATCATATCTAATGAATCATATTGTACCTTAGATCATAAAAAATTTATGGCTTTGTGATTGACGAATTTTTCATAGCCATGTTCTCTACCACTATTCATCCGAACGTGATGGTTAGATTTCTCTTCCATATTAATATTTTCACCTATATTCTCCTATATGGAAACCCATTGCTGAGTTACATTGGTTAACCATTAGATATCATACTTTTAGTTTTTAAAATTATGTTTTAATATTCCATTATATGATGTGGGTTTCTATGAAATAAACATTCAATTAGTAAAATATTTATAACCCTAATGAATTTTGAGGGTGAAATTCATTTTAAGGGGGTAAAATGTAACACCCCACAATTTTATGAGAAATATTATTTTTAATTTCTATTTATTTTGTTGTAAGCCAGACCAAGATTATCTTCCGTTATACACAACACTGTATTATCTTGTAGAATACGCAAACATTATTTTTGGCTTCTGATGCATGTAAGAGTGACCTTCCTCAATAGCGTGTGTTGTACGAAATATCAGGTTTCAATAAACAATGATATATTTTTATTATTACCTTTCCATTATGAATATTATTAAACACATTTTTAATTTTATAACTATATCATTTGTCTTACACATATTCAAGAACATGGTATGAGAACAAAATATTTTTTTTGGGTAAAATAATTGTTTTTTTAAAAAAATACAGTTTTTTCACCTTTTGATGGAGCACCCACTTTAAATATAGTTTTGACATGTTTATAAGTTCAAATTGAAAAAATTAATCTTCTTCCTAGGAATAAGGATATAAAAATTTACTTTGGATAAATTTTTGTTATTTTTTTGATAGGTTTCTTATCTTGATGAATAGTAAAAATTCGCTAAATTTTATTTCAAAACAACTTTTTCATCAAAATAATTTATATGGTTAATTATATTATTGAATGGTTTTAAAGAATAAATAAAATATTTTTTACCATTTAATATAATGTATGTAAATTTCATTATTTTTACATTGAATTCATAGGTAAAAGCATTTCAATCTTTTGTAATGTTTTATCTTTTAAAGCCCATTTTTTTCAACAGCGGGATTTGTTTTAAATTATATACCGCAAATTATCTATTTTGAATTTGGAAAAATGGATTCTATATTTAGAATCATTGGGTATAAATTATGTTAATAGGATACTTATTAATTTAAGGAATTATGAATAGTAACTACGTTAAATTTTATTTACACAGTAAAAGGTATATTAGGTAATTAAGAGTAAAAATAATATTATAAAATTACCCTAAAACTTGTATTAAAATAATTAGATTATTATATTTAGTTTCAAAATATACTTGGGTGGAAATGGTATCTTTAAGAACCAACTTGGATGTGATTATGACCTTGAATTTATTTTATTTAAATAAAGTGAAATATGTCTCCCTCAAACTTTAATAATTAATGTATTTTTAATATAATGCTATACATTCTATAAATTAGATTATAAATAGTCACTTGAAATACAAAATTCTTTTCTTTATTATGGTAATTTAATTGTGATTTTTAAGAAATATATAATTACCATAATATCTTATACATTAATGATGCAGAAATTATTTATTTAGTGAAAAATTAGTAATATATTTTTTATTAAAATAATACTACCCATCTAAAAGACCATAATCATGACCCAACCTTATTGGTCGAGTATATATACACCTTAAACATCCAAGGGTTGACTTGGGGACCATTTAGATCCTTATAAAACAGATTATGACATTTATATAATTTTATTTTAAATGATGTCAATGTTGACACCTTCATCATTTAATAAACATGTCATTTTAAAAGTTATGTGTTTTAGAAGTTGATTTTGACTAAAAGTATTATTATTAAATATAATAGATTTAAATTCATCATGGTATTTTTTTATGCAACAAATATGTATATTAAATAATTATACGAAAATGCTATAGTAATTATTTTATTAAGTGAAATATCAAATAAATTTTTTTAAAAATATTAAAATTTAAATTAAATGATATAATTAATGTGATCCACGAATTTTATCGATAAATAAGACATGATAGGAATCTAATAAATATTATGGTTCTAACATATCTTCTATGTGTATTTTATTTAAATTTCAATAAATGAATAGTGTCAAAATTGACATTATAGATATTTTATAAAAATAACATATTATTAAATTGATTAAAAATCTCAAAAAAAATCTAAATTTAAAAAATTGAAATTTATATGGTCTAAAATGTCATAAAGTATCAAATTATACACAATTAACAACACATAAGTAAGCATTTATAACCACTTAAAATGTAGAACATTATTACCACAAAAAACATTAAATATAATAGATAACAATAATTCAAAATAATAAGGATTAAAATAAAATCAAAACATGTATCAATTTTATTGGTTGATGAGATTACAACCATATCATACCTAATATTTTAATTTGATTCTCCTTGGATTTTTTTATGTGGGGTTTGAGTTTATTATAAATTAATATTTCAGAGGTTTCCAAAAGTACCCCTCTCTTCTCTTATAATGTGGAACCTCATCCACCACCTTTTCACACAATTTTGAGACTTCATACTCAGCCAACCCCGGACCATTACTCTGCTCAACTTTGCTAGTCACATTTGGTAGTTTCTAGCCTTCTCAAATGACCAACTCTAGTGACCTATGTGCATGTCTAAAAGAGGCAAGTTGAGGAAGATGTAATCTCTTCTACCAATTCTTTCAAGTTTTTTCTTCTTCTTATACTTCCTATTATTAAGTTGTTTCACTATAAAGTAATAAAATCACTATCAAAAATATTATTATATGTTATTATAAATATTAAACAAACCTATTTTACCTTATATCAACCCTACGAAAAACGAAATCACCACGCGTGCATATGTACGACTTACCGTTTCCACGTCATGGTCTAATCTGTTTTCCAACAACCAAAATACATGGATTTATATAATTGTGGGAATAATAAATATATATTATTATTATAACATCATACTAATTATGATATATTATATCATCCACTCCAATACCATTCAATAATTATGGGAATGATATCATCGCTCGTGCGTACGTACAGATTACTGTCTCTGTGACGCGATGTGATTCATTATCCAAGTTAACCATTCATGAATGATTATAAAGTATATATATTTAAGAATAATGAGTTATATGACATAATAATTCTACTGTATTTATGTATATGTCGTCTACTTACTTCCATTCAAGTCAATAAGGAAATAAAAATAGCGTTCATTCGTACGTACACCCTACCGTCTCCATTAACAGTGTATTTGATTCCATTTATTGATCTATTATATATATATATATATATAATATTCGGTATATATTATAAAAAAAATCATGTTTTACATTCTGTAAGTATGTAATCATGATCTATGTAATCAAATGAATAATTAAAAGTCAAAATACGTATGACAAATGAAATGATTTTACAGAAAACACTTCTTTAACATAGAATTGACTAATGAACGGGAAATATAAAGTCAAAAGTGAATTATATATGATTATGTTACAAGTTAATAATATTTTTAAACCCACTATACAGGAATCTCGGACACCAACGGAAGAATTTGGACATATGGTATGAGATTATTTCATCTCACTTTTACTTCAATGAGTCATAAGCCTCAATCACCATCTATTTCATTTGTATGGTGTTTATGAATCCCTTGAATGTTTTATGATTTTTATTATGAAGGATATGATATTTATATATGCATGTAATTCTCTTTATTTAATTACATGTATGATTTCACTAATCATAAAAGGGTAATGGATAATTATTCTAATCTCATTCTTAATTGGGATTGATTATTCGTAAGTACTTACTATGGTTATGATAATCATCATTGTCCGTGTTTTCTAATAATATTTTCATAAAATGTTTAAAATTATACTGTAGATACCCAAATCATGACGTATATGGACATTACATTACTTTTTCAGAATACTTAATACATAACAAAAACAAACACACAAGGACCATAATAGTTTAGTGTATTTGGAAACTCGGAACATAATATTCTAATTGTGGTGAAAGATCTACAAAATCTCTCATAAAGATCTTCCCCTTTTATTTTCTAACCAAAAACCTTTCTTTATATCTTGTGGAAAATAAATCAAATTAAGGGTGTTCTCAAATGCTCAGTAAGGGTAATCATATAGAAAATAAAACAAACCATATACATTTGAACTTTAAAACATGACCATAATGTTTTAACATTAAAATCATGAGTTTTGAAATAAATCTTGGAAGTACGTAAGGCATAGATCATAAATGAACATCAATCACGATAAAATAACATGGTAATAAAACATGTAATTGTGGAAAACCATTAAGCACATGATATGATTTCCATAGTGGTCATGAAATTACTACCAAGACCATTTAGTGGAAAATGTCCCTTTCTGAATCGAGTTCACTCCTCGTTCAAGTCCTGTATCACCGAACCCGATTAACAAACCATTTCAGCCATGTATATGTTAGGAGATATAAATCCTTACCCAATTCATTGGAGGAAGATATATGTCCCACCCATCTCATAATGAAATCATTCTTACTTGTGTCACAAAATAAACTTAAAACATTCATCATAACCCAAAGAATAAAATGGGTCTCTTAAACATCATCCCATAATAAAATTATACACATCAAACAAATGGATATAATTTCATCATAAGAGAATTGAAACCAAGTAAATTATAGATACATCATACTTGAAACATAGACATATGGAATAATGTCATCTTAGATGGAAAATGGTTTTGATAAAATACTTGAACTGAATTCATGAGGAAAATATCCTTTTTTCTTAAAAATAATTTTCTTTTCATAAAATGTCATGCAAATTTAAAAGAAATATATTTTGTTGAAAATAGTCTTAAATTTTTTTATAGGAAACTTTATTGAAATAAGTCATTATGAAACCGTAAAAATCCCATCACGTCGTATAAGTTAAAAATATCATTCTCCTCATACGTTTACCGGAAAAGTAAAAAAGTTCCCCATGTGGAAAAAAAGTAAGATTCCATTCATAACATGTGGTAAATTTTAAAAATGGGTAAAAAGGTCTTTAAAGATACATGAATACATATTTAGAAAACATGGGCATGGATGACAACAATAACCCTAGTAAATACTTACGAATAACAATTTTGGATAAGAACGAGATTGGAATAGTTATCCCTTACCTTAGGTCCGATATGCTTCTTATGTATTTGAACATCATGTATAATGATTTAAATAATGTCATTGAATTATTAAAAAATCATATTCATTGTTATTATATCATATATGGTTCACTTATTACTTTATATTACTCATTCTTTTGTAAATTCCATGTTAAAGTCGTGTTTTGGGTAAAATCATTTCATTTATCCTACGTGTTTCGACATGTTGTTCATGATATTATTACTTATATACTGATTTACATAATTCTAGAATGTAAAAAATTATTTATATGTAATATATATTCAGTATATAAATGGAACGAAATACACCGTTCATGGAGACAGTAGGCCGTGCGTACGCATGAATGCTATTTTTGTTTCTTTATTGAATTAAATGTAATTAAGTAAATTAAACATATATGTACATAAGTATGATATCATTATTATGTAATATCTTTCATGATTATTTATTATTTATACTTAATAATCATACTTGAATGGTTAATCAGGGAAAATGAATCTCATCGCGTTCGTGGAGACGGTAGTCCGTATGTACGCACGAGCGATGATATCATTACCATGATCGTGGAATTGTATTGAAGTGTATGTATAATATTTAAGAATAAAAATAACTTTTCAATAATTATATAATTATTTATTTACACCATTATACCCATCCAAGTATGGTGGTGGTGGAAAACAGATTACACCACAGCGTGGAGACGATATTCCGTACGTACGCACGTGCGGTGATTTCGTATTCTGTAGGATGGATAGAAGATGAAATTGGGATGTTTCATATTTATAAAAACATATTAGTATATGAGTGATACTATTTTTATTAATTTATGTTGAAACAAATAAAGAAGAATATGTAGAAGAAGAAATAAATTGGAAAGAATCAGTAAAGGATATTACCTCTTCTTTGACGTGATTCTTCTTAACCTCCTTTTAAGGAACTAGTGTTGGTCTTTTGAGGAGACCTGAACCTCTATAATGTTTCTTTAAATGATGAGAAGGTAAATGTTCTGTGGTTGGCTGAGCTTCAAGGCTCAAAAGGGTGTGAAGAGAAGAGGGAAGGGGTGCCCTTTTTATATGGGAGGAGAGGGGCACCTTTGGAAAAACATAAAATATTATTTTATAATAAGGTCATATTGGGTTTATAATAGCTCCAAATTGATTCATTTCGAAGATAAAGTTGGTATGGGTCTAAATCCTATCAAAAAATAGGTTTTATACATGTTTAGTTTACTATTTTCACCTTATCTTTTAGGTTTAACTCTAAGTTAAATAATTTAACTTTTCTCATGTATTATTTTTTTACACTATATAGTTAATTAACATACTATAAAAAGCCAAACGAACCCCAGGTGGTTCATTATTGATATATATAACCTTATCTAATTCAGTTTTCTGAACTTTAGAATTTTAGTAATATTATAAAAATTAATAATATAATATTTGTTTTAAAAACTATTTTAAGTCAATTTTGACACTATTTGGTAATTGATTTTTGTGAAACTCATAACAGCATTATTAGATCTAAAAAAGTTAAATAAATAAATTATAACATGTCATATTAACCTATAAAATTAGTGGAATTCAAAAAAAGTCTCAAATTAAATTTATTTGGGGATTTTCAATATAAATTATTTTATTATTTTATTATTTAGTAAATTACTGCATCACCATTGTTTCAAAAATAAATTAATTTTTTTACTGTCTAAAAATTAAAAATAAAATACCATTAGGTAGTAAATCATTTTATATTTCTAATGAATACTTATAGGCAAATTTATCTTATGTATAGCCTTGTATTAAAAATTGTTTAGTTATTAAACTTTGATTTTAACAATTTTTACTCTTTTTAAAATAAAATAATAATAAATGTCATAATCTAATCCAAGTGGACCAAAATGATAATATAATATTCCTATGGTTGTTTATGGTCTAATTATACTTATATAATAGAATTAGGACCTATGTTCGGGTAATAATAATATCATTTTTACCCTTAATTACCTTATTTTCTTTTAACCGTGGTAAAATAAGTAAAATTTTACTATTCATCAAAAATTATTTTTATCTTATTTAAAAAAATTTTACTCCTTGATATTAAGAGTGTCTCTCGGATTTTCTAAATTCCACTCACAGAAGCGGTAAAATTATGTTTTATTAAGATTTTCAAATTCTCCTAGGTGGTTGGTAAAAGAGGGTGAAAAGTTCAATAAAATTTTTATATATCGTAAATTAATATAAAATGACTCAAATGAATTACATTGAACTTATATAGGTATTATGTATCAATTATTACCTAAAATAAATTTAAATAAAATAAATAATTATTTAAATAAAAATTCGGTTTTTAAATAGTAACCCAGTGTTTTCACTATTCATCAAAAATTGAACGTTTTCAGAAAAATACCAAAAATTCACCCTTTGATAATTTCGATATTTTGAATCCAAAAATGAAGTCCATTTTGAAAGATAAAATTTATTAAATTTCAAAAATTTGCTATTATTATTCATAATGATTAGTTCATAATAAAATTATAATAATATGTCGTTTAATGAATCTTGGTATTGCGTACTACACATGCTATCGAAGAAGGTCTTGATTGCGTGTAATGAAATCCAAGTCAGGGCTGCGTGTAGTGAAAGCTTCGTTTGATGTTTCATATAACATAATCAAAACATGTTAAAAAAACTCTATACATAATTGTGTGTAAACTAATTTCCACAAAACAAACTTGAAATTGTGTGTAATGAGCCAAGAATAGTGTTGCGTATACTGCAAGCTAAAACGGTGTTACATATATTGCAATATAATCTTATTATAGTGTATAATTGATGACTTAAAAGAAATTTAAAATAATATATCTCATAAAATCTCAGGGTGTTAAATTCTACCCCCCTTAAAATCAATTTCGCCCAAGAAATTCATTGGGGTTATAAATTGTTTACTTCTTGAAAGTTTATTTAATACAGACCCACATCGTAAAAAAGAATACCAAAACTTATCTTTAAAAACTAATGTGTGAAACGTAATGGTTACCCAAATTAACTAATCACTAGGTTTCCACATAGGAGAACATATGTGAAATTATGTATATGGAAGAGAAATCTAACCATCAAATTTTGATGGAGACTGGTAAAGAACAGGGCTATGAAAAATACAACAGTCTCAACGCCATAAAATTGAGATGATCTAAGGAACCATCTAATTCATCAGATATATGAGCACTAGGAAAAAAATTTTGGATTTCAAGATCATTTCCCTAAAGTTGAATAATTTTTGAATTAAAAGAAATACTTACCAGATTTTGGTACAATCTCAACGTTACTCGTGCCTCGAAGAATTTCCACTTCATCTCATAAAGAAATAAGGTTTAATTTGTCTTTCACGTAATGTTAGCAGATCATGCGATAGAATGATAGGTCATTCCATCCATCTCAAACATAGGGTTAGAAAAAGTTATATACATAATTCCATCTATGGCGAGATTAATCGGATATGGTTCCAAAATGGCCTTATACGTCATCTATCATCCTACTTAATAAAATAAAACTAGTTTCTACTAGCCCGTGACTTCTTGTAGGCTAGTGGTAGGCGATAAAGGCTTGTCTCACATAGGTTGTGGGATCGATTCCTACAACCTTGTCTGATGCGATAGGTTTTCTCTCTTCCTATGGGTTGTCCTTTTTCTAAAACTACACTATTATAACATTCCAAGAAATAGTATCAAAAACATTTATAGCCCTAAAAAATTCTATATGATGTCCCACTGAATCCCTTCCAACCATTAAACTTATCGAAAATACTTCTTTGTAATCTTTTAGTATAAAAAAAATGATTACTAGAAATGTCATCAACTAAACATGTGAATACCATCATTTATCCCACATATAAGATATATCTTGTTGGTCACATTCCAAACATGTGAATACCTTCATCATATATTCTCTTGAAAAATGAATACCCATTGAACCTTAGTGAAAACATGAATTTTGTCAAATGTTAACTCTTTCCACATACCAAAATCCTAAAATTTCTATATACTGAAACCATGATATCACATTGTCCATATATAAGCCATGAGCTCATCAATACTATAAAACATCTCATTATCTCATTATTCATTCATTATGAGAATAGCATCTACTTTCCAAAAATATATGAATTAACCTTTCATGGTTACCAGTACCATTCAACAAATAATTTCAAATACTTTATGAAAAAAAATGGTGCAACAATCCGTAGATGTGTCTGCATTCCATAGTACCATTACCTATACAATATAACTCTTGATAAACATAAATCATTCCACTACCTTCTTAAACCATTGAACAAGCTTCAACAATTTTTTCATCTCATATATCATTTGTAGTCTCTTCATCATCATCCACATAAATTCTACCCATATGACCATGCTAATTCTCATCATGAGATTTTCCCCTAGGTCATTGGTTTTCATAATGCCCATACATTCCACATTTAAAACATTTAATCATTGTTGATGTCGTTGCAATACCATTATCCTTATTCATCGTGTTAACTGAACCTTTTTACATTGCACTTCCTGGATTTGTGTCCTTCTTTTCCCCACCCAACGAATCTTCCAGTTCCTTTGAAACAATATCCTTGATGCCTCTTCCCACATGATTTACATGAGAAGAAATGAACTTTATTTCCTCTACGATCATTATAATACTCTCTATTTCTCTTATTAGATGAGTCAGGAAACTTACGAAATTTGAGATTATTGATCATATTATGAGATTTCTGATTAAGAATAATAACGATGTTTGGACTTCCAAATCCTGTTTCATTTGGTTGGTCATGAAGAATATCATTCCATTGTCCATCATATCCCCATTATCATGAATCTCCTTGTTTCCATCCATTTTCTAAAACCCAAAAAGAATAGTGTGGGAGACAAAAATCATGATATAGAAAACAACATAATAAAGGGGGAGTACCTTCAATATATAACATCTTAGGGTTAATTCTAGGATTGTTACCGTAATTCGAGGACTATAAACTATACATATATTTATCCTTACGGACACCCCTAGACATACCATAGAAATATCTCTAGGGATCTCACTAATGTTTTCACATCCTAGATTCCAAATTTTAACTAAACCTTTCCTCTGATACAAATTATAGAAACCCAAATCATGATGTACATGGACATTACATTACTTTTTCGGAATACTTAATACATAAAAAAACACACAAGGACTATAATAGTTTAGTGTCTTTGGAAACTCGGAACATAATCTTCTAATCATGGTGAATGATCTTCAAAATCTCCCCTTACGATATTCCCCTTTTGATTTATTACCTAATACCTTTCTTTATATCTTGGGTAAAAGAAAACATATATAGGGTGATCTCAAGTGCTCAGTATGGGTAATCATGGTGAAAATAAAACAAAACATATACATTTTAACTTTAAAACATGAAGATGGAGATTAAACATTAAAATCATGAGTTGTGAAATAAATCTTGGTAGTACGTAGGGTATAAATCATAAAGGAACATTAATCATGATAAAATAACATGGTAATAAAACATGTAATTGTGGAAAAAAATTAAGCACATGATATGATTTCCATAGTAGCCAAGGCATTGTTGCCAAGACCATCTTAGTGGTCAAAATCCCTTTCTGAATCGAGTTCCCTCCTCGTTTCAGTCCGGTAACACTAAACCAGGCTAACATACCGTTTTAGCCATGTCTATCTCATGAGATATAAATCTTTACCCAATGAATTGGAGGGAGATATAGGTCGAACCCATCTCATAATGAAATTATTCTTACTTGTGTCACAAAATAAACTTAATTCATTCATCATAACCCAAAGAATAAAATGTGTTTCATAAACATCATCCCATTATAACATAATCCATATAAAACAAATTTATATAATTTCATCATAAGATAAGTGAAACCATGTAAATCATAGAGACATTATACTTGAATCGTACACATAAGAAATAATGTTATCTTAGATGGAAAATCGTTTCAATAAAACGCTTGAAATGATTTCTTGAGGAAAATATCCATTATTCTTCAAAATCATTTTCTTTTCAAAAAATGCCATGCGACATTAAAAGAAAATTATTTTTTTGAAAATAGGCATAAAATTTTTTAGAGGTAATTTCATTTAAATAAGTCATTATGAAACCGTAAAAATCCATTCATGTCGTATAAGTTAAAAACAACATTCTTCTCGTTCTTTTGTCGAAAAAGTCAAAAAGTTCCTCGTGTGGTAATAAAAAGTAAGACTCCTTTCATAACATGTCGTAAATTTCAAAAATGGGTAAAAATGACTTTAAAAATACATGACAACATTTTTATAAAACATGGGCATCGATGAAAACAATAACCCCAGTATTTACTTAAGAATAACAATCTCGAATAAGAACAAGATTGGAAGAGTTATCCCTTACCTTAGGTCTGATATGCTTTGTACATATCTGAACCTCCTACATAATGATTTAAATAATTTCATTAACTTATTATAGAATCATATTCATTTTTATGATATCATATATGGTTCACTTATGACATTATATTACCCGTTCTTTTGTAAATTCAATGTTAACATAGCGTTTTGGGTAAAAAAAATTCATTTATCATATGTGTTACAACATGTTGTTCTTGATATTATTACTTATATCCTAATTTAATTAAATCCATAACGTAAAAAATGATTTATATGTAATTTATATAAATCGAATGAAATACATCGTTCATGGAGACGGTAGGTCGTGCGTACGCATGAACGCTGTTTTCGTTTCCTTATTGAATTAAGAGGAATTAAGTAAATGAAACATATATGTACATAAATACAGTATAATTATTATGTAATATAATTCACGATAATTTATTATATATACTTTATAATCATACTTTAATGGTTAATCATGGAAAATGAATCTCATCGCGTTCGTGGAGACGGTAGTCCGTACGTACGCACGAGCGATGATATCGTTCCCATGATCGTGGGATTGTATTAAAGTGTATGTATAATATTTCATAATAAATATCACTTTAAAATAATGATATATAGTTATTTATTTATACCATTATTCCCTTCCATGTAAGGTGGCGGTGGAAACCAGATTAAACCACGGCGTGGAGATAATATTCCGTACGTACGCACACGCGGTGATTTCATTTTCCGTTGGATGGATAGAAGATGAAATTGGGTTGTTTCATATTTATAATAACATATAGGTATATTATTGATACTGATGTAATTAATTTATTACGAAACAAATAAAGAAGAAGAAGTAGAAGAAGAAATAAATTGGAATGAATCGGTAAAAGATATTACCTCTTCTTCGATGAGCCTCTTCTTAACATCCTCTTTAGGCACAAAGGTTGGTCTTTTCAGGAGACCAAAACCTCAATAATGTTTTTTGAGAATATTATAAGTGAAATGGGCAGGGTTTTTCTGAGTTTCAAGTCCCAAATTGATATGAAGAGAAGAGGTAAGGGGTGCCCTTTTTATAAGGGTGGCGAGGGGAACCTTTGGAAAAACATAAAATATTATTTTATAATAAAGTCATAATAGGTTTATAATATCACCAAATTGATTTATTTCAAAGTTAAAGTGGGGATGGGTCGAAATAATCTCAACCGATATGTTTTATACATGTTTAGGTTACTATTTTAACCATATCTTTTAGGTTTAACTCTAATTTAAATAATTTATCTTTTACCTCATCTTCTTATTTTCATACACTATATAGTTAATTAACATACAATAAAAATCCAAACGTACCTCATGTGATTAATTATTAATTTTTATGACCTTATCTATTTCATTTGGATGGTCTTTATAATTTTATGAATATTATAACAATTAATAATGTCATATTTGTTTTAAAAACTATTTTATATCAATTTTGACACTATTTGGTAATTGATTTTTGATAAAATCATAACAACATGATTATTTCGAATGAAGTTAATTAAATCAATACTAACAAGTAATTTTAACCTAGAAAATTAGTGTAATTCATAAGAAGTCTCAAATTACATATATTTGGTTATTTGTAATATCAATTATTTTAATATTTCATTATTTAGGTAATTACTACATCACCATTGTGTCATAAATAAATTAAATTATTTAATGTCTAAAAATTATAAATAAAATACCATTAGGTCTAAAATCTATTTATCTTTCTAATTAATATTTTTACACTAATTTATCTTATGTATAACCCTATAAGAAAATTTTTTTAGTTATAAAACATTGATTTTAACTATGTCAACTCTTTTTTTAAATAAAATAATAATAAATGTCCTAATCTAATCCATCTGGACCTAAATGATAATATTATATTCCTAAGGTTGTTTTTGGTCGAATTATACTTATCTAATAGAATTAGGACATGAGTTAGGGTAATAACAATATCATTTTTACCCTTGATTACACTATTTACTTTTTACAGTGGTAAAATAAATAAAAAGTTAATATTCACCAAAAATTATTTTTATCTTATTGAACCACATTTTACTCCTTTATATTAACTGTGTCTCTCGGATTTTCGAAATTCCACTCACAGAAGCGGTAAAATTATGTTTTATGTAGATTCTCAAATTCTCCTAGGAGGTGGGTAAAAGACAGTGAAAAGTTCAACAATATATATATATATATATATATTAAATTATTATAAAATAAATCAAATGAATTAAATTGAAAAAATATAGATATTATGTATCAATTTTGACCTAATATAAGTTTAAATAAAATAAATAATTATTTAAATAAAAAGTTGGTTTTTAAATAGTAACCCATTGTTTTCCCTAATCATCAAAAATTGAATGTTTTCAGAAAAAAAAAATTCACCCTAGGCTAATTTCAACATTCTGAATCCAAAATTGAATTCCATATTGAAAGATAAAATTTATAAAATATCAAAAATTGGGTATTAATTTTCATAATGGCTAGTTCATAATAATTTTATAATAATATCTCGTTTAGTGAAACTTGGTATTGGGTACTACACAGGCTATCGATGAAGGTCTGGATTGTGTGTGATGAAATCCAAGTTAGGGCTATGTGTAGTGAAAACACCATTTGATTTTTTGTATAACATAATCAAAATGTATTAAACAAAATCTATAATTAATGTTGTGTAAAATAATTTCCATAAAAAAAACTTGAAATTGTGTGTAACACGATCCCAGAATAGTTTTGCGTATACTGCAAGCTAATACGGTGTTATGTATAGTAAAAGATAATCCTGGTGTAGTGTATAATAGAATACATCAAAGAAATTAAAAATAATATATCTCAAAAAATCTCTTGGTGTTACATTCTACCCCCGTTAAAATGAATTTCTCCCTCAAAATTTGTCAGGGTTATAAATCATTTACAACTTGAATGTTTCTTTAATAGAAACCCACATCGTAGAAAGGAAAACCAAAACTTATCTTTAAAAACTAAAGTATAAAATGTAAAGGTTTCCCAAATTAACTAATCACTGGGTTTCCACATAGGAGAACATAGGTGAAAATATGGATATAGAAGAGAAATCTAACCATCAAGTTCTGATGGAGAGTGGTAGAGAACAGGGCTATGAAATATCCAACAGTCACAAGCCATAAAATTGTGATGATCAAAGGTACCATCTGATTCATCAGATATGTGACCACTAGGAGAACATTTTTGGATTTCAAGATCATTTCCCTAAAGTTGAAGGATTTTTGAATTAAAATAAATAATTACTTGATTTTAGTAAAATCTCAACATTGCTCGTGCCTCAAACAATTTCCACTTCATCTCTTAAAGAAATGTAGTTGAATTGGTCTTTCACGAAGTGTTAGCAGATCATGCGATAGAATTATAGGTCATTCCATCTGTCTCAAACATAGGGTTAGAAAAAGTTATATACATAAGTTCACTTATGGTGAGATTAATCAGATATGGTTTCAAAATGGACTTATACTTCATATATCATTCTCCTGAATAAAATAAAAATAGTTTCTACTAACCAGGGACTTCCAGTAGGACAGTGGTAGGAGATAAAGGCATGTCTCACTTCGGTTGTCTGTTTGATTCCCACAACCTTGTCTGACGCGATGGCTTGGCGCTCGTCCTATGGGTTGTCCTTTTTCTAAAACTACACTATTATAACATTCCATAAATAGTATCAAAAAATGTTCTAGTATTAAACAATTCTATATGATGTCCAACTTAATCCATTCCAACCATTAGCTTATCAAAAATACTTCTTTACAATCGTATAGTATAAAGAAAATGATTTCTAGAAATTTCATCAACCAATCATGTGAATACCATCATTTATCCCCCATATTAGATATATATTGTTGGTTACATTCCAAATATGTGAATACCTTAATCATGTATTCTCTTTAAAAATGAATACCCATTAAACCTTAGTGAAAACATGAATTTTGTCAAAAGTTAACTCATTCCACATACCTAATTCCCAAAATTTCAATATACTCAAACCATGATGTCACATAGTCCTTATATCATCCATGAGCTTATCAATACTATAAAATATCTCATTATCTCTTTATCCCTTCATTATGCGCATATCATCTACTTTCCAAAAATATATGAATTAACCATTCATGAATACTGGTACCATTCAACATATACATTCAAATATTTTTGGAAAAACAACAGTGTACCAATCCTTAGATGTGTCTTTATTCCATAGTACCATTATCTATACAACATAACTCTTGATAAACATAAATCATTCCACTACCTTCTTAAACCATTGTCATAGCATCAACACTTATTTAATGTCACATATCATTTGTAGTCTCTTCATCATCTTTCACATAAATACTACCCATATGACCATGTGGATTCCCTTCATGAGATTTTTAGTTAGGGAATTGGTTTCCATAATGCCCATACATTCCAAATATAAAACCTCTAATCATTGTTGATGTCGTAGCCATATCATTATCCTTATTCATGGTGTTAACTGAACCTTTTCCATTTCACCTACGGGATTTGTGTCCTTTTTTTCTACACCCAATGCATCTTCCAGTTCCGTTGAAACATTCTCCTTAAAGCCTCTTTCGTCATGATTTATATGAAAGAATTTGAACCTTCTTTCCTCTATGATCATCATGAAACTCCAACATTCTCTTATTAGGTGAGTCGGGAAACTTACTAAATTTGAGATTAATGATCATATTATGAGATTGATGATTAGGAATAATAACGATGTTTGGACTTCCATATCCCTTTTCATTTGGTTTCTCATGTAGAATATCATTCCATTTCCAATCATATCCTCTATTATCATGAATCTTCCGTTTTCCATCCATTTTCTAAAACCCAAAAAGAATAGTGTGGGGGGAAAATCATGCTAGGGAAAAAACATAATAAAAGGGGAGTACCTTCAATATATAACAACTAAGGGATAATTCTAAGATTGTTACCTTAATTCAAGGACAATAACCTATACTTATACTTAACCTTACAGACATTCCTAGACATAACTTAGAAATATCTCTAAGGATCTCACTAATGTTTTTGCATCCTAGTTTCTGATGGTTAGCTAAACCTTTCCCCTGATTCAAACATTAGATACCCAAATATTGACGTACATGGACATTACATTACTTTTGTATAATATTTAATACATATCAAAAAAACACACAAGGACCATAATAGTTTAGTGTCTTTGGAAACTCGGAACGTAATATTCTAATTGCGGTGAAAGATCTTCAAAATCTCCCATTAAGATCTTCCCCTTTTGTTTTCATACCTAAAGCATTTCTTTATCTCCTGGAGAAAAGAAAACATATAAAGGGTGAGCTAAAATTCTTTGTAAGGTTAATATAGAGAAAATAAAACAATCCATATACATTTTAACTTGAAAACATGAACATAAAGTTTAATCATCAAAATCATGAGTTGTGAAATAAATCTTGGCAGTACGTAAGGCATAGATCATAAAGGAAGATCAATCATGATAAAATAACCTGGTAATAAAACATGTAATTTTGGAAAACCATTAATTACATGATATTATTTCCATAGTAGCCAAGACATTGTTTCCAAGACCATATTAGTGGACAAAGACCCTTTCATTATTGAGTTCACTCTTCGTTCCAGTCCTGTATCACTGAACCAGATTAACATACCATTTCATCCATGTCTATCTCATGAGATATAAATCTTTACCCATTGAATTGGAGGGAGATATAGGTCCCACCCATCTCATAATGAAATCATTCTTACTTGTGTCACAAAATAATCTTAAAACATTCATCTTAACCCAAAGAATAAAATGGTTTTCATAAACATAATCCCATCATAACATAATCCCTATAATAGAAATGTATATAATTTCATCACAAGAGAAGTGAAACCATGTAAATCATAGATACATTATACTTGAAACATACACATATGAAATAATTTCATCTTATATGGAATATGGTTTTGATAAAACACTTGAAATGAATTTTTGAGGAAAGAAACCTTTCTTCTTCAAAATAATTTTCTTTTCAAAAAATTATATGCAACATTAAAAGAAAGGAATTTTTTTGAAAATAGTCAGAAAATTTTGTATAGGTAACTTCACTGGAATAAGCCATTATGAAACTCTAGAAATCTATTCACTCCGTATAAGATAAAAATAACATTCTTCTCGTACTTTTGTCAGAAAAATCAAAAATTTCCCCTTGTAGTAAACAAAAGTAGGATTCCTTTCAAAACATGTGGTAAATTTCAAAAATGGGTAAAAAGACTTTAAAAATATGTTTATTAATTTTTAGAACACATGGGCATGGTTGATAACAATAACCCCAGAAAATACTTACGAATAACAATCTTAGATAAGAATGGGATTAGAATAGTTACCCATTACCATAGGTCCGATATGATTCATACGTATCCGAACCTCCTGTATAATGATTTAAATAATGTCATTTACTTATTATAGAATCATATTCATTGTTATGATATCATATATGATTCACTTATGACTTTATATTACCTATTCTTTTGGAAATTCCATGTTAAAAAAGCGTTTTGGGTAAAATAGTTTCATTTATCGTACGTGTGTCGACATGTTGTTCTTGATATTATTACTTATATCCTTATTTTCTTAATTACAGAATGTGGAATAGGATTTATATGTAATATATATTCTTTATATAAATGTAATTAAATACAACGTTCATAGAGACGGTAGGCCGTGTGTATGCATGAACGCTGTTTTTGTTTCATTATAGAATTAAATGGAATTAATTAAATGAAACATATATGTACATAAATCCAGTATCATTATTATGTAATATCTTTCGTGGTTTTTTATTATATATACTTTATAATCATACTTGAATTGTTAATCATGGAAAATGAATCTAATCGCGTTTGTGGAGACGGTAGACCGTACGTACGCAAGAGCGATGATATAATTCCCATGACCGTGGAATTTTATTGATGTGTATGTATAATATTTAAGATTAAATATCACTTTAAAATAATCATATATAGTTATTTATTTACACCATTATACCCATCCAAGTAAGGTGGTGCTGGAAAACAGATTACACCACGGCGTGGAGACGGTATTCTGTACGTACGCATGCGCGGTGATTTCATTTTCCATAGTATGGATAGAACATGAAATTGTGTTGTTTAATATTTATAATAACATATCAGTATATGATTTATACTTATGTTATAAATTTATTATGAAACAAATAAAGATGTATACTCAGAAGAAGAAATAAATTTGAAATAATTAGTAAAGGATATTACCTCTTCTTTGACACGCCTCTTCTTAACCTCCTCTTAATGAACTAGGGTTGGTCTATTGATGAGACCAGGACCTCTATAATGTTTCTATAGAATATGAGAAGGGAAATGGTCAGGTTTTGGCCAAGCTTGAAAGCTCAAAATGGTGTTAAGAGAAGAGGGAAGGGGTGCCCTTTTTATAAGGGAGGAGAGGGGCACCTGTGGAAAAACATAGAATATTATTTTATAATAAAGTCATGTTCGGTTTTTAATAGCTCAAAATTGATTTATTTAGAAGATAAAGTGGTTATGGGTCGAAATAAGCTAAACAAATAGGTTTTAGACATGTTTAGGTAACTATTTTAACCTAATCTTTTAGGTTTAACTCTATGTTAAATAATTTAACTTTTACAGTGTCTTCTTGTTTTTTTACACTATATAGTTAATTAACTTATTATAACAAGACAAAATAACCCCAAGTAGTTCATTATTAATATATATAACCTTAACTATGTCATTTCTAAGAAACATATATTTTTAGTAATATTATACCAATTAAAAATATAGTATTTGTTTTAAAAACTATTTTATGTCAATTATGACACTATTTGGTAATTTATTTTTGTGAAAATCATTACATCATGATTAGTTCGAAAAATGTAAATTAAACCAATACTAACATGTCATATTAACCTATAAAATTAGTATAATTCATAAAAAGTCTAAAATTACATTTATTTGGGTATTTATAATATCAATTATTTTAATATTTCATTATTCAGATAATTACTTCATCACCATTGTGTCAAAAATAAATTTAAATATATAATGACTAAAAATTATAAATAAAATACTATTAGGTAGGAAATCGTTTTATATTGCTAATGAATATTTATAGTCCAATTTATCTTTTGTATTATCCTATATTAAAAATGTTTTAGTTATAAAACTTTGATTTTAATTATTTTAACTCTTCTTTAAATAAAATAATAATAATTGTCCCAATCTAATTCAGTTAGACCTAAATGATAATATTATATTACTAAGCTTGTTTTTGGTCAAATTATACTTATAAAATAGAATTTAGACCTGGTTTATGTTAAAAATAATATCATTTTACCCTTAATTACCCTATTTACTTTTAACCGTGGTTAAAAAAAGTAAAAAGTTACTATTAAAAAAAATTATTTTTATCCTATTGAACAACATTTTACTCCTTGGTATTAACCGTGTCTCGCAAGTTTTCGAAATTCCAATCACAGAAGCAGTAAAATTATTTTTTATGTAGATTTTCAAATTCTCCTAGAAGGTGGGTAAAAGACGGTGAAAATTTCAATAACATTTTTATATATGTTAAATTACTATAAAATGACTCAATTAATTACATTGAACTAATATAGGTATTATGTATCAATTTTTAGCTAAAATAAATTTAAATAAAATAAATTATTTTTTAAATAAAAAGTCTGTTAATAAATACTATCCCAGTGTTTTCCCAATTCATAAAAATTTGATTGTTTTTAGAAAAATACCAAAACATCACCTTAGGATAATTTTGATATTACGAATCCAAAATTTAAGTCCATTTTGATAGATAAAATTTAAAAAATTTCAAAAAGTGGGTGTTACTATTCATAATGGCTAGTTCATAATAATATTATAATAATATCTCGTTTAGTGAAACTTGGTATTGCATACTACACACCCTATCGAAGAAGGACTTTATTGCATGTAATTAAAGCCAAGTCAGGGATGCGTGTAGTGAATGATCTATTTGGTGTTTCGTATAACATAATCAAAACGTATTAAACATAATCTATACATAATGTTGCGTAAAATAATTTCCACAAAATGAACATTAATTTTTGTGTAACACGAGCCAAGAATAGTGTTGCGTATACTGGAAGCTAATACGGTGTTGAGTATAGTACAAGAAAATCATGGTGTAGTGTATAATAGAAGAAATCAAAGAAATTAAAAATAATATATCTCATAAAATCTCGGGGTGTTATATTTACCATGTATGTTTAAAGTCATTTTTACCCTTTTTGTCTTCTACCACATGGTATGGAAGGAATCATTCTTTTGATTACCATATGAGGTAATTTTGAACTTTTCCAAAAAAAGTACAATAATAATGTTTTTTAACATATATGGTAAGAATGTATTTCTACAGATTCATAACGACTTATTTCCATGAAAATTGCTTGAAAATATTTCATGATTATTTTCAACAGAAATCCTTTTCATTTAAAATTGCATAGAATTTTGTGAAAAAAAAAATTACATTGAAGAAGAAAGGATATTTTCCTTAGGAATTCATTTCAAGTGTTTTATCAAAACTATTTTCCATCTAAGATGGCATTATTTATTCTGTTTATGTTTCAATTATAATGTATCTATTATTTACAAGGTTTGATTTTTCTTATGATGAAATGATATCCATTTGTTTTATATGGATTATGTTATGATGGGATGATGTTTATGAAACACATATTAATATTTGGGATATGATGAATGATTTGTGTTTATTTTGTGGCACACAAAAGAATGATTTCATTATAAGATGGTTGGGACTTATATCTCCCTCCAATGAATTGGGTAATAATCTATATCTCATGAGAACGAAATGGATAGAATGGAATTTAAAATCCGGTTCAGTAATACAGGTCCAGAATGACAAGTAAACCCAGTTCAGTAATTGACTTTTTCCACTTTGATGGTCTTGGAAGCAATTCCTTGGAATCTATGGAAATAATATTAAATGCTTAATTGTATTGCACAATTAAATGTTTTATTTTATCATGATTAATGTTACATTATGATCTATTCATTATGTACTCCTATGATTTATGACATTACTCATGATTTTGATGTTTTATGTTCATGTTTTTTCGTTCAAATGTTCGTGGATTATTTTATGTTCCCCCTATTTACCCTTACTGAGCATTTCAGCTCTCCATTTTTTAGGTTTTATTTCCCACATGATATAAACAATGGTTTTTGGTAAGAAAACAAAAGGGGGAGATCTTTATTGGAGATGTTGAATATCATTCACCAGGATTAGAATATTATGTTATGAGTTTCCAAAGATACTAAACTGATACGGTCTTTGGGAATATGTTTTTTCATGAACTATGTATTTCGAAAAAGTAATGTAATGTCTATGTATGTCAATATTTGGTTCTCTACAGGCATCATGATTTCTTTTTTGTGGTATATATCCTCCTCATCTCAATTCACATCAGGTTTAAACACTTTTATACCATATGAACATTCTAAAATCACCATCACATCATGATTAATACTTATAAACCTAAACATAGAGTCATTTTCCTATAAATATGACCCTTATCTAAATGAAAACAACCATAGTAAGAATATTTTTATTCGTTACTAGAGATTTATAGTGCATGTTCACCTACCCATTTCAATAACTATGTGAGTATTGAATCCCATTCCCATGGGATACATAGTGATTCTTATACCACCTACATTTAGTACTAAATTTTAATTCACCATAAAACCATTCAATAAGGATGGTTCTATTGCCGAAAAATAAAAATGGTCCCCCTCTTCTTGTAGAAACTTCATTCATATACCTTGATTCGTTATTAGGATATGATTCCCTCATAATCCATCCTCGGGAATGAATGTATAGAAATATCAATGCCTAATCCTAGGAAACATCCTCGACACATCAAATTAATGTGAAGCCTCACCATATATAAATGATGGATTCATCATCAATTAATATGATATGATTTAGTAACCCCATTAAAGAGGATATACCCCTACGGCCATCTTCCACCAACCATGCAACTTTCTTGAACAACATGTCTGTTAATTATAAACCTTGTGGAATACATGGTGAAAGATATGTATTTCAATATGGGACTATCTCCCATCATCGACTCATTACATGTTCCTTTCCATCACTAACTACATAATGTCAATCATTGGTATGCTTTTGATAAATAAAATTTCAGATAGAGGATTTATTTGGCCCACCTTTCACATTGTATTATCACTTATTAATTCCACACAATCCTTCTTTGGGAACCATTGTCCCCCTATGTCAAATCTATATGAATATAAATATTAAAATATCCCTATGTTATGTGGTTTGTGAAGTTAACTTAGAAATAAAAATAATATGAGATGTAAAACATTTAATTTCATATCATAATATCAATTGTGCATGATGTTAAACTAATAAATTACCCTATGTGATTTCATTATTCCTCATGTGGTAATTATAAGATGATCAAAAATATATTTCCCTATATGATACTAAGATGGACCAAGATATAAGTATTAGATTATCCAGACAAATTACAGCTTATAATATCTGGATTTCATATATTATTAGTATATGAAAACTGAAAAACATTACCCCATAAAAAACTTGGATACCAATTGTTTCAGATGCTTTCTCCGGGGCGCGCGCATCTGTCTATGGGGGGAACGCACTTCTTGTTACCCCGCATTCCCGCTTTCCAAAGGTGGGCGACATCCGTTCCTTGTTCAGGGATGTCTGCTCCTTGATCGAAACCGGGATGACGAGATGTCGGTTCTTCATTCCGTGGATTCCTCCTCGGAGCTCATCACCTAGTCCGGGTCTCCCCCATATATTTAAGACGGGTTTGTGAAGCTCATTCCCGGTGCCATATCTACATGGATGCCAGTCAATTACGCTGCTTCCTTCGAGATTCTCCAAGGGGTCTTGTCGAGGCAGCATCCTTTGGGGAGTAGAATGGTCACGTTGGGGTGTCGTTGGCATGTCTGTCTTTGGTCCCTCATCACAGGGCTTCTCGAGGGCACGGAAGCCCGAGGCATCCTACATCAAACACGAGGAATGTGTACCATCTGAAGTTTTCCTTAGCTTCCCATGTTTTACATGGGGTACGTCACGAGTTTAATGTCTTACAGAGATGAGGGGTTTGAAGGACCCCTAGGGGGAACACCGATGTTGGGGCCAGCACATGGGTGGCTTCCCAGATGTCATGTAGTGGGATAGGGTGGCATGATCTCCCCGGGATGTGGTGGCCTGGGTAAGGATCAGGATGGATGGTGGAGTGAGACATTGGGGTTACATCCTATGATGGCCAAAGAGGGGGAATACAGTTTAACATCATGCAGGACAAGATACAGTTTAATGTCATGCGGGATGAGATAAAGTTTAACATCATGTTGGAAGAGGGGTTTGGGGCCTACACTCTGAGGCGGCCCAAGATGGTCAGGGAACCGACTTGGAGAGATCGGGACGACCGGGTGGTGGTGGTCTTGAAACTCATGGAGTCTTACTACGTACCATGCGTTAGCATGGATCAAAGTCGACGTAGTTCGCTGGGATAGGGATTACGCTCTGAGGTGTCCCAGAGTGGTTCCATGGTCGATGCGCACACTAAGCCCACGTGATTCAAGCTCGGTGTGAGAAAAAAAGAGGCAGTAGGGACAAGACGATCACGTCGCAAAAGGTGTATCCATGAGAAGCGGAATAGGGCCTATGCGTTGAGCGGACCAAAGATGAAACATGGGATTACACGTGGTTAGCGGCCCTTGGTGCCAGGGATTACTCCAGGGTTGAGGCCCGTGGTGCGATCAAACACAGTGGGAAAGGGACTCCACTAGACTTGGTAGGGGGGAAGTACGGGGATGCACAGGTGCAATCATCCGTAAGTGAGGCTAGGGGATTACGCTCTAAGGCAGCCCTTCCCTCGTGAAAAAACGCCACTCCGACAAGGAGGATCTCATTCCATGTGAGGAAGAGTCCATTCCCGTGGAGACGAGAGGCGTAAAAAATGTCCGAGCTGGGGGGACCCTGCATGCGAAGCACGGGGTCGGACCACAGTTTAACGTCATGTGTTAAGGACGAGGTGCTTAGTAGATTAACGTCCTGTATCTTGGACAAGGTGGGTTTTCTCCACACCCCAAAGGCTTACATGCCCAACGCCATCTACCCCTTGTGGGGGGGAAGGCATCAGCAAGGCCATGGTGAAGGGGGGCCGTAGGGAAAACCACCGGGGGGTCCACGTTAGCGTGGCTATGTGAAGCAACAATAGCCGTTAGCGTGCCTATGCAGAGAAGCATAAGGCAAAGCAACGCAACGGGAAACAAGGACCAAGGGACCTTGAGGTTACTTCGCACAAGCCTGGAAGGCCGTATGGGAAGACAATGCATGGCGCGCATGCCCGGCAGGGGAGACATCAGGTGCCGGTGCAGGGAACAGCCAAGGGGCATCAAGGTGAGGGATCATGGGCTTTGCGCGCAAAAGGGAATCTTTACGCACAAAACACCAGGACATCGCGCAATTGGAGCAAGGGAATTGTGCACGGAGAGGAAATTACGCGTAGGGTATTGCGCGCACGGTCGGGTATTACACGCATGAGACATGGATTGCGTGCAAGGCTGGAACCCGGGGAAGGGGCAAATTCACTTAAGCCAGTGGAGTTTCGCGCAAAGGTGAACTCTGGGGAAAGGTGGCACGAAATAAGGGATTACCTTGAAGTCATCCTGCGTGTGGGGGGAGCTGAATTGCGCACACGATATTTGCTTCAGATTCCTCAACCCTCAAACCGTTCGGGGTCACCTTTTATTTATAGGTGACATCCGGTGCGGAATCCAGGCGGTGTGCGAAATTATTTCCTGACAGGGGCGGCGGCGAGAAATTATCAACCGCACGGGACGTGGGAGCGAAATTATTTCATGCCGGCACTGGTAATTTTCGCGATTCCCGGGATGACTTCGTGCGGGACATTTTTTCCGCGCACTTCACCCAATTTTTCGCGCACCACTTCTCGGGCCTCCGGATCGGGCCTCTGATTCCGAATATGACTTCGCTTGTTCATTCTGAAACGTCCTCCGAGAGTTACAGATTTTTTTCGGCATCAAAATGCCCCCCCCCCTTGGAATTGGATCGGAGAGAGGTTTCAATGATCAGATTCCAAGGGAAACGCCGAAATACCTAAGTGTTGAGTCTCCTGGTCAAGTTGCATGCAAAATTCTGATGGGGCGCACAAAACTACAGATGCGTACAGAATCCTCTTTCCGCACGGCACGGAACCCTGGCCTCGCCTAAAAAAAGGGGTGCTGGGTCCCAGATCCGTACTTCCACTTTTTTCGTGCGATCAGCTCGTCGCTCTCATGCGCGAAATTGCATCCGCAGCTGCGTGTAAAAACACTCTGGCAACGCGGAATTCCATCCAAAATTCGGCCGTGATTTCGCGCCTATTCTGGATTTTATGCGCTTCGCGTGCCGATTGCATGCTCATCTCCAGGATTTCGCGCAACTCCGTTAGATTTCGCGCAAAACTCTCTAATTCCGCGCACTGCATCCCGATTTCACCCAACTCCCGAAAAACTCGAGATGGCTGCAAACCGAGTTGATGAGGGGGAAGCCGCTGCCCGTAGGATAGAAATGGCGTCGAATGATGAGGTTTATGGCGCCAAGGTGATTGTATCCAACAATCTAACCTTGTTCAATCTGCTGACTCCGGCCTAGAAGACGTATCCCTTGTCTGACAACCTCCTGCTCTAGAATTTTGGCATCCTGTAGGAGGTGCCACTGCCGGGCTTCGAGTTGGACACGCCACGGTCTTGGGTGACTCGGGATAATGAAATTCCTCGCTACAACATCACCAACAACGGCCATCCTTCCAGGGAAACCAGACATATAGACGTATATGTCTAGAAACCAAGGACTAGGACCATTACCGAGGACGATCCTGTGGCAGAGGATTCTCCGACCCTCTACGCGAGCACGTTCTGTCAGAGCGTCATGGATGACACGAAGGGCTTACTGAAGGATTGGGACCTGCGGTCCGTGGGAAACATCACCAGCGAATGGGCCTGGGCATTCTGGGTTCGCCATACCTGTGACCAGTTCGAGGATGATCTGTGGTATATCGGCCTGTTCGAGGAGGTATGGACATCGCAGTTCCCCTTCCACCGCTAGCCTGAACATGGACTGGAGCTATTCACCCGGTGGTCTCCGGACACCAACACATTCCACCTTCATAATGGGGAAGTCGACATCATTCTCTGGGACGTTCACTGCATCGGAGGTATCCCATTGGAGGGTTACCAATACAACAGGTTCGTTCCTCCAATGAACACCTGGGGAGACAGGACGCGGGCACCTATGTTGATGTGGCACCTGTTTGAGCTGGCCAAAGAAAGGCTGGGGGTCAAGGACCTCCTGATGGACGTTGCTTTCATGGGCTGGTTCAGCTTGTTCCTCGAGAATGATTCGGCCATCATGATGCCGGGATGGGGAAAACGGTACCCAACCGTGACTCAAAAGAGCAGGGATGGGTCATAATGGAGGATCCTGGAGGCGGGGAAATACCAATCATGGGGCTACCACGTCATTGAGGCTCGGGACCCGAACATCCGGTATGCCGGGTTCCTTGCCGCTTTCTTGAGTGGGTGGCTCCTGCCGGTGCGGGATGCGAGGATGGGCGTCCACCCAGAAACATTGGTGTTAGCGGGCTCCATGTCTGACAACAAACTGTTCAACTTGGGCGTCCCCATACTTGCCAAGCTGTATGCCATCTTGGGGCGCATCTCACAAGGTGTGTCACCTCGGAGGGTATGTGGTCCCTTCTAGATCTTCCACGACTGGGTGGTGGATCATCTTGGCGGGTACAATTTCCCAAACGTCGTCAGTCCTTAGGGAAACGGTCTGCGACCGTCCTTGCTAAACATCGCAGGGGTGGCGTCGATGACGCTCAATGAGGAGGGCGTGAGGATCCACATTGGAAACAGTTCCAACTTCAACTTCAGCCCATTCCCCACCCTAGTCGGCCAGCTAGTGGACAATGGTCGAGGCTCTCTGGAATAACAGGAATACTTCCATAGCATTCAGGGAGGGTTGCTCGTGGATCTAATCGACGAGAAGGTGATCTGCGAGCCTTACGTGCCATCCCGATTCGCCAGGCAGTTCAGGTGCCTCCAACGAATGCCGAAGAAGGTATTCACGGCTGTCTGGAAGGAGAATAATTTGTGCATCATGTGCCAGATGTGATTGATGTTTACCACCTTCGGCTCTGGCGATGTCGTCACTCTTCCCCCCGCTAGGGTCGATGTCATCCTAACAACCGAATACTCCGAACATTGGACCATTGCATACCCTGAGGGGATGTTACGCAAGAGAATCTGGCAACTCGAGGTTACTCGCGCGGAAACCGGGCCACGGGAAAGAAGGCATGGTGTCGTCGGAAGGCGGGAACCAAGGGAGCATCAGGCAGCGAGGCATGCGCAGGCCAGGCCTTCGGCAGAGGGAACATCACATGGGGCCTCCATGTCCTCGTTACCCGTAGGGGGGTCACATGAGGAAGTCGGGTAACTGCCCGAGAAGAAGATAAGATATCTGCTCGAACCTTCCCAAGACGCAATTCTCCTGGCACTATGGTCGGCCAGGATCACCCTGTGGCAATCGCTGAGTGTCGAAGCCATCAGGGAGAAGATAATGCAAAACGGGATCCAACTGGAAGAGGTAGGGCTCTTTTGAATTACCGAACGAGTAAAATTCCATCGTCGACATGCTTATCTGATGTCCATGGATGCATACACACGCCAAAGGGGGTGGCATGTGGAGCCACCTTTCATAGTGAAAGTGATGCTCGGCCAGGAGCATGATCCCGATGCGATGTCGCCGGGAGAAGGCGACAGGGAGGAGCAGTCGGAGGGGGAGGAGGAAACCAGAGAGGAAGAAGGCGAGGGTGAAGACGAAGAATAAGAGCCCAAAGGTGAGGGGTCACAAGGGGCGACCTACCAAGGGAGTCTCCGAGAGAGCGACGAGATTTTCAGCTCGGATCTCGACATAACCGAGATTCTCAAGGTTTGTCTCTATCTTCATTCATTTCCCTTATTCATCCATTCTCCTTTTCAACTTCTAACCCATTTCCCTACCTCACTCAGGGGTGCCGAGGTGTTATTCGGGCATCCCCACCAAAGGATGGAGGAGAGGAACCAGTGGGACATGATGGGGATCTGACACCCATCAATGAATTAACAAGCAAGAAGGGGTCTCCCCTTATGGTGACTCCTGCAGCGGCCGAAACACTGGGGACCGACGCTCTGGATTCCTGTAAGTCTCATGCTTCGCTACTGGAAACTAGTGGAAAAAGATCCCGCCTGACCAGCATATGTCTTAAGCAGTGATCTCAACACTGGAGGCACGTCAGGCTGCGGAGCCCGGGCCATCTGCGAGTGGACCAACGGCAGACATACCACCTGATTCGGAACATGCTCTCTGCACTGAGTCGGCCACAACAATTGATGAACAGGGGTCCGAGGACATCAGCGGCGCTGTTCCTAAGACGATTTCGGAAGCTGGTGGAGGCAGCATTGCTGCTAGGGCGAGAGAAGAAGGTTGTCCGGATGTCGATGATCATATTCCTCACGAAGGCGTCCTTGTGGAGGATCCTGCTGTCGATTTACTAGATGACTTCCCCATATACCGACCCGCTGAACCTGAGGATATAAATGACTCAGACTTAGAGGCAGCCGAGGAGAGCCAGATGACACATCGCAAAGGGTGGAAGTGTATCCAGCGCTTCCTCAGACAGCCCCAGTCGGATTGGATGAGGCGGATGGGATCACTTCAGACCTGGCTATGCTTCCTGTGCGCCGGAGGGACTGACGCTCAGAGCCTTCATCTAACGGTCCGTGATTGCATGGCCGAGAAGATACGTGAGAGCAGCCGGCACACCGACATTACCCATTGCCGGGAAGGATCGGCGAGCACTCAAGAACTTCTAAGGGCGGAGCAGGAAGTCCGGCACCTCGAAGGGCAGGCGACAGAGAAGGAGGCCTTAATCGCAACATGCTCTGATCTTATGGAGCAACTGATGGCCCAGCTGGCTGACGCAAAGGAAAAAATGGTGGAGGCAAGCCACCAGATGACCATACTTCGAACCGAGCAGGCACAGGCACAAGTTAGGGCTGGCGAGATGCGCTCTGTGGTGGTCGATGAGGAGAGAGTCTTCAAAGAGCGAGAAGAGGTCCTAGAGGCTACCAGCCAAAGGGTAGTGGCGCTGTAAAGATCGCTTCAACACGCTAATCCCTAAGGGATTTATTTTTTCCATCTCATAAACTTTTTTTCTTGTACTTCTCATCATCTCAATCCAATATATGGCCAAATACACTCATTTTTACCCTTGGTTTAATGTGCTCATCCATAGTTTTGAAACGAATTACAACTCATCCCTAGGCTCTTGTGGGTCGTGCCCAACGCGAGAAGTAGAAGATGTTTGTGCCATCATTTCGTTCAACTGTGGGGCATTGACCAAGCTCTAGGCATCCAAAATTGGGCATGGAATTCTGAGGATACCCAAGGCCAATTGACGTGTCGACTTCTCAATGTGCTATAACACACAAGTGGGGTGATGCCGGGGGCATTGACATCCATCCGAACATAGGGGGATGGAGAGGAAGGGAGAATCATGCTGCCCAAATTCGGAACACCATGGGGCGCAACGATGGAGGATAACTGTCAACCGTGGCGGAAACACAACATCCATATCATGTTGGCCTAGAATGGGGACAATAAATGAGGGCTGACCGCTAACCATGTTCTCAACACGGGGCCTAACTCAAATATCGTCGTTCAGTTTTCCAGATCATTGGCACAGGATAGTAGGCGGACCATAGGTCTATCATCCATACTGTTAGGGGGTCCCATCAAACATGAAAGGAAATGAGGATCCAAATAAGAGGGGACGCAAAGCGTGGAATGTGGAGTGGTGGTTTGTTCTAAAAGAGTCCAACACTCCCGAAATTGCGCCACCATGGCGATGGCGCATTAGTTGGACATGCCGAACGGATCACGGGTCATCCAAATTTCCAGGCAGGAACTCTTTGGCTAGATAACTGCCGCTTCCCATTATTACCATGGGGAATCCCGAACCTGCTCATGGTAGATGTCCCGATTACAACACTTCCCATGAAGTCGGGCCGAGGGGCCGACAATAAGGAAGGACGGGGTTCCGTAATCCTTGGGGCTGGACCAAAAACAAAATGTCTGGGCGGTCCTACGTATCTCATTAGGATGATAATCAAGCCACACGTAGTTCATGAAACATAGTTTAACATCATGATGGACAAAATACATTTTAACGTCATGTTGGACGAAATACAATTTAACGTCATGCGGGACAGAATATGGATCTTAGATTTAGGTCTTAGAGCTCGGACCAAGGTCAGAAGGAAACATAAGTGGCACACGGTGGAGTAACTCAAACACCTGAAGTGAATGGAAATAGGGGATGTGTACGGCGTGGTGAACAACCCGATGTGAATGAGGGCATAATCCCATATCACACCACACCCCCCCCATAGGAGAGGTTTTAGGTCAAGGGATCGAAAACGGAAGTAGGCTGGGCCCATGGGGTAGTGCCACGGGCGATCCTACATATCTCATAAGGATGAGAATCAAGCCATACGTAGTTCATGGAAGCATATTAGTTTAAGGTATTAGAGCTTGGACCATGAATGGGTAAGGGGAGAAATGGACACATGGAAAGGCGGTTACAAAACCCGACGTGAATAAGGACCTAAGCCCTACATACCATGTGCTCTCCGGGGAAATGCTCGAGTTGAGGGACCGAACATGAAGGTATGCTGGGCCTGCGGGGAAGTGCCCTGGGAGCTCCTACGTATCTCATAAGGATGATAATCAAGCCATACGTAGGTCTAGAGCGGTAGCGTCTTAATGCCGCATAGCTGGGATGATATCATCATAGTTTAAGGTCGTAAGGTTTATACCAACAACACATTTTAAGGTCATATGGTTTGGACCAAAAACACAGTTTAATGTCGTATGGTTTGGACCATCACACATTTTAAGGTCGTATGGTTTGAACCGCCCGAACGAGGGTGGAGCCTCGGGCCAAAGGGGCCTATGTGGGTTTAACAATCAATGGGGGTAGGAGATGCTATATCCCATATATGATGGGCCCAAAACGCAATGTCTGGGTGACTCCTCGTTCCCCATGGGGATGAGGGTCAAGCTGCACGAAACCTGAAGAGAGGAGACCCAAGCACATGTTCTAGCGCTCAGATCACAGGAGCCCCGAGAGACACCGTTACGCAGCTCGGTCTGTCTGATGTGTGGGGGTGTACTGAGGGTTAGTACAAGGAGTGTCGAGATTCCACCTTGACACAGTGGGGTGGAAAATGACATGAACCATGCCACCAACATTCTGGGCCTGGGGAAACCGGCGTGATGATTGAGGATTACTGCTGACCACGTTCGCAACACAGCATCCTCTCGTGTTAGCCATGGGGATAAAAAAATGAGCATCAACCACTGACCATGTTCGCAACGTGGGATTCATATCAATTTGTGGTCTGAACCCTCGGGGAGTTGTCCCATGATGGTAGGAGAGCCCTTGGGCGTTGTATCCAGGACGTTCTTGGGGTCCCTCTAGGTGTGAAGGATGACAGGGACCCGAATGAAGGGAAACACAAATCATGGAAAGTGGATGGAACTTGCCTAAGTCGAATCTGGCACTCCAAGTCCTAGAACAGAGTTCCCCGAGCACATTAGCAGCCCACTGGAAAGGGTCAGAGGGCTCAGTCTGAGAGCGGCCAAAAAAGAATGGCGGATCCCCGGGAAAAAGAGGGGGCGTAATGCCAAACACCCTGGGAACCAGGAGATCGTGGGATCTCCTAATAGATGATGTTGGACCTGACATCAAGGTGTTTAGGTGGTCCTACATATCCCATAAGGATGGGAATAAAGCCACGCGTAGTTCTTGAAGCATAGTTTAACGTCATGTAGGACGAAAAATGGATCTTAGTTTTAGGTCTTAAAGATAGGACCAAGAGGATGTTAGTTTTATGTATTATATCTCGGACCAAGAGGATCTTAGTTTAAGGTCTTAGAACTCGGACCAAGGTGCAGTTTAGGGTTGTGCGGGACCATATAGTTTAAGGTCATGCAGGACCAACAAGGGCTTAGGCAATGTACTTTTTGAGGAACCTGGCGTTGGTGGGAGGAGTGATATTCTCACCATCCATTGTCACCAGGGAATATGCGCCATTGGGATAGACCTTGTGGACAATAAAAGGCCCCTACCACATGGGCTCCAACATGGGTGGTTTCCTGTCGGGAATCCTTGGTGCTTTGAGTGCCAGCACCAAGTCACCTTGCAGGTAGGAACGAAGGCGAACCTTCTTATCGAATTCTCGAGCCATCCTGCTCTGATGCCTTTCCAAGTTATATAAAGTGTGAAGCCTACTTCCGTCCAGCGCTTCCAATTTGGCTAGACGGATCTCGACAACTCTATTTGTCGCTTTCTGGTCATAGACAGCCATGCGCAATGAGGGCAGCTGGACCTCGAAGGGCAGGACGGCCTCAGCTCTGTATACCAGCGAATACGGAGTCACCTGGGTGGAGTTACGAGTCATCGTCCAATAATCCCAGAGGGCGTTGGGGAGCTTTTCTGGCCAACTTTTCTTGTTCTGACCAACCATTTTTTGCAGAATGTTAGAGAGGGTTTTGTTAAACGCCTCAATCTGTCCATTTGTCTGCGCATGATATCGGGAGGTGTGGTTAGAGAGAATGTTTTACATGTCGTACAATCTTTTCAGCTCGGCCGCTCGGAAGTTGGTTCCATTATCTGTGAGTATAGCATGAGGTATTCCAAACTAGTAGATGATATTGGAGCTCACGAAGTCGGTGATAGAACAATCCTTGACTTCCCCGAGCGGGGCTGCCTCTGCCCACTTTGAGAAGAAATCCATAGCGGTTAAGATGAACTGACACTGGCAGGCCATCGCCGGTGGGTAAGGTCCTACGACATCCAACCCCCAGACTGAAAAGGGCCAAGAATACTTAGTAGTATGGAGAGGCTCTGGTGGCCGATTCACAAAGTTAGCATGAACTTGGCATTCATGACACCTCTTGGCGTGCTTGATGCAGTCGTGAATCATGGAGGGCCAGAAGTATCACAAACTCAAAATCTGGTGGGACAACTTCGACCCGGCCTGGTGGGTGCCACAGGAACCAGCCTGCACTTCTTGCAGGACTTGTGGGATCTCGACTCCTTGAAGATAATGGAGGAGAACACCGTCAAACCCGTGCCTATAAAGGAGCTGCTCACGGCTGGGACCCCTTTGAAGGGTGAACTGCGGCGCGCGGCGCCGGATTCATTCCCACTCTTCTCATTCCATCAGAAGATTTTCGTAACAGAGATATTCAACCAAGGGTATCCTCCAGTCAGAAGTTGTCTCGATCACCACGCCTGAAGCCCGGGGGGGTCCTGACGTAGGGGCACCAGCGGTGAGATGGTTCACTCGCGGGCCTTGATCTTCCTCTGGGGTAACAGGAGAAATGACTCTCCGGTGCACCACGTGGATGATTAGGTCATCCTATTCGGTCTCTGCGAGTGATGCGACCAGGCTGGGCAATGAATCTACTCGACTATTCTGTGACCGGGGAATGTGGACGACATCTGGTCCGGAGGGGAACATAGCCATTAGATGGAGGGTGCATTCCAGCAACGGCATGAGTTCTGTCTTCATGACAGCATAGTCACCATTAACCTACTTGATTTCTAGCTCAGAGTCCCCTTTTACATATAGGTGGGGTACGTTAACCTCCAGATCCCACTCGAGGCTAGTGATGAGGGCATGATATTCTACCTCATTGTTCATGTAGCCTTCTGACAACAAGAATGAATATGGCAGAATGGCTTGCTCTGGGGTGATGAGGACAATACCCAGGCCCACTCTTTTAAGCATATAATCATTGAACCTTCTACCGGTAGGGCTTCGAGAGGCACCATCAAAGTGAATATGTCTGCATGGGGTGGCGTGATCGACTGAGAGGTTTTCCTCATCATGAAATCCCAAATCCAGTAACTGGTCCGCAGAGGTTGGGTGGGTAGCTAATAAGTCTTCCAACGCCTATCCTTTGACGGCCTTCTGAGGTACGAACCTAATGTCGAACTGCTGAAGGATCACCGACCTGCGTGCCAATCGGCAGGTCAACATAGGCCGACTCAGGATGTATTTCAATGGGTCTACCCGAGAGACCAGCTGTACCTCGTGGTGCTGGATGTAGTGCCACAATTTATGTATGGTGAATACGAGCACCAGGTATCTCTTCTCGACGGGTGAATATCAAATTTCCACATCGAGGAACATGCGACTGAGGTAGTATAGGCTATTATCTATTCCCTCATTGTTCTTCTAGGCGAGAAGGGCGCCGAGGGATCGCTCCACGGCGGTCACGTAAAGGACCAGTGACTTTCTGGGAATGGGTGGCATCAGGACTGGAGGTTGAAGCAGATACTGCTTGATTTCCTCAAAAGCGGTCTGACACTCTTCGTCCCACCCATAAGCGGCGCCTTTCTTCATGATTTAGGAAAAGGGATTACACTTACCGTCTAGATTCGCAATGAATCGGCGTATATAGGCTAAGTGGCCTTGGAGTCCTCGAAGCTCCCGAATATTATTCGGGGGAGGCATCTGACTGATGTCCTTGATCTTCTCGGGGTCGATCTCAATACCTCGATACCTAACAATGAATCCAAGAAACATTCCGGAGGTGACCCCGAAGGCACACTTCAATGGGTTCGTCATCAAGTGGTGAGAACGGAGGAAACCGAACACATTCTCACGGTCTTTGAGATGGTCCCGATGCTGATGAGATTTAACCACCAGGTCATCTACGTAGCACTCCTCCAGTGTCCCAAGGATCGGCTTGAATATGCGGTTCATATCCCGTTGATAGGTGGCACCCATATTCTTCATGCCGAAGGGCATGACCCGGTAACAGAAAGTCCCCTAGGGGCCCTGAACACAGTGAACTCTTCATCATAAGGGGTCATCCGGATCTGGTTGTACCTAGAGTATCCATCCATGAAGAAGAGGGCTTGGAACCCGCCCGTTGCATCGATCAACAGCTCTATCACGGGAAGGGGAAATTCATCCTTCGGACAGTGGCGATTAAGATCGCAGAAGTCGATGCAGACCCTGATCTTCCCGTTCTTCTTCCTGACGGGCACAATGATGGCTAACCACCTGGGGTACTGGACTTCCTTGACGAAGTTGGACTTAATGAGCTTGTCAACTTCGGCCTCAACCATGGCACCATTAAATGGGTTCATTTTCCTGGGAGGCTGCTTGAACCCGTGATGGTTTGCTTGGAGGCCAAGGCGGTGGACGGATACCTTGGGATCTAGTCCCGGCATCTCATCATAACTCCAGGAAAACACATAACGGTGTTATCTGAGGAAGTCTATGTACTGTTTCCGTTCCTCAGGAGGCATAGCGGTGCTGACCAATGTGGGTCTCGGGTCCACCTCGCTACTGAGGTTCACCTGTACTAAATCTTCGACCGTGGTGGAGACGCCCTCCTCAAAGGCAGGAGGAGCATCTTCCATGTCTTCTTCTCCACTTGTGGAAGGATCGTCCACGGGGGGAGCCGTTTCGGGGTTGCTCGATCATGATGGGGAGTTGGCACCAGCTTGGGCGGCAGAGGTCGTCATGATGGGAGACTCATGCACCGCGGAGACCATAGTGACGAAGGCAGTTGATCCAATCCCATATGGCCTTCGGCCCAAGGGGCCATGCTTTATGACAACAAATCAATGGTGACGTGTTGGCTTGATATGGTCAATTCCGGCTCGGCAGAATAGACACGTATGACATAATGTCATTGCCTTGAGCCCAACATCCCGATATCGTACATGGGTAGGAGGCTCGGGGATCACCTGAGCCTGGTTGTTGTAAGAGTACGAGGTTATTTCCCGCCATTGCATGGACCTGGAAATATTCCTTCTTCTGGTACCCAAGACAACAAATCACTCTCCCATATCGGGAGTCGTGGCCCCCAACCGATGGATTGAGAAGACATATGCGTCATCCAAACCTGCCCCAGGATCACTCATGACAGCGGAGGGCTCAACCTCACCTGCCAGGATTTTCTTTTCCTTGCTCTTGTAATAATCAACATCCAGGGAATGAGCTTCACAAGAGGCAAACAGAGATGCTTCTCCTTGGATCACACCCACTCGACCCTTAAGGGAGTATTTGAGGCACTGATGGTACGATGAGGGAACCGCTATGTGAAGATGGAGCCACAACCTGCCCATCAACGCGTTTTAAGCGGTGTCCTAAGAGACAACCATGAATTCGGTATTAGACAACCCCAGTTTTCACTGTGTCCGAGTTGGGATCAAGTTAATCCCAGAACCCTTGTCGACAAGACAGTGATGGACTTCCACGCCTTTGAATTGGCCAGTGATGTATATCCAGAAAATGTTCCCCTATATGGGAAGGTCTTCATCTTCACCAGAAAACGAGATAACCTCCTAAAATTCGGCATCCTCAGTCACCTCGGTGTGGAAGGCTTCTATAGTCGCTAACTCCTTTTCAAAATGGAGGGGGCTCCTTAGAGACTTGGTGAGCGCCTCATGCACTTCAGACGATAGGCGGAGGGCCTCAAGGATGGAATGCCTTGCTGGAATGCCAGCCAGATGCTTCAGGACATCATACCTCTGTGCCAAACACGAGATTTTGCTTTCATGAGGTCGCTCTGCAATTGGGGGCATGACGGGCCATGCTGGCGGGACCGAAGACTGACTGGTACTAGGCACGTCCCGCTGTTCACTAGATGAAGCCCGGGAGGTGGCTGTCGTGCTAGGACTGAACGGAAATAGTCGGCCAGTGGCAGGGCAGGGTTGGTTGCGACGCGGGTAAGGCGGTTCCGCCCGATCCAGCAACACAAACGGTGGTGGAAGCGAACCTGTGGTCACCGGGTGAGGGAGCCGCGAGTGCTACTCTCTGTACCGGGCTTGCTGGCTGGTCTGGGTAGCGTGCACGGCCTGACTGGAGGTGATGACTACCGTGCCCCGGCAATCCACGTAGCCACGGCTCCGTTGACGTTGGTGATGGCCGGGGACATTGGGGAGGTCAACCTGGAGCTCCTCATCGTCGGGAGTCACAACGAGATTTACCAACGCTACGGTGTTAACCGAAGCGTACCACGGGCTTTCACTCGAGGATTCATCTACTACTGGATGGGGTCTCGGAGGGATCCCCATTTCCAGGGGCATGAAATTGCCAAGTGTGCGAGAAGAAGACGGCAATGGCAGGGCATGTTCTTTCTTCTTGTGCCACCGCCTGCTCTTCTGGGAAGAAGTAGGCTGGGACGACGATGCCAAAGCAGTGCTTGCAGACTCCGAGGGATCTAGCTGACTCAGGCAGGCACAAATGATGCCATGGGCATGGGAGACCATCCTATGGGGCATCCATTCATTATACTTCTGGGACCCACGGTCAGAAACCTGTTCCCACCCATCCCTGTTGTCACTACTACCATCTGATCCCACAAAGACACATGCCACCTGTGCCAGGGCTGGGCCCAACCTGACTATGTTGTTGTCAATCTGGTCTTGGAACCAGTACTTGAACACATAGCATTGTAGGATGGTGTGTCCCAGGATTCAGTGATAAGGGCAGTAGTTATGGTGATCAGTGAGGCACGCCTCTTCTGGCTTCCGGCACTCAGGCTGCCACACGATCCTCTGCTTCAAGGTGCTACGGAAATAACTGGGGACCTAGGCCTCACCAAATGAGTAACTATGATTCCTTCTATCTAGAATGGGGGCTCTTGGGGGATGACCATGGCCAGGGGCCGGAGGAGTAGGCCGAGGAGGCAGAGCCGGATTACCTCACCTAGGTGGTGGCGGTGCGTTACGTGGAGGCGCGTGCCAATTTGGTGGTGGTCGCTGCTGGGCCGGAGGCTGTGCCCGTGGGGGTGGACCCCTATGAGCATGCTGAGCTGGCCTCAGTAGCAGCAACTCTAGCTATCTGAGGGCCTCTATCTGGGCCACAACAGCGAGCTCCGCTCTGGCGGCTCTTCTTGCAGAGATTATAGGAGGCAGCGTGCGTGCTTGACCGGCCAGTTGCAGGGCTTCTTCGAGGCGCCGAGCCTTGTCTGAGAAGACTCGGAACCCTCCGTGGTAATTCTATGTGATCCGAGAAGGAACCAACTCCGCCTTGACGTTCCCTACACATATCGTCAGTAATTTCTCCTGAGTCAGTGGCATATCAAGGGAGTACATGAGCCCCTTCCACCGGGCGATGAAGTCCTCGACTCACTCTTCTGGCCTTTGCTTGCACCTGAAGAGGTCTGCAATGGTCTTCTTCCAGGTTGTGGAGCTGAACTGGTAGAGGAATTTCCGGCAAAGGTCCTCCCAGCTAGCCACAGATCCAACATGGAGCTGACTGTGCCAGACGAATGATGGTCCTTCCAGTGTCTGAATGAAGCACCGGAGCTTGGCAGCTTCCTGCTGCGATGGAGTCCCTAACATAGGCCCACACCTCTAGTTGAAGTGGTCCTAGTGTTGTGGCGGGTCTTCGGTCCCGTTAAAGGGGGTAAAAGTGGGGTTCCCAAATCCTGGCGGAGCCGACATGTCATCCACCCATTCAGGGTATGGCTTGCCATATGGTGGGATTACCACCTACCGAGTTTCCAGGGCCTCCAAGCGGGCGATTAGTACTTCCATCAGATCATCCGGATGTGGATTCCTTTCCTGACGGGGATCTCAAACCACAAGCACGTTTCCAGGCTCTTCGTTATGGTAGTCGCGCTCAGAGGCTCGCAGGGCAGCTGGCGAAGCGACTCTCGGGGCGGTGGGAGGAAACCGATCAGGGTCCCCCAGGTGGCGTCGCCGCTCGGGAGGGTTCAAGGAAACATATCGTGCCCTCTTTCCATGGGTCCCAGTGTCTCCCCTGTTGGTGAACACGACACGGTCACAGTTTCCCGGGGGGTCTCGGCAAGGAGTAGGTGCTCCTGCCACTGTTGTCCTAGTCTAGGGTCACCGTAGTCAGGCCGCTGCTCTGCAATGCGTTCGGCCAAGATCACATCAACCAGCCTCTTTTGCTCAGCTAGATGTTGGCATAGCGTGGCCTTCTCGGGATCTTCCTCTACCTTCTGCACCGATGCAGATGGGTCAGTGAGTTTGATAGACCCGACGGGCTCTTTACCCTTGCTGATGTTTCGGCCTAGTGTCAGTGCCTCCGTGGGTACAGGAAGACCTAGGAGGATACTCTGTTGGTGAGTAATCCTCCCAGATGGGTCTAGTAGGGGCCTGTCCCCAGGGGGTGAGTCCCTATCGAAGGGCTCCACAACGTTCCCCTCATCTGAAAGGTCAGGCATGTTGACGACCACTGCCCTTGGCGAAGTTCCCTCAGGGCCGCCCAGCAGATCAGGCTATCGGCAGATCGCACAAAAGAGGGGAGCAACGTACTGCCCCCATCCGCGGACGTGTGTGTGGGGGTGGCTTCCTCAATAACTCTGTGGAGTACTTGAAAACTATGTACACATTGTTGCTGGAGGGCCTTGCGGTGGTCCAACGACTCGGTGTGCCGAACCGCAGGGAGTGCTACTAGGTCGACCCGACGACACTGCTCATTGATCTCCCCGACATGCGCTTGGCTCCTGGGATAAGGAGCTAGTTGATGGAAAAGGCCGGAGTGAGTCACCTGAAGAATCTGGCAGAAGCATTCAAACTCTCCCAGGGTGAGTGACTCTGGCACATCAAAACTCGATTCTGTGACCGGCCAAAACTTCTTGGGGAAGTGGCCTGCTACAATAACGGTCCAGAAGCTCCACGGCTCCGGTTTGGGATCCGGACCTTTCCACCCCTGCTCGTCCACCGAGGATAGTCGGGGAACTGGAAATAGCACCGAGGTAGGCCGTCAGGCCGGTGGTCTGGCCGGCGGGGAATGTGGTGAACATGCCGATTGGCCGCTGACCCCTAGGTCATCCTCCAGGGGTTGCAGTGCCCTGGCTGCCACGTCGTGAAAGGATGGGCTGGCGAATGGGCCTCCTATCTCAGCTTCGGCGCTCTCTGAGGGTGTTTCGCCTCACAACTCTTCCGTCGATCCCCAGAAAAGTTCCCCACCCTCCCTAACAGGGGCGGGAGGTGCTTCCGAGGAGGCCAGTGGCAACTGCAGGCTTATCCCTGGCGGTACGCCAAGTCCTCGTCCTCCTGGATATACCTTCGAGGGGAGGAGGGAATCATACGGATCTCAAATTCGGGGAGTACAAGACTGAAATGCCACTTCCCCATCCCTGCCCTCAACTCGAAGGGTTGAGGGGAGAAGGTTCCATCGTCGAGTCGTACTCTGCCTCAGAATTTGAGAAACAGACTGGTCTAATTTCTGTCCGGACTCCCCTGACATTCCTCCTACGTTGACGACGCACGGCCTTCCTTCCCCTGGGTAGCTCTTCAGGGTAAGTATGATTTCTTTCATGGGGTCCCCTGGCCACAATAGAGCTGGGGAGGAGGGGAATGAAGGCTGGGGTGAGAGAAGCACCAGGACAGATGTCGAAAGGGACATGGGGAGGACCTCCATGTGAGTGAGCGACTAGATACACAATGGATACATACTCGCGTACGGAAGTAGGGGGAGTGACCTAATACCCCATGTAGTGGGTGCCAGAAAGTGTCATACCCAGAGCATAGCCATCGCGAAGAAGAATTCGGCTTTCCAGATCGGCGGCACGGAATGAGCCTTCATGGTGAGCGGCACTACCGCAGATTGATCCGCAATGGCCATTGCTCGCGACCAGGAGATTCGACCAAACATGCCTGCATAGCGGTCGAGGTTTTGATCCCAGTCAGGCACGTGGATGCCATTGCTCATCTTGTGTGGGGATCTGGTAACAGGAGTCAGTAGTGGCCTGGGCCACAGTGGTTGCTGATATTGAGACCACAGGACATGCATTCTCTCTCGCTCGCGCCTGACGCTGGCGTCGAGTCAGATGGGTCAGAACCAGCAGTGCAGGCATGATGATTTCCTGCTCCTCGGCTCAGGGAGTCAGGCGGCGGCGCCGACGCAGCCTGGCGGGGGTTCATGCCTTAAACCCCTGGGACTGATCACCGATCGGGTGGACCCGGACACCCCCCACCTCATTGGTGTAGGGGAGGGATGTGTCAAGGCACTCTGGGGATAGGCTCCCGAAGCGGTTTAACGTCGTCATGCGGAACGACGGCTCCCTGCGCGGCCCTCGAGGGTGAAAATGGTGGTGAGGCGCAGCCGCCTATAGATCCGAACGGGCCATGCCCCTGGTGGGGATGATCCCTTCCTCGTCATACCTATGAACCAGGTCATTGATCACCCTCCGATGGATGATTTCTGATGGGGAGAGGGGGCACGAGCGCCCGGCTGCTACGGCCATCGAATTAAGAGGGACCATGGAATAGGTGGGACCACGCGAGGTAGCCGCGTCGGTACTGCCCCTGCCCCTAAGCTGGTGGGCAGGTGATGATCGAGCTCTGAATGCAGTGGTATGATTCCTAGAAGCAGGGAGATGAACCTATTAGCATCAATAGGAATGGAGATCAACAACCAAGGCCCAACCTCATTCCTTCGTCCATGGTCGGCGAGAGAGATCCATGCTGACGACGTTGTAGAACGGAGTGGTCAATGTCCTGACGGCCTCGGCCCCTGGTGGGTCCACGTCCCGGTGAGGTTTACCCGGACCTGGTGACATGCTATTCTTCTGACGCCCCGACAGCTACCATTCCCCGTATTGAGGAGAAGATTTTCACGTCGGGTTCACCATTTTTTGTTTCCGATGCTTTCTCCTAGGTGCATGCATCCATCTGTGGGGAGGACGCGCTGCTTGTTACCCCACATTCCCGCTTTCCAAAGGTGGGCGACATCCGTTCCTTGTTCAGGGATGTCTGCTCCTTGATCGAAACTGGGATGATGGGATGTCGGTTCTTCCTTCCGTGGCTTCCTCCTCGGAGCTCATCACCTTGTTCGGGTCTCCCTCATATATTTTAGACGGGTTTGTGAAGCTCATTCCTGGTGCCATATCTACATGGATGCCAGTTAATTATGCTTCTTCTTTCGAGATGCTCCAAGGGGTCTTGTCGGGGCAGCGACCTTCCGTGAGGAGAATGGTCACGTTGGGGTGTCGTTGGCATGTCTGTCTTTGGTCCCTCATCACTGGGCTTCTCAAGGGCGCGGAAGCCCGGTGCATCCCACATCAAACGTGGGGAATGTGTACCGTCTGAGGTTTACCTTAGATTCCCATTTTTAACACAGGGTATGTCGCAAGTTTAACGTCTTGCAGAGACGAGGGGTTTGAAGGACCCCTAGGGGGAACACTGATGTTGGGGCCAGTGCGTGGGCGGCTTCCCATATGTCATATAGTGGGATGGGGTGGCATGATCTCACCGGGATGTGGCAGCCCAGGTAAGGATCAGGATGGATGGTGGAGTGAGACATGGGGGTTACATCCTAAGACGACCCAATAGGGGGAATACAGTTTAACGTCATGTGGTACGAGATATAGTTTAATGTCATCCGGGACGAGATACAGTTTAACGTCATGTAGGACGAGGGGTTTGGGGCATACACTCTGAGGCGGCCTAATATGGTCAGGGAACCGACGTGGAGTGGTCGGGACGACCAGGTGGTGGTGGGCTTCAACCTCATGGAGGCTTCCCACGTACCATGTGTTAGCACGGATCAAAGTCCACGTAGTTCACTGGGATGGGGCTTATGCTCTGAGGTGGACCACATTGGTGCCATGGTCGATGCACACTTAAATCCCACGTGAGTCATGCTCGGTGTGAGAAACAAGAGGCAGCGAGGACCAGACGATCACGTTGCAAAAGGTGCATCCGTGAGAAGCGGAATTGGGCTTATGCGTTGAGCGGTTCAAAGGGGAAACAGGGGCTTACACGTGGTTAGCAGCCCATGGTGCCGAGGCTTACTCTATGGTGGTGGCCCGTGGTGCGACAAAGTACAGTGGGAAAGGGACTCCTCTGGCCTTGGCAGGGGGGAAGTACAAAGATGCACGGGTGCAATCTTTCGTAAGAGAGGCTAGGGGCTTACACTCTGAGTCAGCCCTTCCCCCGCGGACAAACGCCACTCCGACAAGGAGGATCTCATTCCATGTGAGGAAGAGTCCATTCCTGTGGAGATGAGAGGTGTAAAAAATGTCCGAGCTGGGGGGACCCTGCGTGCGAAGCACGGGGTTGGACCCCAGTTTAACATCATGTGTTAAGGACGATGTGCTTAGCAGTTCAACATCCTTCATCTTGGATGATGTGGGTTCTCTCCACACCCCTATGGCTTACATGCCCAACGCCCTCTACCCCATGTGGGGGGGAAGGCATCGGCAAGGCCATGGTGAAGGAGGGCCACAGGGCAAACCACCGGGGGGTCCACGTTAGCATGGCTATGCGATGAAGCAATAGTTGTTAGCGTGCCTATGTGGAGAAACATAAGGAAAAGCAACACAATGGGAAACACAGCCCAATGGACCTTTAGGTTACTTTGGACGAGCCTGGAATGTCGTACGGGAGAACAACGCATGGCGCGCATGCCCGGCAGGGGAGACATCAGGTGCTGGTGCAGTGGGGCAGCCAAGGGGCGTCAAAGTGAGGGGTCCTGGGCTTTGGGCGCAAAAGGGAAGGTTTTCGCACAAAACACCGGGACGACACGCAATTGGAGCAAGGGAATTGTGCGCGGAGAGGAAATTACGTGCAGGGTATTGCGCGCACGGTAGGGTATTGCATGAACGAGACACGTATTGCGCGCAAGGCTGGAACCCGCGGAAGGGGGAAAATTCACTTAATCCGGTGGAGTTGCGCGCAAAGGCGAACTCCAGGGAAAGGTGGCGCGAAATAAGGGATTACCTAGAAGTCATCTTGCGCGTGGGGGGAGCCGAATTGCGCGCACGAGAGTTTCTTTGGATTCCTCAACCCCCAAACTGTTCGGGGTCACCTTCTATTTATAGGCGATGTCCGGCGCGACATCCAGGCGGCGCACGAAATTATTGCACGACAGGGGCGGCAGCGCGAAATTATCAACCGCGCGGGACGCGAGCGCGAAAGTATTTCGCGCCGGCACCGGGAATTTTCGCGAATCCTGGGATGTCTTTTGCATGAGACATTTTTTCCACGCACTTCACTCAATTTTTCAAGCACCACTTCCTGGGCCTCCGGATTGGGCCTCTGATTCCGAATATAAATTCGCTTCATCATTTAGAAACTTCTTCCGAGAGTTACAGACTTTTTTTGGTGTCAAAACCTATTAATTTGGGATGATCTAATATCCCCACTAGACAGGATGTCACTCATATAGAATCTGTCTAATACTACATCTCACATAATATCTATGTTTGGACTGATTTCTGTTCTCATGGGATGCATTATAAAGATTAGATATTTCCTTTTGGGATCATCCCTACCATCAACTCAATTTGGTGTCCTTCCCATCTAGGACATGCTTGATTCTCACCTTTCTATATGATCATCCAGTGAATGGTGAAATAACATCATATTCACCGAATAGTCCCCCCCAGGTATGTACCCATTTCAACTTTTGAGATATATTATTTATTGAAATATGATATAAACTATCCTCATGATATGAAAAAGATCCCTTACAGAAATTGTCCCCTTCAAACAATCAATCATATAATCCAAAGATGAGGACTTAAATTTTATTTGAGAAAAAATTGCATGTCATGTCTTTCAAACTCAATCCATGTTTTATTCAACATTTTTTATACCCATCATAATCTAACATGATTATAGGACCAATATTTTGTAATCATTCAATCATTTCCCCCATTTTTCCATCATTCCACTTCACTACCCAAGTCTTGAATTCTCCAATTATCCATGTGTTATATTCAGTCACATTATCCCTTTGTTTGATTCTAAACTACATGTAACGTGAACTGTATATCATTATATGTTTCTCGATCCATGCATGTCTCACATGGTCTTATAAGTAGGTAAGATGTTTTCATTGTGAAACATTGAGATGCTCGATCACACCATGGTCTGATTTATCTATCCTTCAACTAAGATCCAATGGTTCAAGACCACAACCTTAAACCATGTAAATGTTTTTAGGGGGGTTTTTCTATGCGGAATCATGAGGCCCCCATCGTGAAACAATTAATATAATGTATCCTTTTATTAATTCTATACACAATTCTATGATACCTTAAAATCTATATTAAAAAATTTATGACCATAAACTATTTTCAATTGGGCGAAACTCTATTACAACTCACTAGGTGTTTATGTCAAAGACTAATGACTTTGAACAATCTGTGGTTCATCCCAGTGATGGTTTCTTATATATTTAGGCCTTCTTAGACCATAATTAATAGAGTTTTGTTGCTCCACTATGTTCAATATATGATTTAGGGATGCTCACCAAATTTCCCAAGATTCAATACCTTAATATGTCGACCAATGGTCTTTGGGGTTTTTTTGCCACACCATGTAGCCTCCTAGTACCCACCATTCATATATACGGTTACCTCACCCTTATGCCATACACACCCCTCTAGTACATGAAACCCTATAATCCACGAATTATGTCCTTAAAAAATATGTTCATAACTTGAGATATTTTTCATAGTGAAAGCCCCCCTAATAACATTGTTTCCATTATTATTAAATCCTCCATAATAATAAGAAACATATCTATAAGTGAACCCCCTTTGACTAAATAATAAAAAAGATAAATTGTTTCTAGAAACATGGTCTAATATCAATAACCATAAACTATGTTCCATAATCTAATAATTATGACCCTGTAATACATGCAATAGTGTGGTCTAACTAATACGACCTAAAACTACCAATGTTTGGGGTATAATTTCAGCATATGAACCACCATGTATTTTTTTTGTTTTATCTATGTTAGTTCCCAAGTCCTAATGACACAATTTCAAACTGAGTGTTTCAACATCATAATATTATGATGTTAATCTATGTGTGAAACATCCCAATCACATGATGAAAAACAATGTGATTCATCATCCTTAAAAATAGAATGAAAATTGGGTGCCTATAGTCCTTATCATACGATGTTAAAATGTGCTCCAGTTTTCCTCATCATATAATTTAAACGAGGTATCCATCATTCTCACAATATGCTATTAAAATTGTTTTCCATTATCCTCATTCAAGGATATAAAACTACTTAGTATCATAAGATCATTCATAATAATCCATTTTCTTTTTTGGGGTCAATAATTTATTGTATCATACGTGTTATTCAACTTTCACTCAACATCCCTAATGAATCACATATTTGAAGTCACGTTAAGAATTTATCTAGATTGATACATCTATAAATTGTTCATAGTCTCTTCATCATCATCCACATAAATACTACCCATATGACTATGCTGATTCTCTTCATGAGATTTCCCCTTAGGACATTGGTTAGCATAATGCCCATACATTCCACATTTAAAACATCTAATCATTGTTGATGTCGTATCAATACCATTATCCTTATTAATGGTGTTAATTGAACCTTTTACTTTTCACTTACTGTTTTTGTGTCCTTCTATTCTACACCCAAAGCATCTTCTAGTTTCTTTGAAACATTATCCTTAATCCCTCTTCCCAGATGATTTACATTAGATAAAATGAACTTTATTTCCTATATGATCATCATGAAACTCTATCATTATCTTATTAGATGAGTCGGGAAACTTACCAAAGTTGAGATTATTGATCATATTATGATATTTCTAATTAAGAATAAAAATGATGTTTGGACTTCCAAATCCCATTTAATTTGGTTGCTCATGAAGAATATCATTCCATTGTCCATCATATCCTCCATTATCATGAATCTTCTTATTTCCAGCCATTTTCTATAACCCAAAAAGAATAGCGTGGGAGTCAAAAATCATGCTATGGAAAACAACATAATAAAGGGGGAGTACCTTCAATATATAACATCTTAGGGTTAATTCGATGATTGTTACCGTAATTCACGGACTATAACCTATACTTATAATTAAACTTACGGACACCCCTTGACATACCTTAGAAATATCTCTAGGGATCTCACTACTATTTTCACATCGTAGTTCCAAATTTTAACTAAACCATTCCTCTGATACCAACTATAGGGACCCAAAGCATGACGTAGATGGACATTACATTACTTTTGCGGAATACTTAATACATAAAAAACACCCAAGGACCATAATAGTTTAGTGTCTTTGGAATCTCAGAACATAATATTCTAATCATGGTGAAAGATCTTCAAAATCTCCCATTACGATCTTACCCTTTTGTTTTCTTACCTAATATCTTTCTTTATATCATGGGTAAAAGAAAACATATAAAGGGTGATCTGAAATTCTCAGTATGGGTAATAATGAAGAAAATAAAACAAAACACATACATTTTAACTTTAAAACATGAAGATAATGTTTAAACATCTAAATCACGAGTTGTGAAATAAATCTTGGTAGAACGTAGAGAATAGATCATAATGGAACATCAATAATGATAAAATACCATGTAAATAAAACATGTAATTGTGGAAAAACATTAAGCACATGATATGATTTCCATAGTAGCCAAGACATTGTTTCCAAGACCATCTTAGAGGTCGAAATCCCTTTCTGAATCGAGTTCACTCCTCGTTCCAGTCCGGTAACACTAAACCAGACAAACATACCTTTTCAGCCATGTCTATCTCATGAGATATAAATCATTACCCAATGAATTGGAGGGAGATATAGGTCAAACCCATCTCATAATGAAATTATTCTTACTTGTGTCACAAAATAAACTTAAAACATTCATCATAACCCAAAGAATAAAATGGGTTTCATAAACATCATCCTATTATAACATAATCCATATAAAACAAATGTATATAATTTCATCACAAGAGAAGTGAAACCATGTAAATCGTAGAGACATTATACTTGAATCATACACAAATGAAATGATGTCATCTTAGATGGGAAATCATTTTAATAAAACACTTGAAATGAATTCTTGAGGAAAATATCTTTTATTCTTCAAAATCATTTTCTTTTCAAAAAATGCCATGAAACATTAAAAGAATATTATTTTTTTGAAAATAGGAATTAAATTTTGTAGAGTTAATTTCATTTAAATAAGTCATTATGAAACCCTAAAAATCCATTCACGCCGTATAAGTTAAAAACAACATTCTTCTCGTAATTTTGTCAGAAAAGCCATAAAGTTCCATGTCTGGTAAACAAAAGTAAGATTCCTTTCATAAAATGTCGTAAATTTCCAAAATGGGTAAAAATGACTTTAAAAATACATTAAAACATTTTTATAAAACCTGGGCATCCATGATAACAATAACCCCAGTAAATACTTACGAATAACAATCTCGATTAAGAACAAGATTGGAATAGTTATCCCTTACCTTAGGTCTGATATGCTTCGTAAATATCCGAAAATACTGTATAATGATTTCAATAATGTCATTAGCATATTAAATAATTATATTCATTGTTATGATATCATATATGGTTCACTTATAACATTATATTAACCGTTCTTTTGTAAATTCAAAGTTAAAGCAGCGTTTTGGGTAAAATTGTTTCATTTATCGTACGTGTTACGACATGTTGTTCTTGATATTATTACTTATATCCTAATTTACTTAAATACAGAATGTAAAACATTATTTATATGAAATATATATTTAGTATATAAATTTAATGAAATACACCATTCATGGAGACGGAAGGTCGTGCGTACACATGAACGCTGTTTTTGTTTCCTTATTAAATTAAAAGGAATTAAGTGAATGAAATATATATGTACATAAATACAGTATAATTATTATGTAATATCATTCATGATTAGTTGTTATATATACTTTATAATAATACTTTAATGGTTAATCATGGAAAATGAATCTCATCGCGTTTGTGGAGACGGTAGTATGTATATACGCACGAGCGATGATATCATTCCCATGATCGTGGGATTGTATTGAAGTGTAATTATAATATTTCATAATAAATATCACTTTACAATAATCATATATAGTTATTTATTTATACCATTATACCCATCCAAGTAATGTGGCAGTGGAAAAAAGATTACACCACGGCGTGGAGACAGTATTCCGTACGTACGCACGCGCGGTGATTTCATTTTCCGTTGGATTGATAGAAGATGAAATTGGGTTGTTTAATATTTATAATAACATATCATTATATGAGTTATACTAATGTTATTAATTTATGATGAAACAAATAATGAAGAAGAAGAAACATAAGAAATAAATTGGATGGAATCGGTAAAAGATATTACCTATTCTTTGACGCGCCTCTTCTTAATATCCTCTTCGGGCACTATGGTTAGTCTTTTGATGAGACCAGAACCTCTATAATTTTTATAGGGAATATTAAAAGGGAAATGGGCAGGATTTGGCTGAGATTTAATTCTAAAATGGGTGTGAATAGAAGAGGGAAAGGGTGCCCTTTCTATAAGGGAGGAGAGGGGCACCTTTGGAAAAACGTAAAATATTATTTTATAATAAAGTCATATTAGGTTTATAATATCTCAAAATGGATTAATTTCAAAGATAATGTGGTTATTGGTCGAAATACTCTCAACAAATAGGTTTTAGACATGTTTAAGTACCTATTTTAACCTTATCTTTTAGGTTTAACTCTAATTTAAATAATTTAACTTTTACCGTGTCTTCTTGTTTGCATACATTATATATTTAATTAACATACTATACCAATCCAAACGATCCCAAAGTGGTTTATTATTAATATATATAACCTTATCTAAGTCATTTGGATGATCCTTATATTTTTAGGAATAGTATAACAATTAATAATGTCATATTTGTTTTAAAAACAATTTTATATCAATTTTGACACTATTTGGTAATGGATTTTTTTGAAAATCATAATAACATGATTAGTTCGAACGAATGTAATTAAATAAATACTAACATGTAATTTTAACATATAAAATTAGTATAATTTATAAAAAGTCTCAAATTACATTTATTTGGGTATTTATAATATCAATTATTTTAATATTTCATTATTTATGTAATTACTACATCACCATTGTGTCATAAATAAATTAATTTTTTTAATGTCTAAAAATTATAAATAAAATACCATTAGGTAGGAATTATTTTTATTTTTCTAATTAATATTTATAGTCGAATTTATTTTATGTATATCCCTATATGAAACATATTTTAGTTATCAAACATTGATTTTAACTATTTTAACTCTTTTTTTAAGTAAATTAATAATAAATGTCCTAATATAATCAATCTAGACCTAAATGATAATATTATATTCCTAAGGTTTTTTTGGTCAAATTATATCCAATAGAATTATGACATGAGTTAGGGTAATAATAATATCATTTTTACCCTTGATTACCCTATTTACTTTTTACAGTGGTAAAAAAATAAAAAGTTAATATTCATCAAAAATTATTTTTATCTTATTGAAACACATTTTCTTTCTCTATATAAACCGTGTCTCTCAGATTTTCGATATTAAACTCACAGAAGCGGTAAAATTATGTTTTATGTAGGTTTTCAAATTCCCCTAGGAGGTGGATAAAAGACAGTGAAATGATTAATAAAATTAATATATATATATATATTAAATTATTATAAAACGACTCAAATGAATTACATTGAACATATATAGGTATTATGTATCAATTTTGACCAAAAATAAATTTAAATAAAATAAATAATTATTTAAATAAAAAATATGTTTTTAAATAGTAACCCATTGTTTTCCTTATTCATCAAAAATTGAAAATTTTCAGAAAAATACCAAAAATTTACCCTAGGCTAATTTCAATATCCCAAATCCAAAATTGAATTCCATATTAAAAGATAAAATTTATAAAATTTCAAAAAGTGGGTAATATTATTCATAATGGTTAGTTCATAATAATTTTATAATAATATCTCATTTAGTGAAACTTTGTATTGGGTACTACACAGGCTATCGATGAAGGTCTTGATTGTGTGTAATGAAATCCATGTTAGGGTTGTGTGTAGTGAAAGAACCATTTGATGTTGTGTATAACATAATCATAACGTATTAAAAAAAATCTATACTTAATGTTGTGTAAAACAATTTCCACAAAAAAAACTTGAAATTGTGTGCAACACTAGCCCAGAATAGTGTTGCGTATAGTGCAAGCTAATACAGTGTTGTGTATAGTACAAGATAATCCTGGTGTAGTTTATAACAGATGACAACAAAGAAATTAAAAATAATATATCTCAAAAAATTTCTGGGTGTTACATTCTACCCCCCTTAAAATTAATTTCACCCCCGAAATTTGTCAGGGTTATAAATCATTTACAATGTGAAAGTTTCTTTAATAGGAACCCAAATCATAGAAAGTAATACCAAAACTTATATTTAAAAACTAAAGTATGAAATTTATCAGTTACCAAAATTAAGTAATCACTGGGTTTCCACATATGAGAACATAGGTGAATATATGGATAAGGAAGAGAAATCTAACCACCATGTTCTGATGGAGAGTGGTAGAGAACAAGGCTATGAGAAATCCAACAGTCACAAAGGCATAAAATTGTGATGATCTAATGTACCATATGATTCATCATATATGAGAGCACTAGGAGAACTTTTTTGGTTTTCAAGATCATTTCCCTAATTTTGAAGGATTTTTTAATTAAAAAAAATACTTACTTGATGTTGGTACAATCTCAACATTGCTCGTGCCACGAACAATTTCCACTTCATCTCTTAAAGAAAGGAAGTTGAATTTGTCTTTCACAAAGTGTTAGCAGATCATGCGATCAAATGATAGGTCATTCCATATGTCTCAAACGTAGGGTTAGCAAAAGTTATATACATAAGTTCATCTATAGCGACATTAATAATATATGGTTCCAAAATTGACTTATACTTTATATATCATTTTGATGAATAAAATAAAACTAGTTTCTACTAACCAGGGACTTCCTATAGGCCAGTGGTAGGCGATAAAGGCCTGTCGCACTTCGGTTGTGGGTACGATTCCCACAACCTTTTCCAACACGATGGGTTGACGCTCGTCCTATGGGTTTTACTTTTTCTAAAACTACACTATTTTAACATTCCAGAAATAGTATCAAATTTTTTTTCTAACCTTAAACAATTCTATCTGATGTCCAACTTAATCCATTCCAACCATTAAGTTTATCAAAAACACTTCTATAAAATCTTATAGTATAAAGAAAATGATTACTAGAAATTTCATCAACCAAGCATGTGAATACCATCATTTATCCCCCATATAAGATATATCTTGTTGGTCACATTCCAAACATGTGAATACCATAATCATGTATTCTCTTGAAAAATGAATACCCATTGAACCTTAGTGAAAACATGAATGCTGTCAAAAGTTAACTCATTCCACATACCTAATTCTCAAAATTTCAATATACTCAAACCATGATATCTCATAGTCCTTATATCAGCATTGAGCTCATCAATACTATAAAACATCTCATTATCTCCTTATCCCTTCATTATGCTCATGTCATCTACTTTCCAAAAATATATGAATTATCCATTCACGGTTATCAGTACCATTCAACATATACTTTCAAATATTTAAGGAAAAAACAATAGTGTACCAATCCTAAGATGTGTCTTTATTCCATAGTATCATTATCTATACAACATAACACTTGATAATCATAAATCATTCCACTACCTTCTTAAACCATTGACCAAGCACCATCACTTATTTAATCTCATATATCATTTGAAGTCTCTTCATTATCATACACATAAATACTACCCATGTGACCCTACTGATTCCCTTCATGAGATTTTCCCTTAGGAAATCGGTTTTCATAATTCCCATATATTCCACATATAAAACTTCTAATCATTGTTGATGTCGTAGAAATATCATTATCCTTATTCATTGTGTTAACTGAAACTTTTCCTTTTCACTTACTAGATTTGTGTCCTTTTCAGCACCCAATGCATCTTCCAATTCCTTTGAAACATTCACCTTGAATCCTCTTACGACATGATTGACATGAGAGAAATTGAACTTTCTTTCCTCTATGATCATCATGAAACTCCAACTTTCTCTTCTTAGATGAGTCGGGAAACATACCAAAGTTGTGATTATTGATCATATTATGAGATTAATGATTAGGCATAATAATGATGTTTGGACTTCCATATCCTGTTTAATTTGGTTTCTCATGTAGAATATCAATCCATTGTCAATCATATCCTCTATTATCATGAATCTTCCTTTCTCCAGCTATTTTCTAAAACCCAAAATGAATAGTGTGGGGGGGGGGGAAATCATGCTAGGGAAAAAACATAATAAAAGGGGATTTCCTTCAATATATGTCATCTTAGGGTTAATACTATGATTTTTACCATAATTCAAGGACTATAAACTATACTTATACTTAACCTTACAGACATCCCTAGACATACCTTAGAAATATCTCTAGTGATCTCGCTAAAGTTTTCGCATCCTAGTTTCCAATGGTTAACTAAACCTTTCCTCTGATTCCAACTTTAGAGGCCCAAAGCTTGAGGTACATGGACCTTACATTAATATCTTAGAATATTTAATACATAAAAAAAACAAACACACATGGACCATAACAGTTTAGTGTCTTTGGAGACTTAGAACGCAATATTCTAATTGCGGTGAAAGATCTTCAAAATCTCCCATAAAGATCTTCCCCTTTTGTTTTCATACCTAAAACCTTTCTTTATATCCTGGGGAAACGAAAAAATATAATGGGTGAGATCAAATTCTCATTAAGGGTACTCATGGAAAAAATAAAACAATCCATATACATTTTAACTTCAAAACATGAACATAAAGTTTAATAATCAAAATCATGAGTTGTGAAATAAATCATGGCAGTACGTAAGGCATAGATAATAAAAGAACATCAATCACGATAATATAACATGGGAATAAAACATATAATTGTGGAAAACCATTAAGTACATGATATTATTTCCATAGTAGTCAATACATTGCTTCAAAGACCCTCTTAGTGGACAAAGACCCTTTCGGAATCGAGTTGACTCCTCGTTCCAGTCTGGTATCAGTGAACCAGATCAACTTACCATTTTAGCCATGTCTATATCATGAGATATAAATCATTCCCATTGAATTGAAGGGAGATATAGGTCCCACCCATCTCATAATGGAATCATTCTTACTTGTGTCACAAAATAAACTTTAAACATTCATCTTAACCCAAAGAATAAAATGGTTTTCATAAACATCATCGCATCATAACATAATCCCTATAAAAAATGTATATAATTTCATCACAAGAGAAGTGAAACCATGTAAATAATAGAGACATTATATTTGAAACATACACATATGAAATAATGTCATCTTATATGGAATATGGTTTTGATCAAACCCTTGAAATGAATTCTTGAGGAAAGTAACCTTTCTTATTCAAAACAATTTTCGTCTCAAAAAATTCTATGAAACATTAAAAGAAATTTATTTTTTTGAAAATAGTCATAAAATTTTTTAGAGGTAACTTCATTTAAATAAGTCATAATGAAACTATAGAAATCAATTCACGCCTTATAAGATAAAAATTACATTCTTTTAGTACTTTTGTCAGAAAAGTCAAAAAAATTTAACCTTGTGGTAAACAAAAGTAGGATTCCTTTCATAACATGTGGTAAATTTCAAAAATGGGTAAAGAGGACTTTAAAAATACATTTATGAATTTTTATAAAACATGGGCATGGTTGTTAACAATTACCCCAACAAAAACTTATGAATAACAATCTCAGATAAGAACGAGATTAGAATAGTTACCCCTTACCATAGGTTCGATATGATTCGTACGTAGCCGAACCTCCTGTATAATGATTTAAATAATATAATTTTTTTATTATAGAATCATATTCATTGTTATGATATCATATATGATTCACTTATGACATTATATTACCCGTTATTTTGAAAATTCCCTGTTAAAGCAGGGTTTTGGGTAAAATATTTTCATTTATCGTACGTGTTTCGACATGTTGTTCTTGATATTATTACTTATATCCTTATTTTCATAATTAAAGAATTTAAAACATGATTTATATGTAATATATTTTCTGTATATAAATTTAAGGAAATACACCGTTCATGGAGACGGTAGGCCGTGTGTACGCATGAACATTGTTTTCTTTTCATTATTGAATTAAATGGAATTAAGTAAATGAAAAAAATATGTACATAAATCCAGTATAATTATTATATAATATCATTCATGATTATTTATTATATATACTTTATAATCGTACTTGAATGGTTAACCATGGAAAATGAATCTCATCGTGTTTGTGGTGATGGTAGTCCGTACGTACGCACGAGCGATGATATCATTCCCATGATCATGGAATTGTATTGAAGTGTATGTATAATATATCATAATAAATATCAATTTACAATAATCATATATTGTTATTTATTTATACCATTATACCCATCCAAGTAAGGTGGTGCTGGAAAACAGATTACACCACAGCGTGGAGATGGTATTCCGTACGTATTCATGCGTAGTGATTTCATTTTTCATAGTATGGATAGAAGATGAAATTGGGTTGTTTCATATTTATAATAACATATCAGTATATTATTTATAGTTATGTTATTAATTTATGATTAAATAAATAAAGAAGAAGAATTAGAAGAATAAATAAATTGGAAATAATCGGTAAACGATATTACCTCTTCTTTGACACACCTCTTCTTGACCTCCTCTTAAGGCACTAGGGTTGGTCTTTTGATGAGACCAGGACCTCTATAATGTTTCTAGTGAAGATGATAATTGAAATGGGCAGGGTTTGGACAAGAATAAAGGCTCAAAAGGGTGTGAAGAGAAGAGGGAAGGGGTGCCCTTTTTATAAGGGAGGAGAGGGGCACCTTTGGAAAAACATAAAATATTATTTTATAATAGTCATTTTCGGTTTCTAATAGCTCCAAATTGATTTATTTAAAAGATAAAGTGGGTATGGGTCTAAATAATCTAAACCAATAGTTTTTAGACAAGTTTAGGTTACTATTTTAACCTAATAGTTTAGGTTTATCCCTAAGTTAAATAATTTAACTTTTACAACGTCTTCTTGTTTTTTACACTATATAGTTAATTAACATATTATAACAATCCAAAAGAACCCCAAGTGGTTCATTATTAATATATAAAACCTTATCTAAGTCATTTAGAAGAAACCTATATTTTTAGGAATATTATAACAATTAAAAATATAATATTTTTTTTAAAAACTATTTTATGTCCATTATGACACTATTTGCTAATTTATTTTTGTGAAAACCATTACAGCATGATTAGTTCTAAAAATGTTAATTAAATCAATTATATCACGTAATTGTAACCTATAAAATTAATTTAATTCATAAAAAGTCTAAAATTACATTTATTTGGGTATTTATAATATCAATTATTTTAATATTTCATTATTTATGTAATTACTTCATCACCATTGTGTCAAAAATAAATTTAAATATTTAATGTCTAAAAATTATAAATAAAATACCACTAGGTAGGAAATCGTTTTATATTTCTAATGAATATAAATAGTCCAATTTATCTTATGTATAACCCTATATTAAAAATGTTTTAGTTATAAAACATTGATTTTAACTATTTTAACTCTTTTTTAAATAAAATAATATTAAATGTCCTAATCTAATTCAATTAGACCTAAATGATAATATTATATTACTAAGGTTGTTTATGGTCGAATTATACTTATAAAATAGAATTTGGACATGTGTTAGGGTAATAATAATATCATTTTTACCCTTAATTACCCTATTTACTTTTAACCGTGGTAAAAAAAGTAAAAAGTTACTATTCAACAAAAATTATTTTTATCTTATTGAACCACATTTTTCTCTCCTTGATATTAACTGTGTCTCTCCACTCACAGAAACAGTAAAATTATGTTTTATGTAGATTTTCAAATTCTCCTAAGAGGTGGGTAAAAGACGGTGAAAATTTCAAAAAAAATTTTATATATGCTAAATTATTATAAAATGACTCAAATGAATTACATTGAACTTATATAGGTATTATGTATCAATTTTGAGATAAAATAAATTTAAATAAAATAACTTATTTTTTAAATAAAATGCCAGTTTTTAAATACCAACCCAGTGTTTTCACAATTCATCAAAAATTGAATGTTCTCAAAAAAATACCAAAAATTCACCCTAGGCAAATTTTGATATTCTGAATCCAAAAAAAACATCTATTTTGATAGATAAAATTTATAAAATTTCAAAAAGTGGGAATTACTTTTCATTATGGCTAGTTTATAAAAATATTATAATGATATCTCGTTTAGTGAAACTTGGTATTGCGTACTACACACCCTATCGAAGAAGGTATTGATTGCGTGTAATTAAAGCCAAGTCAGGGATGCGTGTAGTGAATGATCCATTTTGTGTTTTGTATAACATAATCAAAACATATTAAACAAAATCTATACTTAATGTTGTGTAAAATAATTTCCACAAAACAAACATGAAATTGTGTGTAACACGAGCCAAGAATAGTGTTGTGTATACTGGAAGCTAATATGATGTTGCATATAGTACAAGAAAATCATGGTGTAGTGTATAATAGAAGACATCAAAGAAATTAGAAATAATATATCTCATAAAATCTCAGGGTGTTACATTTACCATGTATGTTTAATGTCATTTTTACCATTTTTGTCTTTTACCACATGGTATGGAAGGAATCATTCTTTTGATTACCATATGATGTAATTTTGGAATTTTCGAACAAAATTAAAACAATAATGTTTTTTAACATATATGGAATGAATGGATTTCTACAGTTTCATAATGCCTTATTTCCATGAAGATTCATCTAAAAGATTTCATTATTATTTTCATCAGAAATCATTTTCATTTAAAATTGCATAGAATTTTGTGAAAAGAAAATTTTTTAAATAAGAAAGGATATTTTCTGCAGGAATTAATTTCAAGTGTTTTATCAAAACGATTTTCCATCTAAGATAACATTATTTAGTCTGTTTATGTTTCAATTATAATGTATCTATTATTTACAAGGATTGATTTTTCTTATGATGAAATGATATCCATTTTTTTATATGGATTATGTTATGATGGGATGATGTTTATAAAACACATATTAACATTTGGGACATGATGAATGATTTATGTTTATTTTGTGGCACACAGAAGAATGATTTCATTATAAGATGGTTGGGACCTATATCTCCCTTCAATGAATTGGGTAATAATTTATATCACATGAGATAGAAATGGATGGAATGGAAAGTAAATTCTGATTCAGAAATACAGGGCTGGAATGACAAGTAAACCCAGTTCAGTAATGGACATTTTCCAATTTTATGGTCTCGGCAGCAATGCCTTGGCATCTATGGAAATAATATCAAGTGCATAATTGTATTCCACAATTACATGATTTATTTTATCATGATTAATGTTACTTTATGATCTATTCCTTATTTACTGTCATGATTTATGACATTACTCATGATTTTGATGTTTTATGTTCATGTTTTTTTTTCAAATGTTTTTGGATTGTTTTATGTTCTCCCTGTTTACCCTTACTGAGCATTTGAGCTCTCCCTTTTTTAGGCATTCTTTTCCACAGGATATAAAGAATGGATTTAGGTAAGAAAACAAAAGGGGAAGATCATTATCAGAGATGTTGAATATCATTCATCAGGATTAGAATATTATGTTATGAGTTTCCAAAGATAATAAACTAATACGGTCTTTGGGAATTTGTTTTTTTCATGAACTAAGTATTTCTCAAAAGTAATGTAATGTCAATGTATGTCAATATTTGGTTCTCTACAATCATCATGATTTCTTTTTGTGGTATATAGCCTCCTCATCTCAATTCACATCAGGTTTTTACTCTTTCATACCATATGAACATTATAAAATCACCATCACAACATGATTAAGACTTATAAACCTAAACATAGATACATTTTCCTATAAATATGACCCTTATCTAAATGAAAAAAGCCATCATAAGAATATTTTTATTCATTACTAGAGTTTTATAGTGCACGTTCACCTACCTAATTCAATAACTATGTGAGTATTGAATCCCATTCCCATGGGATACGTAGTGATTCTTATACCACCTTCATTTAGTACTAAATTTTAATTCACCAAAAACCATTCAATAACGATGGTTCTATTACCCAAAAATAAAAATGTTCCCCCTCTTCTTGTAGAAACTTCATTCATATACCTTGATTCGTTATTAGGCTATGATTCCCCCATAAACCATCTTCGGGAATTAATGTATAGAAATATCAATGCATAATCCTAGGAAACATCCTCCAAACATCAAATTAATGTGAAGCCTCACCCTATATAAATGAGGGATTCTTCATCAATTAAAATGATATGATTTAGTAACCCCATTAAAGTGGATAGACCCCTACGAGCAACTTCCACCAACCATGCAACTTTCTTGAACAACATGTGTGTTAATTATTAGCCTTGTGGAATACATGGTGATAGATATGTATTTCACTATGGGACTATCCCCCATCATCGACTCATTACATGTTCTTTTCCTTCACTAACTTCTTAATGTCAACCTTTGGTATGATTTTTAAAAAAAATTTTCTGATAGAGGATTTATTTGGCCCACCTTTCACAGTGGATTATCACTTATTAATTCCACACAATCCTTCTTTGGGAACCGTTGTCCCCCTATGTCAAATCAATATAAATATAAATATGAAAATATCCCTATGTTATGTGGTTTGTGAAGTTAACCTAGAAATAAAAATAATATTAAATGTACAACATTTAATTTCATATCATAATATCAATTATGCATGATGTTAAACTAATAAATTACCCAATGTGATTTCATTATTCCTCATATGGTAATTATAAGATGATCAAAAATATATTTCCCTATATGAATCTAAGATGGCCCATGATATAAGTATTAGATTATCCAGACAAATTACAGCTTATGAAATTCGGATTTTATATATTATTAGTATATCAATACTGAAAAACATTACCTCATAAAAAACATGGATACCTATTAATTTGGGATGATCTAATATCCTCACTACAAAGGATGTCACTCATATAAAATCTGTCTAATACTACATCTCACACCATAACTATGTTTGGATTGATTTCTGTTCTCATGGGATGCATTATAATGCTTAGATATTTCCTTTTGGGATCATCCCTTCCATCGACTCAATTTGGCATCCTTCCCATCTAGGACATGCTTGATTCTCACATTTCTGTATGATAATCCAGTGCATGGTGAAATAACATCTTATTCACCCAACATTCCCCCCCAGGTATGTACCCATTTCAACTTATGAGAAAATTTATTTATTGAAATATGATATACACTATCCTCATGATATGAAAAAGATCGCTTACAGAAATTGTCCCCTTCAAACAATCAATCATACAATCCATATATGAGGACATAAATTTTCTTTCAGAAAAAATTGCATGTCATGTGTTTCAAACTCAATCCATGTTTTATTCAACATTTTTTATACCCATCCTAATCTGAAATGATTATAGAACCAATATTTTGTACACATTCAATCATTTTCCCCCATTTTTTCAGCATTCCACTTCACTACCCAGGTCTTGAATTCTCCAATCATCTATGTGGTATTTTCAGTCACATTATCCCTTCATTTGATTCTCAACTACATGTAACGTGATCTATATATCATTATATGTTTCTCGATCCAAGCATGTCTCACACGGTCTTATAAGTAGGTATGATGATTTCATTGTGAAACATTGAGATTCTCGATCACACCATGGTCTGATTTATCCAGCCTTTAACTAAGATCCAATGGTTCAAGACCACAACCTTAAACTATGTAAATGTTTTTAGGGGGGATGTTCTATGTGGAATCATGAGGCCTCCATCGTGAAAAAATTAATATTATGTATCCTTTTATTAATTCTACACACAATTCTATGATACATTAAAATCTATATTAAAATATTTATGACGATAAACTATTTTCAATTGGTCTAAACTCTATTACAATACACTAGGTGTTTATGTAAAAGATTAATGACTTTGAACAATGTGTGGGTCATCCCAGTGATGGGTTTTTATATATTTAGGCCTTCTTAGAACATGATGAATAGAGATTTTTTTCTCCACTATGTTCAACATATGATTTAGGGATACTCACCAAATTTGTAGAGATTCTATAACTTAATATGTCTACCAAGGGTCTTTGGAGTTTTTTTGTGCCACACCATGAATCCTCCTAGTACCCACCATTCATATATGGTTACCTCAGCCTTACGTCAGACACACTCCTCTAGTACATGAATCCCTATAATCCACGAATTATGACCTTAAAACATATGTGAATAAAATGAGATATTTTTCATAGTGAAAGGCCCCCTAATAACATTGTTTAGATTATTTTTAAATCCACAATAATCATAAGAAACATCTCTTGAAGTGAACCCTATTTGATTGAATAATAAAAAAGATAAATGGTTTCTAGAAACACGGTCTAATATCAATAACCATAAACTAGGTTCCATAGTCTAATAATTATGACCCTATAATACATGAAATAGTGTAGTCTAACTAATATGACCTAAAACTACCAATGTATGTGGTATAATGTCAGCATATGAACCACCATGGATTTTTTAGTTTTATTTATGTTAGTTCTCATGTCCTAATGACACAATTTCAAACTGAGTGTTTCAACATCCTAATATTATGATGTTAATCTATGTGTGAAACATCCCAATCACATGATACAGAACAATGTGATTCATAATCCTCAGCAATAGAAAGAAAATTGTGTGCCTATAGTCCTCATCGTACAATGTTAAAATGTGATCCCATTTTCCTCACCATATAATGTTAAACGATGTATCCATCATTCTCATAGTATGCTATTAAAATTGTTTTCCATTATCCTTATTACAGGATATAAAAATACCTAGTATCACTAGATATTTCTTAAGAATCAATTTTCATTTTGGGGGTCAATAATCTATTGTATCTTACATGTTATTCAACCTTTACAAAACATCCCTAATGAATCACCTATTTGAAGTCACTTTAAGAAGTTATCTAGATTGATACATCTATACATTGTTCATAGATCCACCATGGAATTATTTTGGTACTTTTAAACACAATGAAATCAATTAACCACTTCATCTTGTTGTATCTAATATCCCTTGACATAGAGCCATAAATGCATACACTATATTATGGGCTCCCATGATAGAAATTTTCCTATGACACACTATTAAACCTATGATCTTGGGCACTTAATCAAAATAATTTTAATGAAATTTTGAAATAGGTCCCATTTTTTCAAACACGTTTAGCGGTCTACCCTCAATTGTTTTCCCAAAACTTGTGAAAGCAATAACAGAATTTTTGTTTCTAACCAGTTTGGTAGTTTTCCTCCCTCACCACATCATCCCTATTGTGTTCATGATATTACATATTATGATTCATTCTCTTCATTCCATGTTTTTTTGAGTATACATCAACTACACTATTGATACCCCATTAATGCACTAATTCTCCTTATGAAGGATTGTTATGTATTCAAAGAGACCCATTCTTTATAAATATCGTTTCTATATCAAGAATCATCTATTGGGTTTTAAAAAAATACAAATCCAAATTATTTGACCATTTCCTACTGCCCTCATTTAATTTAGAAATCATCAATTGGACCTATGATTCCCAAACTGAGAAAGACTCATGTGAGATTAGGGAATTATTATTGGATTTATTGTTAATGTGATTTTATATATAAAAAAGAAAACATTATCATGAATGTGTGATATTTGAGACATTACAATTGATTTTAAATAGATTCAAACCCATATTTATGCATCTCATATATTTATGTATAAAAAAATTACTCCCCTCTGGTTTGAACCCAGCAATCAAAATCCCAAGGTCATCTTACCACTATTGAGTTGGATATAGAGATTGATTCCACATAAATAGATCATAAAATATTCCACATCATTTGGATGAACTACATGAAGCCTGGTCTTCATCCTGACATACTAGGTCCATCAATCGGACACTAGATATGATGCATATACTCCCTTATCCACAGTTTCCACCAACTGGGCCCTTAGAGGGCTAGTGATCTCGTCTTGAATGGTAATGGTGATTTCATGATTCTACACCTTATATTACAATGTAAATATCCTTCTTAGTATCATGATGTGCTTTGGTACCCTCATCCATAGGTTTATGCCATAAAAATTCTAAATTATATCACTCGACATGTGCTCACTCAATAAGGAAGTCTCGAGCTAATGTATAAGGGCCACTATTGTTCTCTACATTAGAACTAAGGGTAATTAGAAAATTTCATAGTGATCCTAGGTAGTTTTTTAGGATATCCAAATATGATTATGAATTTCTATAGTATCTCCATTCATTTTGATGAACAACTCTATTATCCATGGTGGAATCCGATCCATAATCCTCAAAGTCCTCGGGATGTCTAGGATTCTACATAGGAAAACCCAAAAGTACATTAGGGGATAGGTCATATATAGTCATGATATTGGGTAGGATGAAATCCATTTCTAGGTAAATGTTATCCTCAAAATCCCCTCTATCTGTAGTAGGTTCCCCATGTTCCTCCTACATCACATTCGAGGTAGACATAAACATACCCACCTTCTCAACCACCACTATTTGTGCCACAATCTCAGTATCCTCTACTGATGGCTCATGTCCTAGAGTCTCTTTTAATAAAACTTCCAACATAGGTTAATTTAGCATTGTTTCCCTTAACAAATATTTTTAATCATGATTCCCACCCCATCAATTAAGGCATCATTTCCAACATTATCATCCTATGGTGCTTTAGTACCAGCATTTCCACCACAACCTCTTAGGATAGCCCCATTTTGTGAACTATCTCTATCCTTTAGATAATGGGAATAGTCTCAACATCATTATAATGTTTCATCTATCATGTTGGTCTGAAACCCACATCATCCCCTACTATATCCATTGGGAAATAAGAACCCAATTTAACTACCTTGACATCCAGTATGAATGAATCAGAAATTCATTATAGTGGATAAGTCCTAAACAAGACTAGAACATATATTTTAGAATTATTAAATGAGGCATATACTAGAAAATATTGAAGGAAAATGAGAAAATGAAAAAATTAATCCATGTGTTAGGTTGTATGGAGATAATCATTGAGAGGTTCATGAGAAATCCCCCCTGGAAGGGCATTTCCCTAATCGTTGTTGCCTCAGTCACAAGGAAAACATTAGACCACTATTGGCCTCCCATGGAAACAACATATAGGAGGGCCCACATGCTCATCCATTAAATGGTTGGGGCTCCCCATCCTAAATCCATAGGATCATCATGAACCCTACCTCTTCTATAATCACTTATTCCTATATAAGTTAAAAATGAAGTTATGTGGATGTTTTTTTAAGGATGGGTTACATCCAAGGATTGTATAATTAGGGGATTTACCTGGTAGATAGTTGAAACTCCATCCCAAAGGGAAACACAAATAGGTCTCACTTACATGGGACTCATCTAACATATATGAAAATGTATCTCATAAAATATTCACCTTCTGAGGGATCTGGGGGAGAAGGCATTCGTAGAAACCCCTTTACTCATGGGGTTAGGTAACATGAAGTGTTTTGATAGTAGACCGGACCATCTAACATCATTACATATCACATTGACTCAGCTAAGGGAACATTGGATCCTTTTCTAGAATGACTCATCCCAGTGATGAATATTCAATATATGTTGAAATGATTCCACAATCCATTAATGGTTTTTAGTTTTTTGATGATAACCCATTATTCCCATACATCTAGAAAAATATTGTCACTTAGGATATCTAGATAGCACATCCACATCCTCATTCATAAAAAATTATCCATTAGAACTTCCCTATAGGGGTTTCCTTCCACCTACAACTACTTTTCATGAAGCACCAGGCATGTTTTTTCCCTCCTCCATATTACTACGATCTATTTGGGACTCAGAAATGTCATCTTAGATGATACTATAACATTTACAACTATAGTGAAACTTCTACCACAATGTACCCCAAAATAAATTCATCCACAACCCCATGGATGTTGTTATTCACTTATTCTATCCCTATAGGTTCATATCTTCATCATTTTATTAGATTATTTGCTATATTGACCAGATGATTAATCTTAGGTGGGACCATAATTATTGGTATTTAGTGGAAACTCATTCCACCCTTTTCCATCCCTACATATAATAATGTTATATACTTATCTAAGTAATAATGGTTTTAACTCACAACTCACATAAAATTACACCTTTGAGGACAATTAATAGAGGCATACAAAATTCCTCATGAACTGATTTGTGGAATATGGCTCACAGGCATCTATACAGTGGACCCTCTCTACCAGTACCACACCTCGAAAGGCCGTGAGATATGAATGTAGCTTGATATTAAAAATTACATCATTATCCAGTATTCCCATGTGAAGGGGGAACTTGTGGAATATAAAGTGCTCCACCGAATCAATCTTCTCCAGTGGGTCTAAAAATCATGAGATGAGAGTGAGACTCTAACCTATGCTCAGAATCAATAACTAGATGTTCATGTTGGGATCAGATATAGTGTTTTCATATTTGTGTCCACCTGTGTAGGATACAAACCAACCATATCGAAATTATAAGGCCCTCAAATCATGGATAGGATTAAACTCTTATGTGATGAGGAGGAGAAACATGTGACACTTCACTAATACCATGACTATAATATTGATGGGATGCCTCATCACCAACATCATAACTATGATTACTATTTTTGGATTCAGCCTAATGATTTCAAACCTCTTTGGGAGAATATATCGTTAGATCAACTCTATCATAAAACCCACACACACAAAAATGGGAGCATCTAGTTTTATATTATATCCTCATAACTACCAAGGGATAAGTTCCAGAATCATCTTTTATGATTTTTCGTATCCTCACCAAAATTCGCGTGGGATTAAAGTGGAAATTAGGGTATCTTATTAATTTTTTCTCTGAAAAAGTACCCAATATACTCCTTTAATGGGATGTAAATCATTTCTAGATTTTTATCATCTATTTGATGCACAAAATGAAACAACTCCCTTATTTGGAGTGGTAGATTCAACTAATTCAACAAAAAATTATTTGGTGGGAGGAAGTCAAAATACATTTCTCCATGAATCAAGATCCCATCATAATAGTAAAAGGACCCCACAAGATGATACGACCTCCCCATGGTGTAGAAGAAAAGTGTTCGTCCATGGTGACCACCTACACATCATATTTGACATGTTTTTATGTGCTAGAAGATGTAAAACCATAATGATAATAAAACTGCATAATTCCTAACATCCCTCAACTCTACCTCAAACTGATGGGACAAACAGCATGCCCAATGTACTGTTGACCACACATCCATGAAGTTTTCAACCTAGTGTTGGTCCCATCTTCTAATAAAACCTTCAAGAATATTCCCCAAAACCTCTATATGAATTTTCACTCACTAATATGGGGTATGATTCCTTTGCCTCTAAATCCTCAACATTGATGATTTTATGGGGGTTCTAGAGACTGTCTTTGTATTATAATGTTTGTGTTCCTACTATGCCTCCATCATCACTATAATAATTTTATCCAAATATGAAAAATTACCAACACCTTCCCCTACTAACAAGTTCTCAGAAATATCATTTCTATGAGTACTATAATCATTTTCACATTTAGCGGCCATTAATTCCAGGAAGTAGAATGTTTTACAGAACTAGTAAATGATTAGCCCCTCATAAAGGTCTATTTTTAGAAGACTCTTCAAGAAATTCTATGGTGAATGAAATCCCAAATAAGGGATGATTTTTATGATAGGTGAGTATGAAAAGAAAAATATTATCCTAATGATCATGAGTTACATGTAAATAAGGAACATGTGTACCTTTTAAAAAATTCTTTTAGTCTCCCAAAGGACCAATATCCTTACTTATTGGTGTACAATCGAGATGAGTTTTTGGAAGTTGTTTCATAAAGAGACTTTCCAATCAAAAATATTTTTCAATTTTACCTTATAATCCAAACTGTATTTCCTTAGTGTATCAAATTTATTGGTAGTATTTTAATGCTAAAATTCATGTTCCATGGAAGTGGTCAAGGATGGATCAGCCATTCCAAAGCGAGTTTGTTCCAACAAATCCTATAACCCCACATAAGGTACTAGATTCACATAGTTTCCCACCATGAAAATTTGATTCCACATAGGTATGTCCCATCCATTTCATGGATTAAGAATAACCACAATGAAACATTTTCCCTATGTACAAATCTCCCTTTTGTGGATATCTTTAACCCACAATGTTTCTATGGTTTCCTTCAAATAGTGTAACTCTGGTTTTCAGTCCCCTGCCTATTGGTGAAGGTCAAATAGTTTTATAACAACACCATCATCTATAATTATTATTCCTCGACCACTATGTGGCGGATAAATACCCCTTATGTCCACAATGTATGGTTAAATGACGTTTTCTTTTCTGATAAAATATGTTAGTTCATGACACACCATGTATTTTTGAGATAGAGATAATTAGATCACCAATGGTAGCCATATTTTGTAGAACCACATCCCATATTGTTTTTACAATCTAAACCCATGGTAGAAATTAAATTAATGAACATACATGTACTCACCATACAATTATATCCCTTTGGGTATCTTGGGGTTTCGCGATATAATATTCATTTCAGAAACAAACCCATGGGGATCCAATACATTACCCTTAGGTAGGGTCATCCAATTTCATGAGACATGCTATTTTTTCATATCTCTATCCCTATCTAGAACCATGAGCATTGTATAGATACATTCATACTTCAATCCATACCTTCATGAAACCTCTCTTATATGCCCCTCAATGGTTCCTCGATTCAGCTAACCCTCCTTTGAGAATGGTGGGTTATTAGGTCCCATATTGTCATCCATGACCATTCAACCACACCTGGGATAAATGTATGACTAGAAATAATTAAAATTGTACATAATGAATTTTCTCTAAGAGAATCATGATCATTCATCCAATAATTGTTTCATTAGGATAGGTAACCTAATAATCATCACTCCTAAGAATTGGTTTTATGACGTTTGTCCCCTGAATTTCCGGTTATCCACAGTACTGGCAATGCCATGTTCATCCCATAGATGTGTGAGCTGGGACATGTAACCCCTAGAGTGGAACCATCATGGGAAACCATCTACCTATATTGGAAAATTTTACTAATGAAATATCAATATCTCTCAATGATACAGTTCCCCATAACTTATAAGTCTAAACTACATCCACATAATATACGTATAATGCTATGAAAACATGAAAATTTACTATGAAACTGACATAAAACTATATAATTGCCTTGTGTATTGAATATGGGATACCCCATTTATGATATTCATGGGTTTAGACCTTCTCCACCAACATGGGTGAAAACTACACCCATGGACAACATTGTATGTGTAGGACCCAAACCATCCCTCATTGAAACTCAGTCTATGAAACATGCATCCTTGCCACATGACGATAAAATAAATAGGTCGGTCATATCACATGACCTTTAACTATGGATTTGAACTACATAGTTTCCATTCCAATTCTTTAAAATATAGAATGTATGATTTGTTAAGGAGTTTTAACCCTAACATCATTTATGTGTGGTATTATTCTTTTTAGGGGGGACACACTCCACTATATATGTGTGAAATGAAATCACATAATAGACCATGATTTATATAAATATATATTATATTCAAAATGGAATAATATTCCTTATAAAAAAATACAATGTTATATAAGTATAGGTTTAGTTTCATTGGAAATGGGGAAACATAAACAACTGATTCATAAAACATCTATATCGTCTCCGGCTTATTACTTCATAACTTGACACCATTTGACACATCATACATAAGATATTACATGATATCCGGGGAAAAAAAACTAATAAATGGGGGTTCTTAGATGTGACGTACATTTAATTATGGGATATAATATATGCATATTGTCATATGAACATGAACATTATCTTTGAAAATTATAACATGTATAATAATGATCATTGAATAAAAAATATTTATTTTATAAAGAATCAAAGTACATAATCCAGGAGAGAATAGAACAATTTGTAAAATTATGTCACACACATAATAATAGAATATTATTTAAATATTATTCAAGGAATTCATCAAATACTATTAAAGTGGACAAAGTCACTTATTGAACTGAGGTAACTTCTCGTTCTGGCCCAGCATTACAAAATTGAGATTGCTACCCCCTCTAGTTTATTATATCTCATTATATATAAATATTTACCCAATGAATTGGATGGAGATATAGGTCCCACTAGTCAAATAATTAAAACCATACATATGTGTGGCACAATCAGAAAAATCATTCATATTATCATAACAAATTGAATAAAATGGGTTTCATGAACATCATTCAATTTTACCATAACCAATGGAGAAGGAATTTTTTTGAAAAATATATATACATAATAAACATAAAACAAGCATATGGATAATAGGGAGCATATAATTTATCATTTCATCATTAAATCATAAGTTACATAAAATAAAGTTATCATATATGGAATATTATTTTGAAAAATAACTTGAAATAATTTTTGATGAAAATTTCTGTTATTCATTTAGAATGTTTTATTTTCATAAAATGAAAAGAAATTTTTAATGGGAAAAATTATTTAAAACTAAGAATTCAATAATATAAGGTAAAATAAAAGTAGTTAAGAATCTATGAATGTAGAAAAATACATTATTTACATATAAGTTTTAAAAACATTTATATTATACTTTTGTAGTAAAAATCACAATGTACATCATTAGGAAAATGATAGAACAAAATCCTTTCAAATCACATAGTAAAAATTATTACATGGCTAATAATAAATTTAAAAATTATATAAAAATACTAAATTTATTTTTCCAAAAAAATTCAGAAACATGGACAAGGTAGATAAATATTCCCTTGTATATACACTCATATGATCAATCCCAAAAATTAATGAAATTGTGATATTAACCCTTATCTAATGTCTGAGCTCCATTATACATTTATAAACACCAATATAATCGTTTATAGAATGTTATTAATTTATACCAAAACGATATTCAGAAATATTCTATTTGGAATGTTCCTATTATACCATCTTATCACTCGTCTATTAATAAAACTTCATTATCACACTTCCTTCTAGTGTTAATAGATTCTTTTTCTTATTAACGTTTCATCATATAAGACCTAGTTCATGTTTACTTGTTATATTTATTAAATATGACTAATTATAACAATTTAATATATATCATATTTTATTCATTTTATACATTTATAAAATCATTTATTAATAATGATCATAGAGAATGAATTAGATTATGTTGTGGATATGGCAGGCCATATGTATGCATGGGTGATGACATAATTCATTTATAGTGAATGGGTAAGAAATTGTACAATATATAATATTGTATAGAATCAATACCATGTTATTATATATATACATATCATTTCTACCATTATACACATCCATGAATTGTAGTGGTAAAAAAACAATTACACCATAGTGTGGAGATATTATATCGTACATACACAAGATAGGTTCTTTAGTTTTTTTCATAGGATGTATAAAATATTTAATTTAATTGTTCCATTATCAAAATAAAATATAATCATATACATCATACTTGATTTATTAAAATATAATAGAATCGACACATGAAGTTTAAGTGGATGAAAAAATAAACATGAAAGAGTAGCTAATAAGCATTAGTATTTATTTGATATCTTAATTTAGATCATCACTTAAGGGAAATAAAGAAATAACCTCTTTAATAAATCGAGGGATGTTTTGAAAAGATATTATTAGGGTATTTTTGAGTTTGAAGGATCAATTTTCTTTAAAGAACTGACTGTTTATATTCTATATTATAATTTTATTGTGGGGTACATTTGAAATTCATGTAAATATTAATTATTATAATTTCTTATCAATTAAAATATATACCATAAGACACCTATTCTTATATAAAATGATATAAGGTTTTAATATAATTAAAAATTATATATTAGACATTTTTTTTTTATATTATACTTTATCATTTTTATTAACCGTTTGTTGGACTATTTTTATCTAAGGAGATATTTTTTGAATATTAAATGGTAGTAATTTTTATTTATGTGATGTAAACTGGACCATAATTAAACAATTATTGAAAAAAACAATTCAATAAATTTTAATCTTATGAAACCTTGATAAGAAACCATTTGAAAAAACTATAAACATATTCGTCGCAAATAATCATTTAAATTTATACTGATAAAATTCCATGGAAATATGTTTTTCGAAATAATGCACTTTCAAAAAAAACTATTTTTATACTAAATTAAATTATAAAATCATTTTGAAACACCAAAATTGTATTATTTTAAATAAAAATAATCTAATTTAACTTTAAAACTAATGTAAAACAGTATTTTATATTGTAAAGACATTAAAAGAATGTACAATTTTGAATAAATATTAGTACTTTAAATATTAAATAAAAAAATTAATATTAAGATAATTTAGACACAATGATTTTAATAAATTAAATATATTATTATAAATACATTTCAATAAATTATAATAATTTATATTCATTAATTAAATTATAATAAACATATATTATATTTTGAATAATAAAAATAATTTTCTTAAAATTATATGATCATATTCTAATCGTTTATCAATACATTATAAATAGATATACCATTATATTTATTTCATAATTTAGTAGTTCAAATTTATTTCCACCAATTTAATTTCTAGTTTATAATGGACATAAAATAATTACACACTTCATTTAAACTCACTGTTGTGTGAAACATAAGCTAATGATGAATTAAAATTATTTAAAGAGAAATATATAATAAAAATATTAGTCTGTCACATTTTACCCCATTTAAATGAATTTCACACTATAAATTCATCACCTGGATTAACAAATACAATGATCCCTAGGCCTCGTCACATCCTCAGGTTCCTAGGTTTCTTAATCATATATGTGCTTTCTCTATAAATCCATAACCAAGGGAGTGGTCTTGTTTTCTAGAAATTTCTATCTACAATTCAAAATATATCTTATTTTTCTTGGTAAGAAATATTTTTACCATGTGTAAAAACTTTTGAGTTTAGTTCTTATGAAGGAACAAGTATATACATTATTAGGAGAGATATATAGAATATATCAGGAACCAGAGATAGATTCAGTTTAAGATCCAATCTATAATCCACCTTCCTAACACTATCTAGAATAACAAAAGGACCGATATACCTAGGGATTATTTTTACCTTAACTAGAAATATCATTACTCTCTTCAAGGAGGATATTCATAAAATTTCCAGGACAACAACATCTATATTTATGTCTTTGATTTAATTTTTGATATACGTTTTTAAAACTCAATACTAATCACAGGGTTGTTTAATACATTTAACATTATATTATATCTCCTCAACTTGTTCTGGACCCAATAGCGCTCATTCCTGACATCATTCAATCATGTTGTAGTTCAGAACATCTTGCAATAGTGGGATTCATAATCATCCATATGAATACAAGAGGGAAATCTATTTTTTATGAAAATTGAACCAAAGATATGTATTGATTCCAACAACATGTTCAATCCATAGAGACAGCTCTCAAGAAATCATCAAGAGATTGAATTCTCCACATAGACTCACAATATTCCAAAAGATGATTAGAAGTGCTAAAACCTAACTGTGAATCTAAATCCCACTTAATTATTCTCCAGAACATTGAGGTTAACCATAGATCTTGGTAAGATATAATGGACTATAGTATTCCTTGAAATCTCACAACATTCTTAATATAGATCCGAGAAATCTTATCATGAGTGAAATATTCTCTGATAGAAATGAAATGAGATTACTTTTTACGGTGATCAACTATAACTCATATATATTTATGACCTTTAGATGTTTTTAGAAGTCAAATGATAAATTCAATGGTTATGTTTTACCAATATAATTATAATATCCGTAGTGGTTATAAAATACCCATATTGTTCTGTCTTTCGGCCTTAATTTTTTTTTATAACTAAAACGAAGAATCATATTCTACAATATCTATCTTCATGTCATCCTACCATAATTAAAAATTCTTTTAAATTGAAAATTATTTGCTTCCCATATGAATAGATAATGATAAAATATGGCCCTCAAATAATAGATCATTCATTAATTACAGTATGGGGAGAATAAAGACATTGTTCATTACCAAAATTATTCCATAACAATCAACGTTCAACAGTAGAACATTTCAAAAATTCTTTGGTAGCTGTATAATAACCTTTTGTATCTCTTTAATCATTAATTGTTTTGTTGGATGGAAATTAATTTAACAAATATAGGATTTCACCCCTTCTATAATTTTTTTTTGGATATATCCTCTTTGAATATGAAAATATTGTATCTTTTGTGATCCTCATCATTGATTTGGTAGAATTGTCCTTTTAACTCAAATAATCGTCTAGCTTGTTAAATCTCCTAGGGAGGTAATTTATTGTGTAGTCATAATCAATAGTTAACAAAAAATATCTTTTGTATCATATGAATATCCTTTTGAGTGAAAATATAATTTATGCATTTATGATCAGTATATATGTAACACATGTTTATAGAAAGATTACTCATCCAAAACAATATTAAAAAAATTACCATATTTAAATAAAAATAATGAGTTGGGTAAATATTCTCAAGGGTTTAAAATTTTAGGGAGAAATAAGTTATCGACATATAATTTATATGATAACACATAGCAATACCTTCGTAGATTAATCACTATATATCACAAATCATTCTACACTACCTTGTTGTTTGAGAACCGGTTCACTATCTAACCTTAATTTTTAATCCTTTCAATTCACTTACAGTCTTCCATTCATATGAACTTAACTCCTTTCAGATTCCACTTGGAGAGTGGATTAGACAATCATGGGAAATATATCACAAAAAATCGATAATATCCATCAAAACCCAGAAACTTTTTTATTTAATTTACTATTGTGGGTCTAGGTTACCATTCAATACATTCTCAATTTTTAGGATTCACATATATCCCCACTATTGAGATTATGAGAAAAAAATGAAACATTGTGAAGCTAGAATTTCCATATAGTAAATTTTACATAATGCCTCTCTTTTTTCAGGGTATTCAATACAATCCTCAAGTGAACATCATTTAATTCTTTTCTCCTAAAATAAAAGAAAATATCATATATAAATACTACCACATTTTTATCAAGACTGTCTCTAAACACTATATTTATAAAATCCATGAAGATAATGGTGTCAATAGTAAGAACAAAAGGATTTACTATTAATTCATATTATTGATACCTTGTATATAATTAATTATTTTATATATCATCATTCTTCACCCCCAATTATTGATATCTATAATGAAGATCAATCTCGTAATGTTATTAAGCTCCATGTAGTTGAACAAACAAAAAAAATCAAGTGGAGAAGATTTTATTTTAAAATTGTTTTTGTTGTGTTTTCAATAATCATTGCATGGACTCATATATCAATCATAATTCTTAAAAAATAGAATAAGTGAATCTCAATGTGGCATACTGGGGAATATAAATTCCTTTTAAATAATCCATTGGAGTTTTTTCATTAATTCATGCATCTCAATTGGGTCCATTCATTAAGGAGTCATTTAAATAGAAATAGATTCCACAATGATTTCCATCATAAATTCAACATCTTTATTTTTTGAAAGGTGTAGAAATTCTTCTATAAATAAATCCAAAAACCCTTTTAAAATTTTTGTATCTGTATGTTGATTTTATCCCTAACCATCTATGATATATAACCTTCATTTTTTGGGATTAATACCCACATGATGAGATTAACGTCCATTATAAGTTAATGGTTATAATTTCATTGATATATTATCATATATTAACTAGGAACATGAAATGTGACTTCCCTTCCTCATAAAATTATATTATCTATGGGTAGGTAAATCCAGTCCATGAAAAGAACAAATTGTAATTCAAATTCTTGGAGAATCCATAAATTTTTTTGATGCAATTCCGAATAAATTTCAACCAGGGAATAATTATTAAATTATGATGAAACTATTAATCAATTAATATTTTTCACAACTAACTCAATATCAAATTATTAATGCAATATATAGAAACCCTTATAAAATTTATTATAATTAAAAGAGTTGGATGATCCAGAATCAAACAATACATTAGCTACTTTAATGTACATGTTAAGTGTTCCTTATACAACTTCATTGTCTTACAACACATTTTTTTTATAGTTATTACTTATGATATTCCTTTTTCATTAGACATAAGTTGTTTCTAATTTTTACCATCATCGATAAACCTTTGATTATGGAATTGGTTAGCATAATTCCCATTTTACTTCCACATGAAAAATTAATTTTTTGATGGATTATTAAGTGTATACTTTTCTATATTGACATCATTAGATATATTTTCCAATCAATTTGGTAGTTAATTTTATAATGGCCTTATTTCCCACAATTAAAACATTTACTAGTCCCATTAATACAATTTATATCATGTTGTTTCCACACATTGAGCATAAAATAACACTCATATTCTTTTAACTATGGTTTTTTAATTTTCATTTCATTCCCATTTTTCTTCTTATTAAACCCATAATATTAAAGGGTAACTAGAATCATTATATACTCCTTGAGAGAACATAAAAGGATTTCCACATAGATACTAAAGTCCCTAATAGATAATAGCCTTCAGAGACATTGGTTAAATAACCCAAAGAATCGATCAATCTTACTATCATGTTGGATGATAGTTCCTAAATTATATAATACATGTGTTTTAAAATTTTCCTCATAGGTACAAACTGATTCATCATCCAACTGATTAAGCATAAAAAAAATTATTCCTCATTTTTTGAATAATATAAGTAAAGTACACATAGCATTCTATAGAGAAAATTTTATATTTTTTCCCTATATTCTTGATGATAGTCTACCATTGATCACCTTTAACATCAAAATTATAGATATTAAAAATGAATTTGTCATGTTCTTAATATTGGATAAAAGAAAATATCTTTTCAGCTATACCAATCCATTTTTAGCCACAACTAGATCAGAAAAAACCACTGAAGGAACGTGGAATATACCTCAAGAAAAACTCCACATAATGTTGTTACCTTTTTTTCTCAATTGGAAATCCATCATTATTGATATCTTGAAATATTTTTCTGAGTATAGAAATAGTGTTTTTCAATCTAGATCCTATAAAATTCAGTTTCTAAAAAATATAAATTATGCATTTTTTGGTGTATTCAACATTAACATGGTCCTATCAAGTTCCATGCATTGATTAAAACTAGAAATAATAGTGTAAGAAACCATAATAATAACGGATAAAACCTCATAATAAATGGAATTTACTTATAAAATCTCAATTTAGAAAACCTCAAATTTTACCAAATTTTTTTATGATTATTACCAAAACTATAGAATTGTATCCTACACCAATACTTATGCCTAAGATTCTAACTATTCTTTATCTCATCATATTTATAGAGGTTAACATAACCATTATTTATAACCAACGATCATGGACCATGATATTCATAAATAGGTATTTTACCATAAATAGTATAATATTAAATAAATTATATTACATAACCATTCTAGAACCATATAGGTTTAGTGTATTTATAAAATTAAAAACAAGTAAATTTAATTCATAAAACTTTTACATAATATCATAATTATTCAATCTTAAAAAAACCCTTTTTCAAAATTCATACTTAATATCATTATTCATATCTCTAGGAAAAGAAATTGAATAAAAGGGTGACATCATATTCTTAGTAAGGGAGATCATGGGATATAACATATGTATAAGGGAATTAGAATAATGACATAACATTTAAAAATCATCACTTGCATATAAAAGATAATCATATAGGGTAATGTAATAAATTATTGAATTTTAAAATGATTAAAAGAACATATACCATGATATAATAACACATTTAATGTAAAAAGAGAATACATATAATCATATAAAATTATTTCAATTTTAGTCATGCCTCACAACCGAGACTGTCATAGAAGACAAAACCCGTTACTAATCAGAGTAAACTCTTCATTATAACATTATAAAACTAATCAAAATTTACATCCCATCCCATACCTAAAAATCTAATGAGATATAAATTTTATTCCGATGCATCAGAGGGAGATATAGTTACCGAAAATAAATTGATGGGAACTATACATATATGGTCTCCATGAACATAAATAATTCATCACATTAGAGACCATGCAATTAAATGTGTTTTAAAAAAATAATTATATTATAATATAACCCTTTGAAAAGATATGACCTTCATAAACACCATTCCATCATATAAAAAAGAACCATATGAATTAGTGGGATAATATACATGAAAAATATACCCATTAAGTCATATGAAAAATAAAATAATGATGTAAATAATGGGAGAAATTTCAGAGATCAGTATAAGATAACTTTTGTGGAAAATATCACTATGGAATTGGAAATGTATTATTTTGTTAATTGACCCAATATTTCAAAATAAAAAAAATTTATTTAAAATATACATGAAATTTTATGAAGGAATCTTCATGTAATTATGATTTAATTAAATTAGAAAAATAAATTAGTTTTATACAAGTTAATAAAATCCTCTTGAACATTTATTAGAAAATGTCAAAAAGTACATTAATAGGGAAAAAGAATGCTTTCAAAACATTTTGATAAAATTCAGACATTTGTAGTAAGGAATTCAAAAATTTTAGATTAGTTGAAAAAATATTTTGGTAATTTTTTTTATGAATCGTCGACATGGAAGAAAAATATTCCCCAATAGATACATTCATATAGATAACCCTGAATAATAATTAGATGGTGAAATTAACAAATTATTTACATTAGTATTCCTTAATATGTAAATAACTAATGTATAATGGATTAAATAATGTTATTAATTTATAATAAATATATATTACTCTTTATGGTATCATACATCATCATATTATATCATCTTAACACATTTTTGTTAATAATAATTCATTATTTCCATTCTTTCAGATGTTAACTCATCCAATTTCATATGCATGTTTTATAATATAAGCCCATTTCATTATACATATGATACAATTATATTTATTCCATAGATATATTAAGGTAATATATATCATATTTTTTCAATATAATCAATCATATAATCATTATTTTATAGTGATCATGGAGAATGATTCACATCTTTTCATGGAGATAGTAGGTCATCTGTATTGACGAGCAACGATATCATTCCCTTAATGGTGGAATGAAAATGAAGTGGATGTTTTATATTTTTATCTTAAATCAGTATAATTTTATAATAATTACACACACACATATATATATATATAATATTTCTATCATTATACTCATTTAGGTATTGTAGTAATGAAAAACATATTTCTCCATGATGTGGAGATGGTAAGTCGTACCTTCACATGTGTGATGAATTAGTTTTTCATTAGTATGATAAAAAATAGAATATAATTATTAAAAAATTAAAATAAAATAATAATATAATATATTTTATACTAATTTTTTTAAATTATAATGTAAAAAACACATGGAGAGTAAGTATAAGAAGAAAAAAGTATCAAGAGTCGGTAATGAAGATTATTTATTCATTAGATAACTTCTTTTAGAAATTCACCTAAGGACACTAGGGATGGTCTAATGATAGGAAAAAACATTTATGAAGTGTATATTGAGGTTTATGATAAAAATATTCCATGTATGGTTGATCTTGAAGGCTCCAACTGATGTGAATAAGTATGGGAGGATGTGCCTTTTCATAATAAAAGCGAAGAGAACTTTTGGAATTTAAAAAAAGTAAATTAATAATAAATTAAATTTAAATACCCACACCACAATAATGTCAATAATTACAAAATAATATGAGAAAAAGGATAAATATCATAAACCAAAAAATTCTAGAAATGTTTTTTTATTATTTTAATCATTATCATTTTGATTAACCTGTAGTTAACATATTTAAATTTTAACTACGATAACAAATTTTTCAATATTAAAAGGTTTTAATTTTATATTATGTGAAGTAAATTAGAGAATAATTGAATAATTAATAAAAAAATTTATTATATTATAAATATTTTATATTCTTAAATATTATTTGTTGTTTTTCAATAATTTAATAAAATATTATTTTGAAAAAAATATCAATACTGTCAATTTTATTTCTATTCAAAACTTGGATTTTAAAAAATATCAAGATAAATAATTTAACATTGATCCAAAAATATAATTATATCCCAAAGATTCTAGGTTCATCTAGAATATTATTTTATCCCATTATATATCTAAAATAATATTTATTTTAATATTTATTATATCATTTATTTGTTATTTAAATTAAAAAAATAAATATGACATCTGCGTTGTATAATTATTTAATATAATTATTTATTCACTTAAATTCAAAGATAAAATAAAGTGATGTAGATATATATAATATATTTCATAAGAATATTTATAGTCTAATATATATTTTTTAACCGAATATTAAAAATAAAGGAATATTTCAAACATAAATTTGACATCATTGAAATTTTCTTAAGTTGAATATTATAAATATCCTAATATAATATATGTGGCCCAAAATATCACAAAAAATTATATCATGAATCTATTTTTATTGTGGTAATATTTTACATTTATATTTATTCATAACATTGGTTTTCTACTAGTTAACAGAGAAGCTATATTGAAGACAAATAAAGTGATGTTTTTGACTTTTGTTGATTTAAATATTATATAAGTCATTTTCAGGTCAATGTGACTACTAATCAACTTAATTTAAATAATTTGGGGTTATGGGTCAAATAACATTCATAAAAATACATGTTCATCTATTAGGGACATTTATTAGACTTTTTAATTATATTTTTATGCTAAATTACAATCTTTACCTGTTACTGTGGTCATAACACATACTAATGTTACTTTTCATATTTGAAAAATGTAAAAGAGACGTATTCAACAAATTTTTACATTATTATTAATAAATTTCAATCCACTTTTCAATATTCAAAAAATATAAATTTTTTAATTTAATTTAAAAAAATCCATTAAAATTACATGAGAAACATTATTTTTTTAGAAAAATTTTATTTTAAAATGTTCTAAAAATATATTAGTTTAAAGAATCCTCTTAAAACCCATAATTGTTTTATATTAAATCAAACTGAAATTATTAAATATGATAATTAATCCAAAACAAAATTTGAGATCTTGAATACATTAAAATAAAATACAATTTTAATAAGAATTTGTATTTTCGGTATTTATTATTAAAAAACAATTTACTATAATTTTTTTTATTTTGAAATAAATAAATGAAATTAATTTTTTCAAATAAATTTACATAAAACTCTAAAAATTTAAATTATTTCATAAAAATAAAATACAAGTATTTTATTTGTGGAAGAAAAAAATGAATTTAATAAAAATTGTGTGATCATTTTCTTTGAACATATCAGTAAAATCATAATGAGTTGGACCATTATATTTATTTCATAAATAATTTATTCATTTTTATTCCATTAAATTTTACAACTATGTTATAATAGACCTATAATATTTATATGTTTCATTTAAACTCGAAGTCAAATGCAATGCAAGATATTGAAGAATTAAAATTATTTAAAGAGAAATATATGTTAAAAATATCCAGTTGTTACAACCCATATAGGGACACACACTATAACTCATCATGTACCCACAAGACATTTAACCAAATCACATTTTATTCCAAAAACATGTTAATCCTACCCCATCATTCACCACATGACATTAAACATTCTCCTTCCCATTCCATATAAAAATACACTATTCCTATCTCCACGTGTCGATACAATTTTGGAATGATCCATATCTACAAGAACTTATACTCGTTTCCTAATCTATAATCCATACCTCATATAAAAACATGGGATTACTGATCCAAATGGACATAAAAGACTTATGCCCCTAGCTTCAATTACAACATGGCTAACATGGGATGCCTTCATTACCCCACCTATGATACATAGATAATAATATTACCTAAAAAGTAGAAAGATATTATAGTTCTTAGTCTACCTAATTTGCAAAAATTCCATATAATACAAATAAAACTACCTCCAAATATCCATGGTTTCTACCCTATTGAAATAGAAGAACCATAATTTAATGTTTTTCACATCGATATTATGTCGAGAATGAGTTTCCAAAACATTAAATAAATCTATAAGTCAGATGAGATTATATAAAATTAAAAATGGAGGAATATATAGTAGGTGGTTCTATCATCCCCTCATGTAGTTTCATTCAACGAGCATACATCGCTCATTAATGTGTTGAAATAATACCGCCATTGGAAAGGAAGAAAAAATAAGGATATCAATCACCCCTTCATGGAATACTTTTTTTTCTAGGTTCATCAATAGAATATTTAAATATTTAAATATTACAATCTTCTCCCTACTTCATAAGCCTCCTGTCTCACTTATCTAGAAAAATCTATCCATTTCCATGAAGCCTATCAACAGAGAGCATAGGGATCCACTAAGAGTATTACTTAATCCATAATGATTTCTTCTTATATTTTTTGTTTAAATCCAATCATAAAAATACTTACATAATTTTCCTAGAAAAATATTCATACTAAAAAATTATAACATTAATTTAAGTCAAAAAATATTCCCTTTCCATACACATAGAAAATGATACGAACATCAGTCATGTGTTTGGGCGGGTTAACACCAACACGAAATGAGAAAATTTATTTTTCATCACCATGATTCATGGTCATGAAAAATGTTTTATTTGATAAAATAATATATCTATATTATAAATGATTAATTTTAAATAATTATTTATCATATAAATCCACTCTATAATTATTATTTTTTAATAATGGAATCCTTATTCATCAATTTGGTTAACTAACACCACCACGAATGATGAATTTCATGTGTCGTCTCCTGCTTACTATGATGGACAAAAATTAAATTAAAGAAATGAAATGATATAAATTATATTTTTAGGATGTTTAAATGATACGTTAATCTTATGAAGAAACATGTCCTTACTAAAAAATAATTAAAAAATTCATTAAATTTGATTGGTTTTTAACACCTAGGTGAATGATGTTATAATTTTTGAATTTTTAATGATAAAATAATTTCATATTACATTAATAAAAATGAAATAATTTTAAATTAATATAATTTCATGATTATATACTGGTGTTATTAATATTATATATAGAAATATATTCAAATGTTACATTTAGATCATTAAACTTCCTAGAACTAGTTCATTTCAGCTTCATTATTTGCAAAAATATATCACTATATTAAACCTGTGGAATTGATACATAATGAACCACTGAAAAATAATTATTATATATTGAAATATTTTATATTGATATACATTTTTAGAAGAAGATATAAGAAACCATTTATTATGATGATATTTTGAAACAATCATTGATACTAATAACTAAAATAAAAAAATCTATAATAACTTCTAGTATACATATAGATAATTGATAAAATTTATTTAAAATATTATATATATTAATATTTTTACAAAAGAAGATATTAATATAGTTATTATTATTATTTTTGAGGCTACAACATGTCCCAATATATGGGAATATAACGTTAGGATATCTCCATCTTAAATATATTTCATGAGACATATTTCTTACTGTGAACCATGAAATCTTTGGAATAGTGTGATGAATACCTAATGAATTTATTTTGAAATATTCATATAATTCATGTGTTTTAAAGAGACATATCATGTTATTTCATTAAATTTATTTCTATTAAATAGATTCTATTTTTATAATTGAATTTTTCAAATCAACTCCTGTTATTATGTCAGACTTCTTTTCCATAAATTTGGTTCTTCTAAGGATAGATTTGTACATTAAAAGATTTTATTTCATGGTACCTTAACTTAACCACTAAAAAATGACACTTTTCATAAAAAAATAGCATCCTCATTGAATTTTTCTTCCAGAAAATTATATCATTGATATAAATAATTATCATCCTCGTTAATTATTAATTAACACCATTTTTATATTTTCATATCCCACAAATATTATCATATTTATTTAAAAACCAATATATGTTTTAATTAATTTGACCTTCAAATTTCTCTTCTAGGAATTTAAGTATGTAGTTTTGTTTCAATTTTTATAATGTTGGTTTTCAAAAAATGTATTACAAAATATTTAATTACTTTTTATTCATTTCAAAATAAAATGGTTTATCATCCACACCAAATAAAATTTTATTAACCGTTATGTCTTTTTTAATGTTACAATATTATATTTTTTTGAAAGTAATTTTCTTCAAATGATTTCACAAGAATATTTTATAAATTTTAGGTCTTTATTAATAAATTATTAAATTTCATTTTTTAAAAAGTAAAAAAACTCAAAAAAAAATTCATGTATCCTATTGAAATTGTCAAGTTTTCTTAAAATATTTCCTACTGATACAACATTATGAATATAGATTTTTTAAATTCCATAATTATTATTTTCCATAAGTGACCATTCCTAAAATGAATTTTTTGAAGGACCCAAGATCTCTATTTATGAAATAAAAATGATTTCAGGAAATATTTATATAATTTCAATTTTTTTAATGTTTTCATCAAAATGAAATATTTCCAAGGATTATTATTTTTCATTGATCACCATAAAAATGTTATAATGAAATAATCATCTATGGTGATTTTATTATAGGGTATCAATATTTATATTATTGTGGTGGATTTCAGTTTTTCCATATTGAAATGTCATTAAAACTATATTTCATTCCATGGGATCTTTAGGATATATAGAATGATTGACATCGAGTGTCACCAATATATATGGATAAATTTTTAGTTGGTCTTATATCTATATCTAATGCATTCTTTGATTCTATATATAACTAGAGATAATGATTTTTAGGGGTATAATTTCATTTCTAAATTTACCAAAACGTTTTTCATGAGTATAATTGTGGTTCAACTATCCTCAATTTTTTTTTCAATCATATAACTACAAATTATCTATATTAATAAGGTTATAAATGATTATAATTTTTGTTATGTCACATCTAAAATTTTGATCATGAGTATAATTGATGTTTATCTATTCTAACCTGGTTATGTAAGAGTATTACTTTGTTTTTATGGTTTCTAAAATGATTTTATTTTTATTTAATAGTGTTTCTATAATTTCAATTACATAATTATAATTTTAAAAAAATGTGTGAAACTAAAATTAATAAAAAACATATTTTGATGATACAAATCTCAATTAATAATTGAGTTCCAATTTTGAAACAAATTTCCAATAAAATATTGTTTATTATGTCCATTTTATAATTCATTACTCAGTTACATATATTAATACCATCTAATTCAATGTCTATTGTCTATCATCCATAAAATAATAATATTATATTGTTTAGTAATACATGGATTTTCATATGTTATACAGTTTCAGCCATAGTATTCTTTCATTATATTATTGTGTCTCGTTAAACACCTCATAATAAAATAAATCCTCAATGTATGATAGTCTTCTCGATAAAAAAGTGTATTAAATTGGAATTTTTTTTTTCAAAAACCTATACTGTAAAAAGGTCTAAAAATCCTATTGAAATGAGGGATTGGAAAATATGAAGCTTGTATGGAATAACCCTCAAATAACATTCCATATAGGGTGAAATTAGAGGTATATGAACAACGTGGAATGTAGTTACAAGTAATGTCAAAAATATTGATAGATAGTTATATTAAAAATAATCATGTCAATGCGAATGATCTTGGGAAATTTGATGACCACGAAACTATAAGTCAATGATGGGTGAGAAAATCGATCAATTTATCTGAAAACAAAGGAATCAGAGATCATATTATATTCAATATCCTTTTAGTATATTTAATGAATTTTTTATAATATATACTATGAATATGAGGGAAAATAAATAATTGAGATGTAAATTGTATTAATATATTAAATTTCCACCACAATCTCATCTATTTCAAAAAATGTTGACTATTCATGGTGATTTCTTCATTAAGAAGGCTCAAAAATTAATCTTTATGCGATAAAATGATTCAAAAATGGTATAACATGAAATTTTTTATATGAATACACATAAACCAAAACAAAAATTAATTATCATGATGTAAAATAATTCATAAAATAAATAAATATTCATATTAATCATTGAATCCATCATCAAACATAATACATTACATTAATAGATAAAACCACATTCCAATCAAGTTCAACATTGAATACAGACATCTTCTAAAAGTCAATTTCATACCTTATATCTATGATAATAAAAATCATTATTTTGGTTTTCTATAAATTATCATTAATTTCAAATCACTTGTTAATCATAAGGATTACCCAATCCTTATACTAATGAAACAAATAAAAAAATATCATTAATCACCATAAAAAATAATTATATAATCATATAAGGTAGAAAACTAAACCAAAATATCAGGAATACAAATTAGGTCCTCCCATGAAATTTAATACAATGCTTTACCATAAATATATTGAAAATTTCTCCATGTCAATAATTTAGTTTTGGAATCAAAGGTTATTAAATTACCATATTCTAATACACTATAATTAAGTTATCATAAAATCCTATACTAACCTAATGGGTTGATTAATCCCAAATGTATTGACCTCTCTTAATCTATTTAAAATTTAAAATTACCATAAAATCTCATAACATGAATCCTCAAAATTGGTACATATGAATTTTAACATAGGAATAATCAATAACAAATAAAACTATTATTATCTCCAAAATTAAAAATTAAACAAAAAATGCAACCAACTTTTACATAATAATTAACAAAATGTTTCATCTTAAAATAGAATAAAATACTATTGAATATATTCCAAAAAATCCAAAAATTCAATAAAAATCTTCAAATATGATTTAAATATATTTTTTATTTTTTGGGACAGTTAATTATATGTTTTAAAATCCTCAAATAAATAAAAATGTTGTAAAATAATTATATGATATTTGTTTTTTATATGAAGAATAACAATGATAAAATATTTATAATACTTAATTATAAAATATTAATAAATTAATACATTAATCCTTTCACTTTATTGATTAGAGTAGAATATGTTTGTACTTGGTCAGGGAGAATAATACTTATTCTAATACATTTACATGGATAATTCACATGTTCACCAATAAATATACATTGAACAATATATAATAAATTAGTTTAAATAGATCATCCTTCAATTGATCTCTTCATTTTTCAATGTGAATTGTTTTCTCTATTCCCTTATTTTTTAAAATAAAAATTCTTCTTATTACTCTAATTAATTTCCCTGGGAAACTCCTCCCACAAACATGACATCTTGAAATAATAATATTCTTCCCTACATTTTTTTTGAAAAAAATCCATTTATCACTTATTAGGTGTGTCGAGAAGCTCACAATGGTTTTGATCGTTAATCCTATAATAGAAAATCTGATTAGAAATAAACTAATTGTTCCCATTATAGGTACCATTTAATTTATATAATAATGAGTAAATTCATTCTATTATACATCACAATCATCATTAACATAATTCTTCATGAATCCAACAATTCGCAAAACCCAAAAATAATAGTGTGAGAAAAAAATTTATAGTGAAAACCCAAATAATCTCTATCTTATCAAAACATTATAATGTTATCCCATACAATGAAATTTATATAGGGTTTTCAAAAAATATATCTAATCCTAATATCCTTATATTAAATAAAAATTTATCAAATACCAAATATAGAGACCATACTAATTCATACAAATAATTATACATTATTTTTCATTTAATATAACATTAATATCAACACCATAACTAAAACGGGATAGTGTATTTAGAGACTAGAGACATGAAATTCATATATATGTACAATAATTAACTTCACTCATCATTTTATTACATTTTTTAACCATTATTAAATACCTAATAAAAACAATTATTCATAACCTAGGGAAATTAATGATTATAATTGGTGATCACAAATGCTTAGTAAGGGTTTTCTTGGAAGATATTAATCAATGATCAAAAAAATGAATAAGACAACAATAATATTATGAGTTCATCATAATAACTAAATACATTCATAACATTATCTATTTAATGTACATGAGTCATAAGAAGTTATATCCTCAAAAAAGAGTTATGAACAGTTTGTCAATATCAAAATCATGTAATAAAAGTGTGGAACCACTATAGTTATAGAAACCATTTAATATATCTATTTTAATTACTAAGACCATTAAATCCTAGAGGATTAGTCATAAATAAAAATATCACACTACATAATTGATCATTATTCACCACTTTTTTATCATATATGATCAAAAATAAATACCATTTCCCATATGTATCATGAAAATCAAGTCATTTACCACATATATATAATGAAGGATATAAATATTAAACCAAAACCTTGGGGGATATGTAATTTTCATCCGACATTTAACATAATTAAATAAAAATATTTGTTTTCCACAAGACCATAAAACACTCTTTGTATCATTATAACATAACCTAACAATAGGAAATACATTTCATCATTTCATCATAAAATAACCAATGATAAATAAAAATGTTTCAAAAAAATCATAATCATAATCATAAAATATCTATGGAAAAAATAATGTTTTTATTTCTTGATCATATTCCTAGTGAATAAGAATTAAAAACTAATGATGTTATCATATATGAATGTTCCTTTAAGATATTACAATAATTTTACATTAGGAAAATTCCATTTTCTTTTTGAAATCACAAAGATAAAATCTAATGTCTTCATAAAATATTCATGAATTTTTTCTCATTTAACTGAAATATGGAATATTGAGAAGTAATACTCATTTTTTGTGCATTCATGAAAGTAATAAATTATATTCAAACATTATACGTCAGAACGAATATTCCAATCATATTTTTTTCAAAATAAAAAATTACCGTGTTTTGAAATTATACAAAATAATTTCATGGAAATATTTTTATAAAAATTATAAAATTGTTAAAAATTATATTATCCACTCATATGATAAATTTAAACATTATTTAATGAATTATACAGAATACATATACATAGAAGAAAACAATTCAATGGCAAAGAAAAAATAATAATAGTTTTATTAAAAAAACATTATTTTTAAGTACAATAGAGATAAAAATTTTAATAATACAAAAAATTTTATGAATTACCAAAGGATATAAAACTAACAATATTTATAATATAACAATAATATAATTTCCTCAATAGAAATTATGTCATGAATAATCTTGGTTAAATTGGTATTGAAACTCAAATACTATACCTCATGTTTTGTCTTCATTTGTATGTGATTGATCAAACTTAATAAATGAATTTACATCTTATAATTTTTGATCAGTTGTAATACTCAAATGTATCGTAAACTATTTGATTTACTTAAAATATCTTTACTTCTTCATATTAACAATTATATATCCTTGAATACAAACACCATTATGATCAAGTATCCTTTTCCTCATATAGTTGATTTGTTTGATCTACTATAAAGAGAAAATTATTTTTTTAAGGGTGGCCTGAGGTTAGGGTACAATCAGTTTAATGTAAAAGAATAAGACATTAAATAGACCCCATTGTTTACTAGATATAGTCATTGTGAATTTGTAGTTATACCATTTGGTTGACTAATGCACATTCTTTACTCAGGGATCTTGAGAATATAATATTTGACTAGTTCTAGAATAAGATTGTGGTTTTGTATATAGATAAAATTTTGGTATATTATAAAATTAAAGTGGAACATGAAATACAAATATAAGGTTTTCTTAATTTTTACAAGAAATGTAATTGTTTTGAAAACTAGAATGTTTTATTTTTGGATGCCAAAACATTCATTCCTTGGTGAAATTATTTCTAATGATGGCATGAGTGTTGACCCAGCTATGACAAATGTTGCGAAATAAAGGAAAAGAACCACAAATATAACCGATATTATTAGTTTACATATTTTTAGTATATTACCAGAGTTTTGTTAAAGGATTTTCATGATTATCTAGACTAATGAATTTGTTAACTCTAAATGGTGTAAATTTCATCTGAAAAAAAGAATGTGAAGATTTTTTTAGGAATCAAAAATTTGATTTGTGAATGCTTCAGTTCTGATGATTCCTCATTGAAATAGTTAATTTTTCATTAATTGTGTTGTATTGATAAAATGAATTTGTTCTTTACTAATATATAATTATTAGGTAATTTCTAATGCTTCATTCCATTTTAAACCTCATGAGTTAAACTACCATATACATGATTTGTAAATTTCTTCAATTAATTTGTAATAAAAATATGGATGCATCATTTTTACAGAGTAAAATGTGTAATATATAACAGCCATAATTTTTTGAAATATATATTTACTCAGAATGAATTGAACATGGGGAAGATAAGATGGCTAGATTTATCACGGATTATGAGTTCATGATTTATTACCGTCTTGGAAAATAAAACAAAGTGGATGATTCATGGATTTGGAATAGAAATCCTACATTAACCATGTTATGTTTAGTACATAAAACCATGGATAATGAGTAGAATTGTTATTGTTTGAATGTTATTGGGTCATGAAATTCCACTATTTGTATATGTGTTAGTGTAATAGTGCTTCTCAAAATGAATAAATCATGCTCGAAATAAAGATCCTGATTTATAAAATAAGGTATATTTGGTTTAAAAGGGTAGGATTATTATACATAAAATTGATAAAGATTTTGTTATTTGGTTTGGTTAGAGACTGTTAATGCTTTCTGATTATCTACTAAAGAATGAATTATTTTTTGATTCTAAATTTTTTTATTTTCAGTTCATATTGGCAGTACAAATATGTACAAAGTCCTTCAAGGGTATCACTAGATGGATTAAACGAAAAATAGAAAATAATAATTTTATTTTAAAATGATTGAATTAGAGATAGGTTAGTGCAAAGTGGTAGTTACTAAAGTGGATATTTCAAACTTTTACAGTGCCAAAGTGGAAATTGAAAAATATATCCATGGAATTCAAGGTGGGACTAGAAAAATACATCTTGAGGTTATAATGAGATTATGGTGATTGTTGACTAACTGAATAAATATGATAATTTTCTCCCTATTTGACATAATATGTCATTAGATAATCTTTCTCGAATGTACCTAAATGATATATTCAAGGTTATATGGAATTCCTCTATTTATTGAATCTGACTGAGATCCCAGGTTCACTGTTATCATTTTTAAATGCCATAAGAAGTTGTTGAAAATGGAATTAAATTACAACACCGATTTTCATCCACAATATGATAGAGGGACCAAGTGAACAATTCAAAACTTGGAGGATATGCTTTGAGTGTGCTCAATAGATAACTAGGTATGTTAGTATAAATATCATTCTTTAGTTTTTTTATATTATAATAATATTTTTCATTCTAGTATACAGATTGAACCATTTGAGAAAGTATATGGGAAGTGGTTTAGAACACCAACATTGTTAGATGTAGTCATGGAAAGGATGTTTATGGGACCATAATTGGTATCAATTGTGGAAGAGATAATTCCAATTTTTTAGTGAAACATAAGTACAACTCAAAGTAGGAATATAATTTATGTAGATAATAGGTTGAAAGAATATTATTTTAAGGTGGATGATTATGTTTTCCTTAAAATATCTCCATTGAAATTTTTTTTTCATTTAGCTAAGAAAGGAAAAAATAGTCAACGATTCCTGGGACCTTTTTAAATCCTTGAGAAATATGGACCATTTGCTTTAAAATTAGCTTTTCATCCATGATTATATCAGGTACACAATTCTATTCATTTATCGATTTTGAGAATGTATGCGCCAGATCTATATCATCTTTTGAACCCATATGTAGTTAAGATGAATGATAAACACTCTTTTGAAGATAAACCTGTTAAGATTCTTGATCGTAGAGATAAAATATTATAGAATAAGGTAATTAACAAGGTTACATTTTTTTGAGACACCACATGGTTGTAATAAACAAAATGGAAATCTAGAAATTCTATGAGAGAAAAGTGTCCTCAATTATTTAATAAGTGACTAAAAATTGTGGGGATTTAATATCCAAAAGCTATGGAGAATGTAACAAGCCATGTATTTTTTAAATAATTCTTTTCAATGTGGAATTATATAGCCAAATTATTTATAAATGTATCGTGTAATTAATGGTCTTTATAGTAATTAATTATATTATATTGATGAAATATTAGCATGGACTCATGAATAATTACACGAATATTTGGAATAGTTATTTGGCCAATAAAATATTGACCTCATCAATTAATATATAACAAAAATTATCCTTCCTATAAGTAAAAATATGACATATTTATATCAAGGAATAAGTAAAAAAATTTAAAAAATATTATAATTTAAATGTTGGAATTTTTGTAAATAATAATACATTAACTAAATTTATAATTAATTTAATGATTAGAAGGAAATTATATTTTCAATAAATATATTCAAGAATAAATATTTCATTTCATTATTATTATAGGATAATTTTATGAGACCGTATTTAATTCTCCAAACTGCTATAAAATGAGATGTAGTTTTAAAACAAGTATTTTATGAATACATTTTTATTTTAATTGAAAATAAATTTCTCATATTTAAAAAATTATTTCCATAAAATGTATTTCATTGTTTAATATTTCTTTTTAAAAAATTTATAGTGATTTTTTGATATTTCTTTTGGAAATAGTTGAATTTTTATTGAAAATTAAAATATGATAATTAACGAAATAAGCTAAATACATGAATTAATGAGTCATGGAGGATGTTTTATTAATGAAAGAACCCATGGATATAAAAAAAAGTCATTAATTACTATTTTTAGTCATAATAATCATCACTATTTCAATTATAAAAAAAATTATTAAAACACTGATTAAATTAAGGGAAAATCCTCATCTCCCCCACTATAAATAGCACATGTCACCCACTATTATCCTCACTCCTCTAATTCTTTATGAAATTTCCAAATTCACTAATTCCACTTTACAAGGATCATACCCACATCAATGACCTTATCGTGTCAACTAAAGGAAAAAAACATAGGGAATTAAAGAGGTTCTCAAGGAAGAGAATTAATGAGGCAAAAAAACTCTCTTATTTTATTTTATTCTCTTTTAAATTAATTTTATATTCTTATAATTTGTTCACCTCCAAATAAGAATATGAATGGAAACTATAGTATATAATATATACTTCAATTTTATTATGTTTCTGAAAAAAATAATCATCATACTTCTTCTCATATCCCAATTTTTTAGAAATAAAAACGTTGTCCTGGATGTGTGGATTTATCGCATCATGGATCGTGTGTTTTCAATTTCCATTAAATCCATAATGGATTTTCATCAAAACATTTTAATGATAGAAATTTTTTGGATGAGTATGATCTAAACTTTTTATTATTCTGTAATTAATTTAAAGAAATTATATAGAATGATATAACAAAACTAGTTTGTGATAATCAAATAACTGCCAAAATGATCTAAATAAATGTCATTAATGTTTTCTCCAATTAATAATCCCCATATATAAAATAAAAAAATGGTATAATTTAACTTAATAGACACATTTAAATACCAATTCATTCCACTTTCAGAGTTTCTATAAAATTCTACAAGAACATTCATAATGATCTGACCATGGAAACCATATAAAGAAAAAACACAGAACAGTGAGAATTGGAAATAATATTATTATAATATGGGTAAGAAAAAGGTTATAAAAAGATAATATAATGTATGATGATAATTATTATGATTATTTAACATATTAATAACAATCTTTGCAATATATTAAAGGATGTTTTTCATGTTTGAAGGAAATTAGACCCGAGGTAAGAGAGTCATTAACTAATAAAATATTTTAAATATCTCAATCATTTGTTCTCATAAATATTTATAATTTAGGCCCTTGATTTAAAAATTGTTTTTATAAATGTGTCTATATTTTTAATAATTTTTTAATTTCTATTATGTGATTTTAAAAGGGATCTTTTTCATATTTTATGTATTGTACATTCCTTTTCAAATATTTTTAAAATTATCTTTTAAAAAAATTCAAAAAATACTATGTTTAATGCGATGTGACTGCATTATCCTTTATTCATGTCAACGTATTGTCATAATTGTTTTATTATATGACATAAAAGGTATATTTATGAATATCATTTCATTATTAGTTGTGGATAAGTTATATTTTTAATTTGATTCTTACAGAAAAAGGTATTTTGAAAATTAAATGTGGTTTACTCAATGGTATAAATGAGTTATCATCATTTTTATTGAAGATATATTCATAAGAAATTTTTTTATGGTTTTATCCAATTATATTTCAATATATTTTTGGTTTATCCAATTATTACTTATGATATGATGGGTGATCCCCATTATAGCATTCCAATGCATTGGTTTCTCCAGAGATGGAATTATACCAAATGGTTTTTCCAATTTTAAGTGTGTGAATGTAATTATGATATGGTAATGATGTGATAATGTGAATTTGTGATTTATCTATTCATACATATGATTTTTCCATAAAATGGGTTTTGATGGGTTTACATGTTTTTATTGGACTAACTATTTTTTTAATTCATTATATCCTTTATTAGGATTTTTGTTATCATCTAATGTTTTTAAATATTTTTCATTGGTTACAAGTATGTTCATGAGATATAATTAAATAATGTTTAATTTAATGAATATTTTTCAAAGAAAATGGGTTTTGTTTTTATATTTTTTATATTATGAAAAAATGGATACTATTTTAGTAGTATTCTTTCTATATGAATGTGGTTAATTATTTATTTATTATGCCATAATTATCTAAAACTCTAAACATGAAAAGATCATTAATGTGAATGAAATTGTATTTTTTAATAACTTTCAAAAAGATTTATGTTATAATATCTGTCCTTATATACAATAACTTTTAAATGGATGAAAAAAATTAATCATGTTCCTTCTTGTAAGTGGATTCCAACACTTTTTCATGAACTAAGTTATCATTTTACATTGGATTAGAAGATAGTGGATAATGGTTATTCCATTGTAATAGTAAAAATTAAGTATATTTAATATAATAAAGTAATTATTTTATAATATATAGAATATATGTATATTATATATAAGAAGAAATATAATTGAAAACACTTGGTGAAAATTTATATCTCTCCATTGATAAACCCCTTTTCCCTTATAAAATATTTTTGAAAAATGATGGGTTTTTTATGATAAGAAGATCTAGTGTATAGGGATTGAATATATGATTCTATTATGTTAGGGATTTATAGATCATTAACTATCTATAATTCAAAATAATTATTGATATGGGGTACATTTTTGAGTGCGAGGGAATGAGAACTCTTGGAATTACATAATGTATAAAATTAATATACATTAATTTGCATCAATAAAATTGAAAAAATTGATATAATTATAATATAATATTATGATGAGTCAAAATCATCAAATTCAATTAAAATAAAAAAAATCCTAATTTGTAACCCATAATTATTTGTTCTAAAACTATGATAAACCTTTTATCAATTACCATGATGTGAGTGTTTTTAAAAATTATGTTTAAATAAAATTCCAATAAAATCGAAAGGAACACATAAATTGAACACTTATGATATTTTAAACCATAACTCATTCAATAGGTTAAATCTATGATTTTAATGATTAATAAATCATTTATTAATATAATCATTAAAAAAATATCACTACTATATTTTTTTGAAATACTTGTAATATTTTAACATAATTTTTTATTACTAATTTAAAATTATTTCATATTTTAATGTCTTATATGATAAACAATACTATATCTTCTTATAATAATATGATCAAATTTTAATTGGTTCGGATATCATTTTAAAGCTTATATTTTGGTTTTACCCTTTAGTTAACTAATTTTAATGTTGATTTTGGTAATAAATTTTTTAATATTTAAGGGTTTCAATTTTATTTTTATGGTGAAACATAGATCATAAATTGAAAAAATATGAACTTTTCAACCATTTTTAGTCATAGTATTCCTTGTGCATGTTTTTTATATAATTTAAATAAAATATATTCAACATAAAAGACTATTAATGAATATTTTAGGGATATTCATATAGTTTGAATTTTAAAACCGCATAAAAAACTGGAATTGGAATAGAAATACATCGTAAATAAATATTATTTTATATTTATATTTACTATTTTTGTGCATAAAATATTACAAATAATGATTTTAAAATTATTTACATGATTTTTTATATATATCACAAGCATTGTGATGGTGTTTCATATGTATTTATTATTTTTATTAAATAAATGATATTTATAAAAACATTAACCTAAATTAATAATAAAAATTTATAAAATTTATATATGTATAGTTACTCATATATAGGTCATGAATATTAATTTTCTATATTAGTGTGACTTTTTAATCCTTGACGAAGTATTTCACAATAAAATTGATTTTTGAGTTTTGATATATCATAAAAATTCATAAATATAAATAAATATCACGAATATTCATTAATATTTAATAAAAAATAAGTGAATGGATTCCCACATATAATAAAAAAATTTGGACACAAAATTTGACATTTCTCCAACTGTGTAAGAAATGATTCGATAATAAAAATAAAATTAATATTTATCATGAAATTTATTTTATTTAATTTTTTTAAAACTATTTTTATTATATCATCACAAATGAGGTTTTTTCATATGATTCATAATGTTTTATATAATATATATTTCGTTGTGATATCATAAAATAATTAATATTACACAAAAAGAAATTTTATTAATATTTATCGAATTTGTTTTTCGAAAATTCTATAATAATTAATCATTATATAAATTTATAATTTCTAATATAGAAATTATTTTAATTTTTTCAAATTAAAATAATATTTTTGGTAGAAATAACATTTAATATAAATACATAAAATGAAACTAAAATGTTTTTTTAGAGAAATGTATTTCAATCCACAAAAATATACTTATAACCTGAGAATCTATAATAATGATTCAAATGTAAATAATTTGATAATATATGATGAAATAAGGATAAATTTTATTGATGATAAAATCCATATATTATTGGAAATTTCTCATTTAAATTAAATGATTGATTCATTAAAATCCGCATTATTTACTATTGATTAAGAAATGAATATTTTTTGAAAATACCAAAAAGTTTAACATTATGGTAGTTTGGAAATTATTATTTAAAAAATGATAATATTATTTCAAAATTAATTTATGAAATTATCTCTATTTTATGATATTGTTACTAAAATGTACTAAAACCCATTTTTGATGAAATCGTATATTGAGAGAAAAATGAAATTACTAAAAATTTATTGATTATTTCATAAGAATTTATCAATAAATTACTTCTGTTTATACCCATAAATTAATTGAAAATTTGGAAGCATATATTCATACAATTCAATAAAAATTAAATTATTCAATCTTTATAAATAATAGTATTCCATGGATTGTTAAATCATGGTGCTTCATGTTATATACACATTCATATATAGTGTTTCTTTAAAATATTTTTTCTTACATCTCATATCCTAGTTGATGAATGTTTCTCATACTTATATATATATATTTTTTCTTTCCAGTTATTAAATTTCTATTTAAAAATGTTATTATTTTTTATAAAATTCCACCTTCATATTTCAATTCTATTCTTTTACAAGGAATTTTTTATACAATTTTTAAATTTTATTAATCAAATGTATTTAAAAGTATTAAAAATAATTTTCATCATAAATGAAATTTCATGCACTTCACATTTAAATTTGAGTAAATTTATGTTTTTAATGATCTATTACAATATTTTATTTTTAAATAAAATGTTTTCTCAAATATTTTACAACAAAATTTTCAAAACATTATATGAATTTCAATGATCTATTAACAAAGATTCATTAAAAATGAAAATTTTCTTAAAATGTTTTCCATTAAATTATTGAAAACATTATGTATCATCGAAGGCTTTAATTCTGATGCTTCATTCCAAAAAATGATTTTAAAATTTCAATATTTTAAATTTCATAAAAATGATCTTCCCAAATTGTCTTCTAAAAATGAACCATGACATTCTATTTTACATCAATGAATGAAAATTTTATTAAAACACATTTATGGTTTATTTTAATCATTCCTATTTATCTCTAATTTAAATATTTTCCACTGATTAATTTTTTCATGAACCCCACTATAAATATAATTATGAAATAGTATTTTCAGGTGATTGAATAATTAGTTTACAATCTATCACATTCATGAGGTAAAATTTAGTGATAATATATTTAAATTAGGCAATGCCCATTTCCCTATAAATGGGTTTTTAATCATATATTTAGTGATAGATTTTGTCTCCCACATATATAGATGAATTATGGGTGGGTTACTATACCTCCTAATACTGAATTTTATTCTTTTTTATATCACATTACGTGAGGACATTTTTCTATGGGTATAATAGATATAAAGCTATATTCAAATGGTTTTTTCATGCATGTAATATTAATTTACTGATACAAAAATGGTTGTTAATTATTATAATTATATTTTATAAATTATCATAAGGTTGTACATAAGTATAATTTCATTTTATATATGATTACATGGTTTTTATGTGCATAAGTAAGGTTTATGTCATCTCAAAAGTTTTTAAATGAATACAATTTATATTTAACATTGACAACAAGATTATGTACTAGTATAATTAGAGTTTAAATAATCTCAAAAATAATTTGAGTAGTATAAATATTGTTTATCTATGACCATAGGGATTTTCATGACAAAAATTGTGTTTTATCTATGATCATAAGGTTTTTCAATGTTAAAATTGTTGTTTTCCTATGATCAAATGTTTTTGAAATAGTAAATTTTTGGTTAAGCTAATTTTGAATATTGTGTGTGGAAATGATATCATTTTTCACGGTTCAATATGTAATGCTTTACTATAATTATAAAAAATTTTATACCATATACCTATTATTATGATCATTCATTCATTTTTCATCTTTATCCCATATGACATGGTTCATGTTTACAAATTTGAGATTACATGTCATTGTTTAATGACTTATTTTGAACTGTTATTTATGAATATAATTTTAATTTTATATGTATCCCCTTATAAATTTTTATAACATTCTAATGATTTAATCCTAAATGTTATTTTGATGTTTTTTTAACTTATTAATTTTTTGATCTCACCATTTTCATATAATTTTATTCAAAAATTCAAAAATATTTTTATATCATAAGAGATGTCAATAAATGGTTCTAATATGTTTCAAATATAGAGAAATGTTCACATGTATCATAAGATAATGTAATTATATATCTAATCCATAAATACACGAAAAAATACCATTCTTTAGATAGATTGATCATTGTAGTATGTAATGATCGAATTTTTGAAATATATATTCATAAATTGGGTCACATGAAATTTTCTAAAATAAACTATTATAATTAATGTGATTTTAGTAGAAGAACTAGGAGTGTGGTTTTTTGGCATTATAGATCTGGAATAAAGTATGTGTCTCATCCATATATCAATTAAATAAGGAGATGAAATTTAAAAAACATAGTTCATAATAATATTTGTATCCTCTTCAAAAATTTGTATAGGTATATTATAAAGAATTTATTATAGGACAACAATAGGATATCTATTACATATTTTTTTATCATGGGGATTTATATGTCAGTTTGAAAAGGTTGAGAGAAACAAAACCATGTGATTTTATTTCCACTAGAAATTCCTTATTATAAAAAAGAAGTCATAAACAAAGATTTCATTTTCGGACACCCAAATTCATCCAAATGGAATAATTCTAATTGGGTTCAGTCTATAATTTTATGAAATTATCACAGTTCATTATAACAAGAGAATATTTCTCTCTTTATGAGATTTAAAATATATATGTTTAGTTCATGATAAAGTTATATGGAGTAAAACTCTCAATAATATGATATTTGTATTTGATGTTTACCAATATGTTATAAAGAATAATTCATCATGGTTTGAATATGGAGTTTATCATTAAAAATTCATATCATCCTCTAATAGATCATAGGTATTAGAGTACCATTCATATAAAAGAATATATTATGAGATATTACTCTATATATTTCAATAGATGGTGGGAAAAACCATACAATAGTAAAATTTTATAAAAATAATATATTATTCTATAGAATTAATATGATGCCTTATGGGTCCTCTTATATGATGATCTACGAGAGGGAAATATGATTTGTTGAAGTTAGATGATGAAATATTAGGGACATGTGCTAGTCGAGGAAATAGTAGTGAATGTTAGATGCATTTTGTAATATATGTATATATTAATGTAGTTCAGAGTCCGAATAATATTTATATAGATATTCATCATTAGTATGTAGATTTTGAATATTTTTATTTAGACTTACTATGGATATCTCTTTGAAAAACTGTTATCATATTTTTAGGTAAATAGAGTGGATCAATATGTATATGTGGACCTTTGTGGATCTTGACCACATCAGGATTGTATTTTTTTTACTTAGATCTACATGAAACTCCTATAAGTTCTTGGTTTGTTCCATGTTACTCTTTTGAAAATAATTATACCCTATTCTTTCCATATACAAAACACATAGGTCAATCTATTGTAACATTATATTTTTTTATAAAGAACACTGGATGAAATATTGGATAATAGAGATAATGTTTTAGAGATAAAAAAAATAACCTAGTGATAGCCATCTAGTGGAATTTGTAATTCAATGAAACAATATTGGAACCTAATTATGTGTTGGCGTGGAGGTATATTTAGTTTCTTATAATCAAGTGATATAATTTTTTAGGCTGAAATTCCTTTAAGGGTGTAGAATTGTGGGCATAATATTTCATAATTTATCTCCAAATTGATAAAATATATTTTATTGGTGTCTTTTAAATCACACAACAATGAAATTTTGTTAAAAATGATAATAAATTATAAAAAGAATCACATTATATATTATTGAAATTAAATAAAATTTTCAAAAACATTTTCTAATTTATTTTGGAAAATCATTGTATGATAATAAACTATTTTACAAAAATTTATGATACCAATTAAATAATTATATGTTTATCATTAATTTTTTTTAATTTATTAAATGTTTTTAAAATAATTTATTTAAAATATTGAAAAATAATTTATTGTATATAATGTCATTAGAAATGATAATAAAATAATTCAAAGGAATAAAAATACATGTCATTCAGAACAAATAATGCATGATATGTGTTTTTATCTTAGTAAATTAAATTGATTACTATTATTGAATGATTTTAATGAGATTTTTTTAAAAGATATTCAATAAATTAATTTATTAATCATATAATGGTATTTATCGTAAAAATAGATATAATAAATTATTTTTATGAATAAAATAATATATTTATATAAAAATATTATTTTTGTTATCTTTTTCAAACTTATTCTATAATTAATATCTATAACATATGGAAATTAAAATTAATAAAATGGATTCTTTATTTGGAAAATAAATTTTTTTTTTAATGAGCCATATTTTTTTCAGAAATGTTGAATAGTAACCATGATTAATATAATTTAACTTATTTAAGGGTAAAGAGGGTTAATAATGGGGTTAAAGTAAATTATAACATTTAAAATTTTAGTTAGAATATTCTAAATGTTATTTTTTTCATAATATTTTTCTTTAAAATTATATTGTATTAAATTTTTACTTTCATAGTGTGACATTCACATTAATAAGACATTATTATATTTAAATTTATTTAGCATGTACATGTTTAGAAATAATATTACTTATGGACGATAACATCCTCTCATCACAACATCACACCTACATGTGAAACATACCTCAACCAAAAACAACCATGATCTTTTATAGTAATTCCTCGAAACATTATTGATCTGTTTATCTTAATAAAATAACTACCTAAGGGTCCTTAAGAAGCAATCAAAATGAGGATTCCCATTGAATAGGTAATAATCATCATCAAATATATTTATATTTACATATCCTAAAACCTCCTAAAAATATTGTATAACAACATTAATATGATTTAATTAGTATTGTTATATAAATATTTTGTAAATAATACATCCATTTTCTACCTCATTTTCATCCTTTAAGAAATTATAACATTTCACATGTGTGTGTGTGGAAAACCACCGTCACAGATCTATGTGATTTGTTTTTCAAGTCCCCTAAAATTGTATTTTAATTCATTTTGATTTAATGAATATATATATTATATTTATGATGTTTTATGATTAATTAATGATATTTTATTATTTTCAATTATTTCATATAATTCATTGGAAAATGAAAGAATCAATCCTACTTACGTATGAACTACCATCTCTGTGAAAATATGTTATTAATTTTTAATCACCACATTATATGAATGGAAATAAAAAGGGGAAAGTGACATGGACCTAGTATACATTTACAACCACTGGTAGGCAATTTCCTAAAGTACCTATATACATTCACACATATGCAGGCCATACAATGATCAATTTTAAAAGGAATGATAGAATGCAAACAAAAAAAATATGATTCCATAACTATAGTATGACATTGCCTAAAGTAAAAACAATCCTGGCCAACTACAAGTTCGCCACAATGATTTTTTAACACATGTATAATTGAAACTACAGAAGTATGACCTTATCTCAGGGTGAGAACAATGTCAAAGGTACACTATAGGAAGACACCTCAGTCTTCCCACCTCCAACTATGCTCCACCATCTCCCGGTCCTCCGTGGACATCATAAAAAGTTCCATGGTCTATAAAATACATGACATATATGGGAAAAACTCATTAAGGGGTGAGTATAATAATACTCCAAAGGACACCCCAAAAATACTGAACACGGTGAAACAAGTTTAGGAAGGCTAATAAAATATATACAAAATTCAAAAAGAAAAGAAAACAAAGATATACACATTGAATACACCCACCATTAATAGATCATAACCAACAAACAACAATAGAATTATACTTAATGAAATGATCGTCCTAGTGGATCCAACTCTACAAGACATTTTATCATCATAGACACTTGAAGAAGAGGTATAACTCATTTGGGCCTGTCCAAAGAAAACACAATGGTCTAATATAACTACGATACACATATACGGTGTTACACCTAGGACCACTGGGGGGATCCACAAAACCAATATAAAAATTAAACATCATACATATAAAAGGTATCACAGCTAGAACCATTGGGGGACACCATGAACCTAATTTGGATCAACCTACTACATAGGGGATCGCTGGGCAATGAATCCAAAAACCCTACTTATATTGACATCTAGATAGAACATCGACACCCTACTCAGGGAGGACACATGGATTATACAAACTCTATTTGGGATATTAGATGATCACACTCCAGTCTCATGGAGGGACACTATGTTTTTATCTAGATCATGACATCTATAGGGGATTACAATCTAGTGAAGTGGGTGTCATGATTCATGTTACCCTTGATGAAGGGACAAAGGGAAATAAACCAACCTCTAATATTCCAAAATAAAAACCCAAAATTGGTCTCATATTGATTGTCTCAACATTAGGGATCCAACTATACAAATAAAAAATCAATGGGACACTATTTTTATGAGTAATGAACAGTTGAAATTAGAGAGGTCATTGTGGACATGGACCGACTGCTACAGTCGATCCACCTACCACGTGTTCCGGTCGCACAATCATTTCACCTGCAACATCTCGAGATGTTATGTTTCATGGGGGACCATAGTGGTTGACCATAAATGGCTCGACCAAAGCTATCCCAGATCTGGCCCAACCAACCGGCCTGACCTCACCCATCGAACCGACATTTCCCGCTGACCTGACCCGACCCATCTCATGGACCTAACCCAACTATCCCAACCCTCTACACATACCATTGCACCTCACATAGTTCCTACACTCTGACCTCCTCTATTATCCCTGATGGATCATCATTTCCAACCTTGTAGTCCCATGCTGACTCCATCATTGGTCCGCCTCATCCAGCTGCTTGGACTTATGCCTCAGCCTAGACTATCACCAACTGTCTCGCTCGGACTGCATGAAGATGTCACCTAGTTTTTTACTTTTTGGCATGCCTAATTAAAACCATACCATCATCATAAATAACTTACACAACTACCATTATTGCCGCACCTTCTTCACATAATGCAGATCCCAAATGTACTGGTTTAGATAATTGCTCTAAGAATTAAAGGGATAATAATAAATTATTCACTAAGGGTTTCATGTTGTGGTGGAGAATGAAGAACAAATCAAGAAAGATGAATCAAGTGAGAATAGATCAATGAAATTTATGGATAAAAACTTTCATCCATGATCATATTGCCTTTTTTGTCACTATTATTATGTCAAAGTAATCGATCAACAATTCTAATGTAAAAGATTAAATAATCTATATAAAAATCAAACAAAATAATCCCATCCCACATACATGATCAAATCGAGGATCTATCTATTCGTATATTGGTCCATGTTAATTTTATAAATCTTGAAATGGGAAAAAAATCATAATAACATAGCCTACCAAGATTTGGATCGCTCGATTACGAAGAACAGTTATCATATCGTCATCATTGGATAGGTCTTCCAGGATTGGTATTTTTTTATCTCCAATCTGTGGTTCCATCATCACCGGCTAAATAAGATCTCAAAATGTTACCTGTCAACATCTCTAGATAATTTTAGGGTTATGTGTCTCATTATGGATATCTAACATAAGGACTCATTTGAAGAGTAATCCTGTAATTTCATCATAGCGTCAACAAATAATATACTTTTTCTATATTATATTATTCATTTAAAACTCCCATGACTGCTTTTTAAAAAATGAATAGTGTTGATCAATGCTAGAACATCCCTAGGGGGGAAGATATTGGTTTTAATTAAATGGTGACATCATATATCATATTTGGGTTCCCGTTAAAAAGTTATTCAATTTTTTTATGAATATTTCAGGCTTGTGCTATAATATATTTTAATATTTTTTAAAAAAATATTTTTGGCACACTGAGCCTCGAAATCGCACACCGTCTTATCATATGGTCTCAAAATTAATCCTTATTAAATATAAAAATAAATATGGAAAATAAAAGATGTTAATTTTCCCCCACATTAGTAATTTTTACCTAAATAGAAAAAAATGTGATACTCAAATAAACGAGGGTACTAAGCTTGAATATGAGCCTCCCACACCCATGTTCTCTCCTGGAGATTCTCTTTTGACCACTGAACGTGCACTAATGGAATAAATCACCTATGAAGGATCACCTTTTTATGATCATCAATCTCAAATGGGTTATCAACAATGATTTCTCCATTCCTTTTATCATGTTCACCCTATGGAACAAGGTGTGATTGGTCATGCACATACGACCTGAGCTACAACATGTGGAAGATATCATGTAATTGAACTAACTATGGGGTATATCTATGTGGTATTCTATGTCACCAACTCTATTTAGTATCTATAAAGGACTAACGAGACTTATATATAATATACCACCCCTTCCAATCTCTATAATCTACATTGAGGAGTAACTTGATGTAAGACATGGTTAACTTCCTTGAACTTCAAAGGATTTTTCACCAATTATTATATGTCTTAGGATAGTTATGTGCATTCTTCATCCACTTATGGATCATCTAAAACTTTTTTGTAGTATCATTCATGTACTATAGACCCATGAGTATATAATCTCCTAGGAAAGACAACCAATGTAGGGACCTGTAGGGTCTCCCATACAATTCTTTTAAAGGTGACATACCAGTGTAGAAACATTAGGAAATCATCACTACTGAACATGGGTCACATAAAATTTCTCATGTGGCATCAATTTTCATGAACCATAGGAAATCGATTCACACAAATGCATTATGACACATCCAATCTCGGTTCTCGACACATCAAAATATAATATGTACTCAACATCATCCCTGGAAATTTGATGATTAGTGTTCTTGTCCAATTCCACCTCATTTCTTAAAAGCATTATCTAAGGTGAAAATTCATGAATCATTGTACTCCCATTAATTAATCAAATATGTTATCTTTAATTATGATCGTATACTTGTTCTTCATATTCACTTGGATCAAGCACTTGAAATACAAACAAACGTCATGCTCACATATTATTTCATAGAAAAAATGGGCTTCCCCAGGTGAAACACTACATCTCACGAAGACCATCCTATTCATGTCCTCCAACTATACCCATAGATCAAAAATCTCTATAGGATCCATCAAACATGCATGTGTAGATAAAAAATTACATCCAATGTTGTAGACTATTGAAGAAGTATATAGCCCTATATGTAGCTAAACTTGTAACATCTTTAAGAAAGACATCTTCATACTCCAACACAATTGTAGGAAACTTATGACTCATATAATCTAATACACCAAGACTAATGATATCCACCTGATGAGTAATTAATTTCACCTTTCTATGAATGATTCCATCATGCACATCCTAGATTTCCTTGTCACCAATAATGAAAAAATTGTTTAGATCACTACACACACACTACACTCTTTGCCCAAAATAATCAGTCTGAAAATGAATAGTACATAACGAGTCAATAAAAAGAATGAGTTTTTAATACATTAATGATACTACCAGGTGAAACTGACCAAATATATCACCTTTATGAGTCATGTCACACTATTTTCACCTGTTTGTTATCATCAAGTCTCCTACAATAGGATTCTCCATGATTAATGGTCATGTCAAAATTTCAACCCAAATTACCGAGACCCAAACAAGACTCATAAAAATAAGTTAATAGATTGCACCTATTTATATCGATACTAAAAATAAGTTATAAAATTCAAAGATAATACCTCGTATCATCCCTAGAGACTCGAGGTCATAAGAAACCATTGACTACAGTTATCCTCATCCATGTCCACCAACTCCTTGAGCATTGAATGGACCACCTTGGGGTGGTGGCAGTAACATACGGAAATGTCTACAACCACATGATACTCTCCCAAATCCTATTAAAAATCCTCGACCCCATGGATCATTCTTCCCCTAAGATTTATCAACCTCGGTGGTCCATTAACCATGTATCTATTAGTGATACAATGGGAAAGAAACTCTTGAGTGAGATGTCCCCTATCATCACATGAATAGAATCACATCTCTATATGATTAATACACCCATCCAATGAGACCTGATATACATTTCCCCTATCCTCTAAACTCTTCTTGAAACATCTCCCACATCCATGTCCCTTAAACTGATGGTGGATCCCATGTTTCAAGGTGTCTTCTCCTTCATTCTCACTACTGAAAATCATTTTTTGTATTATCATAGTCAGGTTACTTTTCACCATAAAATATTTTTCAAACACCATATCATAATTATTCATTCCAATAGGGATAAAAAAAGATCAAATGTCCCTATACATACCTCAGTCAATGGTCTGATCCCTAAATTACAGAATATGTATCAAATACATTGATTAATATAATTGGTATGTATGACTCGATGAATATTCTGTTATCAAAATTTTATCCTAACAAAGCTGTAGAAGCATCTGGATATGTATATACATTAACATATAAGGAGACAAATCCTCCCTAATTAATTTCTCATCCACTATCCAAATATGAATTTCTGTATCGTAAAATTGGGTACCCAAACCCCACCATCTCTATATTGAGCCATGTAAAAGGCTCACTATAAGGGAAACCATCTAATAAGATAGTGTCCTGATTAGATGAAAAACCTAGGTCATCGCCTCAAGATATTCACCAGCCGCCTCTGTGTTAGACTTGCGTCGGCACATGAGGGATTTATTTTGATGAAACTTGTGAGGCACACTCTACATGCACACCTCATTACTGGTACTATGGGTACTGTGTACTACTCTACAATTTTTGGTAAGGATGTTGCACCAAATGGAGGTTCTATATCAAGTAGAATAACTTTTTTGATGTATCATCACACGCCAGATCATTCTTTTGATAACACTATAGAATCCTAGTTGGTTTTATATATGGATATGTACGTAAGTAAAACAACATGTACCACAGTCAATAGAGAAAATAAAGGGAGATGACCCTAAAAGAAAATGGAAGAATAAAACATTCATATATGATTCATGTACCATTTTCTCTATTAAACTATTATTTCCATGTACTTTGTAGAAAATAAGGTGATCAAATTCTGGGCTTATGGATACATCAACCAGGACACCATCATAGGGGTCCCTAGACTGATATATAAACTTGAAACACCTAACACTAATTCCCAAAACCAACCCCACAAACTAGAGTTCCTAAATTATAACCTACAAACCTATGATACCACTCTAACACAACCCTTTATAGAGGGGCTCATTCCACAACTACCCCATGTCCTCCTCCAATATGATAGGGGATTGTGAATAGCACAAGGTTGTCATTTTGCACAAATAGTAGTCATTATAATAATGTACTTGTATAGATGCACTAATCTCCATGAAAAACAATCCTTAAATGTTGTAATCTAATTGAATTCATCTATACAAAAATGATCCTACAAAAAAAGTATGATATAATGTATGTGAAATATAAAATGGGATAAATACAAGCCATCTAAATGAGTCTATAGTACAGGTGTAACTAAAACCATAGAATCCCAACTTACTCCAAGGGTGATGAATAATAGAAAGGTATGTCACCTATAAAAACCTCAGTCTCCCAAAATCCATCTATGGTCCACCCACTCCTGGTTCTCTATGTTCACCATCAAAAGGGCTATCGTCTGAAAAAGACACGAAACATACAAGCAAAGTCCTTGTAGGTGTGAGTATAGTAATAATCAGTAGGACACCCCAAAAATAATAAAAATACTAAACCAATAATATTAATATCGATAAAAAATGTAACATATACATGATGGAAATTATACCCTAGATATACTCAAGAAATACACCATGCCATCACTAGGTCATAACTAATTTCCAGCCAGAACATTCTTCTCTAAGAAATTTTCTTTTCGTAAGATCTCACTCCATGAGCCATGCTATCATAAGAGACACTCAATGAAGTGGTCAATATCATTTAGTCCTTGCACAAAGATAATTTTTATGTCATAGAATAATATGATACATATATAAGGTTTCATGCCTTTGACCGTTGGGGGACACCAAGAACCCAATCTGGGTGAACATCGATACACAATATGGGTTCACACCTAGAACAACTAGGGGACACCACAAACCCAATCTGGCTCAATCCACTATGTAAGAGATCACATGCCAATGACATCAAAAAACATTCTGATGTGATCGCCTTGAGAGATGATAATCACCATGCTCATATAGTTTAATCCAATTCCTCAAACAATACTAGGGATGATAGAGGATCACACTGCAGTCACATGGAGGGACTCCACAACCCTACCTAGGACTCGATCTCTATAATAAATTACCATCTAGTGGTGTGGATGTAGTGACACACTGTACCCTTAAGGAAATGACCATGGAAACTCACTTAACCTATACTAGTCTAAAATATAAACACACCATTTGTCTAAATAAGACCATAACCACTTTAGTGGCTCAACACTATAGATGAGTCAACGATTGGATGCTCCGTTTAAAATTTATGACCATTTTCAATTAGGATGGTCACTGTGCCTACAGACCAAACGCCTTGGTCGATTCATCTACTACACTGACTGACAATTGTAGTCGACCGCTATGGTCACTATACCCATGACAGCTTGATATATTATGGCTCATGGACAACTACCATGGTCGATGATAACTGGATCCACCCTAGTTTCTTCGAATATGATCTGGGTCCGCCCTGAATCCATCGTGGGTCATCCATAGATTCAACCAAGGTTTGTCCCAATTCTGGCATGACCCAGCCGCTTGTCCTAACTAGCCAACAAAACGTAGCCTACTAAACTGACTAGGACCATCTTCTTAAACTAGACCACCTTGAATGGCCCACTGGATCGGCCCACTCCACTCACCACCACAACTCAAGTGGCGTAGCTGCTAGATCCACCTCCATCGGGCCCGTTGGATCCCTACATTAGTCACCACAGTCCCATATGACCTCCCACTGTGTTTCACCTCATCTAAACACCTTAGTTTGCCCTTACATCGGTGTTCTAGACCTACACCTCCGCCTGGACCTGCACCACCCTAGTCATCCAGATCGGGGGAGGTTGCCGCACCGATAGCCACTTGCTACCACGCTAGATCCTCGCTAGACGAGTATACCAGCCAAATCATGCAACCTCAATTAATGACTCACCTCAATCAATTTACTCTCATACTGAATCTAAGTTTTCAGATCATTTAACTATGAATGGAAGGTACAACAAATGGTTGTTCACAAAGGGTTTCAAAGCACAATGTAGAACGAAGAACACACATAGAACATTTAATCAGGTGAGGGAAGAACAATGATATCTTGTGGGAAAAACCTATATCAATGTGGGTTTCAATCACGGTTCATCAACATTTGAAAATTAGAATAATCAATCCATAATTATAGTCACAAAGTTTAAATCATCTTGATAAACCCACATAAATAATACCATCATGAAAATACGGTTGAAATACAAATCAATCAATTAGTGGGTTAGTCTATGCACAACATAAGAATCAATAATGGAGAAGAAAATAAAAATAACACATCCTACCTCAACCAGAATCTCTCACTATTGATGAATAGTAATTGTGTCTTCATCACTGGTGATATCCACAATGATCGGTATATGTCGATGTCTGATCTGAGGTTTCTTCATCACCTGCTCGAGATGATCTTAAAAGATTTCTTCATGAAATATCAATAGAATTACATGATTATAATGCTAACCATAGATCTATAACATAACTATTAATTTAAATATAAAACATATCATTGTGCATATATATCAAACAAAAATAATAATTTAACTAAATAATATTATTCCTTTAAAAATCCAGTTATATCGTTTTAACAAACATCATGTGTCGACCAATGTTAGGTTCCTGGTAGAGAAATTCCACTATTTTGAATTCACCGGCACCCAATGATTTATTATCTGTGAATATTTTTATAATTTATTATAACATTTCTTGTAAAAAAACACAAATTTTGTTTTAGATATTTTCATATTTTATGATCATTAATTCCTAGAACACCATGTCTCATAATCGCACTCTATATCAACACCTGGTATCCAAATTAATATCAATAATATTGAAAAATAATACATGGGAAATATGAGATGCTAAAAAATAAATTTGTAACTTATTATACTATTAATATTATGTAGATGATTAATTAAAGAAAATGATGAAAGGATATAGACTTGAAAACCAAGATAAGCAAGGGAAAATAACATTTAACATCCCAAATGAAGACTTTTATATATTATTTTTTTAAGAAATGTTATTTGAAATTATACGAAAAACATATATTTGAATATAATAATATATTATGTTATATATATTTTTTTAGTAATTATATAATTATTATACAGGATTATAGGATCAATACAAAGAATGCAAGGACTTTATGTTAGGGTTTGTGTCATAATCTCATTTATTTTTGGGATAGTTTGTCTTAAAATCCAATTGAGAAAAATAGTATAGTTGTCACATATTATACTAAATAAATATTATTATAATCATGTTATTTATATTATACTATTATTTAAATAAAAATTAACTTTGCTATGGCACTCAAGGAATGAAATAATATTTTTTTATGAAAAAGTAGCATTACTTCTTCTTTTGGGTAAGGAATATTTTACATTCATGGTGTGAATTTCTAAAGATACTTTTAAATGTTATATTTTATTATTTAATTATTATGTAATGTTATTTTTAAATAATAATTATATTCATTTCAATTTTTTCAAATGCCATATTATTAAAATTTTTTAGGGTGTTTTTTTAATATCTTTGAATAAGTTTGAAATGAATGTTATTTTCAATGTATATGACTTGTGAAAATTTTTCCGAAATCATGCTCTTTTATTTATTTGACTATTCATTTCTATGTTAATATGTTTAATTTATACGAATATTATTTTCACAATATTCTATAATTTTTTTCAATGGTATTGATGAAAAATGATATTTTAACCTATTTTCAATGAACTATAAAAAATAATCCTTTAGATTAGTTGATCGTGTATGTAAAATTATATAATATTTATTATGTTATACATTGTATATGATCATTTGATACAATAAATTTTATTTCAATGGAATTCCTATGATTATTTGATTAGGAAATCATTATAATAAATATATATTTTTTGATAGGATATAATGAATAGATGAATGTTTTGTGATATTGTGGGGATCATTTGTATGATTGTTATTAAATTAAGGGTGATTCAATAATAATTTAAACATTAAATTAAATCAGTCATGAATGATATATCATGAAATAAAATGGAATTGAATTTGTAGTGAACCATTTTCAATAAGGGACTCTATCGACTATGATAGTCTTGTGGGTAAAAATTGTTTTTAGGAATATAGAAATGGGGAATGTACCAAATACACTATTGGAATCTTTCCACTGAGATATTATTAGTATTAATAAATAAGTTATGATTTTATTTTATATTTTTATGATTGTTTCATATAATTAAATTAAAAGGTTCTTATGATTATAAAATAATCTATTGGTTTATGATTAATTAATGATGATTCCCCAAAGATATGACTAGTTTATTTGGAAATGTCAAATCATTCTTCAATGACTCATGATTAATTATACTTGAAATTTTGGGCTTAAAAATAAAATATTATGATCATTAAATAATTTCATCATTCTTATCTTATTCCTTGTTAGGATCACCAATTGTTATCTCCCATGTTTACCCTTACTGGTTATCTGATCTCATAATTTCTTATGATTTGATGTCACTAGGTTATGAAGAATGAATCTATATAGTATATGATTAATAAGTAAAAATGAGAGATAAAATATGTAGTATATGTTGATCATATTTCATAACATAAGTTTATTGTGTATATACTCTACCATGGGAGTGAACCTTTATGATCTTAATATGTGGATAATTTAGTAATATAAATTTTTTCACATAAAATTATCATATATGAATATAAATTTTATGTCAGCTAGATCACGTGTGGTTAAAAGTGAAGAGTTTTTGAGATGGATTATGTGAATTCCCTTATATCCAGTTAATATTTACCTTGATGTAGCCTTTCACATGATGCTCTCACACAACTGGTATTTGTCATTGAAAAATCGTAGTGGTAGATTGAGATTTCAAACATGGAAATCCCATCAAATTAAAATGAATCATTGATGTCAAAAATTAAAATTACCAATGATTATAAAAATTTATTTCAAAAATTATTTAACAATTTTAAAAAAATATGAATTGAATTTTTATTATGGGGTTATCAATTAATCAAAAATAATAATAAAACAATTCAAGGACCAAATTAACGCCATTTTATTCTGGATTTTACTACAAATTCCTTTTTAGTACTAAAATCATCAATTTAAAATAAAATTCTCTTATTCAATTTATATACACCAATATTTAAAAATATGATGTATTTATCATCTTTTATAATGGATTAATGTGGTTTTAATATAAAATTATAAACAAAAAATTGGTAAATTTCACATTTCACAAATACCTCATGTATAAAATATATTAAACATTGTAAATACAAAGAATTATTTTTATTCTTAGATATATATACCACCTAGAATTATGTTCATCATATAGGGATGATGAAAATCAGATATTTATCTATTTTACAAATTAGAATTCCACTTATATGAATTAATATCATTTCCTCACTTCATTTATGTTCATGATCCCACTCGACAAGTTAAATAAATATATTTAAATGGAATTATATTTTTAACAAATGGTACTACTATTTATAACATTCTATCATGATCCTAAAATAGTATTACCAAGTTTTAATCTTTTATAACTTAAATGTGATTTTTATAAGTTGACGTCTTTGTTCATCATCAGGGTTCAATTTCCCCCTATTATAAATATTTATGTTTTCAACATTTAGGATGGTATAAATTTTTTCCACAACATGATTATGAAAATCACTTGGTAAATTAAATGGTTTAAATTATTTCCCACACACCCTCTGTAAAATGATTCCAAGGATCATTGTGGTATCCTAATTTTCCATTTAAATATATATATAAATTTATTGAATAAATTTATTTTGACATTGATCAGTGATGATTTTAAATATAAAATGTTAAATTTACCATGAATGGAGTGGAAAATTATTGTTTCCTCATGTATTAATTTAAATTACATAATAATATCATCACTGACATTAATTTTAATAGTTATAAAATAAATTATCAAATACAATAGTAATAAATTCACATAGATATCATTTAACACTCAATATTTCATAAAAGAATAACTCCCCCCACTATAGTATGGTTTTATTAATATGTATGAAACCATTTAGCCTGAGTTTTCATATCTTATGAATGTAAATAAATCTAAAAACATAACCATAAAAAAATATTGATCCCTAAATTCATATAGTTACTCTAATTGGTAGGTTTTATTTAAATTCAAAGACACCTAGATTCATTTAATGAAAACTATAAATACTAATTTATATCCTTTATTACATATCAATCTCCCCAAAATTTATTCTACCCAAAATTACATTTAATCAGAATATGTAATATATACTGAAAACATATAAAAATATTTTCTATTGATATCAATAAGATTAATGTAGGAAACCAAAAAGTATGATTATTTGTTATTTTATGGTGTGTTGGGATTCCCCCATTGTGTTATTTTAAAAGTCTTCACGATAATGCTTCAAATTTTGGAAATTAAAATTTAATGTATTCTATGATACCTCCCTATTAATATCAAATAAATCAATTTGGAATATGATATTTAATATTTATTTTCCATTCCATCGTAAAAGATGCTTACTAGTCATGGTATTTATTCTTAAGGTATACAACAACACTTTACAACCAACATGAAAGTCACTTATTTGGTTGAGTATTTAATGGATAGAACTAGCCTTATGATTTTAAAAAATTAATTATCGTAATCATCCCATATCATATACTCAAGTTCTTATATCTATTGTTTCTATTGAATTCAATATATTTAATAAATGATGATTACATTCATGATGACCAAGTTCCTTCCATAAATAATTCTGTAATGGGTAACTACTTCAGGGTATTTTATAAGTAATATTTTTTACTCATACTTCATCAACCAGTTCCTTACTCCACTACTTTCTAGTGAGTTTATAATCATCTCTAGAACCCCCCAAATCCATATATTTGACATCTTTTCCAATCCATTTTCCTGTTGGTGGTATAAAATTTATTTCTTTTTCCACACTCGATAAATTTTCATTATCGATCCCATGTACATGTTATATAATTGGGTTCATTTTCACAAATTATTCTATAGGGTACCTCATATTTATAAAAAATTATTTTAAAAATTCAATGAAAGAAATGTAATCATATATTAGCATTTATTTTATTTCAATCCTCTTAGTGAAGAACATTCTACTTCTAATAAGATATCGGAAAACCCACATGATGCATGAAATAGAACAATGGAATTTAATCTGTATCTATGTAATATTTCATAATATTTATATATTTTTAAGAAAATGACATGTATTTTGGAAACTCCTCAAATATATATAGTTTGAATATTATTTATAAAATTTATTTAAATCTTTAAAAATTGAGGGATAAAAGTAAAAATCATTTAACAACATCCTAGTAGATCACAATGGTCCAAAATAACATCATCATGAATGCGTATAAAAATGTAAAAAATGTATTCTTTAGGGATTAACCTATTCATTACAAGGTCACTAAACATATTCTATAATTATGAGTTTTCCCATAAATAAATTTTTACAAAAATTTAAATTTAAATTTTTGATTATTAGTAAAGATTGTTTTACTATTGATGTGACTTGAAAATTTTCTAAATCACCATAATAGTATACTTGGATTAATTTTTATATTATCACCCCATGTAAGTATTAATCCAATTATTTTGAATTGGTGGTTTTAAACTGTAATGTGAGTAAATATAGTCTATTTGGTGGATGATAGAGTTTTAATAACTTATTATACTTGATAACCATAATAAACAAATTTAGAAGATAAATAATTAACATTAATATCATATTTTCATCTCACTTATGGATATAATACCTACATTCTTCTATATTATAATAATTAGTTACATTACATCCCTATAGGTAATTATTAAATTTTTATAAAGAATCAAAATGTTATAAAAAATCCTTCTCTATTGTAATATAATTTATCTGGGATGTTTCATGGTTCTGAGAAGTACACTATATCACTTATGGGTTCCAAAAATGGTTTTAGGAAAACACAACATTGATATATTTTTTAAAGCATCACATATTATCTAAAATGGTTTATCTCTATTATGTGGGAATAAGATGTGGGACATGATGAGAATATCATTATGATTATAAAAATATTTCTAGTATCAATAATCAAATTCAATATAAGAATCTAATATGAAATGATAATTTAATGGAGAGTAAAACATAATAAAATCTATAATAAAATATTTTTTATGATAAATATGGCCTAAAATGATCTTATGTGTCTCACAATGGTAGGGAATGGTAGTGAATATATTATCTAATTCTTGGACTTATCAACATGAGTAACACATCAATAAATTATGTGGAAAAATATATTTGATTTCTCCATCATGAAATGTATTTTCATAAAATATGTTATAATAATTCTATCAATGCATCTATTTTAAAAAACATTATTCAAAAAAGTTGTTTCAAAACATGTTCCATGACAAGTAAAATGATCTAGAAATACAACTATGCATTTTTCAATCATATATGAAATGATTCATACAATTTACAAAAATGGTAACTAATTAATTTCAAAGAGAAAATGGAATAATCTTGTACAAAAACATATAGATTGGACATGTGAATTTGTTGTTTTGGGTCTTGTAATAAAATTTCACCTAAAAATACATAAAATATTCATTTATGTAACAAGTGAGGAACATTAAAGACTAGCCTTTCAAATATCATGTCTAAAAAATAAATTGTTATGTTGTCTTTTTAGGTCACGTGATTCAATTTTTAATAGTCATAAAAAAAATCTAGTCTGTTCTGATTTTTTGGGACAAACTCATTACTAAAAGTCTATAAAATGGTCTATTTTGTTTTCTTCTTGATAATTTGTATTGGAATGACCCATTTTCTGTCTAATAATGGTATATCATATAATATCCAAATATTATTTTTTCATTATTTTTAAAACATTCATGCGATATTGTATTAGCCTTATTTAGGGATGTCTTATTAGTTTGGACTCACATTCTAGAAAAACTGAATTCATACAGGTAGAATGGATATTCCCAATATTTACCCTAACATAACTCAATTTTCATTAATGTCATATTTTATAATAGTCATTAATCATTGTTCTTGATTTTCCTTCATATTGGTTTATATTATAGTTATATATTACTCATTTTTTCAAATAAAGAATATTCCAGTTTTGAGTAAACAATCAAAAAATCCAATATATGTTATTTTCTAATGATGTTTTTAATATGTAATTCAGCATTTTTTCAAAAAAAATATTTATGGTAAATGTTTCATAGGTAGTATTGTGTAAATAATCCATATAAATATCATCAAATCATAATTCATTAGTATAAAAAATTCAATATTTATCTTATTCTTAAAAAATAATTAATCTACAAATTTTAGTGTTTCTATGGATTTCCATTAATTAATTATTTCATAATTAATTTCTATATATTCATTTGATCCATAATTCAATTGAAAATGGTTAAGTGATTACATAGTATGCTCATCACATTATTATTTTATTGAATGAGTATTATTATGATGCACTATCTATTATCTTGAATTCAACAATAGAATTGCCTTATTATAATTGATTATTAAGATGGAAGTCTTGTCCAATTCAATTTATTGAATGATGGGGGAATGAAAATTACTTATTTCTTTAAGATTTTTGAAAAAAAAATGTATATATGAAAAAAATATCAACTCTTAACTATATATTCTCAAATATGATGGACAGTAAATAGTATGGTTATGTTGTTGTAAAAAAACCCAGGTGTGATTGATCACTTCTAGCTACATAGATGATGAAATAGAGTGTTTCACTTACTTAATTAACAATACCCTATTGGAATTTTTTTAAAATTTGATTTATCCAATAGTGAGACGAGTAATGAATGTAATTGTGTCTTTGAAATCCTTATGTATTTTTAGTGAGGAACCTCGATCCAGCAATCCATTATATGGTGCTAAAAACTATTCATTAAGAAATGAATTTAATTAAAACATAGGAATCCAAATATTAAATTCCTTTATATTAAAAAATCTTAGTTAATTATGCATTAAAAATACTGGTTTTATGGCCATCCTTGATGGAGGTAATGGAAAATGAAACTCTTCATCTATGAAGGCAGTAAATTGACACCAAAGTAATGATATTTTCATTTAAAAAATTAGAAGGATATGAGAATATATTTTTTGATCAATATTCTATAAATACATATAATTATAGTAAACACCTAATATATTAATTAGCATAACACTTTAAAAAATATTTTTATAAGGAAAAGATAAGAAAAGGGGGAAAAATTTAAAAAAATAAGGATTTTATCGTTTGGATATCATCTCCTTTTGAACCTAAGTAAGAAAAATGTATTTCTGTCATTTGTAATATCAGTATGTCTTGGACCTAGATAAAACACTTTTTATATTAATTGGGTAGAATCTAGTCAGACTTTGTGGATTAGAAGTTTTAATGATATGGGTTGGTGAGGGGTGGTATTTATATTGAGAGGCGAGGGGGATTATTTTTTTATTCATGTGTTTATTATTTTGGCTTCAGACTATCAATATTTTTGATTAAAGTGAGTATATATAAAAAAATGTGAATATTATTTTGAAGTAATTTATGATTACATCATAAATGGCTCAAAAATACTTTATTTTCTTATAATGGTAAATACCATAAATCAAACTTATTCACAATTCACTAAAAATTTACCTATTTAAGAAAAATAAAAAAATTTAGAAAAACCAACTTTCAATAATTAGATTTGGAAAAAGACTCCAGTTTTGGGTTATATTTTTCTAAAAAAGATAAATTTAATTACGAATTAAAATCATCAAATAGACAAAAATCCGATTTTAATAATTTAATCAATTTTACGAACCATTGAAAAATTAAACTTTTCGCATAAAATCATCATATAGTTATATTAATACAAAATATTAATTTAATTGTATATTTTATGAAAATAAATTTTCATTTAAATCATTATAATTATTATAATATTTTATTTCATTATTTTTGTTTAACAAAAATAAAAATCCTAATTAAATATTTTTTACATATTTATTCACTTATTTTAGGATACAAATATATCAGATTTTTTTATGAGATAACTAAATTGTATTTATTATATCAAAGTTGATTTTTTATTCAAATGGACACAATAATATTCTTAACAGTCAAGTTATTCTTTCAATAGTCACATTAATAATTAATTTTCTATCACAATTTTTTTACTTTCGGTGTTGCATTCAACGTATGTTATCAAATAAACGGAATTTATTTAATAATATACATACCTTAAAATCATTGAATGTCATATTCATCCCTATGTAAAAAATATCATCCTAATGTTTTTCACAAATATTTATTTCTAAAAAAACTATAGTGCTTCTAATTCTAAACATCCTCAACATCACACATTTATTCTTCAATTTATTGGTCTCTATATATAACTAGTTGCAGTTGAGTTCTTCAATCCCTAAATACCTTATAAATAGATTAAAAAATCTATATAGGATCTTCTTAAAATGAAAAACAGGGTTCTAGCTGTATTTTTTCATATATGAGTACATGCGTTGTTTCTCACCTGTGCAAATTTAACAATGATATATGGAACACATAATGAACATTGTAGAGACATTGTGACAATGATATTTATAATATAAATCAACATTTTTATAGAATTTTAAATTTTCATGAGTACATAGTGCTCAACTATTCTTGTATACCAGTCCTTATGACTCCCTTCCATGGAGGGACATTGAGAAAGGCATAAACCACCCCTCAAAATTCCAAATTACTTTATTGATTTTCATCAGAATTCTTTTACCTATGTTAATATACATTAATATAATCCTAAACTATCTTTACAATTTTTGTTTCCTAATTTATATGATATGGTCCTATAATTTTACTCTAATTAACTTCATCCCTAAACATTGTAGAATGAAATTTTTATCTATATAATGCTTCATATGGTGAAATTTGATTAATATAATGGAATTAAATATTTTAGGAAATCTCAAAAAAGGTAAATAATGATCCCATATTCCCTGAATGTCAAGTTATAATGATAAAAAAATTTATAATGTTTTAATAGTCATTTTATTGTATCCATTATTTTGGGGGAGATATGAAGTACACAAATGAAGCTCGGTATCAAAATCATTTTGAATTATCTTCTATAATATTGATGTAAAATGGGGATCTCAATAAAAAAATAATTTATATAGGTGAACCATGAAGTCTTGAAACATCATTAACAATATTTTTACTTCTTTTTGATGAGTTAAATCATCCATTATAGAAAAAAAATGAGCATATATTGTAAGGAGACAAATAATGACCCATATCACATCATTCATTCTATTCATATTTGGTAATATAGTGAGGATGTCAATAGTAGTTTCATCACACTGCCATAAAAGAATATTTATAGGTTTCATAAATCCTCTAAGATTTTTTCTCTATGCATTTGTGTATTGAAAAATTTAAAATATTAACACATAATCATCATTTTCTTGCATCATATTATCCTACAATAAATGTTCCTTTAGATTTCTATACATCTTAGTTCAACAATGGTCTGTTGAGAAATTTAACCTATGAAAATATTATAAATCATTTCTTTTTAATCTATAATATTGATTGAAAACACAAAATCTTTCCAAATTTACATATTCCACCCCTAAACATGATGTTTGTCAATCTTTCATCCTTAATGGAAATAGTTTTCTTTAGAATCTTATCAGCATCATATTTAGAGATGTTTTATATATCTAATAAAAATTGTTTCACAATCATTTGAATACATGCCATGTTTCCCATTCCATAACAATTCCCATATCCATATTTACTAAATACATAAATATATATTTTTTCTAATTCCATATTTTTGTCAAAAGACCAAGATATTTCATTCCTAAAGAATATTCAAACTTATATTCTTTTCTTAGGTGGTAGTGTATTGAGAAATCATAATCACTTATTAACTCATGCCATTTTTTTTATTCATGATGAGTTTTTTCTGGGATAAAATAAGCATTTCAAACTCTTATGATTCATCAATATCTCACATCATTCAAAATAGAGATAGTGCCTTTTTATCATAAGAAAAACGATTATGGCTTCAATCTGAAGATCAGAAGATTGAAAATTCTTTCAACAATATTCAACTTCCTTGATGAATATGAAATGATAATAACATTTTTCATAATGTCGAATCAACTTTATTTAATCGATGCATCACATTATATAAATATCTGGTCAGTTCCTAATAGTAGAGTCAAAATTAGATCATTTAGTAATCATATACTGAACTCATCAAAATATTATTTACATTAATTATAACATACAAACTAAACTCCTTTAAGTCTAATATTTTTTATCAGGTCAGCTAATTAGGAAAAATAATAAATGAAATGATGATATTAACATGTTGGACCAATTAATATACATACATAGGATAAGTTCATTGGCATAGGCTATTCTTCGATTTCCTTTTCATTTAAAGGATCAATACATATTCCATCCATAGAGATAATATTGAAAACAAAATGAATTCCAAGATTCTAAAATTCACACTTTACAAATTCTATAGATAACTCTTTACTTATAAAAGTCTCAGGAATGATCTACAAGTTATTCTTATAATCTTATTTTCTTTAAGGATACATTTGAATATCATAAATGTATTCTATAAAATATCATCAATATATTCCGTGAATAATCAGTTCATTTTATCAATGAAAAATGAGGGTGGATTAGTCAATCTAAAAGGAATTAATATACACTCATAACCTTCATACCTTATCTGAAATTATGACATTGAAATATCTTACTTATTTAATCAAAATTGATGATTCTAAGACCAAAGGGTCAATCATTGAAAAATATTATTCTAGGTGAGGTAGATCAAATAAAATATCAATATCAGGTTGAGGTTACTTGTTCATTAATTTAATATAATTTATTTTTCTATAGTCAAGGTGAATCCTCATAGATACATATTTCTTCTTAATAATGGGAATATGGGCTCTCCATAGAGAAACACTATGGATAATAAATAACATATTAATCAAATATTATATTTGTTTCTTCACCACTTCTAATTCCTTAGTGGAAATTTTATAGTGATTCTTCGATAATGTTCATTCAGCAGGGATTAAATAAATGTTAATCTCAAATTCACTCTCTATGAGGGTGAACTTGTAATACATTAGTTAATTCAAAAATTAATTTATATTAAATTATCATATAATCAATTTTAATATTACTAACCAAATTGAAAGATGTTGTTTCTCCTCATTAAAAATAATTTTCATTATTAGAGCTTCTATGGGTGGATATAGATAAGAATCAGAGGATGATGTATCTATTTTAATGATATATAGTTCTATATCCTCCTCACAAGTCCTAATTTCAATATTCATTAAATAAATTTTTAATCACATTTTTAATGAAAACCCCTATAGAGGATTTTATCAATTCCAACCACAAGTATTATGTTATGGTCAAAAAATAATACCCACTTATGTATCATAATTGGGATTTCTCAACACGTTTTTATTGTAAAGAGACTTCTTTATGATTTTTTATTGACAATTAGATTATTAAATAAAAATGAAATTGTCTAATATTATTGTAAAAATAGTTAGATATAAAAGTGTTTGATGATAGGGAATCAAATAAATCACTAGATAAATTTGAATATAGGATTAATGTACCTCCAACCACATAATTGGGTACATCTAATTTAGTTGTGGTGATCACATATGCTTGGATATATCCCATTGAACCTATATATGGTAGATTCCTTTAACACATGTGACATTTATATTAATAATTTCCCATTTATTTATATATGAAGCATTGAAAATCATATATTTTTTCTTCCCGTATCGTTCATTAGCTCAATTAACCTTTTCTTGACACATAAAAACAATATTGTATTCCTTTTGAGCATTTACAATGACGAATCATTCTATAATTTTTATATATTTGTAAATTCTTTATTCCGCAAATATTAATTTATTACTTCTGGTTTTCATGGTTATCTGATGAACACATCATCTATTTTTTTCCAATGAAAATATAGGATCTAGAAAACTTATTCTCAATTTTGATGGTAAATAATACTATTTCATTATAAGATGACTATATTTGAGAATCTAGTTCCATTTAGAGTCATGTATAGAGAATTTAAAGAAATGACCAGCCTTATTTTATGAATCATGTAAGAAATATTTAGAGTACATGGCTAGTCTTTTGAAGGTACCCTCATACTTTGTAATAATATCTTCTTTTTCTTCTTTATGTTAAGGAATTCTTCATAACTTTTTTTCATTTATTCTGATGGGAACATTTGTAAAAAGTTAATTTCTTAAAATATTTCCATTATATGTTTCCTATTTCATCTTTTTCTTTATTATTCTGCATCAATGATCACCATTGATCAACATGTCACTAGATACAATAAATCACTGTAAGTCATCCCATGAAAATATATTGTCTTCTTCTAATTGAAATGATAAAATATAGGTGTAGTATGGTTATTATTCGTAACATGGGTATGTTTTACAAACATGGTCATGATTTTCATAGCTCCTATACTAAATGTGCTAAAATTCTCAGTGGGGAAATACCTATATTGTATGTATGTATTGATTCACATTATTACATTATTCGAAATCCCTAAATAATAAAACTCATTGAGTTAGATCATGGTCAAGATTATTATTGATAACAAATTTCTCTTAAAATAATATGATAATTATAATGATTATTTAACATCTAGTTCTCAAGGTTTCTACTAAACCTGTACAGATACCTATTATAACAACCCCAACCCAACTAGACTATGTTCGGTGGTTATTTCATTACAATGAAATTGATATAAATGAATTCATCACCAATATATTATTAGTTTAATTATCTTTATGTACTATATATATACATGGTTCTCTTATTAAATTTTTAATTAAATATATAACATTTCAATGGAAAATAAACAACTTCTTCGACACATATCCCAAAAAGTGATCATCATAACACGAGAATAGAAAATAAATAAAATGGTGTGGTAAAATTCTCTCTATGTGTTACATGAGGAAATAATAAGAGAATAAAAAATCAATCAGGAATAATAAATATGGAGTGGTAAATAACTGAAATTCACATTCCATTTAATCAAAAAACATAGAATGAAAATGCATCCAAATATTTTGTCATAGTGAAAATATAATGGATGGTAATAAATAAATAATATAGTATAAAAATTTATAATTATTATATTTCATGTATATAGAATATGAATCACTAACATCAAGAGAATTCACAAGATGAATTATGCATATGGTTAGAAAATCATATAATTCTAAATAGAATCAAGTGTGAAGGGTTTTTTTTGATAACTGATTTATCTCATATGACATGTCGATCTTTTGAGGGGATTAATAATGCTTGGTGCCAACCATCACTATGAGTACAAATAATTATTCACAAATTTCTTTAATTTAGGAACAATATATCATTCCCTATATCTGTATCAACTAGAAGATATATATTTATCAATATTACCCCAGTTATAAACCATTAATGTTAACACAGAATGTAAAATATGTATTCAACCTAGACAATAATCATATCAATGATACAAAAAAAATATGTATATTTTAGGGAAATATCATTTCAACAGAAAAATTACCTCAATGGTATGGTATATGCACCACATAAAGATGACCATGTGAAAAATACAATGTATGTGTCAATGAAATTGAAATTGATATGTTATCCCATACCACATTGTTATCAATGAAATATTATAAGATATAAAAATATTAATATTAAAATGAAAAATTGAATACAATTATGGTAAATAGATTCATGATTCGAAATATCAAATGTAAGTAGAAATACAACAGACATTAGAAATAAGTGGTGAATAAGGTATATTTCACAAAAATATATGTGAGATGAGAAACCCCATACTGTGTGTCTGAATGTGTTCTAAACTTGTACATAATGTCCTAGATAATAAAATAAGATTTATTAATTACATAATTCATAACCAATAAAACATATATTTTATTTATTATAATTTTATTATGTTATTTTATGGTGATTTTTATTTGTTATAATATTTAATTTTATTATTCTAGGAGTGTTTGTTTCATGGTTTTATGGTCGGTTCCTTGTGTATAACTATGTGAGTCCATGTAATATGTGAATAAATTCCCTAGCAGTGAATTTACTTATTATTAATGAAATTATAGTAGTATAAATGGTCTAATATATTATTAGGTTATATGGTATGATTATTATTCAATTGATTAAATGTTTGTGAAAATGTTTTAATTTATTTTTATAGTTTTCACGACCATCACAAAAATCTATCATTTTGTATAATATAATTTTTATAAATTAGTTACAGAACAAGATAGAATATATAATATGTATAAAATATTTAATTTAACCATAATAATGGTTTTAGTACCACCCTAGATGTCTATAATGAAAAATGGAAACTCGTCGTCCACAATAGTAGTGAATCGAAACCTCGCGAATGATGTCTTAATTTTTAAAATTAAAAAATATTTGTAATGTAATAGATGGTAAATATTAAATAAAAAAATATTGTATATTTATGATACTGGTGTTTCTATTCAACTTTGTACAAATTGGAGGTTAATAGTGTATAATAAAAAAGAAATTAATAAGAAATGAAGGAGTATTTTACTCTTGAATACCATCCCATTAGTAACAAACATAAGTGAATTAAATCTTATATTTTTGTAAATATAGTAGGTATTGGAAATGTGGATGATACTTGGAATGTGAATTTCAAATAATTTATACAATATTAATTAATTAGAATGTTTATGGATTTGACAATATTTACAGGTAGAGGAGATGATTGATTAATATTTTTTTCATTTGATTACTATTTTGTCCCAAGAATATTCGGTGAGAATGAAATAATGGGTTATTACCTCATAAATGACACAGAAATACTTTTTTATTACTTATAATTTTAACTAAAGTAAATTATAATATTTCAGTATTCACCAAAAAATTGACTATTTAGAAAAATCCGAAAAATTTACACTAAACAATATTCAATGTGAAAATTTTAAATTTGTACTACATTTTATGAAAGTATTTTACTAAATATGATCGATTTAATTTCTAATTATGATCATCATTTAATCGAAAAATACACATTTTAATTTTAAAATTTATTTTACAACACAATGAAAATTAAAATAAGGTATCATATAATGTTGTTATAATTATGAAAAAATATATTTGATGTTATGAATTTATTTATTGAAATAAATTTTACTTTAAACTATTATATTAATAATAACATATTAACTAATTATTAACATTTCAAAAAAATAGTAACAATTAATTATAATTTTTTAAAAAATAATATGTATTTATTAAAGGATATATATACACTTTATTTTCACATATAAGATACCTAAATTTTATTTATACATTCATAGTTGATGTTATTATTCAAATTCACACATTAATATTCGTAATGGTCACATTATTGTTACAATGGTCATGATAATATTTAATAGGATACCATTATTTATTTATGTTCATTGTCAAATGAAATGTAAGATATCGAAAACATTGAATTTCTATAAGAATATACTTACGATAATATATGGGGGTATTATTGGAATCCTTTTATTGATCCACAAAGTTTACCCATAAGTGATGGAATCTTACTCGGGAACCTCTGCTGAAAAGGTGTACGGGGGAATCCTACAAGGGATCATCAAATGGTAAGAAAGGAGAGGTATCCGATAAGAGAAACGTATGTGATACATCAAAAAATTCATCCTAAAAGGGACCCTCAATAACTAAAATACAATAGAGGAATACTATATGGTATTATCCAGGATGAAACATATGTGGATGAAACATAAAAAATTATCATCAAGAACAACTATTATCATGGCCTATTATTCCCAACATAAACATCTCTCAAGGGATACATACTCAAAGAAGTGAAATGAAGAATCAGATTTGTGAGAAAGCTAATGCCTCATCTTAGATAAATGTGTCACTCTATTGAGATAGCTGTATTTTTTTACGGATGGTTGACCCTCTTTGTTTAGAAAAATCCTAATATTCCACCTTCGATTTTCCTAAATCAACTAAAGGGTTTCGTGATCACAATCTATATGGGATGAAAATGAAAATGGACCACTCATGGTTAAATTATAAAATAGTGGGTGTAATGAATCAAGAATCAAAAAATACACTAGAAAGGGAAATAATGGTGGAGTACATGTCATGTCATCCCTAGAATATAGAATGTTCTCTTACTATCCCTCCTATGTGTTTACATCATCTAGACAAGTGTTTTAAAAGCCCATGTACAAAAATTGTTCATAATGATCATTGAATTTTCCCTATGAGGGGTATATTATAGTTTACATCACATGATATTTCCATGTCATTCTCTTGGACGTGTACCATTACACACCATGTAACCTATATGGTGTCTGTTTATGTACACTACACTACCACATTTCCCTACATGGGGTATTTGGTCGGGTACACATCCAAATGACCATGTATGAGTACACAATATCTATACCCCATAAACTTCAATTACACAAAAAATATAATCCTTTTCAAAAATAGGAGAAATCATTGTGTGTTTCCCTAAATCTACACATCGTTTGATTGGGATTTCAGAATGTGAATTCCATCAAAATGACTGAAACCCCCTAAACCATCCCCTATCTCAAAAGATCATCCAAAAGGTGTAATATGAAATAATATAATGGGTTAGGAACTTGAAAATGATTAGTCTATGGGTATAAACCACAAAAAAAACACAAAAAACCATATATCATTCGATAAATTCTACTGATGCTTCATCTGTTTCCCCAAACCATGACTAAATTATGATGAACTAGTGTGTCTTGATATTCACAGTGATACATTTATCTCTCCATATCTATTTATATATAACCACATCCCTTTATCTCTTAATAAAATGATGACTGGGGATTCCCCTAGGTGTGTATATAAGAATCCATGGAATGAATAGAAAAAAATAAATAGAACAAAAGAAAAAAAGAAAAAAATAATGAATATGAAATGGGTAACCCTCCTTGGCCCGTTACCCAAACCGAGTTCTTGGACCACCTAATTAAAGTACATTTTTTAGACATTTCAATAGATACAAAATTCCAAATCGACACTTCATACAAATTATATGGCTGAACGAACATAGTTGAGTAAATAAATATGTAATTTATTAATTATTAATTAATAATTATTAATATAAAATTTCATCAACTAATAATTGTACTATAAAATAAATTTGGTAAAAATCCCATTTCAAGACCAACTAAGTAGTCATAATAGTTATCTAAAATCATATTTTTGCATAAAAGTACCATTTTACCCCTTAAATGCCTTAGAAGGAAAGAAATCATAATTTTTCATACGATAACTATCAGGATAAACATTGTTCCATAAAATAACCCAAATATAAACAATATATTCATAGATAGCCCTTGTAGAGAAACAATTATACATTTCCGTAATAAAATAATCTATATAACAGTTCCATATCAATTTTCCATTGACCATAATTATAGTGTCATCAACTGTCTCATATTCAATAGATGTTGAATGATTACTGATTATGTACGAGAAACCATAGGAATAACTTTATCATTATCTAAAAACAAAAATTTGAGCTCAAATAGTAATGTTAAATTCAAAATCTCAACTGAAATGATGGTCATCACCCACAATAGACAATTATTCACTCCTCACCATATGGATTACCTTATAACGCACCTCAAGAATGTCTTCAACAAATTCCGTTATCAAGCACAAAAAGAAATATAAAAGAAGAGTAGATCACCATAGATAAAAATATATCTATTTTTAATTTAGATGATATCATGATAAATAATGATGTCCTCAATCGAGGAGTACACTAACATTCCATCAAATTTAGTGTATAGAATTCTCTTTGATTCACTATCACAATAAACTGGCTACAGTTTCCTTTAAAAAACACATGAAACCACGTCTTCCAAAAATGAATGTATAGGTCTAATCATGATTAAAATATATCATGGAAACCTATTTCATATTATATCCCCTCTACCATAGAAAGACATTATTCATCTAACTATAACTCATGGAAAATTGCTCCAAAACATTTCTTTAAAAGAATCTTTCTTTATATTACTCTCAAAGAATCATTGATTTATGATTTTAAATGGTACCATGATCAAATTATTGTATAAAAACATCAATAGAATCAAACTCTCATAAGTAATCTATTATATGAATTAGATGACCATGATTCTTAGATTTTATCTAACATTAATATGGATGCTCCCTTTTATGCCATATTTAAAATCGAGCACATCACTCGTACCATGATATGTTCTATGGAAAACCTTCACACAATTTCATTCCAGTTTAGAGTGTCTAAACATGCTCTAACTAAATATGTTATTGTAGAAAAATGGGTTGATTAGGCCAGCCACCTGATGCTCTGTGTCCATGAACATAAATATTGATTCCAAATCACCAAATGGGAATTATCAAAATCAATAGGAATAAATATTCGTATATCAATAAACCCAAGAATCTATCATGAATCGATCTCCAAACATGTGAATAATGATTATCAATACCTAAATTCGAATCAATGAAACCTAGGAAAATATCTCACATTGGATTGTCATGATTCAATTTAAACTTCAACCTTCAAGGGTCCAAGTCAAAATAAGGACCTATTGGTCTTCTCCCCTATCTATACTAATTAATTATCACCCCATGTTCATATATTCTAACTAAAATTCACAAATATCAAACCAATCCATGACATTTAATGATAAAACTGACCTATTAATGGGTAAATCTATCTATATTATAGTCATTGGATCAGATTCTTTCTGAGCCTCAAAATAATGAACTACCCTTAGAGGACTCAATACCAATGTAAAACATATAAGGAACATATGCCCATCAAACATCCTTATATGGTCACAACACCTCGAGGTATAGTTCAATAAAAAATTCTTGATACCTATTGTTATGGTACTCAGTAATCTATCTAGATAAACAAAATGATGTTTGGTTACACATAATGTTATTGATTTCTATGATGTAAAACCATACATAGTTTTTTATTGATACTTTAAAAATCACTACACTTGAAAAATCCATTCAATGATGTAAAAAAGTAAGGAATTATGTTCCACATTGACCTAAAAAGTCATTATACCTCTTGTGAACAATGATCATGTCATTTGCCTCATCAAAAATGTATCCAAATAGATCCACATAAATTAGAATTAGAAGGAAATATATATTAATGTAGGATCAATTGAGTGGAATGATGCCAAAATTGAATATTAGAAAACACCATTTATGTTTTTTGAATCATTAAAAATTGGACTCTATCGTCATTGAAATCACACACTAGTAGTACTAAAACATTTCAATCATATGTTCCATGTATGCTGCATGATACACTACTTTCATTTTCCAGGAATGATTTAAAATCAACCATTTTCCTCATTCTAATAATGAAGAGAGATATATCCCAATGAAATCATAACATACATACAAATTGTACATCACACAATAAAAAAGAATACACAACTGTAACATTGTAGATCAGAAAATTGATCCCATAACCCTATAAATTATGATTTTTTAACTAAAACAGATGTTCCTGATGAAAAAGTTTTATATCCATCACTTTTTCAAACAAATTCATAATACTCATTCTAATGATATCATAAAAAGTAAATCCATAGAAATTAGACACCTTTAATAAAACATTTTAACATTCTGACTAAGAAAACACTAATCAGTTCCTCAATTTAGTTTTTTCTAAGCCCTCAAGCACGTCACTTTATATAGAAGAGGTTTCGGACATACAACGATGGACTCATCTCGGTATGTAGTGGTAATATTCCCTTATTTTGAGTAAAAAAATAGGTAAATAAAAACGGTTCATCCAATAAGTAAAAAAAATATTGTATAATTAGTAAATAAATTATAATATAACTTGTTTGAATTAAAACTAAGATTCTATATATTCCTAATCAACAGCTTCATACATAGAACACTAGTCATCCAATAGGCTAACAGTACATACTGGAGTACAAAAAAGATATTGGAATAAATGCAAAGGGATCTAATTCTAATTCCAATCCAGACCTCATACCCATTCTCTAGAAAATATTAATATACACCAACCTAATTATAATAATCCATAGGAGGGGATCCACTTAATCATGAAACTCTAGTACTTTTCCCCAACAACCATGAATCATTAATAAACTAAAAAAACAGATGGTCTACACACTCCATGTTGAACATACATTGGTGAGAAATAATCTTTATAGAGCACCACAAAGATGAACCTATAATATGATTCCATATGTGAAATCTCAAGAAATATCTAGAGCCAAGCTGAGACTATTTAATATATAAACAAGACTAATATTAACAATAGAATGAATTCTATAACCTATTCTCAAAACTATGACCCAAAACATCGGGACACATCTCCACATTTGACAGTTACCAATATTCATGGACATATATTCATTCACATATATACATGTGTGTGTGTCTATAATATACCTAATCATAAAATAAAGTAATTAAATAATATCTAACTCAATGTCTCTGAGAATTCTATGTCACTACATGGTGATATCATTACTAACCCAAGATTCAGACATAATCTTCATTAATTAGTTTAATTTAGGATTGGGTATTTCAATGGATACTCCTATAATTATGATTCCTTCCATCCTATGATTCCTAAAACTAAACTAAAAACCCTAAACATGGGCTCACTGTAAAGTCTAATATAATATGGATGATAATATCATATCTAACTATAGGAACCAAATTCCCAAACTAGGGATATCTATAAAGTATTATATATAATACATTATGGTGTTTTCCATGTAATCCAATGTTATATCCCATGGTCATAATCCAAGGGATAGAAAATAAGGCATCCTCATCATGATAGATCTCCATGGGCTAGATCCAAGGTATAAATACCATGGAATCCTTTAGTTTCATTAGAGAATATTTCTAAATTCAAAGTGACTAGTAAGGTGGAGCCCAATAATAACTCTAATGGTGATTTACAATTTTAGTCTATGAAAATAGGATCCAAGGTGGGGAAAAGCCCATAGAATCCAAATTCAAACATAACAGGCCGGGTCTAGAGAGTAGAAATGTCCCTTTAATCCAAATAACTCATTTTCAGACCCACATGGCCTAGACATAAATAGTGTATATTTCCATGTCATCTAATAATGTATGTCTCATATTTTGGATTAAAGGATTATAAATAACCATGTAATCCAATCAGAAAAATTCAATAATGTGGGCTCAATATTCATACCCTAGAAGCATATCTAGGAATCTAAAAATAAAATTAAGGATCAGAATCTAGATCCTAGGAATCAATCTTGGGTATCAAAATTATAAAACATAGAATCGTGTCATTATCATAAAAAAACTAGGATTCAACTATGTTAATCATCCTATCATCAACATTGAATATGTGAAATTGTAATTAATTGTGTGAGAGTGGATGAAAAACTAACACATCCCAACTACCCTAGCCTCTCAGGCTTACATGTCTGATTTTTTGTTTTGGTCACACACTACCATATATCCCAAACCCAATATAAAATATAATTGTCCATAAAAATTTATTAAAATCATTGGTTTAATTATGTAATAATATATGAGAGTAATTATATTAGGTATTATTGAATTCTACACCTAAGAGAAGGCATCCTACTTGGGATCATCGGATATAATGGTGAAAGCGGGTACCCTAAAAACAATCATCTAACACTAAGAAAGAAATGTCATCATATAGGGGATACCTACACGATGGATCTATAAATGAATCATATAAGGCTCCATTAATAACAGATGGAAAATAGAGGAATCATACATATGATGAACTATATTAAAATTCATGTAGATACATCCTATAGGTGAACCACGGGGAACAACCACTATCATATCCTCGTAGTATAGAAGGGAATATCACCAAATGGAGACACCCTCAAAGGAAGATAAATGAATAATAATTTTATAGATATAGAATATGGGTCATATCATATCAATTTATCTCCCTCATGAGATAGTGGACTCACTTACAATAGGGAGAGGCACTCTATTTTGGAAAATCCTAAAACACCACCTAGTAGTTATCAAATAACCTCATAAGTTTCACTTTACTATACTCTAAATAAACATATAAAAAATGAAATGTTCATGGGTCTATTTATGAATAATATTTTTAAATATAAGAAAAAGTGGAAACACCATAAAAGGGTAAAATATTAATTGTACACCACCAGTAAACTCTAGAAGACGGGGTGTGTCACGAACCAAATCTGGTCACCGCCAAAACCGGCACCAAACCCGCCCCGTGACATGACCCAAAGGGCGTTCCCGATCCCCATGGGCTGGCACAAGTGCCTGAGTATTATAAAATAAAAAATGGGAATGATTTACCCAAGTTGATAAACATAAAACAACAAAAGAATCCAATGAAACAAATTTGGATTTTTCAAACCAAACAATCTTTTAAAAAAATTCAGAACTGAATTAAAAAGATTTAATCAACTCAAAAGTTCTATAACAAAGGTACAAAACCAAATAAGGACAGCACAAGAACCCTCATGGAAAGGGGCACCGCCCTGAAGCCACCTCCACAATACTTCACCACCAAGTACCTGCTAGAAACCCGAACCACTGGAACAAAAAACTGTACCCAACCTGTGAAAAAAAAAATAACCAAGTCTACTGACACCCAAGAGTGTATGTAGTGTGTGATCCAATGCCAAGTAGGATACCACCACTAAGAGATTCCATGTGTTAAAGACGAAAATCATGCATGTTTTCAAAAACATGAAAAGCTAGTTACAATTTCTAAAAGATGCAACTTTGATTAAAAACAGTTTTCAAGTGGGCTATCATTAAGAATAAACACTTTTAAAAATAATGTCAACACTAGTGAATTTTCCTGCCAACTATACCGTATGCCGATGGTAAGTACAATGTAGATAATGAGCACAAGAAATAGGAAATAACCCCTAGGCACTAGCTAGCTATGGGTCCCAGGTACCTCGTATCCCGGTGAGAGTAACCATCACAAATATCCGTTCTCATGCACAAGAGACTAGTATGGAACATACCCATAACCTAGTGGTCCCTAATCATCATCATCATAGTTTAGATAGAGTTGTAAGCGTTAATCTTGCTAAGTGAAACTAAGGCCAACCCCCACGGATTCACTAGCGTACTAGTACACGTCCACCCACCTAGATACCCAGGTTCTCCCCTTGTGCTCAAACAAGTTCAACAAGTCAATAAATATACATTGAACATGAAAATATCATTTCCACATAAAAAATTCACCAAACAGCCCATATGTATACCACACAAGTCACAAAAATCCATTTTTCATTCAAAATGATTTTGAAATCTGAATCACAACAAAATAGCCAACAACACATTTCACATTTCATCAAAACATCTACAAAACCATTAAAAAATTTTATAAAACAATTATAAGATATTTAAACTCATATAACAGAACACACACATGAGAAATAACACTTCTTTCATAATCAAAAATTCAATTTTTCACATCATAATCACACAAAACACTCCACATCACTTTTACTCCTCAATATCTCCTTCAAACAATTTAATACAATATTTCCAAGATGATACATATCACAAAACAACCTATTCACAAATGAAATGGACCTTTTAAAAATATAATCCTACCAAAACAGTTTGCTGATATAGTTTCACCTATTACACAACCCAATAAACCATTCAAAACTTTCATAAAACAATTATAAAGAGTATACCCAAAATTTTCACATAAAATCCATTTCAAAAACATCTTTTTAAGCCAAAAGCACACCTAGACCCTACCAAAACATAATTGGAAGCCCAATAAACATGTAATAATCCACTTTCAAATGTTATATAATCACCTTGAATAATATCACAAAAGATACACATGAGAACACACAAATCCATAAAACACTTTCAAGGAGTATAACAAGTTTATAGAAATAAAACCATTCAAATAAACCCCCTTTTAGTCCCAAATTGAACTATATCATTACCCAACCATAATTGGAAGCCCCTTTCAACAAAAAATAAATCACTTCCTCATTTTACAAAACTACCACAATAGATAACACATGAAATACATTTGAAAAATACACACTTCAAGAAAAAAAGTAACTTTAAAAACAAATTCATTATTATTGACACCAAAAATGGTTTTCTCATAATTCACAGCACATAAGAAACATGTAAAATTATTTAATCAAGCAAACTAACTCATCATTAAATGGCTATCCACGGAATCACCTACCGAATTTGTCGAAACCCTCAAATATTGGGGTGAAACATCAACCGCATGACCGACACACCTCAAGGAAGTTAAAAGAAACCTAAAACCTCAATATTTCACCCAAAATACAGTAATTTAGAACCTAGGCATGAAACCTAACTTCTGTAATTTTATTAATTCAAGAATTAGGGAAAAAACCCTAAGCAATTTGAAAGAGGAAAGAAATAGACTCACCTACTTGAAGTATCCTGAATGAATCACTCCAAAAACAATAGTTTCTGAAATTGAAAACAGCCAAAGTCCAGGGATTGTTAGAAAAAGATTTAGGAGGTAATTTAGGAACTGGAATGGAGGGAAAAGAGTATGAATTGAGTGATTTAAGAAAGGATGAATTTACTTCTACAATTCTGGATGATTTGAGACACCCTATGAATATCAGCCCTACTTTGAGATTTCAAAGAGCTCCAAGGAGAGGGGAAATGAAATGGGAGCGCGCCTGAGTTTCTTAGGGTCGAGGGGAAGGTGGAATCACCGAAAAAATGCAAATAGAGAAGGAGATATAAAAAAATTAAAAATTATTTTTAATGCAGAAATGCGTCTTCTGGCAGGCCCAATATCTTAAATAAAAACCCATATCTACCATGATTATGGATTTATAAAGGCCCCAAATTTATATTTTGGTATTAATAGGACAGATGATACCATTTATGAATTGTAATGAGGGAAAAATATTATAAAATTAAAAAGTTATAATGGAAACAATATTTATTTTTAAATCTGGAATTGGGCTCACGGTTTGGCCCAATTCATTAAAACTCATCTATTTCTCCAAAAAACCTTTGGAAACCATCCAAAACAAAGAATGAAAGGAAAATAAATGAAATTTAACTTCAAAATAAATCATGTTTGTGAAAATTATCCCCACAATGAAAACTTTGTGTCCCCGGAAAGATACAGAAACGCCAGATAAGAAAGCCAAACCGAACTGATAAACCAAGATGTACTCCCTTTCCAAGTTTCTCCCATAACGGCCAAAATACCTCCATTTATAAATTAAGGAAGGAATACTTCACAACAAAATCATACACCACTTTCCTGAAACAATCAATCACATTCAGGCTTTATCCCAAAGGAAAACTCCTCAAACATTATCCGACCAAGACTCAAGTAATTCACTTAAACGAACAACAACATCGAACAAGGTTACACATACCTTGCTATAACTAAACCATTGGGCACTCTCCAATATCAATGGTTACCCAAAGAAGATTTATGTAGCTTGACAGATCCTAATTATACTACCTACCACCAATCCATGACCATGGATAAGTCTAAGTTATTGGTACGGGGAAAAAAATAGGCTCACCACCATAAGAACCAACAATCTTAATCAACCAGCATGGGCCGGTACAGAAAGACCCCAAAATATAAAGTGTTGGGACGAACACATGGTTACTCTACACGGTTTGGAAAACCATGAACTAACAGTGGTGATTCTTCTATCTAAATGGTTTTTTTGGTCATGGTCACTACTAACCATGTGCAAACCGTGTGGTCAACCTGTCTAGCTAAACTTCATACCATTATCTAAAGACTCAATGGAAACCAAAGGGGGAGGGAATAACTTTGGGAGATGACATGGGTACAAGGCCCTCCACCTATTTCCACCAAACATGAACAGTAGAGGAAATATGATGACACCATAGGTTTAAACTCTTCTTATCTTTCATATTGAGGATAGGAATTTGCACAAGGGTTTAAATGACACTGGGGTTTCCCCTGACTACGCGCCGGATTCTCTCCGGGACCTATGGCTGGAGCTCAAAATATTGAAGCATCTTCGGCCTCGCAATTAGGCTTTGGAAACAACCTGAATGAAAATTCTTCTTTCGTTTCAAACAACAACTACACCGCAATCCCCGATATGTTTTTCCCAGACATTACATATTCCAATCTCACTTTACCCTAACTCGATATTTCACTGAAACAAGGGATTAGAATATGTACACACATAACACCTTGTTTTTTCGGGTGAGAAACAATAGAAGCAAAGAACACTTATACTCACGTTCCTCTAAAATGGAATATTTTTTTATGTTTTTTTCAAGGGAGACATTCTCCCAACATAATAGAACTCTCAGATGATTGCCCAACTTTCACCTTTACAGTCAATCGAGCACATGACATCACAAGGAATCACCGAACATGACCATTGAGACTGATATAAACAATGAATAGAGAGGGAACTTGTACAACATCCCCAGACAACACACAATTCTAGAAAGTGGCCATAATATCCTCTCATGACCAGATTCCCCACACTAGTAGTTTAACATGAACTCTTTCTTTGAAGAGACTATGAAGGACCAAGAGTTCCGCTTAGACACTATCCAAATACTCATCCATGCTAACAACCCCAGAACACTTCCACCTTCGAAAAATTAGGAAACTTAAGAGGCTAAGGTCACTTTCAACCATCCATAATCAATCTCCCACTACAAGAGGATACACAAAACCAATAAAGGAAAGGGTTTATAGTCAATCTAAAAAGCTCAAGAAATAGATTCCTTATATTGATCAACTGGAGGATATTCCAGTGGAGAAACAATCTGGGTTGCGCTTCAGTTATGAATTAAACTTTAATGGGGGCATACCTTATCCAATGAGAGAACCCAAGGACCCAACCAATCTGGTCCATTGGTCAAAACATGCCATAAACCAGCTCCAAACACATGAAGGGAACCACTGTAAAGGCATCACAAAACATTTTTCAAAAGAGACCACTAACTGTCCCTACAACACAGCATACCGACCAAACCCAAACCCAAAACACAGCTCAAACAGAAGGGGTTCTTAAACTCAAAACATCCCACAACATCAACAATTTCAAAAACCCATAATACAAACCATACCAAACTTTTCATCAAGACATCATGTTTTTCTTTAAAACCAATTCTTTGAAAACAAACGGTTTAGCAGTAAGCGTATCAACCAATGGTACCCCATGCGCCTCACACATGCAGGTTTTTGTGCCACACCAGACACCCTCCTCATATCTGTCTCGGAACTCATCAAGTCGTGCCATCAACCATCCATCATCCCATATAACCCCATGCATGTGGTCGGTAATGGAAATACCAAAGGTTAAAACAAAAATTCTTTCCACTTTTCAAGACCAAAACGGTCAACCAACACATCCTTTTTTCTCATAACCGCTAACAACGAGATCAAAATCCCAACTCACGTCTTACAAAAATTTTCAGAAATCAAAAACATTTAGAAAATAACTCACTTTCATGATATTCACATCAATTTCAAAACATCTCATCCCATTAAAACACACTCTGATTGTTTAGAAAACTTTATTGGAAACACTTTTCAAAACCAACTTCAATATAGTTTTTGCTTTCAAAGAGGTGTAAGCGCATCATTTTACATTTCAAAACAATTCTGAAAACTCAGTTCCTCCATTTCATAAACCAAACCATTCTCTCTTTATTTGAAAATCATTTCACAAAAACTATACACTTCTTAAAACCAAAGTGCCAAGATTTCAAAACCTAAGCACAAAACAGTGCGGGAGGAAACTAGTTTCAGTGGGTGACTTGGAAATATGGTTGGCGGCCATATTACAATCACTTCACTATCACAGAGAGTGTTCTAGGGAATATCCTTGGCTCCACATGGCATTCCAGGCCATGTGAGCTCACTATGACCATTAAACCAACTCTCTTTTCATTTCCCTTAATCATCATCAAACCAAGAAAACCGAAGGACTTAGATAAATCCCGACATCTCTTGGAAACTAGAAACCCATTATGAGGTGTGGTGATCAGGAAAACTACCCATAACTAGAATTACATGTCCCAACAATCCTAACTCCAGACTATCCTAACTCTTCCACAAATAACATGACCCAAAGAGTTAACCTGAACCTCCTTTGATACCATTTTGTCACGAACCGAATCTGGTCACCGCCAAAACCGGCACCAAACCCAGCCCATGACATGACCCGAAGGGCCTTCCCAATCCCCACGGGCTAGCACAAGTGCCCAGGTATCATAAAATAAATAATGGGAATGATTTACCCGAGTTTATAAACATAAAACAACAAAAGAATCCAATGAAACAAATCTGGATTTTTCAAACCAAACAATATTTTAAAAAAATTAAGAACTGAATTACATAGATTTAAACACCTCAAAAGTTCTATACCAAGGGTAAAATACCAAATAAGGACAGCCCAAGAACCCTCATGGAAAGGGGCACTGCCCTCAAGCCACCTCCACAAGACTTCACCACCATGGACCAGCTAGAAACCCAAACCACTGGAACAAAAAACTGTACCCAACCTGCAACAACAAAAATAACCAAGTCTACTTACACCCAAGGGTGTTAGTAGGGTGTGATCCAATGCCTAGTAGGATACCACCACTAAGAGATTCCATGTGATAAACATTTAAAGACGAAAATCATGCATGTTTTGAAAAACATGAAAAGCTAGTTACAATTTCTAAAAGATGCAACTTTGATTAAAAACAGTTTTCAGGTGGGATATCATTAAGAATAAACACTTTTAAAACTAATTTGAACACTAGTGAATTTTCCATCCAACTATACCATATCCCGATGGTAAGTACAAAGTAAATAATGAGCACAAGAAATAGGAAATAACCCCAAGGCACTAGCTAGCTATGGGTCCCAGGTACCTCGTATCTCGGTGATAGTAACTATCACAAATATCTGTTCTCATGCACGAGCCACTAGTAGGGAACATACACATAACCTAGTGGTCCCCAATCATCATCATCATAGATTAGTTAGAGTTGTAAGTGTCAATCTTGCTAAGTGAAACTAAGGCCAAACCACACGGATTCACTACAATACTAGTACACGTCCACCCACCTAGATACCCAGGTTCTCCCCTAGTGATCAAACAAGTTCAACAAGTCAATAAATATACATTGAACATGAAAATATCATTTCCACATCCAAAATTCACAAAACAGCCCATATTTATACCACAAAAGTCAAAAAAATCCATTTTTCAATCAAAATTATTTTGAAATCCGAATCACACCAAAATAGCCCTGAACACATTTCACATTTCTTCAAAACTTCCACAAAACCATTATACAATTTTATAAAAAAATTATAAGATATTTAAACTCATATAACATCCTACACACATGGAAAATAACACTTCTTTCATAATCAAAAATTCAATTTTTCACATCACACTCACACAAAGCACTCCACATCACTTTCACATCACTTTCACTCCTCAATATCTCCTTCAAACAATTTAATAAAATATTTTCAAGATGATACAGATCACATAACAAATTTTTCACAAATGAAATGGACCTTTTAAAAATATACTCCTACCAAAACAGTTTGCTGATATAGTTTCACCTATTACTCAACCCAATAAACCATTTAAAACTTTCATAAAAAAATTATAAAGAGTATAGCCAAAATTTGCACATAAAATCCATTTCAAAAACCTCTTTTTAATCCAAAAAAACACCAAGACCCTACCAAAACCGAATTGTCAGCCCAATCAACAGGTAATAATCCACTTTCAAATGTTATATAATCACCTTGAATAATATCACAAAAGATACACATGAGAACACACAAATCCATAAAACACTTTCAAGGAGTAGAACAAGGTTAGACAAATAAAACCATTCAAATACACCCCATTTTTAGGCCAAGAAGGAACTATATCATTACCCAACCATAATTGGCAGCCCCTTTCAACAACAAATAAATCACTTCCACATTTTACAAAACTACCACAAGAATACATTTGAAAAATACACACTTCAAGAAAAAATGTAACTTTAAAAAAATGATTTACTATTGCTACCAAAAATGGATTTCTCATAATTCATATCACATAAGGAACATGTAAAATTATTTAATCAAGAAAACTAACTCATTATTAGATGGTTATCCACAGAATCATCTACCGAATGTGTCGAAACCCTCAAATATTGGGGCGAAACATCAACCGCACGACCGCCACATCTCAAGGAAGTTAAAAGAAACCTAAAACCTCAATTATTCACCCAAAATATAGTAATTGAGATCCTAGGCACGTACCCTAACTTCTGGAATTTTTATAATTCAAGAATTAGGGAAGAAACCCTAAGCAATTTGAAAGAGGAAAGAAATAGACTCACCTACTTGAAGTATCCTGAATTAATCACTTCAAAAAAATAGTTTCTGAAGTTGAAAACAGCCAAAATTCAGGAATTGTTCGAACAATATTTAGGAGGTAATTTAGGAACTTGAATGGAGGGAAAAGAGTAATAATTGAGAGAGATATGAAGGGATGAAGTTACCTCTTCAATTCTGGACGATTTGAGACACCCTATGAAGATCAGCCCTAATTCGCGATTTCAAAGAGCTCCATGGAGTGGGTAAAGGTATTGGGAGCGCGCCTGGGTTTCTTAGGGTCGAGGGGGAGGTGGAATCACCGAAAAAACGCAAATAATGAAGGAGATATAAAAAAATTAAACATTATTTTTAATGCAGGTAATGGGCCTTCGGGTAGGCCCAATATCTTAAATAAAAACCCATATCTACCATGATTATGGATTTATAAAGGCTCCAAATTTATATTTTGGTCTTAATAGGCGAGATGATACCATTTAGGAATTGGAATAAGGGAAAAATATTAAAAAATTAAAAAGTTATAAAGGAAACAAAATTTATTTTTAAATCTGGAATTGGGCTCACGGTTTGGCCCAATTCATTAAAACTCATCTATTTCTCCAAAAAACCTTTGGAAACCATCCAAAAAAAAGAATGAAAGGAAAATAAATGAAATTTAACTTCAAAATAAGTCATGTATGTGACAGGGTGTGCTATCATGGATCAATCTAGGTGTATACAATATCTGGGCAAGGACTTTAAATTTCCATGTACACAACATATTCATCATTTACACGTTCTTTACCCTAGAAATGGTAACTTCCAGTGTAACTCACTTGGAATGGCCATGGGCTTCGCCTAATAGTGTGCCACTGCATAATTTTCAACCCACACGAGGTCTGAACATGCATTCTACATTTCCATGTTCCCCTACATAATATTTTATTCTAGGTACTTGACGATAAGTACAAGTCCACATACCCAACAGGTGTATAACTTACAAGATTTTTACTAAAAATATATATTTTTCCGTACCCTGAATATTTCATAGTGTGTGTTACTAAATCTATATTCCATGAGATCATGATTTTTGAATGAGAAACCCATCAAAATTCCTGAAACCCACATTTTCCCCAAATTCAATAGATCAACTAACACGGTGTTCTATGAAGGAATATATATTGATTAAAACATGTAAATAATGAACCAATTGGCATATATAGAAGGAATATTAAAAATGCCCTACATTTGTGTGGAATCTTCTAATAGTTTTTCATTTCTGTGATCCCAAACTACCAAATGATGATATGATGCCTCAAAATCATTATGGTGGTAAATTTCAATCTTTCTAACCCACTCCATTTCTCTTTTGGGAACATTATGAAGGAGGACCCCCCTTGGGGATTATGTGAGGAGAAATGGAAGGTAAAAATGAAAATAAATGAAAAAAATTAAAGGTAAATAAATATAATAATAAAAGGGAGCCCATCCAAGTATAGTTTCCCAAACCTCGTTAATTTATCACCTATGAAAAACTCCAGGTTCTGGACTCAAAGGATGAGATAGATTACCAATCTGATGCTACATAAAAATTATATGGCTGAATAATCCTACATCAATAAAATAATATTTATTTAATTAATTATTAATTATTAATTATTATTCAAATATTGGAACACCTCAATAACTCTACCAAACTAATTTTAAGGTAAACACCATATTCGATGGCTTATAGATGCATCAATGAAATTAACCAAAGTCATTTCCAATAAAAATTTACCATTTTCTCCTAAAATTATTTAAAAATAGAAAGATCTATTTATGATCAAAATTCCAGTAAGGAAATAAATTGGTCCTTAGAAAATAATTTTCTTAAATAATTAAAATGTATAAGAAACAGTTGTTTTGTTTTTGTTAAGCTAAGTAGGAAAATATTTTTATTCATATTTGGAATGTCTCATTTTTGGTGGATTATTTATTATGTAACCCAATCTTAATAAGAATAAATAATTATTGAATAATTAATTATTATATTTATATTATTCATAAGTAAAATATTTATATTGAATATAAAAAATCTTTAATTTTAAAATGATAATGAATATATTTTATGAAAGGCTTTTCATGTATGCTTTTACAAAAAATTTAAATTTTGGAAATTTATAAATTTAATGTGAAATAATCAATTTATTTTTATAAATCGACATGTCAAAATTACCTTATTATGAATTTTTTAGTGTTTTAAGAAAACAATAATATTTAGTTAATAGTATGAAAATTTATATATATATTTTTAAAAAAATTATATTCTTTTCACGAATTATATAATTAAAATTGTATTTTTTTTAGTTTTTAAAATTCATTAGAACATTTTATTTAAAATAATATTTTTAAGTTTTTTTCAAATAAATTTTTTATGTGTATTTAATGTAAATTTAATTTCAAATAAAAATACCAATGTTCAAAGAATATTCATATGTTTTGTTGATTCAATATTATATTAAATTTAAAAATATATATATAATTAATATTAAAACATGGTTATCATATTTAAAATATTTTTTTTCAAATTTATGAAATAGTTCCATTTTATTTTTGGTCAATATGAATAGTAACCCTTGTATATTTTTTTACCGTGATTAAGTATTAAAAGGGTAGTTGGACATAAAAAATAAAATAATATGAACTAAATAATGAACTTGGAACATTCTTAAATTTTAATGGAAGAGAATATATCAATAATAATCTACCAATGGCCTAATATATAACAATATTTTACAATATGTATGTAATTATAACCATTATAATATTTTATTTAGTGAAAAGAAAAAAAATTCCCCAAATATTATTAAGAAGAATAATATTATTTACATCATGATAATCATTAGAGATGTTATGTTATAAATATTATATTTAAATATAAATGATTTATCTTAATCATGTAAATTTATTTATAATTTATATTGAACAAAATATTGACCTCAAATACATGCACAATGCATACATATTTATTATTCAATTAAATGTAAAGTCAAAGAAATGATAATATAAAAATTATAGGTAATATAATCAGAGATTGAAAATTTTATATATAAAATTTAGTGAACAATATTATTTTTCATGGATGTAGTAAAATATTTTGATAGAATTTAATATTTTTATGAATTTTATTAATGTCAATGTAATAAATTGTTCTAAAAATAAATATTAATGATGTATTTAAAATAAATAATCTATTATTAGATGATATAATAATTCTAGAAATAGTATATTAATTATGTTTTTAATATATGGTTCATTGTTTCAAATGTGATAAATTTAGGATATATTTCCCATTTATAGGGAGTTTATTACCACTAAAATTGTGATAATACCTTTTTAAGCATAATTATGAATGGAGATGACCAGTGGTTAAATAAGAAATACGAGGGTAAAAATATATTAAATTTTGAATTATTTTTATATTATAATAGTAATTGGATGAATCCATATCCTATATTTGAAAAACATTTATTTGGAGTCCTTTTTAATATAAAATTAATTTATACTAATTTTATATATTAAAAAATTTCAAGAGTTCCCCACTCCCCTCTTAGAAAATGGGATCTCTTCTTTCCATTAATTCACATGAAAACCAAATTTAATCTTCCAATATATAGTAAAAATACCTTCCGATCATCCCTATTTGAATTGTAGAGGCCTTATATGTTCATTAATACCATTATTATTGGTCATAATTATTTATGAAAAAGTAGTTGGCGTAAGAAGATGTATCATTCATAACTGAGTGTTTCAATATTATGTATTTTCTAACCTCCATACTATATTTTATAGAAAATATTATATACTAAAAATAGTATATTATGTATACTAAGTTGTATTTATGATAATTTAACAACTTATATCCATCTCATAATCCTTAAAATTGGAAACAAAACTATCATTCATGTGTACGGAAGACTACTTCCTCTCGAACTAATACAATTCGTTTTCCACAACTGCCTCTCATTTATGCATTATTATTTTAAAATTATTATACTTATATATATATATATATATATTATATATATGAAAGATTTATCATTAGTAAATTATAATATATCATTTATCTTATTATATTTCTATTCAATAAATTTGTTTTAAATTGTTTATATATATATATATGGAATTTGACATCCACAAATGGGATGAAATTATTTATTCATCACCAAATCACCAGGTGATATATATTTATATTTAAATAAGTAAAATTATATTAATTTTATTATCAATTTTTTGGAATGATAATATAATACTTAACTTAATTTTATTGTGATCAATGAAAATTTGAAATGTTACTCTTATGTAGGTATGACCTATTATCTCTTTGACTGTGATGTAATTGATTTCCCTTATAAAAATAATTATAGTATCTAAAAGAACATTTTATGTCTAAATTGTATTATTATTAAATGATTATTATTAATTAAATGATTAATAGTTACAATATTTTCCATCATCAAAGTAGTGAAATCATTTGTCTCCTATAATCAAAATAGCATCCAAAAATTTTATGTGAACATAATAATAAATTAATTTTTATAACATTGAAATAAGTTAAAAAAAATTAAATATTGAAATTGAAAAATATTATAATGTATGTAAATAATTACTGTAATTATATTATTATGAAATAAAAATAATCTGTGGCATAAGTTTGACTAAACATAAATGAATTTATTTTAAATATATATTTTTTTAATGTTTCTCTTAAAACTATCATTCTCATACATGTCATTATATTTTAAAAAATGATTACGGATGTTTTTAAAAGGATATAAAATATTTTTAAAGGATATGTTATTTCCTTATTGAATTTATTCTTTTGGTTTTCAATAGTATTGTTTTTATTGAATATATGGAATTTCATTATAAAATAAACATGGAATGTTAAATAATTACATATTGAGTGAAGCCCACTTGACCACTGACTGTAACACTTCTTTATTATGGATTCCACTCTATGAATTAATATTTTCATTAATTGAAACAAAACATTAAATTTTTCGTGCGATTGTGTTTTCTAAAATGAACTATTAATAAAACAATTTTTTTTATTAAATTGTGTTTTCATAGTACTTTAGAATAGTATTTCAGGGGTTTATTCTTAATATTATCCTTAAACATTGTTTATGATGGGTTTAATCCCATAATAGCTAATGGATGATCCTAATACAGCTTATAAAAAGGGTTTAAATAATTATATATCAATTGTGGGACTGATATTCGTTATATTATGGGTGTGTCAGATAGTTCTCCATTGATTTTTGTAATGATTATGTTATGTAAATAATTTTTTTAAAGTCGATAGTATGGTTGTTAAAATTATAAGGATTTTCAATTTTGTTGTGATATTGGAAACCCAAGGAACCTACATGTTTTTTCTAGACCTGAAAATTAGTTTTTATAGAAAAAATATTATTACAAAATAAAAGATAATTGTATTTTTATTGGAATAATTTTTTTTTCACTTTTTGATAAAATTAATGTTGTTATAAAAATGATGTTTCATGGGTTTTCATGTTTTCAATGTAATAACATATTTATTCTTTTTTATGTCATATACTATATTTTTTTAATCATCCCATATTAAATATTTTTTCACAAGGTATAACATTGGTTAATATGAAAGAATATAGTTCAGTAGATAGTCAGGATGATCTATCATGAAAAGAAATCATGTTTATTTGAAATGTTTTACATTATTGGAAAAAGAGACACTAATTAGAAGTGTAAATTTTATATATATTTGGGATTGATAGATAAGAGTTATGACCGATCATTCTAAAACAGTAATCCAAAAATATCATTGAGAATGAAACAAAGAGAATTATTATGGAATTTCACTATAATATGTTTTGTTTAAGGTCGATCATATATATTTTCTATCATAGAAAGGTTTATGTTACCTTAGATTTAAGAATAATCTTAATAGGATTTCCCTATAATATTATATATTAGGATTATTTTAAAATTAAATATAAATTTACGATTTTCCATGTTTCATTATCAAAAAAATTATTGTTTACAATGGTTTTCTATATAAGAATTATTGAAGTTCTACTCTGATGAAATCTAAATAATGATATCAATCAAATCCCCAAAAAAATTGATTAAATTTAATATGAGATGTTTTTGTGGTGATAGATCAGTTGAGTTATGTAATAAATTGTGGTGCAGTATACAATATATGGAAATAAGATCTTATATCAATATAAATGATGATAACATGGAATTTTCTGAGACAACATCTTCAAAACTTTAGTGGATCCTCAAATAATATTGTATGAAAAAGGAAGGATCACTAACCTTCAAAAGATATTTTATTTCACAGGGACTTTTTAATGATTAAATGTTACCAATTTCATTTATCATTTAGATTATCGAATTGATCCATTTTAGTTCATCGTTTCTAATAGAAAAATTGTAGATGAGATTGATTCCATGGAATGAGACACATTTAAGAGTATATTTCTTGAGAAATATTTCCCAATTTCTATTGAATAATGATAGAGAAATAATTCATGGAAAAATGGAAAAAGTATTAATTTATTGTAGTATCATATGGGAAACAATTCTTGATTTTCCATGTATTGATTATATATTATCTATGATCTCGATATTATGATTAATTGGTATTCCTCATGTATGAAACAATGATATATAGAGGCGTTAAATTCTTATGAATTTATGCATTATAAGATTTTTTTTGAGAAGTTAGGAATGGAGTTCATATATCATCTTGTATTATAAAAAAATAAGTTGGGAAATATATATGGATGATAGGATATGGGTAAAAATTTGTCAAACTAATTTGGAGGTAATGAAAGTAATTTCCCATCCAGTGAAAAGTGTGGTAAAAAAACATATAGAATTTTGGATAAATTTTGTAAACTATTAATAGTTTTTTAGGTTTGGTCATAGGGATAATGACTACAATGGAATGTTTAAGGAACAATCAATGAATGGGGTAACTGATAGATATCCACAAGTGATATGTTATAGTTGAGATTAGTTTGGTTAGTATGATTACATGTGTCTAATGTGGTTTATTATGTATCAAAATCATCAAAATTAAAATAATAATAGATTGTGAAAATATCATTCCACATCTATGGTTGATACTGGGATATATAATTAAGTGGTTATAGTAAGTTTACTAGTTTAAAATAATTATTCTAAATTTTTTTTTTCTATGTATATTTTCGTTATTTCATTTATATGAAATGTTTTCGTAATTTGGTAGTATCACCTCAATAGAGTATAAGAAACAATTTTATTAGGAAATTAATTTGGTAGTATTAAAGAATAAAATATTTATAAGATTATAAATTTTTTTTAGTGGGATAGTAATCTATAATTTTTTAAACATCCCATCATATAGTTTGATATTATTTTTGGAATTGATTTTATTTATATTATCATGATAAGATAGATTATAGATCATGGAATTATTTTTCTCTATGATTCCATACCTTAGATACCATACAATGATGACGTTAAATTTATTATAGATCAATGTGAATGTATCATTTCACATGTTCTGGAAAAGAATGGAGCTATCCAAAATATTTTTTTGTAGTCAATGAGTATATTGATGTTTTCAATGACAGATATCTAATGTTGTACCCAGTTGGGAAGTTTATTTTAATATTTACTTTGTACCTAATGATAAAAAAATTTGATTCCCCATTATCATGTAGAATAAGAATTACAATTTGAATTGAAAAATAAATTGAAGTTAGATTCTAGAAAAAACAATTTATTCTTCCATGTACATTACCATATGGTGAACCTATTTGTTTATTTAGAATTCAGGTGGTTCCATGAGTCTTATCAATGAATATATAACATTGAGTAAAATCACTATTAAGACAATGTATCATATACATCATATCATTAATTTGTTTTTACATATCTATGGAGTGTAGTAATTTTCAAATACTTATCTCTAATAGGGTTACCATCAATTGAAGGTAATGGAAGAAGATTTTATAAATATTTTTTTTGGAAAACATATGGGAATTATGATTTTTTAGTTTTTTCCATTGGAGTACCTAATGAAATATCTGTATAAATTTGTATTATTAATATAGTATTCTATGACTATTTGAATAGATTTTTGGATGTTTTTATTCATGATAAAATGTCACATTATAATAGTTTTTGGGATCATGGAATAAAACCTATAATTTTTTTTAAATCTCAAAAATAAATTATTCTACATGAGAGATTTAGATATTGGGAATTTTGGTTTAGTTTTTTTATTATGAATATTTTTTCAAAAAATGGGACAATAGTTTCTCCTTATAATACAAATGTTTTTGATGATATTTCATGAACTACCAATGTCATAGATATTCTTAGTATTCTTTGGGATGTTTGTTAATACCTATATTTTGAAAAAAAAATCCTAGTCATATGGCCCGCCAGCTAAAATAAATCAAAATGGTTGTATATTCTTCTTGATAAAAAACTTCAATGATTTTTTGGAGGAACTGAAAAGAATATTAGTGGATGATTTAGTTTTGGACTCATTCTCTATTAATGTGGATTTTTTCAACTAATGTGATCCTTAGTTGTAGGTGCATGGTTTTGTTATAATGAATAATGATTAGGTAATTTAATATAATTCATGGAAAATAAAATCCCTTGAGTTGAATTATCCTACACATTATTTTGTATGTGATATTTTAATTATTGATTTAAACATTTAAATGTATAATTTATACGGAGAAAAGTGTCAAATATATGTTAATCCTAAATGATTAATGTATATAATTTATAAACAATATTTTAACATGAGGTTGATAATATTGATATAATTGATTAAACAATATGACTATATGATTCATTATTATCCTGAAAAAAAATTATCTGAGTCATTGTGTTCAGAAAAAAATTATATTATCCATGTTATGTTTGGATCATGACTCCTTTTTAATGACCTGATGATGTTTCTCAAATAATGCATTGATTGAAAAAAAAAATTGTTTTATGTGTTTGAACGATCATCATATCAAATAATAATCAAATAATATTGAAAGGATTATCTTGGGTCAAATGGAAATGTAAAATTAGTTTAAAATGTTAGGTTTCTTGAATCTAATTTTGAAAAAGAATGTGTTTCTATAATTGGAATGATATTAACTATGCCTTGCGAATATCATTAAAATAAATAATTATTGAGTTATGATCATAGATCCCCTTTTTTAATTCATCCTAGAATAATTAATATATATAGAGACCTTTGGGAGTATTAATAGTTGAATGGAATGAAAATAGACATTATTGACAATACCATGAAATGTTTTAATTTTAAAAATATTAATGAATAATTATATTTAACATAGATGATGTTTCATTAATCTATAGTTATATATTGGAAATGAAAAAATGAATCCACATACTAAATTGATGGATTACCAAATACATCTCACTGAAATTGGGTGATTTTTTTATTTTCTTTATTGATTAAAAAGATAAAATCATCTTCATAACATTGTAGGCACAATGAATATTTATAAAATTTGTGAATTGTATCTTAAATAAATAGTCAGGAGACAAATTGTTATTATGTCTTTTGTTTATGAACAGTATCCCATGTTCACTTCTAGTATTTAGAAATGACATCTGATGTCATTTGGAAACAAATTAAATTTTAGTACATCCTTTCATCCATAGTATGATGTTTATTTTGAATAAAAAATTCATACATTTGAATACATTCTTCATGATAAATTGATGGATTACGAATTAATTTGGGATCAACAACATTATTTTTTTAGTTTTCTTATAATAATTGTATCTATTCCATTATATAGATAGATCAAATTATGGTGTTATATGTTAATCGACATAAAAATCCTTGATTTTAGAATAGTGTAGGAGAAATGAAGATTATAGAACACAAATTTGAAAAATAAATGGTTGATATTTTTATGTTAATTCATAATCATAGGGGGATATCTCAGAAAATGATGAAAATATATATGGAAAACTATATAAATGATATTTCATTCTAGGTTATTGATCATGTTTTTATTAATTCACATCATTTGAAAAGAGTTATGACTTATTTAAAATGTGCTTGTTAATTCCATGTTTTAGTTGACCAAATTAAATCCTGGGGAATGTTGTATATGTTGCTTATCAATTATCATTTTCACCAATTTTATCCAAGGAAGACAATGTTTTTCATGATTCAATGTTAATAAAATATTTGCAAGATTCATATAAATTTTTAGCTTCGTACATGTTTTTTCATATTGGAAAAATTATTATTAGGAGTGTAATAATAATATTGTTTCCCGTCAAGCTAAATTATTATTGAATATGGTTAATCACTACGATAAATTTTATGGGGATACATTATTTTTGATTTTTTAACCTGTAAGTATGAACATTATATAAGGGAAATGTTTCCCCACATGTTTAATAAGTGAATAAAATTATGAGGATAAAATATAAAATGTGGAAAGAATTCAACAACCCATTTAACGATAGAATAAATGACATTAATTTTTATAGTATTCTGGATTTTAATTGTTATATACATTATAAAAATATTAAGTAACTGTCAAATGAAAAAAAAAGTTTTATTAAACACATTTCTATTGTATTTTTATTTAGATTACCAATATTTAAATTATAAAAAATTAATTTCAGAAAAATAATTTTAATTTTGGAAAAATTCATTTCACACATAACATATGATACATTTTTTATAACCTTACGAATATAATGATTTTTAGTGATTAATGATAAACACTGATATTGGTATTAAAATTCTATTTATATTAATGTTTTTCAATTTTTTATGAGTTTAAAATACTTATTATTTTTTTGATTTAATGTAATCAAACATGCTTTTTGAAAATTATTTAAAAAACAAATTTGTATAAAATTTGTTACATTAAATAGTTCATTTTTCAAAAAACCATTTTTTCATCGCATTTTTTTGGTTTAATATAAAATAATATTCCTCTAGAGTAGTGAATTTAAACATAGAAAATTGATTCCATATTGGAAATTAGTGGGTCTAAATTTATTTAATATTTTACTATTATTTTTATTAAATATGAATTGTTTCCCTGGTTATTTGGGTACCATGATAAAGGTTGATCAAGTAATTAATGTTTAAAAAATAATAATGACTAATGAATTACCCTAAAACATTCATAAATATTATTTTATGAATTTACCTCATCTAAAATATTCAAAATTTTAAATATATGGATTTTTCTATTTGTATGAGATTACATCCATTATAATATTTATATTAATAGAACTAAAAAATATCACCATTTTGTTTTTAAAATAATAATATTTTAAACATTTGGATAACCATATAATATGTTCAGTTAGTTTTTTTTTCTGAATATAAGATATTGATAATCATAATGGTAAATTATTATTAATATTATGTAATGACATAACTAACACATATTTTTATACAACAATAACATAGTAATTATTCAGTTAATTGAATATTCAAAAAATGATATTAATGTTATTATATATAATATAATTGTAGATGATTAATGTGATCATGGAATTTTATAGATGAATATAATAGGACAATGATTTAATAAAATATAAATCTTTAAATTTATTTTGTGTTCTTGATGTTATTAATCTCCATTTAATGATTAGTTCTAAATAATTAAATTAATGATATTTTATAATAAATAATAATTAATTAAATGATTTCAATTAATATAAAATATTTTATTTATCCAATTTTTAGGATATGAATAATAATATCAACCATAAATATATGTTTTTTGACTATTTTTAATAACTGCATTGATCCCCATAAGGGTAAAATCTACATTATCAGGATATGTTTGAAAGGGGATAGTGAGGGTTAAAACAAAATGATTAGGATAAAAACAATGTAAATGTTTTTTAGGAGAATATTTTTGAAAATTATTAACCTATTAAAAATATTTGTTTGGAGAATGTTTTATTTAGAAATTTATTTAAATTTATTTATTTTTTTCTGAAATATCATGTGTGACCCTCTCCTCTATTATAAAATTGTTTTATTTAGTCCCATTAATTTACACTTCAAAACCCATTTTTGTATCAATGATTTGTGAAAATTATTTTCTATCATCCTTCCCTCATGATATGGTGGCCTTATGGCGTAAATAATACCCAACTCAATGGTCTTTATGAGTTACGTAAATGAGGTTTTATGAAGAAGATGAATCATTATATACACAAAAAAAATTTATTTCTTATTCCATATAATTAAAATATTTTTTATCCATTACTATATAATAAATATCTTGATTTTTTTTGTTTTTTCTCAACATAAAAACCATTATTCATCTCTTCTTCAATCAAATAGAAAATGAAACCATTAATCATGTCAATGGTGAAATACTGCCTTAGGAACCAATGCAATTTGTTTTCCATCACTCTCTCTCATGGATGAATTATATTTATGAAAATAATTATTATATAAGAGAGCTGTGAAATATTATTCATTCTTAAATTATTATATATAATTTAAATTATTACCTTTTAATTCCATGAAAATATATAATGTCATTCCAGAATACATGTGAATTACCACATCCAAAAAGCGATTAAATTATTTTTTTAATCACCACTTCACATGAATGATATGTATATAATTTTTTTTAAAGAAATAATATGCCAATTATGAGTTTATGATCAATTATTAAAGATAAAACAATAAAAATATTTATTCAGGAATTTTTTTTAAAAATTTGAAATGTTTCCCATGCATATGTATAACCTACAATTTCCATGATTGTAACGTAGTTCATTTTTCATAATAATTATTAATGGTTGAATTTCAAGGAATAATTCATGAATGTATATATATGATAATTATTTAATGAAAATAATTTTATAAATGATGAAATAATTACCTAATTAACCATAATCATCCTACCGATCTCATTTTGGACTTATAAACAAAGTATCTTCCCAACATTTGACATGAACATAAATAATTGTTTAATTTTTCTAACAAGGTAATAATTGAAATAAAATGAATAATAACCTATTAAGAGTATCTCAAGATTTTAAATTTATACCCAGTTTTTATTATTCAGAATGAAAAAGAATATATGTTACATGTTAGGATCTGAGTAATGGGAATTCTTTTAAAAATATTATTTATATGTTTCTCTTTGAACTCATTTTAAATTACTTTTTAATATTTTTTAAAATTATTTTAATATATATTTTATATTTATTGATTTATTTAATGTGGGTAATTTTATATTTATTTTTTATTTCATTTAATTTTTTTAAAAAGTAATATTTTTACAGAATATTTTCCCTTTCATTAAAAAATTAAAAATGAATGTTCTATTTTAATATACAACACAACAATAAAATTTCCAACCAAAGTAACCATTATTTTACACTTGGTTTCCCCTAAATTATTTCCATTATTTTCCATATTAAATCCCATTATTATTTTTTTGATATTTTGGTACTAAAATGATTTTAAAGAAAAATTATATTTTAATATATGGTAGTTTTTTATAAACTAGTATAAAATAGATTTTTATGGTTTTATTCAAGAATTGGTCTACGTAAATTATTTTTCAATGGATTATACGGATTATATCTTGTTGGTGATCCTGATACAGATGATTTGAATGGTTGATCCCCACTATAGCTCATGGGTGAGCCTGCTATAGCATATATGATAGGTGCACCATAATAGTGCTCCAATGCATTGGGTAATGATTTTTTTACTAGGAATTATATAGGAAGTTGGCTGTAATGTAATTCCAATTATTAGGGGTTTAAAAATGTTATATTTTTAAAATTATAAATGTAATTATTTGAATATACTATGCTTTAGTATTAAATTCTGATGATCTTATTTTTTCATTTTTTGAATATTCCCCAATCTAAATGGGTTGATGGGAATCCATAAATGACCCATATGACCATAGAAACATGGTCCAATACATGGATATTGAAATACCAAATGATATCCACCTAGTATAAACCCCTTCCAAGATGTTTATTTTTTTCATCTGAGTGTCTAACTTGTAGGGTTGATCAATGAGAAATACCCCATTCAAAACTGAATGGTGTATTGTACTGATGGCGAAGACATACCCTATAAATCAATAAATAAAATTGTATTTTTATTAGATGGTTCCTTATGGGACCTATTTTGGGAATTCAATGTTGTATCTGACCCAATTTTATTTTTTTCATAGTATTTTTTTTTTCATTAGATGGTGTTGCAACATTATTTGTTCACCCCACTAATGACCACCACCCCCAACACCATCGAACACACCAGACACCACCAATCAATGACTTCTTTTGACATCATCAACTTTTATTATTTGATACTAATGCCTCAATTACTTTAGTTTTCCCCCATTCACCAATTGGGGTCATCAACAACCATGATATGTATGACTCATAGATATAAAAAATAACCTGACCACGACACAACTCAGTCAGAAGACCTCAAACCCCCTTTTGAGACCATGCCACTAACTCCCAGGGGATATAAAATTAGATCTATATACCCAAAATATTGGTCTATTATCGTATATTATCATATAAGTTGATGTAGGATTAAAATATTGCTTTACAACTAAGGTGTATCAAAATACAAATATTATAAGATTTCTAATGCGTATTCATGAATTTTTTTTATGATTGAAGTCATAATAATTATCTAGTAAAAGGAAAAAATTAATCACTTTTATTAAAATAATAAATATTTATATTAAATGTATTATCATCAGATTCTTTTTTCAATGTAATAATATATTTCTTTTTTATGCCCCTTACCGATCTTTTTCGGATCATCCCATGTTTCAAAATTAATTTCAGAGGGTTTACTGATGGGTAGAACAATGGAATGTTTTATATTGAATTTTAGGAATAGTTATCATGAATAGAAATCATGTTTTATATTAGATGGATAATGTAATTGTATAAATGGATATGAAATAGAATTTTCATCTTTCTATATAAATTATATTGATATGTAATATTTATGAAATATCTTTCTAATTCTCTATTCCTAAAAGATATATCAGAATTCGAGAGTGTGATTTTGTAGTTCGTAGTCAGATTAATATCTAATGTTTATGGTTTTTTACATACCCCACAGGATTGTGAAGTTATATTATACCCATCTCAATAGTTATCTAGAATAATATATTACATATATGATCCTTTATTTTGTGACCCCTATATTAGTAATACCATATTTAATTTTTTTAATGTTTTATTATTTTTAAAAGATTATTCATTGGATTCATTTGAAAAAATTAAATGTTTAATGATATTTCCCCCCACTATTATAAATGTCTAAAATATTTTTTCATATATATTTATCTATATTCATATCTATAGAAATGAATTCATAATATTTTATAAAACAATTATAGAATAATTGTTTTATCCTTCTAAGATGTATATACTCACTACCTATATACACCAAATTATACTTGTGGCCACATTTTTTATACATGAAATTAGGATAAGATACTCGGAATCAATGTTATCACTTGATAGGATTATTCAAATTATCTATTGGATACATGGTGGTGGCAGAAATACCTATGTAACATGGTGATGATTAAGAATTAATTTTTAAATTATTTTGATCATTTTGTTTTAGTATATTCTATATATTCATATCGATATGTCACAACCATGTTTTCATTTTTATCCTTTGTTTTGGGTTATTTTTTGGATATTAGATTTTTATCCAGAGTTCTAGGTGTTCTCGATTTTAACATTATATTTTGAAGTTCATTAGTGGATTTTGGACCTATTCATGGTTAGCGTGAAAAGTATGAGGGGGTGTGTCTTGGAAAATGAGTTTATATCACCCCTTGTGGAAAATTTTATGGGGTGTATTTGTTGGATATTTACCCCATTAGTTAGATGAGTTTTGGGATGAAAAGGGTGATTTAAGGATTTTTTATAGGTCGCACGGTTAAGGTGGACAATTATTTTAATCATACTACTATGTGTTAAGGGAGGTAACATGGTTAGTGAAAGGTTTAAATATGCGTGCATCCAACGTGGGTAGCCCGTGCCACTGTAGAATGTGCTAAATCGTACAGTTTTCACATGGTTTGTTAAATAGTGGGATCTAGCCATGAAACCACATAAGAATGTGTATTTTGGGTTTTCTTCTAAATATGTTGTGATGTATCTTCCCTAATTCACCCCCATTCTAACCCTACGACGTGGACACATATTGTTGTTATTTTGGGAACATAAAACCCCCTCCAAATGGATTTTGATGTTATTTCATGATGATTGTTCACCTAGATAAAAAGAATAGGGATCCCTTCTCTTTCTCCCTTACTTTTCATTCATTTTTTCTTTATTTTCATACCTTAGTTTCCATGTTTGGATGATTTTCATACCAGGGTTATACGATAATGGTGGTTTTTTTAATTTATTGTTCTACTTGATAGATCTTGGGTCGTGGAACCCTTTTGGTGCATTTTTTGGTGTCTGCCTTTGATGTGAAAAGGTTTTTAGGTTGTAATTCCATGGAACATTACCTTAAAAATATTTATTAATTATTTTCATTTTTTTGCACATTCCTTATTTGTTAAGTACTGATTTTTGAACCTTCGATAATTTATTTTGTGTGGAAGGTAATGGATTTTATCTTTTATTTTTGAAAGATTTATTGTTCTTATTATAAAGGTTCACACCAAGTGATTGATAAAATATGTCATTGTAATTAACATGGAGATTTTGATGTCAAAAACATTACTTGGAAATGTAAATTAATATTTGTTATTTGCAATCATGATTTTGGGTACCTTGAATTGGTTCCTGAGGGGTTTTTGGATTTTAATTTATTATGTATTGGTTTTAATGTGTGGTTTGTAATTTTTTGTCAATTAGTGGCCCATTTGGTATTTTGATTAAAATTGTTTTTCATTAAATTGAAATTTGAGTAATTTTAAGGGATGTTTCAAAATGGAATTGAAATTTAAAACGGTTTTTTTCATTTTTTTTAGAAATGTACTTGGCTATTTTAATGTGATGGTTTTGTGGAAAATGATTAACGGCTCGTATGTAAATTTTTTGAAAATAATGAAATTTTTATTATAAAAAACCATATTATATGATTATCAGGAATTTTTTATTTTTAATGAATAAGATTTCATTAATGTTGAATCCTATTGATTCATTAGGATAATTGCAAATCCTTGGTATAAACTCCTTGAGATCTATCTATGGAATGTGATCGGTCCCTAGGGATACTCGGGGTGAGACCTATTGTCAAATTATTATTTTATATACTATTGAATGTATTCTATGCTGGCCTCAATTGGTTCACAACATTTATACGTGAGACATGGGAACATGGAATAATGAAAATATTTAACAAGAACGATTGTCACACTAGATAATTATAAACTAGATGGCGGTCCATTGCAGGTAGATATATTGGTATTATTTCTATGGGATTTCCCCCTATGTATATCCTCAGTAAGGATGGATGAGTGTATTTAGGGTGGTGATATCTTCATCGTGCTAGGAATGATTTCTAAGGATGGGTTTCATGTATTTGTATATTCTATGTCATTCCTAATCTCTTAACTTCAACCATGTATTTTATTAAATAGTTGTTTGTAATGATGATTTAGATATTTGTTTGATTATTTACATTTCCCTCATTATGTGGTTATTGTAGTGTTCTCATCATGTGGTGTTTCTTTGGAAATTCATGAACTTTATTAAAAATATTATGAAAATTTATTCAAATTAAATATGTTTTATATTATCTTTTTCTTTTTTGAAAATACAAATAATCACTTTTCCCTTGAAAATGATAATTTATCACATTTACAATAAAACATGGTTGTCATATGATGTTTGGAAATGGACTGTGGTTTTCCATCTCGTAAAATGTCTAAATAATAATTATTTTTTATATTTTAGTTTAATCATATTTTTGATGTTTATCTTATTTTAAATTAAGTGAATTGGGAATATATTATCAGGATATCCAACTTCGTTGTAATACTCTAGCTATAGTTTACCTTGTCTTTTCATCCTTCGGTGCGAGATTGAGCATGAGTTTGATAATTGTGGGTTATGGTTGATCTTGGTGCTGGAGAGTGACCCTTAGTGTCACATGGGGTTTGAGAATTCATCTAGTTCAGTTTGTTTTGTTGTTTAGTTGTTTTACATTTATGGCTTTTTTAAAAGATTTTAATTTTTGTATTTTTGTATCTTTTGGGATGTTGTGTTTCTTTATTCTATTCATTTATTTATTTTTATTAGGTTAAATATTTCACGTTTTATTTACTCTTTTTTTTACCAACAATAGTTGTCTGTTTTTGGGGACAAGGAACACCCTTTGGGTAATTTGATAGATCGACTCAGGATACTAGTTGAGGGTCGACCAAGGTTAGTTCATGAAAAAAATGTATCAAAGGTGGTCAGATTATTAGAGGACTATTCTTCTTTAGTGTTCCCTTTATTACATGGGGAAATAATGGTTAATGGAGTATGATATTTGGGACTCGAGAAGTATAAACGAGAAGGTCTCTAGGAGCGCTTTCATGTTTTGTTCCGCATGTTTTAATGGGATGTCTGATTGTGTTGGTTTCGTTGGGTATTGAGGATTTTTCGGTGTTTGGGATATAAAAAGTTAGTAATTCTAGTGGTCATTGTGATATCCCAGGGTTTGGAAAGAGGCGTGGAACCAAAAACATGTTCTTACAAGGAACTCTTGGATGTTGGTGTTCATTGAATATGACCTCTAACCATATGTCCAAGTCATCCATCAACAGTAGTTTCCCCCTAGGGAGTTTCTTTTAGTATTCATTGATTGTGAAATTTATTTTGAAATCCCTTATATTTTATTTTTGGACGAGGAGTTTTAGTGGTAATGGTTGGATTTTTGGAATGTGAGGAAAAAAATTATCATAATCAACCATGAGGAAGAATTTTTAAAATTGAGTTGTTATTAAATTTTCCCATGGGGTAAAGTGTAAATGATTTAATTAGAGTGTAATTTTATGATTAAAATATGGGGTATGGAAAATAGTTAATGTAAAAATGATGATTGATTTTGAATTTATTTTAAATTTAAACTATTTTTTTAATAAAATGGTTTTTGAGGGAAATAAGATATTTGTAATGGAAATTATTATATATGAATAAAATGAATGTAAAATTTGGATGTCAATTCATTTGTTTTTATATCATGTTGAAATCGATTATAAAATAAAATCAGAAAATGGATTTTGAATTGGAGTTTTGAGATTCTTCGAATGGATTCATGATTTTTTGTAATGGGTTTAATGATTTGTTTTGTAAAATGACAATTATGTTATTTTGAACTTAGGTCAGTTCAATGTGTTCTTACATGAATGGATATGTGCAGTTGTGCTTGGATAATGTGGCCAGAGAGTGCCTGGGATTCGAATGGTTGATGAGATCCTGTTATGGAATGAGTTAATATGTTCCCATATTATAATAGAAATATTTATGTGAGGTAGAATATATATATAATACCATTGGTGACTGTGAAAATCTATAACATTTATTTTTTGTTTTGTAAAAGTGTTTTTATGATGAAAATTGTGGTGTTTCTATAAACCATTGGTTGTGTTGCTAAATTTTACATGATTTATAAATGTTGATTATTTTTTGTGATTCCTCGTGATATGGAGGTGATGTTTATTTTCTTGTTTTGACATTAAAATGTTGTGGGTTGTTAGGTCATGAAGTAGTGCCTCCAAGGGTTTCTAGAAAGATTTTGGAATCATTAATATGATTTCCCTTTGTGATGGTTTATGTTCTATTTGATATCTGGTTCGTGAGAAATTTTTGACAGATTTCTAGTTATTCTTATATCCTTGAGTTCTCCCCCAGAGAGATTTTATGGATGGTTGTGGTGCAGCTATGGGTGATTCCCCCTTAGAAATAATTATAGTTTATAAACATAAGGGTTTATTTCATTAGTTTTAAATGTTAAATACACCTCCTTAGAGGATGCACTATCCCATTTGTTATAGTATAAATCTTTTTGGGATCAAATTAAAGTGTATCCCAATTATGATGATCCTTACTATTGAATAAGTTTTTTAAATTGGTGTTTGGTGTGTTTCATCGGGTGCCATGTTCATTATACTCTTGTTTCGAGGGGATAATGAATGTTGTGTGGATATTCTAAGACCGTGTATGGGTAAGGTATAGTTGTTTGAGAAACTATGTTTCTTGGTGTCTACTGGTCATCTATTTTTGTAATGTTCAATGTCTATTGTTGTGGAACAAAAACCGGTTCTTATTAGGGATAAGAAACTCGTAATTATTAGGAAATTGATGCCAAAACATAAGGTCTCTAACAAAGGCCTTGGAGTTATGTAGAAATGTATTCATAAATCCAATGGGTGGGAAGATTGGAATAGCTCATGTTTCCACTATTTTGTGGAAGTAGTTTTATGTTCCAATTTTGGGTTCTATGTCACTACAAATGTTTAAAAAGAGTCTTCCATATGTGGGAATCCTATGTTAATTGGGTGTGGCTTTGGTTCGTGACCATCTAGTGGTGAAGATCTATGGGATAATAGTCGTTTGGATCAGAGTTCCTCTCATTGGGACACTTCATTACCCTCCCACTATGATGTCTATTTTTGGTACGTGTTGGGAAATTTTATGTTTTTTAAAAATCATTAGTTTTTAATAGATGGGAGACCTACTATGGGTCTTATTGAAAATTATTCTAATTGATATTAGTACTAGGATACTTCAAATAGTGGGGTGTCTATTTCCTCCTCTCATTTTGGAGATATGTTTGGTTCTATTGTTGTTGTTTGTCTCATTTAAGTGGATTTCTATTGACTTTTTTCGATTCCTGAGTTTCATTTTTGGTTTGGGTATCATTGTGATTTTTTAAGGCTCTAAATGACTCTCTGGGAAGAATGGTTTTGAAATCTATGGTTCCAATTTTCTATTGATTCATATGAAGGGGCTCTAGTTCTTTGTTCTATTTTGTTCATGAGGTATAAGCTCTATTTTACTTTTTTGGGCTGTTATTAGATCGAGTGGTTCAATCTTATGGATTTTATAGTCCTTATTAATTTCTTTATAAAATACGAAATGTTATGGAATTCCATTGGTGGAAAGCGTTGTGGTGGGGAGAATTGTGACACCCAAATTTTTCATTTCATCTGTTGTTATGGATTATCTTTTTCCTCAGGTATTTTACTCCTGAGTTCCATGTGATCCAGTTTTAATCATTATGTATAAGAGGTTTCTAATTGATTTTTGACCTACTCATGCTTAGCGTTAAACTTTTGATGATGATGAGTCTAGTAAAATTTTTTAGTATCAATCATATTGTAACATTTCATGCTTTCTATTTGTTGGATGGTCTATACCCTTGAGTTAAATAATTATTGGGGTGAAAAGGGTTATTAATGGGGTTTTTTTCTATGTCAAAGGGTTAAAGAGCTCTGTTATTTTAATCATGCATGTAAATGTATAGTGGCCACAATATTTGAACATGATTTATCTAACTGTGTATCAAAATATTCCATCCCATGTAACTCTAGACTACGAAAAACCATATAGTCTACACATAGTCTATTTTACCTTGTGATCTTACCATAATTCCCACTTAGGAATGGGTATTTTGAAATTTTATACCACTTTTTTATGTGATGTTTTTTCTTTATGACAACCCCATCCAAACCCTATGATTTGTATGCCTTCCATGGTGGTTTCTGGATCCTTCATCCCACTTTATGTACATTTGGATTTAATTTAGTGGTGATTATTAACCCATATAGAATGGTTAGGGCTCTATTGCCTTTAACCATAGATTTTCTTCCATTTTACCCTTATCATATAACCATAGTGTTAATGTTTTCATGATTTTCATTTATATGGTTGTGAGATATTGGGTATTTTTTTTGTTTTGGGTTCTTATTGATTGATCAAGTCTATATGGACCCTAGTAGTGAATTTTCATGTGTCCGTCATTGATGCACCATGGTATTGATATTGGTTTACCTTTGTAATTGTCCTTAAAGTTTACAATTCTTTTCTTTCATTATTTTTGAAACATTATTATATGTTAATTATTGTTTTTTGATCGATGGATAAATTATTTGGTATATAAATTAATGATTTAGAACATGTTTTGTGAAAAATGGAATGTTTTATAATAAATCAGAACACAAAGTGTTTGATAAAATGTATTGTTGGATATTGAATGTATCTTGTGATATTTACAACATGGTTTGGGAATTTAGATGAGTATATCATTTTTTAAATGACAATTTGGATTCCTTAAATGGATTCCTAATGGGGTTTTGCATTAAAAAAGTAGGTGTATTTTTTTTCAAAAGTGGGTTGGCATGTGGTTTCAATTAATGTCATGTTTTTAATTTTTTTAAAAGGGTTTTGTATTTCAAATGAAATGTGAGTAATTTTATGGGATTGTTTTAAAATTACATTGAAATGAAAAAGTCTTCTTTCCATATTTTAGGAAATATACTTGATTATTTTAGTGTGATGGTTTTGTGGAGAGTTCTTAAAGGAATGTTTGCCAGTTTTTTTTAAAATAATGATGGTTTTTATTATAAAAAACCCTATTGGATGATTTTATTGATTTTTTTATGTTTAATGGATGGTACATCCTTTCATTGGAATACATGTAAACCAATATGATAATTGGAGATCCCTTATATGGAATACATGTGAACTATTTTTTCTATCGCATTAGATTGGTCCTTGGGATGACTTGGGTTGTGACCAATTATTGAATTATTATTTGGTTTAGTTATAATTTGATGATTAATTGATATATGTTTATTCTCCTCCATTATACATTAGAAATTATAACATATAATAATGAGATAATTGTAATAGAATGATTTCTACACTAGAAATATTACGCACAAGTTGATGGCCCATAATAGGTGGATATATTTTGTATATTTATATGGGATTTTTCCCTCAACATGTCTTGTGTTTTTGTGGATATGAGTATTTAGGGAAATTTTATACTTATCATCTAATTCATGCATTCCATGTATGGGTGTAATGTATTAGTTTTTTAAGGATTATTAATGATATCCTATTTTCACCCATGTCATTTGATACATAGCTTCTTGGAGTGACGATTGTGATACTTGTATGTTTTGTTTCTATTTCCCACATTTATTGGATAATATATTGTTATCATCATATATTAATTCCTTGGTAATCAATGATATTGCATCAAAATATTTTGAAAATATTTTCAATGTAATTTTTTTATATTCTCTTGCTTTTTTGCATAAAAGAATCACATTCCCTTTGACTATGTTTATGTATCATTAATGGAATCAAACATAGTTTTTAAATGAAGGAGGGAAATAAACAGTTGTTTGATTTCTAGTAAAATATCATTTAATGATTATTTTTATATATTTTAGTTCAAATATTATGTTAATGAAAATTTTACTTTAGAAAAGTGCATTGGGATTAGAATATCAGGCCAGCCTACTGAGTTTTAAAACACACACCTATAGTTTTTTTGTTGTTGTTAGACTTTTGTATATGATTCAGCATGAGTTCGATAGTTGTGGGGGATGGATGATCATGGGGTTTGAGGGTGAACCATGGTGTAACTTGGGGACTGAGTAGTCATCTATTTTGGTTAGTTTTTTTTTGTTTTTTACATTTCAACATTTTAATAAATAATTTAATTATGGTATTTCAATATATATTGGGTTTTTTTGTTTCTTTATGATATTTATTTATTTATTTATTATTATAAAAATATTCCCGTTTTTTACCATGTTGATGTATAGAAGTCGTTTCAAACCCATGGGGACTTGGAACACCCTTTGGGACATGTTTTGGATTGGCTTGGGTCACCGGTTAGGGGTCAACCAGAGTTGGTTTGTCTACATAATCATACGCCATCACAATTTCACTATTTTTCTCTTGGATTATGGGTTGTATTGATATTGTTAATCTGTTTGATATATTTTTATAATATATATATAAATAATTCCTTTCATTGTGTTTTTAATTTCTCTATGTTATATTATGATTTGGTTATTATTATTTTTATTTATTGACATCATGGATTTATATAGCATGGAGAGGCCACATTAGGTTCTTACTATAGATATGTTTCTAGGTTATCTTGACAAAAATTGTTCCCAAATATTATTTAGGACTCACATGAAATTGATTTCATCCCAAAGGGAATAAAATTTACATTTTTACCCTTCTAAATTATATATATAAATCTATGGTAAGGGGTGTATATGGTTGGGTCATATCATATAACAATAATCAACCCACATAATACTAATGGGAATCCTATCACACCATCCTCCATTATGCAATTTTTAACACTGAGTGCCTTATGAGCCATATCTGTATATATTTTTCGGTTGAAAATCATTAACATGTTGCATAAATATGGTCAAAAGTCAATATCAAGTACTTGTTACTTCTTAGACTCTTATATACCAATAATATAGAAATTAAAAACAAATGATAATGGAATTAACATATTATTTCATAGGCAACATCATGAACATTAACTCTATATTAAATTGTCTATAGTCTAGAAGCCCTGGCCATGGTAATATATAATCCCTGTCAAGGTATCTAAAGGCATCCCAAAAAAATCTTTCATGACACATTACCTTTACCATCACAACCTAATACCTCTATGTTGGTCCTTAAAGCATATAGGTTTCTTGTTTCAACAGCAAGTCATTAGGTATCTCTATGATCTCAAAGAAACTGTAGAACACCAAAATGATTTCTTCAAAATCATTAGGATTGATAATACCATTTAATTTTGAGGGATAATTTATCATGAGTCATTGAGAAAAATCCACTTTGGTATGTTTGTAACACCAAATGATTTCATAATATATTAACATTAATATATTTTATGTGTTTGGAAGCCTGTGATTCAGGCACCAGTGAGAATTTAAAATTTTTTTATTTAATTATAAAATATTATTATTTAAATATGATCATTTTAAACTAGATATCTGATTATAAGAAATGAACAAAGTAATGTCTTTATACAGAATATGTATAAATTTTTTTCCTAATGCGCTGATTAATTCCTGATATATAAGCACTCAGTTTTGATTAATAATAATAAATGATAATGTCCCACAAATGTTTAATGGATCATTTCAATATAAAATAATTTTTGTATTATATTTTCAATTTAAATTTATATGATATATATTTTTTAAATTCTATATGTTTAAATAACGACAAATAAACTCAATTTTTATATCCACATTTTAGAAAAAATTTAAAAAAATCATTTTGATATTTTATTATATTTTTTATTCGAGTGAGTTATGAATACTTTTTTCCAATATTATCAATTTTATGAAATTATTTTGATATAAGAATTAATTGAATGATTAGATAATTTTTTTAATTGAAAAGCTTGTTATTTATAGAGGAATGTATTTCCTTTTAGAATAAAATTTTGAACTCTGAAATCTATATTTGATATTATGAAAATATTTGCACTCTTTTCAGTCGAATAAAAATTATTATTTTTATATCAATTATAATAATATTTTCACGATTTAATATTTCTGGATAAATTTATTTTAACTTCATAAGATTATACTATTATTAATAAAAATCAAATTAATTCAATAAAAATAATTATTATACAAAATTTTGTTATGTGGTTTTTTATTCTTAAAACAATTTTTTTTTTGTAAACAGATTTTTCATTTCATTTTTAGTTTATGTATTAAAAGAAATTTTATCCACCTATATAAATTATATAATAATAAATAAATTCTATATTTTTAATTTCATTATTAAAAATAACTAATATGGTTCATTTTATTGTTAATTCCAATGAATATTAACAACTATTAAAAATTTATCATTGTGATAAATGGTGAAATTGTGTTACTTGAGGTAAAACTATTGCATATGTTAATAAATAATATAAAACATATAATAATTTTTCGTTTTATATATAGATTTCGAGTAGAACTATCTTATATTTGAAGTATGTCTTTTTTAGGAAACTTTCCTTTAAATAAAATCTTTATATGATGTTATGTGAAGAGTAATTAAAAAATTAACACTTCATCATTTACTTTTCCATGATAAGTATAATGATAAAAATGATATATAGAAGAATTTAGATGGTATATTCGATTATGAATATACTATTTTATGATATTATATTTTTTTAGATGTAAGTTATTTTATAATTTTATTGAATGTTTATGCAACGCCAATGAATTTTTGTACAAGTAGTTGAAAAGTAATGTAATTATTATTGATTTATTCCATTACAAAAGAAAACAAATAATAATCTAAATACATAAAATCATGTTATTATTTATCATAAAACATATCTCAAATAACTCTGTAAAAAATCATTACCATGTATCTATGTCATTATAATTATACTAATTATTAACTTGAATGTTGTTATATTCAATCGAAATGAGGATACCTGAAGAAGAGTTAATTGTATGTTTCTAATCAATATTAAATATCTTCTATATTAAACCTCTATAAAACCTTATATGATCATATTAAAATAAAAAAATTATTTTATTTTTTATATTTTTTTGTTAATCATACATCCATTTTTTGTCTCCCTTCCATCTAATGAAAAATAAAATCATTTATAAAGCATACATGTAGACTATCTACTTCATGAAGTGGTGTATTTGGATTTTTAACATATCATATAAATTATAATTATATATTTTTAATTAATGGAGAGATATTATTTTTATAAAATAATTATGAAAATGTTGTATACCTTCTCATCTTCCCACCCAATGGAAAATGAAAAGTCACTTAGGTGTTGGTGCAGGCAACCACTTCCATGAAGTGATATGATTTTTTTTTCAACACCACATAACATGGATATAAATAATCATTGATTTAATATATTTGATTTATATTAATTATATTATAATTATTCATAAAATACATCATATCTTTCATTTTTCTTTTTATCCATCTATCAGTGAATGAAACCAATACTCATGTGTACATATAGACTATCTCCTCCTTCAGATGTGTAATTCATTTTTCATCACCATAATTGATTATTTTTAAAAAGATGCATATAATGTAAAATATTAATTTTATAAATTTTTTAATATTTTTTATATTATTAAAACTTATAGAAGGTGGGAGGACATGAACCACAAAACCAAAACATGCATGTGAAATAGAATAATTAACAACAAAAATGATAATTTTATTTAAGATTTTTCTAAAAAATGGTAATTTGAAATTATGAGGGAATATCATAATGTAAGATATTTATAAATAATATTAATTTATATATTTATATATAAGCATAATTTGTTATTAATGATATTTATTTTTGTATATTGAATACCCAACCCTCTAGTAAGTGTTATTTTTATAATTATTGTTCCATTATGACATGTTTCGTGTTATAAACATTTTTTTTAAAATTGTGCAGAACCATAATGATGTTACTAAATTATTTAATCTTATTATAATAATAATTAACATACATAATGATCTTTTCTATAACAATATATGAATCATGTCCTTGGAAACTCAGATACTTAACAAACATGTTCATATGAGATCTATATCATCTACCACATAGTTATCGGTAACCACAACCCATCCCAGAATTATCATACATAAAACCAATATTTATAATATTATGAATGGAAGCAATAGAAATATTGTTCTAAAAAGAATTGTAAGGGGAAAAATATAGATAGAAATGATCATATAAACATTAAATCATAATAAGCATATAAGAATATGATTATAAAATTTAAAAACCATGCCCTTATTATAAATGACCATATTTTTGAATTATTTCATAAGACTAACCAACTAATAATACATGAATCATAAATGAATAAAACAATATATTTATAATATAATAACATATTCATAAGAAATAAGTATCCTTCATAATAATATTCTTACAAAATCATTTCCTAATTTGAAAATCAATACCATGTCTATGATGGTAGATTGTGTACATTATCTATTCTATAATATCCATAGTCAAATATCACTCACAATAAAATCATAGTGAACAATGTCTCTTACTGAAATGGGGTCACTCCCCATTCCAGTCCATATTATCTCATAAGAAATCTATCTCCTACAAATGCATTTGAGATCTATATAATGCTTCTCCCACAAGAAACATAAATAATATAATATATATTTGTGAAAAAATATCATATAATAATCATTATATTATCATTTCATAACCGTGGATAAATAAATAGGTGTTATAATAATTTCATAATTCATCATAGCATAACGCATTGAAAAGAAATGTGTATTATAAATATTTCGTCAAAATATAATGAACCCATGGGAAATGAATGAGTTTCATACAATCATCAACAAGTAATTATCATCACAAGATATCGAAAGAAAAAAATATTATTTTACGATTTTATCAAATCCCATGTATCATATTATTTACATCAATCATATTATTATAGATTTAAAACTCCTCTATAATATTTCCAGAACATTTCATAAGGAAAACAACCATTTCACTTTGAAAAATAATGTTTTTAAAATATAAAATTTATAAAATATTAAGGAAAAAATTAATTAAAAAATAAATTCTGAATCATATAAAATAATTATTAATTCATTAATTGTTCATGAGGGTTGTATATTATTCTCAAAATGTTAATGTTAAAAGAAATATTCATTTCACATTTTAGATAAAACTAAAAATACCTCATTCAAAAAATATATATGAAGATTCGTTTTAAACCATTTTTTCCAAAATTAAATTATGTGTTAACATTATATTACTAAATCAAATTGGAATATTAAAAAAATATTGAAAACTAATTTAGAATAAAGGGATATGTAACGAAACATATTTGTAGACAAAACATTAAATTATAATAGTTTGTCTTTGGAAACATTCATTTAGTCTCTAAAGAACATAAATTAAAGAAACATTAATATATAAAAAAATGTTGTATTGAAATAATTAAATTTGAAGAGAATTCGTGATAATACTTGGAGGCATATTATGATGTTTGATTGTTAAATATTTTATACTAAAAAATCTTAATATGTAATGAGAATGAAACATAAAACCCTTACTGTTTTGGTATTTTTCAATTATAACCCATATGATGAGATATAATTCAATGAAAAATAATATAAAATGTATATAAAGGTATTAATATTATATAATTTCATATTTTTCATGTATACACAACATGAATGATTATTTTAAAATGGCATATGTCTGAAAGTGAAAACAATTGATGAGAAACCATGACCTCAAGATTGAATTTCTTCAAATCTTCTCTAATATACATTATAATAAAATTAAATTTTTAATAAATATATACAAAAAAAATAATACTAATAATATAGTATATGATCCACTAATAACATTTCAACCAGATTTTATATATAATTCTATATTTAAATCAAAATTTCCATCTCGTAATTGTTTTTTTCATGAGAATTGTAGTTTAGTTGTTTTGATCAGTATACATTTATCATGGTTAAATAATATATTGAATTTAAAAAATAACATATATATATATATTAACCATGTTTTTAAATAGTCATAAAAAATGTTAGAGATAGAAAAATTAATGAAATTGTTCATGGAGATGATATGTCAAACATAAGAATATAATCTACTCTCACTTTTTTATGGATGAAAAAAAAGAAAAATAATAAATATCTTATAAAAACGTTGACTGTGTCATATATATCATATATATTCATATGATAAATCCTTTTTAAAATAATTGTAAAGTGGAAATGAAAATAAATCATATCTATTTGTTGAAGTGGTATTCTAAATTTACAGACGAACAAAATTATCATTTTCCAACTGATTGGATGGAAATAAAGTAGGTAGTTTTATAATTATAGTACATTAATAATTATATTAATATAATATATAAATATATTACCTTTAATTATAGTATTCCATGAGATTTTGTGATGGAATATAAATTTTATAGCTATGTTCACGTGGTAGTCCACATGTATGAACAAATGATAATTTTACTTCCCATTGAATATAAAATTGTGTGGATATTGGTGGTTGAAAAATCATAATAAAATTTATTTATATTAAGGACGCGAAATATATTATTTTACAATGAATACCCTAGATTAAAATGAGGTAGAAGACGAAATAAATTGAAAGTGGTAGGGTAAGATGATTACCTTTTATTCATTAGGGATCCTTTAGATAATACTTTAAAGAATGTTGGAATGGTATTTTAATAAAATAAGAATCCATAATTTAATAATCTTTTTCTAGAATATAATTATGTAGGTTTTGGTCAAGATAGATGAAAAGTATCTATAATTATGAAAAATAAGGGGTGTCCTTTTACAAGTGGAGAGGATGTCACACATGGGGTTTTTAAAACATTAATATGTAATAAACTTACTAAAAATAAAAATGAACTTTAATGGATATATATTCAATGTTTAGATAATATAATGTCAAAATAAAAATAAAATATATTATTTTGATAATATTAATTGGGAAAATACTCTTATCCCCTGGTTTCAACTCTATATTAACCCATTTTCTCCATAACTGTGTTCAAAAGTTTTCACTATTCAACAATTAATTATGAATGAAAAATAATTTTAATTATTATTATTCCAACTGTTGGTTTTATAAGGCCCCAACCTTAAACCTTACTTAATCTTGAGTTATTACAAGATTACACATGAAAATCTTTTCAGGTTTAGAGTTTTAGAGAATTAGATCATAAAACTTGCATTACATTCCACATATAAACAAAGGGGTTACATAAAGATAGTATTCTTCATTCCCATCAAAGGAAACATATTTAAAATAAAACATGGATTCATTCTTGACACTTCCTTGACACTATCACCATATCATGTACCTTTCCCTTGACCTGTGAAAACATTTTAAAAAAAACATGGGATGAGCATAAAAACCTCAGTATGGGTTATAAATATATGGAAAGGAAACATGGGTACATCTATACATAAGGATGAGATCATACTTTACCCATAAAACATAAGCACATTAACATACCTCATCAAATCATGAATAAATCATAGAAATCATAAGACATAAAGGTAACTTGAGGCATTCATTACATTCTTACGTAGGGAGTAACCCTCTTGGTTACGTTTGGAATACCCATCACAGTATATTCCCTAAAATCCCATCAGAGAATCCTTAACGTTTCGCTCCTTCGCATTACCCAATGCATTGGAGAGCTATAACGGGCTCACCCGCCCTTAGTTTATCACCGAACCACCCGTCTTCATAATAATGCCCAAGAACCATAACATAATCATATCACATAAAACATGCATAAAGGAAACATAAAATATCCAGATTTCAATCACGAGATATCAATACAACACATTGATATAAAAACATTATGAAAAACATTTTAAATACTAAAATAAAAGAAAAGTAAAACATGGTATTTATTTTTCTTTTAAAAAGAAGGTATGGCTTGTAGAGGATGCTGAAACTCAAATAACGGTCACGACGGCGGAGAAGTCGTTGTCGCCGCATACGTACGACAAAAACATTCCCTTTTGTCGTTTAGTAAACGCTTCGTATAAAAAAGATTCTTTTTGAATAAACGTAAAAGTCAAAGGGGTTTATACACCGTATAAAATAAAGTTGTTTATAAAATAAAATATGCCTCAATGAAAGGAGATTGAGACGAAGTCCCATACCTCGTATCCGACTTGACCCGACCGTTCTTTAATCTCCTGAATAATAAACTTGAGATAATCTCTACTTGCTAAAGAACCCTTTTTCAAGTTCATTATTCCTTTTATACCATGTTACGGACATCATGTAATCATTTGAGTTAATAATGTTCATTTTGTCGGTATTTGGTTCTTAAGTCAAAAATAGACTTCTTACACTTACATGTTGTTAATTTGGTCATAGGTTTGTTATATCCATAATAATATTAATGATTTGGATAACATATATATCATATATATTCATCATATACATGTATTTATAATATTACGTCACATTTAGAGGTAAGAGATGAAATGCACCGTTCATGGAGACGGTAAGCCGTACGTACGCATGAACGCTACTTCCATTTCTATTTCATATTTTCTGGAATGGAATCATAATTATATAAGAGTATATTATAATTCCAGTATAATAACATATATAATATCATTAACGTTATCCTTTACACATCCCACATATGGTATTAACGAATCAAATCACTTTCAGGGGGCGGTAGTCCGCACTTCCTAAAATGAAAATATCGTGTCTACCCATAATGGAAACCATAAAGGTATGCCCAAAATGAAAAAAACAGAAGCTTAAGGAAAACATAAACATATTAAATAGTATATATAAAAATAGTGACATCATAATGGCCACCTTTGAAGGTGTTAAATGAGTATTGAACAATCATCGTTTCGGGAGGCAGAATTTCGCCATCCACGGAAACCGTATGTTATTTAACCATTTGATGTAGTTGTGTGAGAGTGTAGCTCAAATAAATATTATAACAACATCCTTGTATATTGAAGATACTGTTTTTGTTACAAAATAAGTAAATAAAAAGAGTTTAGGGGGTTGGAGAAGCAAAATAAAACAAATGAACATGAGAGAATGAATTACCTTTAAAAGTGTATCTCCTTTTGATTTGAGCCTAAAGGCTTCCTTTGAAAGTATTCTTCCCAAAGGGAATCCTCTAATATGAGGAGAGGTATTTGGAGAGAGTAAATGGGCATGGTTTGGCCGAGCCAAAGGCTTGAGGAGTGTGTGAAATGATGTAGAGATGGGGGCCTTTTATAAGAGGAGAGGAGGGGCACTTTTGGAAAGTAAAGAAATATTACTTTATTTGAAAATGTGTTTCGGTTTTAAAAGGTCCCACATTGATATTATTCGTCGATAAGGTGATAAGGGTTCTAAAGCCACTCATACAATTGGTTTTGGCCAAGTGTAGTTCATAGATTTTACATTGTCGTTCCATTTTATTTAAATCGTCAAATAATGATGTCATCGCTGCATCATTATTATGTCATAAATAATTTAATTTATTTAATGTCTAAAAATCATAAAAAAATACTGTGATGTAGGAAATCTTTTTAGATTTCCAATGACTATTCATAATCAAATATATGATCTTTATAACCCCATGTAAAAATTGTTTTCGTAAAACATATTATGTTTGTGTCATTTTTACTTTTACATTAAATAAAAAGTTATTTATGTCATTTCCCAACCAAAATGTCTCCATGGGGACCCCAAGTTGACCCATGGCTTGTCTTGGTCTTCCATGACACTACCAATAAGGTTGGGACATGTGTCTAGGTCATTTAATATTATTAAAGCATTATTTATACCTTAAACTACCCTAATTACCACTAATCGCGATTAAAAACTTAATAAGTTACTATTCACCAAAAAATTATTTTAATCTCATTGAACCACATTTTACTTCTTAATGACAACCATGTATGTCGGATTTTCAAAATTCAATACACATTAGTGGTAAACTTTCATTTAACTGAAAAATCAGTTTGCTTGATTACCACTTAGTGGTTTCACTATTCATCAAAACTTGAAGTTTTTCAGAAAATTACCAAAAATTCACCATAAGCTATATTTGATATTCCGAATTAAAAAATGAAGTCTATTTTACAAAATTCAAATCATATAAGTCACATTAATTAATTTAATAATTAATTCCCGCTCCCAGAGAAACTAGCGTGTTTTTACAAAACAATAAGTATTAGAAGATTGACACCAGTTTAAGTCTAATTTCAAAGTGAAGTTGATTCCAATGACCACCATTGGATAAAATGGTAAAAATATATTCTAATTTCACTTCAAAACCAATTCAAAACATAATCTAATCATATAAATAAATTATATTAAAAAGAAGTTTTGATGTAAAATGCAGTATTCTTTACTATTCATTAAAAAATGAACACTGTCAGAAAAATACCAAAAATTCACACAAGGTAAATTTTGATGTCCCAATCATAAAGAATAAGTTTATTTTGACAAACATAGTTTATAAAATTGTCAAAAGATATATTCAAAAATGGTTTGCCATCAAAAGGTAGTAAAACAATCTTTTAAGAATATTAGTGTATTCCATGCATAAGATTGTATTTATTTTCATTTTAAGCCTCTATAACACTATCTTAATCATTAATAGACATAGATAAAAATATCTATTATTCATTAATTACTTGGGATGTTACATCCTTCCCCCATTTAGAAAATTGCGTCCCCGCAATTTATTTACTTATCGAATAAATGGGGGTACTTATCCTTCATTGCATTTTCAGATTCCCATGTTGCCTCTTCAATCATGTGGTTTTTCCACAAAACCATTACCTGGTGAATCACTTTATTCCGTAACACTTGCTCCCTGTGGTCAAGAATCTGGACCGGTTGTTCCTCATAAGATAGGTTCTCTTCCAGCTGAACTACCTCTGGACTCAAAACATTAGATGGATCTGGAATATACTTTCTCAACATCGAAACGTGAAAAACATTGTGTACCTGAGATAAACTCGGAGGTAAAGCCACCCGGTATGCAACTGATCCAACTCTCCAGAATTTCATATGGTCCAATAAACCTTGGACTCAGCTTTCCTTTCTTACCAAATCTCATCACACTTTTCCAAGGAGAAACCTTGAGTAAAACATGATCACCTACCTCGAAAGATAGATCCTTCCTCTGGTTATCTACATAACTCTTCTACCTGCTCTGAGCTGTTCTCATGTGTTTCTGAATCAGCTGAACATTTTCTGCCATCTCTTCTACCAATTCTGGTCCCATCAACTTCCTTTCACCCACTTCATCCTAGAAAGCTGGAGTTCGACACCGCTTCCCATATAATTCCTGAAATGGTGCCATCTGTATATTGGAATGAAAACTGTTATTATAAGAAAACTCAACCAAAGAAAGATGTTTGTCCCAACTTCCCTGATAATCCATAGAACAAGCTCGTAGCATATCCTCCAATGTCTGAATTGTTCGTTCTGACTGCCCATCTGATTGAGGATGAAAAGCTGTACTAAAATTTAATTCAGTACCCAACGACTTCTGAAGGCCTTTCCAAAAGTTAGAAGTAAACCTGGGATCACGATCTGATACAATGGAGAGAGGAACTCCATGTAACCTGACTATTTCATTAAGATACAAACGGGAAGGTTTATCAAGAGAGAAAGTATCTCGTATAGCAAGGAAATGAGCAGATTTGGTCAAGCGATCAACAATAACCCAGATTGCATTATTACCTCGAGATGTCTCTGGTAATCCAACAACAAAGTCCATGGATATATTCTCCCATTTCCACTCTGGCACTGGTAAAGGCTGAAGCATCCCTTTCGGTAACTGCCACTCTACTTTAACCTTTTGACATGTCAAAACTTTACAGTAAAATCAGCAATGTCTCTTTTCATTCCATCCCACCAGTAATACTCCCGCAGATCTCTATACATCTTAGTACTGCCCGGATGAACTGAAAACGGAGAACTATGAGCTTCACATAACAACTCTCTCTTCAACTGTGAATCACAAGTCACACACAATCTCTTCCCAAATCTCAAAACACAATCATTATCAATGTTGAATTCAGGCAACTTACCTTTCTGAACCAGCTCTACCTTTTTTTGCAACTCACCTTCTTGCTTCTGTGCTTGCTTGATGCTATCTGATAGAGAAGATCTCACTGATACCTAAAACAAAACAGAAGGACTTCCTTCACCAACAACTTCTATGCCAATGTTCATCAAATCCTTGACCAAAGGATGACGTTCCAAACGCAACATTGCTAATGAAGCATTACTTTTTCGACTGAAAGCATCAGCCACTTTATTTTCATTTCCCGGATGGTAATGAATTGTACAATCATAATCCTCGATTAAATCTATCCATCTCCTCTGTCTCATGTTTAACTCTTTCTGAGTGAATATATACTTTAAACTTTTGTGATCGGTATATATTTCACACTTTACTTCATACAAATGATGCCTCCAAATTTTTAAAGCAAAAACAACAGCAGCTAATTCCAAATCATGTGTAGGGTAATTTACATCATTAGTTTTCAACTGTCGTGAAGAATAAGCAATTACCTGATCATTCTGCATTAGGACGCAACCAAGTCCTTTCAATGAAGCATCACTGTATATAACAAACTCACCATTCCTGTAAGGTAGTGCCAAAACTGGAGCATTCACCAATCTTCTTTTCAATTCCTGAAAACAATCATCACATTCTTTTGTCCAGATAAACTTAACACCCTTATGAGTTAGCTTAGTCATTGGACTAGATAACCGTGAAAAATTCCTAACAAACCTTCGGTAATAGCCCACCAAACCAAGGATGCTACGAATCTCGGTTACATTTGTGGGTCTTGGCCATTCATCCACAACTTTTGTTTTTGCAGGATCAACAGTTATTCCATATTTAGAAACAATGTGACCAAGGAAAGAAATTTGTTGCAACCAAAACTCACACTTGCTGAATTTCTCATAGAGTTTCTTTTCTTTTAAGGTTTGCAAGATAACCCTTAAATGTTTTTCATTCTCCTCTTTACTTTTAGAAAACACCAAAATATCATCAATGAAAACCACCACAAACTTATCCAAGAACTCATGGAAAATTCAATTCATTAAGTCCATGAATACAGCAGGTGCATTGGTTAGCCCAAAAGGCATTACTACAAATTCATAATGGCCATATCTCGTACGGAACGCGGACTTCGGAATATCTGCCTCCTTTACCTTTAGCTGATGGTACCCCGATCTCAAGTCAATATTTGAAAAAAACTGAGCTCCCAGGAGCTGATCAAACAAATCATCGATATGAGGCAAATGATATTTGTTCTTAACAGTGATATTATTCAAGGATCTATAATCAATGCAAAGTCTCATGGAACCATCTTTCTTTTTAACAAATAAAACAGGAGCACCCCATGGTGATGTGCTAGGTCTAATGAAACCTTTTTTTAATAAATCTTTCAATTTCTCCTTCAACTCTAAAAGTTCAATTTGTGCCATTCGATAAGGGGGTTTTGAAATTGGCTTAGCATCAGGAACTAAGTCAACAGTAAACTCAACTTCCGGATCTGGTATTATTCCAGGCAACTCATCAGGAAAAACATCAGGATACTCATTTACCACTGGCACATCATTAATCTGAACAGTTCCTTTATTTTCAATGACGTGTGCAAGGTAACATTCATTTCCATCTTTTACAAGTTTCTCGGCCTCTTGATATGTTATCAAAAGTGAGGGTTCATTCTTGTAAACAAACTAAAAGTCATTCTGAAAAAAACTTCTTTAGATCTACAGTCAATCTTAGCATGGTAAATAGAGAGCCAATCCATACCTAGGATAACATCAAACTCTACTAGAGGTAGAACAATTAGGTTTGCAAGTAGGTTCTTTCCACAGATAAGGATAGGAATATTCTTATAAATTCTTTTTGTCTCGACATTTCCCCTAGGTGTTTTTACCAAAAGTTCAGGAGTCATTTCTTGAGATGGTATTCCCATTTTACTAGAAAAGGTTTCAGAGATGAAAGAATGTGTAGACCCCGAATCAAACAACACACTGGCATAATCTGAAAAAACAAACAAAGTACCTGATACAACTTCATTTGATGGCCCGACATCTGCTGAAGTAGATGCAAAGGATTTCACCACCCCTTTCTGCTTGTAGTCTAACTGCTTCCCATCACTCAAGCTCCTTTTTAGACACTCGTTTGCATAGTGACCCATCTCATTGCACTTATAACATTTCACTAACTGTCAATCAAATTTGTTCTTACCTTCACCTTGATCCTTTTCAGTGCAATCACGAGCCTTATGTCCCATCTTACCACATCGGTAGTACTTCCCAGAATTCAGAAGACATTCCCTCGCATGCCTTTTTCCACATTTATCACAAACTGGAAACTTAGTTCTCTTACCATCCGACTTTTTTGAAAAATTATTACCTTTCTCATGCCACCTCGGTCTCTTCTTCTGCTGGTTGTTATAGAAAACTTGGTCATCGAAAAACTCCATTTCCACCTTCTCAGCACATCGAACAAGATTTTCATAACTTTTAAACTCACAAGAAGCTAATGCCCTTCGATATTTTGGCTTTAATCCTGAGTAAAAACGATTGATTTTTCTATCAAGGTCCCGGATAAAATTTGGAGCATACCTTGCCAATCGAGTGCACCTTTCTTCATAGGCAGCCACTGAGTCTTCCTCTTGCCTCAATTCCAGGAATTTCCATTCCATCCTAAGTTGAACAGCCTTAGGAAAATACTTCTCAAGAAACATACCTTTGAATTCATCCCAGTCAAGAGCATCAATCTCATCCGCGTACCTGATATTTTTAACCATAGACCACCACTGATCTATTTCACCCTCCAAACGGTAAATAGAAGACTAACCTTTTGATTGTCTAAACACCCCATGAAATCAAAAATCTTCTCCAGTGCTTTAATCCACCCTTCAGCTAGCACAGGGTCAAATGATCCTCTGAATGATGGTGGATGTTGCCTCATGAAATGTTCCACCACTGACATGTTCCTCTACGGTTGATCTGGATGATCTCGTGCATGAATACCACCGCCATTTATCGCTTGAGTCAACTGTGCCATTACTGCAACAAACTGTTCAGTTCCAATTCCGACTATTTCTGGATGCTGATTCGGAAGGTTATTTCCTTCTGTATTCCTTCCTATCACTGCTTCCCTGTTTCCTCTGCGGAAAACCATTCCGAACAAACATGTCTTAGATGAAGCAACATGGTAATCTTCAAATGCTACATCACTTCAAAAAAATATTTTGGCTAATTATTTAATAAAATTCTAACTCCTAAAGTTATCTAAACCGACCTCTGATACCAACTATAAGGCCCCAGCCTTAAACCGTAATTAATCTTGAGTTATTACAAGATTACACATTGAGGATCTTTTCGGGTTTAGAGTTTTAGAGAATTAGAACATAAAACTTCCATTACATTCCACATATAAACAAAGGGGTTACATAAAGATAGTATTATTCATTCCCATCAAAGGAAACATATTTAAAATAAAACATGGATTCATTTTTGACACTTCATTGACACTATCATCATATCATGTACCTTTCCCTTGACCTGTGAAAACATTTCAAAAAAAACTTGGGATGAGCATAAAAAGCTCAGTATGGGTTATAAAAATATGGAAAGGAAACAAGGGTACATATGTACATAAGGATGGGATCATACTTTACCCATAAAACATAAGCACTTTAACATACCTCATCAAATCATGAATAAATCATAGAAATCATAAGACATAAAGGTAACTTGAGGCATTCATAACATTCTCACGTAGGGAGTAACCCTCTTGGTTACGTTTGGAATACCCATCACAGTATATTCCCTAAAATCTCTTCGGAGAAACCTTAACTTTTCACTCCTTCGCGTTACCCAATGCATTGGAGAGCAATAACGGGCTCACCCGCCCTTAGTGTATCACGAAACCACCCGTCTTCATAATAATGACCAAGAACCATAACATAATCATATCACATAAAACATGCATAAAGAAAACATAAAATTTCCAGATTTCAATCAAGAGATATCAATACAACACATTGATATAAAAACATTATTAAAACCATTTTCAATACTAAAATAAAAGAAAAGTAAAACATGATATTTATTTTTCTTTTAAAAAGAAGGTATGACTTGTAGAGGAAGCTGAAACTCAAATAACGGTCACAACGGCGGAGAAGTCGTTGTCGCCTCATAGGTACGACAAAAAACATTCCCTTTTGTCGTTTAGTAAACGCTTCGTATAAAAAAGATTCCTTTTGAATAAATGTAAAAGTCAAAGGGGTTTATACACCGTATAAAAGAAAGTTGTGTACAGAATAAAATATGACTCAATGAAAGGAGATTGAGACGAAGTCCCATACCTCGTATCCGACTTGACCCGACCGTTCTTTAATCTCCTGAATAATAAACTTGAGTTAATCTCTACTTGCTTAAGAACCTTTTTTCAAGTTCATTATTCCTTTTATACCATGTTACGGACATCATGTAATCATTTAAGTTAATAATGTTCATTTTGTCGGTATTTGGTTCTTAAGTCAAAAATAGACTTCTTACACTTACATGTTGTTAATTTGGTCATAGGTTCGTTATATCCAGAATTATATTAATGATTTTGATAACATATATATCATATATATTCATCATATACATGTATTTATAATATTACATCACATTTAGAGGTAAGAGATGAAATGCACCGTTCATGGAGATGGTAAGCCGTACGTACGCATGAACGCTACTTCCATTTCTATTTCATATTTTCTGGAATGGAATCATAATGATATAAGAGTATATTATAATTCCAGTATAATAACATATATAATATCATTAACTTTATCCTTTACACATCCCACATATGGTATTAACGAATCAAATCACTTTCAGGGGGCGGTAGTCTGCACTTCCTAAAATGAAGATATCGTGTTTACCCATAATGGAAACCATAAAGGTATGCCCAAAATGAAAAAAAAAACAGAAGCTTAAGGAAAACATAAACATATTATATAGTATATATAAAAATAGTGACATCATAATGGCCACCTTTAAAGGTGTTAAATGAGTATTGAACAATCATCGTTTCAGGAGGCAGAATTTCGCCATCCACGGAAACCGTATGTTCTTTAACCATTTGATGTAGTTGTGTGAGAGTGTAGCTCCAATAAATATTATAACAACATCCTTGTATATTGAAGATACTGGTTTTGTTACAAAATAAGTAAATAAAAATAGTTTAGGGGATGGAGAAGCAAAATAAAACAAATGAACATGAGAGAATGAATTACCTTTAAAAGTGTAACTCCTTTTGATTTGAGCCTAAAGGCTTCCTTTGAAAGGATTCTACCCAAAGGGAATCCTCTAGGATGAGGAGAGGGATGTGGAGAGAGTAAATGGGAAGGGGTTGGCCGAGCCAAAGGCTTGAGGAGTGTGTGAAATGAGGTAGAGGTGGGGGCCTTTTATAAGAGGAGAGGAGAGGCACTTTTGGAAAGTAAAGAAATATTACTTTATTTGAAAATGTGTATCGGTTTTAAAAGGTCCCACATTGATATAATTCGTCGATAAGGTGATAAGGGTTCGAAATACACTCATCCAATTGGTTTTGGCCAAGTGTAGTTCATAGATTTTACATTGTATTTCCATTTTATTTAAATCGTCAAATAATGATGTCATCACTGCATCATTATTATGTCATAAATAATTTAATTTATTTAATGTCTAAAAATCAAAAAAAAATACTATGATGTAGGAAATCTTTTTAGCTTTCCAATTACTATTTATAATCAAATATCTGATCTTTATAACCTCATGTAAAAATTGTTTTCGAAAAACATATTATGTTTGTGTCATTTTTACTTTTACATTAAATAAAAAGTTATTTATGTCATTTCCCAACCAAAATGTCTCCATGGAGTCCCCAAGTTGACCCATGGCTTGTCTTGGTCGGCCATGACACAACCAATAAGGTTGGGACATGTGTCTAGGTCATTTAATATTATTAAAGCATTATTTATACCTTAAACTACCCTAATTACCACTAATCGCGATTAAAAACTTAATAAGTTACTATTCACCAAAAAATTATTTTAATCTCATTGAACCACATTTTACTTCTTAATGACAACCATGTATGTCGGATTTTCAAAATTCAATACACATTAGTGGTAAACTTTCATTTAACTGAAAAATCAGTTTTCTTGATTACCACTTAGTGGTTTCACTATTCATCAAAAACTGAAGTTTTTCAGAAAATTACCAAAAATTCACCTTAAGCTATATTTGATATTCCGAATTAAAAAATGAAGTCTATTTTACAAAATTAAAATCATATAAGTCACATTAATTAATTTAATAATTAATTCCCGCTGCCAGAGCAACTAGCGTGTTTTTACAAAACAATAAGTATCAGAAGATTGACACCGGTTTAAGTCTAATTTCAAAGTGAAATTGATTCCAATGACCACCATTGGATAAAATGGTAAAAATATATTCTAAATTCACTTCAAAACCAATTCAAAACATAATCTAATCATATAAATAAATTAGATTAAAAAGCAGTTTTGATGTAAAAAGCAGTATTCTTCACTATTCATTAAAAAATGAACATTGTCAGAAAAATACCAAAAATTCACAGAAGGAAAATTTTGATGTCCCAATAATAAAGAATAAGTTTATTTTGACAAAAATTGTTTATAAAATTGTCCAAAGATTGATTCAAAAGTGGTTTTCCATAAAAAGGTAGTAAAACAATCTTTTAAGAATATTAGTGTATTCCATGCATAAGATTGTATTTATTTTCATTTTAAGCCTCTATAACACTATCTTAATCATTAATAGACATAGATAAAAATATCTATTATTCATTACCTACTTGGGATGTTACATCCTTCCCCCCTTTCTAAAATTACGTCCCCGCAATTTATTTATTTATCGAATAAATGGGGGTACTTATCCCTCATTGCATTTTCAGATTCCCATGTTGCCTCTTCAATCATGTGGTTTTTCCACAAAACCTTTACCTGGTGAATCACTTTATTCTGTAACACTTGCTCCATGCGGTCAAGAATCTAGACCGGTTGTTCCTCATAAGATAGGTTCTCTTCTAGCTGAACTACCTCTGGACTCAAAACATGAGATGGATCTGGCATATACTTTCTCAACATCGAAACGTGAAAAACATTGTGCACCTGAGATAAACTCGGAGGTAAAGCCACCCAGTATGCAACTGACCCAACTCTCTCCAGAATTTCATATGGTCCAATAAACCTTGGACTCAGCTTTCCTTTCTTACCAAATCTCATCACACTTTTCCAAGGAGAAACCTTGAGAAAAACATGATCACCTACCTCGAAAGATAGATCCTTCCTCCGGTTATCCGCATAACTCTTCTGCCTGCACTGAGCTGTTCTCATGTGTTTCTGAATCAGCTGATCATTTTCTGTCATCTCTTCTACCAATTCTGGTCCCATCAACTTCCTTTCACCCACTTCATCCCAGAAAGCTGGAGTTCGACACCGCTTCCCATATAATGCCTGAAATGGTGCCATCTGTATACTGGAATGAAAACTGTTATTATAAGAAAACTCAACCAAAGAAAGATGTTGGTCCCAACATCCCTGATAATCCATAGAACAAGCTCATAGCATATCCTCCAATGTCTGAATTGTTCGTTCTGACTGCCCATCTGATTGAGGATGAAAAGCTGTACTAAAATTTAATTCAGTATCCAACGACTTCTGAAGGCCTTTCCAAAAGTTAGAAGTAAACCTGGGATCACGATCCGATACAATGGAGAGAGGAACTCCATGTAACCTGACTATTTCTTTAAGATACAAATGGGAAAGTTGATCAAGAGAGAAAGTATATCGTATAGCAAGGAAATGAGCAGATTTGGTCAAGCGATCAACAATAACCCAGATTGCATTATTACCTCGAGATGTCTTCGGTAATCCAACAACAAAGTCCATGGATATATTCTCCCATTTCCACTCTGGCACTGGTAAAGGCTGAAGCATCCCTTTCGGTAACTGCCGCTCTGCTTTAACCTGTTGACATGTCAAACACTTTACAGTAAAATCAGTAATGTCTCTTTTCATTCCATCCCACCATTAATACTCCCGCAGATCGCTATACATCTTAGTACTGCCCGGATGAACTGAAAATGGAGAACTATGAGCTTCACATAACAACTCTCTCTTCAACTATGAATCAGAAGGCACACACAATCTCTTCCCAAATCTCAAAACACAATCATTATCAATGTTGAATTCAGGCAACTTACCTTTCTGAACCAGCTCTACCTTTTTTTGCAACTCACTTTCTTGCTTCTGTGCTTGCTTGATTCTATCCGATAGAGAAGATCTCACTGATACCTGAAAAAAACAGAAGGACTTCCTACACCAACAACTTCTATGCCAAAGTTCATCAAATCCTTGACCAAAGGATCACGTTCCAAAAGCAACATTGCTAATGAAGCATTAATTTTTCGACTCAAAGCATCAGCCACTTTATTTGCTTTTCCCGGATGGTAATGAATTGTACAATCATAATCCTTGATTAATTATATCCATCTCCTCTGTCTCATGTTTAACTCTTTCTGAGTGAATATATACTTTAAACTTTTTTGATCGGTATATATTTCACACTTTACTCCATAGAAATGATGCCTCCAAATTTTTAAAGCAAAAACAACAGCAGCTAATTCCAAATCATGTGTAGGGTAATTTACCTCATGAGTTTTCAACTGTCGTGAAGCATAAACAATTACCTGATCATTCTGCATTAGGACGCAACCAAGTCCTTTCAATGATGCATCACTATATATAACAAACTCACCATTCCAGGAAGGTAGTGCCAAAACTGGAGCATTCACCAATCTTCTTTTCAATTACTGAAAACAATCATCACATTCTTTTGTCCAGATAAACATAACACCCTTCCGAGTCAGCTTAGTCATTGGACTAGATAACCGTGAAAAATTCCTAAAAAACCTTCGGTAATAGCCCGCCAAACCAAGGAAGCTACGAATCTCAGTTACATTTGTGGGTCTTGGCCATTCTTCCACAACTTTTGTTTTTTCAGGATCAACAGTTATTCCATCTTTAGAAACAATGTGACCAAGGAAAGAAATTTGTTGCAACCAAAACTCACACTTGCTGAATTTCCCATACAGTTTCTTTTCTTTTAAGGTTTGCAAGATAACCCTTAAATGTTTTTCATGCTCCTCTTTACTTTTAGAAAACACCAAAATATCATCAATGAAAACCACCACAAACTTATCCAAGAACTCGTGGAAAATTCTATTCATTAAGTCCATGAATACAGCAGGTGCATTGGTTACCCAAAAGGCATTACTACAAATTCAAAATGGCCATATCTCGTACGGAACGCGGTCTTCGGAATATCTGCCTCCTTTACCTTCAGCTGATGGTACCCCGATCTCAAGTCAACCTTTGAAAAAAACTGAGCTCCCTGGAGCTGATCAAACAAATCATCGATATGAGGCAAAGGATATTTGTTCTTAACAGTGATATTATTCAAGGCTCTATAATCAATGCAAAGTCTCATGGAACCATCTTTCTTTTTAACAAATAAAACAGGAGCACCCCATGGTGATGTGCTAGGTCTAATGAAACCTTTTTCTAATAAATCTTGCAATTGCTTCTTCAACTCTAAAAGTCCAATTTGTGCCATTCGATAAGGGGGTTTTGAAATTGGCTTAGCATCAGAAACTAAGTCAACAGTAAACTCACTTTCCCGATCTGGTATTATTCCAGGCAACTCATCAGGAAAAACATCAGGATACTCATTTACCACTGGCACATCATTAATCTGAACAGTTCCTTTATTTTCAACGACGTGTTCAAGGTAACATTCATTTCCATCTTTTACAAGTTTCTCGGCCTCTTGATATGTTATCAAAAGTAAGGGTTCATTCTTGTAAACAAACAGAAAGTCTTTCTGAAAAGAAACTTCTTTATCTCTATAGTCAATCTTATCATGGTAAATAGAGAGCGAATCCATACCCAGGATAACATCAAACTCTACTAGAGGTAGAACAATAAGGTTTGAAAGTAGGTTCTTTCCACAGATAAGGATAGGAAGAATCTTATAAATTCTTTTTGCCTCGACATTTCCCCCAGGTGTTTTTACCAAAAGTTCAGGAGTCATTTCATGAGATGGTATTCCCATTTTACTAGAAATGGTTTCAGAGATGAAAGAATGTGTAGACCCCGAATCAAACAACACACTGGCATAATCTGAAAAAACAAACAATGTACCTGATACAACTTCATTTTATGGCCCGACATCTTCTGAAGTAGTTGCAAAGGATTTCACAACCCCTTTCTGCTTGTAGTCTAACTACTTCCCATCACTCAAGCTCCTTGTCGGACACTCGTTTGCATAGTGACCCATCTCATTGCACTTATAACATTTCACTAACTGTAAATCAAATTTTTTCTTACCTTCACCTTGATCCTTTTCAGTGCAATCACGAGCCTTATGTCCCATCTTAACACATCGGTAGCACTTCCCAGAATTCAGAAGACATTCCCCAGCATGCCTTTTGCCACATTTATCAAAAACTGGAAACTTTGTTCTCTTACCATCAGACTTTTTTGAAGAATTCTTACCTTTCTCATGCCACCTCGGTCTCTTCTTCTGCTGGTTGTTATAGAAAACATGGTCATCGGAAAACTCCATTTCCACCTTCTCAGCACATCGAACAAGCTTTTCATAAATTTTAAACTCACGAGAAGCTAATGCCCTTCGATATTTTGGCTTTAATCCTGAGTAAAAACGATTGATTTTACAATCAAGGTCCCGGATAAAATTTGGAGCATACCTTGCCAATCGAGTGAACCTTTCTTCATAGGCAGCCACTGAGTCTTCCTCTTGCCTCAATTCCAAGAATTGCTTTTCCATCCTAAGTCAAACAGCCTTAGGAAAATACTTCTCAAGAAACATACCTTTGAATTCATCCCAGTCAAGAGCATCAATCTCATCAGCGTCCTTGATATTTTTAACCATAGACCACCACTGATCTGCTTCACCCTCCAAACGGTAAATAGCAAGACTAACCTTTTGATTGTCTGAACACCCCATGACATCAAAAAACTTCTCCAGTGCTTAAATCCACCCTTCAGCTAGCACAGGGTCAGATGATCCTCTGAATGATGGTGGATGTTGCCTCATGAAATGTTCCACCACTGACATGTTCCTCTGCGGTTGATCTGGCTGATCTCGTGCATGGATACCACCGCCATTTATCGCTTGAGTCAACTGCGCCATTACTGCAACAAACTGTTCAGTTCCAATTCCGAATCTTTCTGGATGCTGATTCGGAAGGTTATTTCCTTTTGTATGCCTTCCTAGCACTGCTTCCCTGTTTCCTCTGCGAAAAACCATTCTAAACAAACATGTCTTAGATGAAGCAACATGGTAATCTTCAAATTCTATATCACTTCAAAAAAAATATTTTGGATAATTATTTAATAAAATTCTAACTCCTAATGTTATTTAAACCAACCTCTGATACCAACTATAAGGCCCCAGCCTTAAACCTTACTTAATCTTGAGTTATTAAAAGATTACACATTGAGGATCTTTTCGGGTTATAGTTTTAGAGAATTAGATCATAAAACTTTCTTTACATTCCACATATAAACAAAGGGGTTACATAAAGATAGTATTCTTCATTCCCATCAAAGGAAACATATTTAAAATAAAACATGGATTCATTCTTGACACTTCCTTGACACTATCATCATATCATGTACCTTTCCCTTGACCTGTGAAAAAATTTCAAAAAAAACTTGGGATGAGCATAAAAAGCTCAGTATGGGTTATAAAAATATGGAAAGGAATCATGGGTACATATGTACATAAGGATGAGATCATACTTTACCCATAAAACATAAGCAATTTAACATACCTCATCAAATCATGAATAAATCATAAAAATCATAAGACATAAAGGTAACTTGAGGCATTCATAACATTCTTACATAGGGAGTAACCCTCTTGGTTACGTTTGGAATACCCATCACAGTATATTCCATAAAATATCTTCGGAGAAACCTTAACGTTTCACTCCTTCGCGTTACCCAATGCATTGGAGAGATATAACGGGCTCACCCACCCTTAGTTTATCACAGAACCACCCGTCTTCATAATAATTCCCAAGAACCATAACATAATCATATCACATAAAACATGCATAAAGGAAACATAAAATTTCCAGATTTCAATCACGAGATATCAGTACAACACATTGATATAAAAACATTATGAAAACCATTTTCAATACTAAAATAAAAGAAAAGTAAAACATGGTATTTATTTTTCTTTTAAAAAGAAGGTATGGCTTGTAGAGGAAGCTGAAACTCAAATAACGGTCACGACGGCGGAGAAGTCGTTGTCGCCGCATACGTACGACAAAAACATTCCCTTTTTTCGTTTAGTAAATTCTTAGTATAAAAAAGATTCCTTTTGAATAAACGTAAAAGTCAAAGGGGTTTATACACCGTATAAAAGAAAGTTGTGTATAAAATAAAATATGCCTCAATGAAAGGAGATTGAGACGAAGTCCCATACCTCGTATCCGACTTGACCCGACCGTTCTTTAATCTCCTAAATAATAAACTTGATTTAATCTCTACTTGATTAAGAACCCTTTTTCAAGTTCATTATTCCTTTTATACCATGTTACGGACATCATGTAATCATTTAAGTTAATAATGATCATTTTGTCGGTATTTGGTTCTTAAGTCAAAAATAGACTTCTTACACTTACATGTTGTTAATTTGGTCATAGGTTCGTTATATCCAGAATGATATTAATGATTTGGATAACATATATATCATATATATTCATCATATACATGTATTTATAATATTACATCACATTTAGAGGTAAGAGATGAAATGCACCGTTCATGGAGACGGTAAGCTGTACGTACGCATGAACGCTACTTCCATTTCTATTTCATATTTTCTGGAATGTAATCATAATGATATAAGAGTATATTATAATTCCAGTATAATAACATATATAATATCATTAACTTTATCCTTTACACATCCCACATATGGTATTAACGAATCAAATCACTTTCAGGGGGCGGTAGTCCGCACTTCCTTAAATGAAGATATCATGTTTACCCATAATGGAAACCATAAAGGTATGCCCAAAATGAAAAAAAAGAAGCTTAAGGAAAAAATAAACATATTATATAGTATATATAAAAATATTGACATCATAATGGCCACCTTTGAAGGTGTTAAATGAGTATTGAACAATCATCGTTTCGGGAGGCAGAATTTCGCCATCCACGGAAACCGTATGTTCTTTAACCATTTGATGTAGTTGTGTGAGAGTGTAGCTAAAATAAATATTATAACAACATCCTTGTATATTGAAGATACTGGTGTTGTTACAAAATAATTAAATAAAAAGAGTTTAGGGGGTTGTAGAAGCAAAATAAAACAAATTAACATGAGAGAATGAATTACCTTTAAAAGTGTAACTCCTTTTGATTTGAGCCTAAAGGCTTCCTTTGAAAGGATTCTGCCCAAAGGTAATCCTATAGGATGAGTAGAGGGATGTGGAGAGAGTAAATGGGCCGGGGTTGGCCGAGCCAAAGGCTTGAGGAGTGTGTGAAATGAGGTAGAGGTGGGGGCCTTTTATTAGAGGAGAGGAGGGGCACTTTTGGAAAGTAAAGAAATATTACTTTATTTGAAAATGTGTTTCAGTTTTAAAAGGTCCCACATTGATATAATTCGTCGATAAGGTGATAAGGGTTCGAAATCCACTCATCCTATTGGTTTTTCCCAAGTTTAGTTCATAGATTTTACATTGTCTTTCCATTTTATTTAAATCGTCAAATAATGATGTCATCGCTGCATCATTATTATGTCATAAATAATTTAATTTATTTAATGTCTAAAAATAATAAAAAACTACTATGATGTAGGAAATCTTTTTATCTTTCCAATTACTATTCATAATCAAATATCTGATCTTTATAACCCCATGTAAAAATTGTTTTCGTAAAACATATTATGTTTGTGCCATTTTTACTTTTACATTAAATAAAAAGTTATTTATGTCATTTCCCAACCTAAATGTCTCCATGGGCTCCCCAAGTTGACCCATGGCTTGTCTTGGTCTTCCATGACACAAGAAATAAGGTTGGGACATGTGTCTAGGTCATTTAATATTATTAAAGCATTATTTATACCTTAAACTACCCTAATTACCACTAATCGCGATTAAAAACTTAATAAGTTACTATTCACCAAAATATTATTTTAATCTCATTGAACCACATTTTACATCTTAATGACAACTATGTATGTCGGATTTTCAAAATTCAATACACATTAGTGGTAAACTTTCATTTAACTGAAAAATCAGTTTGCTTGATTACAACTTAGTGGTTTCACTATTCATCAAAAATTGAAGTTTTTCAGAAAATTACCAAAAATTCACCCTAAGCTATATTTGATATTCCGAATTCAAAAATGAAGTCTATTTTACAAAATTCAAATCATATAAGTCACATTAATTAATTTAATAATTACTTCCCGTTGCCAGAGCAACTAGCGTGTTTTTACAAAACAATAAGTATCAGAAGATTGACACCAGTTTAAGTCTAATTTCAAAGTGAAATTGATTCCAATGACCACCATTGGATAAAATGGTAAAAATATATTCTAATTTCACTTCAAAACCAATTCATAACATAATCTAATCATATAAATAAATTAGATTAAAAAGCAGTTTTGATGTAAAATGCAGTATTCTTCACTATTCATTAAAAAATGAACATTGTTAGAAAAATACCAAAAATTCACACAAGGTAAATTTTGATATCCCAATCATAAAAAATAAGTTTATTTTGACAAACATAGTTTATAAAATTGTAAAAATATAGATTCAAAATTGGTTTGCCATCAAAAAGTAGTAAAACAATCTTTTAAGAATATTAGTGTATTCCATGCATAAGATTGTATTTATTTTCATTTTAAGCCTCTGTAACACTATCTTAATCATTAATAGACATAGATAATAATATATATTATTCATTACTTACTTGGGATGTTACAAGTTTCATTTTTTCTTTTTATATTCAAAAATTTTACATCATTTAATAAATAATTCATCCCCCAAAATGCATCCTCAAATAGATTTTTGATAAAAAATTTCTTAATTATAAAAGGGTTATATAAGACCATGTAATATCAAATTGATACAAATGAGATAGGATTATTCAGAAATATATTTTAAAAAATTATTATTTTCTAAAATATTTAATATAATTGAATTTTTTCTATTCTTTAAATGAAAATGTTTTTTTCTAATCAAAATTTTTATTTTTCACTATTTATTAAAAAATTAATCATTGAATAAAATTATAAAAAGGTTACTCTAACATAATTTTGAGATTATTATTTTAAAAAATAATTACATTTCATGTAATAAATTATCTAAATTTGGTATGAATTTATTTTAATATAATTTCATAAAATGACGTAAAAACAAGTTTTAAAATAATGTGGTTTTATGAATCTTTTTCTTTTAAATCTAAATAAAAAATATTTGAAATTAAAAAATAATTAATTATTTTACTTAATAAATTTTTTTAATATAAAAAAATAATAAATTTAATGTGTATTTTAAATTAATTCGTTTAATGGAATTAAATTAGATTATTTAAACAGACATAATTACTATTAATTGAAATAAAACAAGCATTTCTAAAAAACCCAAAAAATTAAAACTATTGTAATTGTAATTTTATAATTATGAAAAAATATTTTATTGAATAAAATTTATAATATTATTTGAAAATAATTATAATAGTCATGAATAATATTATTTTAGAAGTTTTTATGTATATAATTCATTTTTTAATCCTAAAATTAACATACTAAAAAATAATTTATATCATATAGTGAATTAATGAATGTATTTTTATTAACTGGGTTCTATATACATATATTTCATAATTTGATAACTAATATATATTCCTACCAATTTATTGGTTAGGTTATTATTATTTATTTAAACGCAGGATTATTGTATTACAATCATTAAAGGAAATTAATTTATGTTTAAGGGATGTATATCAAAAAAAGAATGTTATGTCATATTCTCCCCCTTAAATAAACATAACAAACACATATTCATCCTTGATAATATTAAGCAAATTTTCATTAAAAAATAATTTTTTCTAACCTAACTTATAATATCTTATTAACCCTATCAGTATCCACCTTCCCATTAATTCAAAAAATCATTATTTTATGAACATTGTGAATTTATTTTTCCTTTTCCTTCCCTCAATGAACTATTTTCTCTAATGTTTTACTGTACAGTTAAATTACATTGATTGATTGTCAGCACCATCCAATGTATTCATGTAAATACATAATGAAAATATTCTACAGAAAAATAAATAAATGTTTCAATATTATTATATCCATAATTTTACTCATATAATAGTTAGAAAACATTTTTCTCAAATCCCATCACATCAATACTTTAATATTTCCACTTTATTGATTTACATGGAATATGTCATTCCATTGAATATGAGTTACCCCTTGGATTAATGATTTTAATAGGGTAATTACCATTTTTATTCTCTCTTTGTTATTCTTGGAACATTACCTTAAATTTATTTTGTGGATTAAGATACACACGTAGTTTGAGATTGTTAATCATTTAATGAGATAGTTGATCTGGAATAATAAAAATGTTTCATATTTTAACATATATTTTACTTTATTTCAGTTAATGAAATTCATACCAATGTTCATCACATTCAATGATGATATGAATCCTCCAAGTTCAATTCATCTAAAAATTAAAATGTACAATGTGAGTAATAATATTCATGGTGCAATGAAAATCATGAAAAAAAATTAAATTGATGTCTAAATCAAGAAACATTATTTTCAATATATGAAACCAAAAGTGTTACCATTGATATTAAGTGTTATCATCTATTAAAATCAATCATAATTGTTCATAATAAAATGTGACTTAACCTACGCATATCTTATATGAGTGGAAAACTATGCGCACAATAATGGAACACAAACTATGAACTAGAATAATATTTAAGATATACTTAACCAATTATTTTTAGGGATTATAAATCACTATTGATTTATATGAATATAATTTCCACATATATAATAATGATGAAATTTTTTGTAAAGGATAACCACACTCTATTGATTAACATAATATAATGTGTTCAATTATACATATTCTTATCCTAAGGGGTATCACTAATGTTTTCTCATTCGAGTTCCTAAATGTATCATATCTATTATTTGATACAAACTATAAAGACCCATAATTTTCATATATAAATATTAATTCATATTATATTAATATTAAATATATAACATAATGATATATTCTATATTTTTTAGGTTTTATTTCTCTGAAACAAGGATATATAAATAAATTGTTTATAATATTTGTACATCATCATCCACAAACAACAAAATAATTTTCAACCTTCATAGACATAACATACTTTAAACCATTATTTATAACATTGGGAAATAAAACATAGTAATGGATGATATCATATGCTCTGGAAGGGTAAACTATGGATACAATAGTGATCATTTCAATATAAAATGATCAAAATGGTATGTGAACAATGAATTATCATTTTATAATCATAACCCATATATGAATGATCATTATGTTAATTAATATAATTAGTGTTGGTTTTTCATAATACATGAATCATAATATAATAATATATTATGACGAATAATATCATAAAATTATGAAAAGAAATAAGATTTTGGATTACACCTGATTAAATATATTCATTTCCATGGACATGAATTTCTTCCATGAGAAACATAGTCGATTAAATTCACTCCCCATTTAATCATATCCTTTGGAAAGGTCACTCATAGGATTATAATAGTGGAATTATTCTATTATTGAAAAGGTTCACTATACGTTCTACACCATAATATCTCATTTGATCTCCAGTATTACATAATTCTTAGAGGACATGATATTTTGATCCCACCCATAACAAAATTCAAATAATACATATGTGATTTACCATGACATAGATCATTATTTATATCATCATATCAAAACAATGTAAAGTAACTAGGTTTCATTATGATTTCATCATTCAATAGTGTATATACCATCCATAATAAAAGGTAATCATAATGGATTCATCATAACTTTATTATCCAATGTGAATGAATCATTTTTTAAATTCATACTAAATTTATCATCATTAAAATTGATCCATTTGTGTAAATTGGATGTTATCACTAGACCACATCGTGAGAAATTCATGATTAATATTAAAGATTTTATCATAGATGATTAATTACATTATAGAATTACTATAAAATTTCAACTATGAATTACCATATTCAATTGGAAATAATTATTTTAAAATTAAAAAATTAAAAAATATTAAGGAAATAATTTTCTTTTAATAGTCCCTTGGAAATTTATAAAGGATTCATCAATTAATTGAGTTGTCAAGAATGTGGTAAAATCTAACCACATCGTGTACATTAAAACAATGATTTTTTGTCCTTTCTGGTTAATATTAGAATTTACACATTTTGGAATTTACATAATGATTCATTATAAATTTATTTCCAAATATTAAATTATTTTTATAAATTAAATTACCAAATCAAATTATATTATTAAAAATATTTTCTCATTTATTATAGAAAGAGTGGATATAAGATAAAAAGGTTTTCAACCAAATAGTAATCCTAAATTAGTATTCTATAAAATCATTATTTTAATCTGTTATGAAAATAAAAATAGGAAAATAAAATAAAAAATGTTATCTCAATGATTAAAAATAGGATTTTAATATAACGTTGATTCATGTGAGTTAGATTTTGAATTTTATCCATGAAAACAAAATCATAAATTATTATAATAAACCATGACATTCTAACAAACATCCATTACCACCATTGTATATTTTAAAAAAACCAAAAAATGAAATTAAATTAATGAGACATTAATTACTTTGAATATTGATAGATTAATTAAATATTATTTCATATTGGAAGTATATAGACCTAATGATATGAAAAATCAATGAATATGGTATATGTATCACAGAAAAAATTGTGATGATAAACCCATACCGCAAGTTATAATTTCATTAAAATACTATAATATCTTCTATAATAAATTTACTTTTATTATAATTATATATTAGAATCATTTGAATATATTATTAAAAATATATGATCCTTTATTAACAAATCATCATACCTTTATTAATAATTCACTATTAATATAATCGTTCCAAAGTGTTAAATATTTCGATTATCAAGATCATTTTTATTCCATAGTTCCAGTAGACATTATATGATCATGGTTAAAACATTTATTTAATTTTATTGATGATGATATATATATATATATTTATTAGTTTAATTGTATTTTTATTATTATTTATCTAAAAAATTTTGACATAAAAAAATTAATTATACCATTCATGCCAATGGTAGGTCGTATGTAAGTATGAATTTTTTTACCAATTTTCGACAGATTGAATGAAAAAGGTAAATGAAAATGAAATATTAAAGAATCATTATTATATAATATATACAATATATATTACTATTATATTTCCTTATTACCAAATATGTATATTGAAAACAAAAACCCAATCACCATGGTTTATGGAGGAACTAGTCTACTCATACACATGAGAGACATTAATGTTTTACATCAGATTGGACACTATGTAGGTTGAAATAATATTCACATTTTAGAAGAATTTTTTTATAAATTTATGTTTAAAATATCTAATTTAACACATTATCCCTCTAATAATGGTTGTGATAAAATTAATTGTATCTTTATATGGAAGTGGAATTCCACATGTATTAATGGGTGATACATGGACTTATCAATTCATAAAAATGTTGGTAGATATTTTTCATTTCTTAATCACAAAAAATAATTAGTCTAATTAAAACACTAAATTTATCATTTTATGATGAATACCATAGATTCATATATGTTTGATTAAGAAATATATTGAAATATGTCGAGTAAGAAGATTACAAATTTTAAAGTTGGCCTACTTATATCATCTCGTAAAAACAATTGGAATGGATGTTTAAGAATAAAAATACATATAATTCACAAATAAGGACATTTGAAAGAGATGTATGAATAGTCTAGTCAATCTAAATGAATAATGTTGGTGTAGTGAAATGAAAATAGGGGTATCCATTTCTAAGTGGGAGAGGGTCACACATGTAATTTCTAAAAAGATTAAAATATAATAATTTCATTAAATTAAAAAATACTTCCAAATGATTATTGATTATATGGTTTAATGTCTAAGGTAAAAATATTTTCATCCAATAGTATTTAGACTTGTATAATTATAAAAGTTACCATTGTCTATTTTTAAAACCCCCTGGTAAACCCCTTTTAACTGTAACCACATTAACAAAGTTTTACGATATTTAGTATTCATTTGGAAACATATTTATATTGACTTAATAATATAAAAAATTATACTAATTCATGATATTGACTTATTTTGTTTTGAATTTATCATCACAATAGAGGATAAATTAAATTAAAAAACCTATTAATAAAACTAAATTCATTTTTCTGAAAAAAAAATCATAAGTATTCAAATATTTTATAAATTATTTTAATATAATTATTATTCAAATTAAAAAAATTATTTGAAATGTTATGGAATATAAATTTTGATAAAAAAGAATAGAGAAAACATGTAAGGAAAATGGATTGGGTCATACAAGAATTGATGGAATCATGCCAAGTGAAACCAAAGAAGATTAAATGTAGAAACCATAAGAATACACATAATCACCATACCAGTCATAATCAAATAAGGGAAAATGGGTAATGGTTACCATATTTGGATTTAGATAGTAATTGTACTTTATATGTCTCTCTTTCTAGAGAGGAATATATTAAAACCCATCATAATCCAATATATGATTTTCTAATTTGTCAAAGCCTAACTCTATGATGGTTTTTTGAGAGTAATCCTCAACATCATCCCAATATCCATGGATGATTTGGGTGTCTCATAATTTATTATTTACTTATTTATTTGTTGATAGTTTACCATCATAATTTTTATTTTGTCTCCCTCAATTGGATGATCAGGGTCATATAGAGTTGATCCTGGTATGAGGCTTCCCTCATCTACTTGATGATGTTCTTTATGCTGAGGAACCAATGTCAGGGCCATTGATAACCTAAAACTATGAGTTACGTATTCCACATTTGGGGACTTGATAGGAATATATTGTATGTCTTGATGTGGTTCCACATTGTTCTGTGTTGTCTCTTTCCTCAATTTATTCCTATAAGAATCTTCATGGTTCCCCATTAAAGAACAAAAGGAGTAAACCACATACTTCTATCATTTTTTTGTTACATGACCAATAGTATCACACTCAGAAAAAAAAATCAATAAGTTTTTCATATACCACCATTATAGAAATATCATCATCAAATGTTGAGGGAACCGCATTATGGATCAAGAAAGAGCTTAAATCAATTTCCATTAGAACCCTAGCATTATGACCAAATTTGGATGTCTCTGTATTAATATAAATTTTGATCAGAATTACTATAGAAGAGGAAATTGTAATTAAGATCGTGGGATTACATAAGATCCAATTAAGAACAATAATTTTTATTCACACTTTAGGTCTATTTTTTATATGAAAAAATTGATTAAATAGAATTTCTCATTGTTTAAATAATAGCATAGCTAGATTTAAAGTGAATGATCCAACACCCCATGCTCTACGCTTCAGATTCTCTAATGGAAATATAATGTGGTAGAAACCGTGACCCAAGGGAATACCCATCCAACTAGAAAAACGTCATATATTTCATTATTTTCCATGGATTTCCTCATGAGTAGAGAATAAGACTCACAATTATGATGTATTCAAAAATTAATAATCTGTCAAGAATCACCTCTTTATTAGTAGTCTCACAGGTAGTGTCACATTATTTACCATTGGTTATAGTGAAATATCATTACCATGTGTAATGTATATGTCAGTGTGGATCTATTCAGCATTTGTAGTGCTAAATTTGGATTTTAATATTCTAGATATTGTAGCCATATATGGAAGTCTTGATTGGACAATAGACCAATTAATATATTAAACTATATTGTTTTTCTTCCACTATAACCACACCATTTGGCATCACATAAGATTCCACCTCAACTTAACCGTCTATCATCACATTTGATGACATAGAGGCATCATCTACATTATCATAGGAATCATAGGGAAATCATCCACTTCCCCTATTCTGATTAGTAAGAGAATAAATAAATTCATACAAGACTATCAATGCATTAGAGCCTCCCTCAATGTGTAATCCTAAAACCCTCTCCATCTATAATACATGGAATATCCATTACTTAAATTAGATTATTCATAATATAATGTTGCATTACAAATAAGGTAAAATTGAACTATGGAAGTTTATTTAAATGAAAAATGAATATTTCATTATATTGTAGTATTTTTTAAAATGTATCAAAAAATAAATCTGTTAAATTTTTTTTACAATTTCACTATAAGAAAAAATTAAAATTTTGTTTCAGAAAATTATTTTAAATTATAAAAATACATTATATAAATCTGTCAAAAATTACTTTTAATATACATACATAAAATGAATGAAATATTTTTATTACAAATGTTCCTTTTTTGAATAAAATTGAACTAATATAAAAATCATGAATTTTTATATATTTAATGTAATTAATTAGATTATTTTCAATAAATTGAATCACATGTTATGTTAATATGCTTTTTAAAATATAATGGTTATTTTAAATTATGTTATTTATTGAAAATAAACCAGATAATTGAAAAAAATTGTATTTTTCACTAAATAATGAAATGCCTATCGTTTCTGAGAAATACAATAATTTCAACATATGTTTATATTGGAGTTATAATTATAAAAAATATTATTTATATAATAATATAAAATAACTAAATATATATGAAATATATTTTAATTTCCCCACACCTAAATAAATAAAAATATTTTTGAATAAAATTAATGTTTTTTGCATAAAATGACTACTAAAACTAAGTTCTTTTTTTTTTGTAAAATTAAATCATTATATTTTATTTGGGATTGGTAAGATTATAAGAATATTTCAAATCATTATTAATCATATTCAAAAAGACAAATTTAACTTTTATAATATTATAAATCATTTAGACTATGGGATGTGATTATCATAATGTATTTAAACAATTAAATTTACTTGACAGAAACTATATCATAAAATATTTAGTGATTCATATATATTGTATATAATATTATGTTGATATATCATATAATTAATCTCTTCATAATTTTTATATTTAATGTTTCATTAGATGTTATATCTCTCAAGTGGATTATGATATGAAAGTTAAAATATTGATTGGGGTTTATGTTTCAATATCAATTTTAATAGTGATTTTTCATGGTTGCATATAATTTGGTTGAATTATAATCCACTAATATTTTAAAACCCATCAATATTATTCTAATCAAATTATTTTTTATATTTTCATGTTTTTCATTAATTATATTATCTTCAATAGACATAAATAATGTGAAATGGTATTAAAAAATCCAACATCAATTCCAATTCAGTTGACCAATTTCTTCATCCATATACTTGTTCATTAAAATTTTATCTAAAATGATTATTTAAAATTATTTTTTCCAAATTTATTTTATTATCAATGTGTTAAATATAATATTTGACAATATTTTTGAAATATGTTATTTATGACATTTTACTTAATGTGGGAAACAATGATTGTTTTAATATTTACCAAATGAAAAATATTAAGATTATCATGGATATTATTTTCATTTATTTTTAATTTACAAAATTTTAGGTTCATTTTCAGTGAAAATATTCTCTCAATGTTATTTAAATCATAGATTTTAAAAGATACCAAATAAAAAGATTCATATTCTCTTTATTCTAAATTTGTATTTTAATTGATTTTATAGAAGTGATTATTTATTAAGGTTAACATCCATTATTGTTTTTTTTCATTTCCGGGGAGAAGATATTCTGACATTTTCTACCATATTTATTTGGACAACATATGATGATTATGTTTTAATATTCCGTTATAAATCCTATTATTCTAACAAGGTTAAATTGAATTATAATAAAATCTTTATTAAACTCATTTAATTTACATATGTTATTCTCTAATGAATGTTTTAAATTTTATATATAACACATATTTAGGGTTTTAATTATACGTTGGGTGGGGATAAAATTAAATATCCATAAAATTTATTGTATAAGAAAATGCTACTTCATGAGATGATTAAAAATTTTATTGTTAGTGAACCCATTAATATAATAAAAATATTTTCAGGAGTGATTTGTATCCATTGTTATAAGGATTCAGAGCAGGCGGTTCACTTATATAAGATTTATGGATTTTGATGTTTGAGAGGGTATGCTAAAAGTCAATGGATTAATCCTGTTATTTGACATAGGAAAGCTACTAGATCTACAATTTTGTATTATTAGAGAGCTTCATAATGATTCCAATGTTGGGGAGGGGAATTTCTTTGTTATTAGTCTGGATTTTATTTTCTATGATCTTTGGGTCGAGTTATTTTTTATGACATGAAGTCTGTTTGGTTTCCCCCTTCTTCTAATAAAAGGGGTTTTAATAAAAAAATATAAGGTCGTTGGTCCATTGGAGGATTAATAATGATTGGATTTTATAATATTATTATTGTTCCACAAATTTTAATGAAATGTTTTTATACTTATGATATGCTCCAATGGACTATTATTGATTTTTGATGATTACACAATCTTTTGAATCGTATATATTTTTTTGATCAAGTTGTATACCATGAATTATGATTTATTATCAATGATTTATTGAGTATAAATTTTGTAAGTTATATTCAACCCCTTATTCAATATTTGTTATCGTAAAAAAATTTATAATATTTAATTGATATCACCCATTTTACCTTTACTGTGAATCCGCACAACCCCTTTTTTATGAGTGAATTCTGATGGATTTTATGAGTGATATAATTTGAAATATTTTTAGAAGGGATTCATGTTTGGGAAAAAAATTTATATGTTTAATCCTTTTTATAGAACAATAATATGTAGATACAAAGTAAAAAATACCCAACTAGTGAGTAAGATTTGTATTTTTTAAAATAAATGGGTTTTTAAGTTATATTTGACTATAAACCATAAAGAATATTGGTATGTATGTAACTCAATGATGTATTTATTTGATTCAGTTGTTAATGATTAATATTGATAATCATCAGTTTTGTTTCATTCCATTATGTAAAGAATATATTTTTGACATCTGAGTTGGGAGTTTGAGCTTCAAGATTTTTCCGTTTGTATAAGAGATGGGTTCAGATAACATTAGAGGATTGAATGTTATCAAATGAGAATAATTTCAAATTTAAGGATCCATTATGCGATGATAATTTTAAGGATGTAAATAACATTAATGGAAAAAAAATGTTTTTGAGGATTCATTATATAGTATTTTAAAGTAGAAAATAAATCTCTTGGGTTTTTTGTGTTTCAATATACCACATATTTATATGCGAACCATAGTTTTAAGATTTTATATACTATGATGTGTTTAATATTCTATGGGAATTATGTTAATTTAAATATTTATCCATTACATCTAATAGGTTCATTTATGATGAGGTAACTATGGTCAATATTAATAAAGGTGTTATCAAATTTTTTAAATACATGAGATTCAAAAGTAATTTTGTGACAATGCGATTGAATTTATTTTTGAAAATTTTTACTATATTTGATAAATTATATTATTACATAAAAAATATTATTTTCTAGTAAAATATCTTGTATGAGTTATAATTAATTTTTTATCTTGTTTGAACATATATTTTTTTGTTGTTTTTTTATAGTGATACTTTTATGTTAGAAAATTAATAGTGTATTTATGAAAATATATGATTATGGAATATAATGTTTTGGTGTATAACATTATTAGTGGTTGCTGCTACCTAAGTGTAAATGTTAACATGATCATCGATGAATATTTCGTCAATTATTTATAATTTGGGGTTGTAAATTTGGTAGATAATATTTTAGAAAAGAGTTAAAGATAATTATTTAAGTAATGATTTATGTTGTACTTTGGATTATTCGTATTGGATATTATATGAGGATCTAAAAAGTTTTTTTGTTTTTTTAATGTGAAGAAATATAATGGATAATGTTTTCACCATTTTGTGGATGTTATTATACTATAAAAGATATTTTTAGTACTTTATGATTGGATTACTAATCATGATTAATTTTTTATCACTAAAAGAGGTCCATATACTAAGAGTAATTAAAAAATTAATAATGTTTTAGTATAAATAATGAAACAATATTATCTCACATTATATATCCTGATGGAAGAATAATTTTAAAACTATTGAAAGTGGAAGATAGATAAATCATGTAATATGTTAAAAACATAACTCTACTATGAAAGTATTCTTTATAAAACTAATTTAAATGAATGAGTACTACACCGGTATAATCATTATTTAATAATATTTATAGAATTATTTATTTCCTATTATTAACATTGAAATTAATAAACTTTTCAAATATAAGTATAACTTATTAGTATTAAATGGAATTTATAACCAATTATGTATGTTTATTTTCCACTTCTTGGAGTTTAATAAAATTTATTTTAAACTGTTGAAAACAAAACACAGGAAACAAAATTTCAATAAATGATTTTATATGGGGTAGAATATAACACCACACATATTTTAGAAAATTTTACCATAAATAATTTTGTTGTTGTATTTGTTCAACAAAACTTTGAGAACAAATGAATTATTATATAATCATAATGTAATATTATTTAAATCTTGATGTTTTATCCTAGCCATTGGAATGGTGGGTATGAACTGTATTTAGCACGTTATTAAAGATTTGTTGAAATTATTTTCATAAAGAACTAGTTAATTCTTGGAAAAAAAGTATATTTCAATGATATGATTGAAATAATATTTAACCTCATAGATTTAATTAGACACATAAAGTTTTAAATATTGTTGTATAATTCTTTAAAGAGACCGAGGGTGCACGCATGCGCTCCCCACTGTGGGTCTTGGGAAACTATTTAATTTATTTAAATGAATTTATGGTATTTATGAAAAAAAATTTATCATGTTTTAGTGCATATTATAGAATTATAATAAATAATTAAGTATTAAAATGAAATAATAAGTGATTTAATGAAAATTTAAAATAAAGGAAGAAGGGATAAAAAGAAATTTAAATATTCAATAAAAAGGGGGTTAGATAAAATTTAAAAATTAATTAAAAAGAGAGATTAAAATTTTTATTATTCTTATCTTCTTTATTTTTATATCCATTTTATTTTATTTTATTTTTCATTTTGTTTTCAGTTTTGTTTTCATTTATTTTTATTAAAAAAAATCTTCTCACCCTTCGTCCACTCCTCCCTCCCCTCACATCGCACCCCCTTCTCCCAAGTCATGCACACCACCATCTATCCATTTCATAAGATCACCACACCTCCGTTCGTCATTAATTTTATTCAACATCAGTTTCATTGTAAATCTTCCGGTACGGCTAATCATACACAGTTTGAATCATAGAGAGTGGTTGAGTATCCATTGCACAATCTACTGCGGAAGGATTTTTATCGTATTTTGGGGTTTTCCTAAATTGAATGTTTTCTTCTATTTTATGCCAAATAATATCCTATAATAGATCATAGGATCACCTTTGACCATAAGGTATCATGTATACTAAATTTCCCACTATTTCAGTGTGATTTATAAAAAACGCACAGTTGTGTCATTCGTTGATGCCTACCCACTTTGTCCAATATCACCCAATATCTCCATATTAACTAGTTTTCATAATCAATAAAGCTTTATTTATCATAAATAAAATTTTTTAAATTGTTGAAACATTGTTTGACACCCCCTTCGATGTGTAGATAAGGTTGGTATAAATTTTTTTACCCCAAGCATTTAGTTTATTTAATTGAATGTGTTGTGGATCCCTTTTTGGTTGTGCTTAAATTAAATAATCAATGTAAAAAAATTATGAACCTTGAATTAGTTCTTTTTTAGTTGTTTGTGCCAATTTATTTATTCATTAAAAATTTCATTTATATACTTGTGGTGATACAATATCATTCTTCATCAAGTCTTAGACTACAATATTAAATTCATAATTGTGTTGCAAGGGTGTATCTTCTTAGATTTCAAGCAGAAATTACATCTGAATACTATGAAATATCTACTTTCATAAAATTCATGTAAAATTTAGGTTGGGGAGGGAATGTGGGTTCTATATAATGGACCCACACATGGAATATCCATTCCTGACAGATTACCTCTACACATCGGGAGGCAGTGTCTTAGGCTTTTCCAAAACAAGACTTCCTAGAGAATTCTAAATACTTATGAATGATGAGATTTTCCAAGGGGCCCATCATGGAATGATCTATTGGAAATGGGGAATTTCCAAGCCTTAGTTGATACTCGACCTCCTTTTTTGAGAACCAGATGGACTCAGGGTAAGGCCATGCCACAAGAGATACTTGGTGTATCAAGAGAATACATTGGATGAGCTCAATGGAATTGGGTAATTGGACGGTTGTACCGTATAAATTCCATTGGGATGGGCTCAGACACCAACCCATAACAAGTACATGTCACTAATGATTCATTTAATGATTATATAAATACCACTTGAGTTCCATGAAAGATGTGTTCCTTTCTAATTTGTGGAATCACAAAAGGTTGACACGTAATTTAGACCCCATGTTAAAGAACAAGCTTTGGGGAATGCTAATTTTTTTTATTGAACTTGCATTTCTATTATTATATATATATATATATGTCCATCCTTCTTAGTAATGGAACTTCATTCAGAGTCCTAGCTTAGGCCGAAGCAGGTAATTATGGTTGGATGTCGTTGGGAACATAGGATGTGCTATTTAATTTTAGTGCGCATAATTAATTGTCTGCATTTATTATATAATGATACACTTTTTTAATTAATACATGAAATTGGAAGGATGAGACATTATCAGTGCCAACCTACTAGGATTTTAACTCACACCCCTACCCATGCACTGTTGGAACCTGAGTAGATTATATGCTTGAAGGTTTTGACAAATGAAATCATGCTCCTTTTAATGCATTATTGTTTCTCACTAATTACAATGGAGACTGGAGGAAGAGGATCAAGCCCTACTCATGATGCAATAGTTTCACTTTTTCCTCTCATTTTTAGTTGATAGTAATCTTGGGTTTCTATTTTCAATTCTTCATGTTTAGAGAGACATCATAGCATGGGATTATATTGTGAGCTTCCACACATGATTCTTATACAATATGAATGTTTTTATTGCTTTTGTTTTAGTTTATTTAACTATATGATTCCCTTATTTGTTATTAATAAATGATTAATTCTTATCAGTTAATACCTATTACCTATGACGGAATAATATGTAATACATACATGAAAAAGTCCCTGACTGCTAGTCGGCCACCTATGGTGTTTGGGGAGATACAGTTGAGGTTATGTGGCCAACCCGGCTCAGGAAACCCTTCAAGTGGCTCCCTGGATTGGGATGATACAAAGTTTTTTCATGGTCATTTTTCCCTTTTTTCTTACTATTTAGGGATAGATAGGAGATAAGAATTTCTAGATTTTGAATGTACCATGTGCTTGGACATAGTTATCCCATGTACATGGGAAACCCCAATTCCTAGGTTGGGATGGATGTTTATGATTATGCATGTTATTCTTAATATGATTTAACCATTTGGTGACTCACTGGTATTGCATTGTTATTATTATTGGTATTTTTGAGATAATGGGTTTTACCATTGCAGCCTAATCATAGGAGGGAAATACATTACATTCATCATATTAGGCACCATAAGATTAAAAAGACTTGTATATGGCCATGCCATATCAACTTTCAGCATGAATTTTTCTATTTTCATGGGTGTACAGTTGTTCCAAGTGTATTTTTTTGAAAATATTGGTTGTTTAATATAATATTGTGATAGTATGTTAGAATTTAACATGACATAAGCTATGAATTAACAATATACCTTGTTATATAATCCTCTTATGTTTTCTCCTCCATATCAAAACACGTCTCTTGAAGTGTTTTATCTATTAGGTAGTGCTCATAGGTAGGATATATAACTAGCATGTCTTTTAACCTTACCTATTTTATACATCATCTATACTTTTTATCTAAATGTATGTTCTATCCTATTTTAGACCAATTCCCCTACAACATCTTCATGTCATGCATCAAGGTATTGGTAATGAGAACTTCCAGATATGGTGGGTACCAAACAACCAGTGGAAACTCTTATAATGCATCTTGTGGTACTATATCCTGCTAATCATACAACGAACCCAAACACTCAGTTTAGGGATTGCATCCATATTTTTATGTAGTAATTTTTGAATATCCCTTGACCTACCCCATCTGTGGAAGACCTCACGTGAGACTTTCTGCAATAACACCCTCCCAGATTCTTGGGGAGTGGTGTCCCTCATTCTACAGAGTCATTGATAGAATCCATAATGTCTTTCTTAGACCACCTCGAGATTTATCCAGATTAATGGTCAAACATACAGTCTACATGCTTTGTGACTTCACCTAATGCTAGTGGGATGTTGCTTATCAGGATAAGCAGGCCAGTGACATGGTTTGTGCCGACTTCCAAGCATCTTTTTGCTGTAAAATGTTTTCATAGATTCTGAGAGATGATCATTCATGAGAATTCATACATGTTCAAAAGGACTCAATAAATGTTTTTGTGTATTCTACACATTTCACATACCATCAGTGTTTTCCCCATCACTGAATGGACACACGCAGACTACAACGAGACATATTGAGTATGAACATGAGTATACTATTCGCTCATAGTTGAAAGCCTTCTATTTTACAACTATCAGAGAGATCATAAATCATGATCTAGTTTCATAGAGAAATTTTAGGGGAGCTAAACTGGTGATCTAGAGAGGTTCAGTTCTGAGATAGGGTGATGTCTCTTCTAGCAGTAGGAAACATCATTTTTAAAGTGCACAGGGGGAAAATAATATCCAAATAGCACAGTTTTATAGCTCTGACACATGTCATCAGTGTGACAGAGATGGTCACAATAAGACAAAGTTCACGAGAGACCCAAAAGAGTGTTGAGCTTGTGGAAATATTGGTCATATTCTTATTTTTCAGCCATCCATTTTCTTTAGAATCTTGTGTTAGAGGATTCCCACCTACACCTCTATTAGGTAAGGGATATATGATTGCACTGCAGGCTAGAAGTTCATTTCCCATTGGATAATCCAGTTGAGATAATAGTGGAGGTCATTGTCAAGGAAATCATGTTCCAGATTATCAATGTTAGAAAATTGGACATGCATAGACCAAATAGGCAGTGTCTTAGCGCCATGGTTCAGGTATCATGTACGCAGTGAAATCAGCATCATAGGAGGTGAGTATATGACCATATATGGTTAGAGGTACTTTTATAGTGTCTTATACTTTAGTTTATGACGTTTTTGATAATATGACATCAAACTCATTTTTATTTAATACTGTTGTTGAAATAAATGTTTTTCCAATTGATTACACTTACAAAGTCAAGTCTCCTGATAATACGTTAGAATCCAGGACTGATAGAATATGCTAGTTCCAAGAGTTATCAATTGATATTGGTGGGTACAATTTCATTTTCGATATCTATATCCTCGATATGTCTAGCATCAAAGTCATTCTCAGTATGAACTTGCTTTCTCTTTATTGTGTTCAATTAGATTGATATTGCCATCGGGTGTACTTTACATCCCCTGAGGGTGACACATATCTACAAAAAGGAGAATGGGATATGAAAGAATGATCTAGCTAGGACTAAATATGCCAGGTTGGGTAGAGTGATAGCTCTGTTAAAAAGTCTCTTCATGAGTGATTAGGGAACTCATCTAGTTAAATTCACTCATGTTTTGGATCTATTCAATGGTGTCTTCCCTGAAAATTTCTCTGGAAAACATCTTATAATGGACATGGATTTCACTATTGAGAATGTGCTAGGGGTGGCACTATATTTTTCCTCCTTATTGAATGGAAAAAACAGAGCTACGAAAAACATGAAAAGCTACCTAAAGACCATGAGCCTAAAGGTTAAATCATACCTAGAACATCACTATGGGGTTCACCAATTCTTTTATCAAAGAAGTAGGACGGTACCCTCATGTTATGTGTGGATTGTCGTCTACTCAAATATCTTACGTAATGGAATCGAATTTCATTGTCTCGTATAGATGATCTCTTCAACCAACTCTAGAGAGAAATTATGTTATCCCAGATTGATCATAGGTGGGGATATCACCAGGTGCATGTGAAACCCTCTAACATACCACATACAACATTGAAGAGCTGGTACGGCTTGTACAAGTTTTTTGTTATTCCATTCAGCCTCATGAATTCACAGACAATCTTTATGGCTTTGATGATCGGGTTTTTCACCCGTATAATGATTCCTTTATAGTAGTCTTTGTAGATAACATCTTGGTGTATTTAGATTCCATACACGACCATGCCACCTATCATGACATCGTGATGTATACATTAAGAGAGCAGCATTTTTATTCTATGAATAGAAAATTACACTTTTAGATTGATATTTTTCACATAATGTGTCATATTATATCTGATGCCAGAGTATAAGTAGACCCATAAAAGGTGACAGTTTTAGATTTATGTGAGCATCCCAAGAATGTATTTAACATCCGCTGTTTCTTGGGTAATACTGGATATTATAGGAATTTCATCTACTATTTCACCCGCTTAAGAGTGACTATTAGAGACCTTATTAAGGTAGGTGTATAGTTCATCTGGTTTGAAGAGTATGAATAATATTATCTAGATATGAAAGGAAGACTAACATCAGCTCTGATCATGATTCATCACAAGCCAAGTAAGGGATCTAATCTTAATAATGATTCATCAGGATTTTCACTGGGTGCAGTTTTGATGAAGGGTGATCGAGTCATGGATTATGAATCCCTCTAGGTGAGACCTCATGAGAAGAAGTATCATACACATGACCTTTAGTAAGAAACTGTTCTTAATTCTATACATTATTAAAAACACTACTTTTTGGGTGAAATATTCTTTGTTTACAATGATCATAAAAGCATAAAATATATCTCCACTCAACAAGACATAAACTTTAGGTAGCACAGATGGGTCAAATACTTATAGTTATTCAACATTGACTTTTAGTATACACATGGTAATTGTAATTCCATGGGTGATTATTTGATCTACAATACATAGAGTAAATCCATTCAGTTATCTAGTAGTGAGTGGAAGATGATGGATTAGCATTATGAAATGCATCTAGAGGTTCTGGAAAAAGGTGTGCAACCAGTTATAAAAACAATGACATTGACATCCTCTATTCTAGATAATGTCCTCATGCGACGGTTGACTGTTCCAGAGGGGTTCTTTTTTAGGGAAAACATTGTAGGAGAGAACACACTTCCTAGATGGGTTATTGATGGAAACAAAACACTCTTTTGCAAATGGCTATGTATAGGTAACATCAGGTATACAGGAAGAGCTGGTGATGGAATATCACACCTCTTTTTGGGAAGTTCATTATTGGATGACCATGATGATCAGAGACATGTTTTGATTGTACTGGAGACCATGTCTGATGAAGCCGATTACAGGTTTTATAACTCGGTGCTCCACCTATTAATAGGTGAAGGTAGAGAACTGACGACCTTATTGACTCTAAAAGCCTCTATCCATTCCTAAATGGAAATAGAATGATGTAATGACCTAACCCTAGTTACCCATATTCGGTGCATTATTACATAACATTGGCATGATACATAGAATAATGTCTCAAAAGACTGGTTAGTTTAGTATTATTGGAAACAAGACACATACATACGTTCAACATTACAACATGAAAAGAAATAAAACACTAATTTATTCAATTAATATCATCTTATACTTCAAGATTATTCCTGCAAGTCACTCATAACTAACTTCTTTATATCCTGGGAAAATGATATATAAAGAAAGGGGTGAGGTCGAATGCCAAGTAATGGTATGATATATAGTGGATGATAACATAATCATTAGGCATGGTGAATAATTAAAAACACATGCCTTTAAAAATAATTAACATGAACACTTCATGGACGGAAAATGAGGTGAGTAAATACAACCACAATAGAACATAGTCATGGATATTCTTCTAGTCATGTAACCACATGAACCATCATTATTATTTTCATAATGAGGGAATGTATAATATTGGATATTTTGAAACATATTTTCAAGGCCTCTACCAAGACGTCTAAGAATAATTTAGGCCTCAGCCAAATCCATATTTAAAATTTTGGAAAGGCCTCTTCCAATTACACATTTATTTGTCTCATGAGACCTTCCGATTCATCGTGGAGTAATAACATGCTCCACCTATCACATACTAAGTCCAATACATTTCTAATATGAAAAGTTTGAAACATGACATAAACATTCGAATTAAATCTAGTATACGAAATTTTCATACATTAACCAAAAACCATGAATTGTATAAAAATAACACATCCACAATCAAACATAACACAAAAACTTAAATACAATATGGAATATTGGTATCAAAATAATTCAACATCCAAAAACATTAAAATTTATCAAAGAATGTTGACATATATTAAATCCATACTATTTGAGAGAAGTATCTCTTTATATTTAGAAATAATTTAAGCATCACATAATTATAAAAGAAAAAAAGTATTTTGAAAATATTTTTATAAGCTTGTATTGGATGTTTCAACAATGTTATAATGGTAGAAAATAGATGCACCCTCCTTATAAATTAAAAAACATTCTTACATTTATTTTGTTGAAAAGGGCATAATGAAATAGGTTTAGAAAACAATAGAATGATTCATTTCAAAACATATAATTTCAAATTAGGGTATAAATGACTTAATCCCATTTTCTAATAAATAGTAAAAATGTTTTCAAATACATTTTTAGGAAAACACAGATGTGGATGATAAAGAGGTCCCAGTAGATACTTATGTAAAAACAACCTTGGAAAATAAAGAGATTGTGAAATTAACCATTACCCTGTACTTTTCATTGGGTGAGTTTATGTTGACCTCATGTATAATAGTTAAATCATTGTTAATAAATTATACAAGAACTAAATACATAAATATGATGTCATGTATGATCCTCTAATATTCCGTTACTAATATTATTTTAGTAGTATCATTGTTTCAGATGTTAAATGATTCCTTTTTGTAAGTCATTTTTGTTATGGATAGGATGTATTTGATTCATATATAGAATGATATTATGTTCATAAACATTATTTTGAATCATCAAATGAAGATAAATCATGACTGGTTATAATGGGGATATGAATTTTATCGCGTTCGTGGATACGGTAATCCATACGTACTCAAGAGCGAAAATATCATTATATTCATGGAGAAATAATTTGTAATTGGATGGTATATCATATATAGAGAATAATTAACGTGATATATTAATTATTTAAATTAGTTATACTCATTATTATAACCATAAAAATAAATAAGTGTCTTATTAAGAAACTAAACCTTAACGTGGAGACGTTAAGCAGTACATACGCACGTATGGTGACTTTATCATTTATATGATGGATAGAATAATCAATATTGTGGAAAAATATTTATAATAACATCACAGTATGTATAAGGTACTGGATTTAATTTTTTGGTATGGATACAACAAAGAAAGAGGAAGTGGAAGTAGAAAGGAACTTGAAAGCGGTTTGTGAAATTATTACCTCTACTTCAGGTGTTACCTTTTCAGTTGATCAAAAGGGCTCTGTAGGGTTGCCTTCTGATCAAAGTAAGGCCTATAGGTTGAATTTTGAGATGTTGGGCGGATATTTTTGTAGGGTTTGGGCGAGCCAAAAGGATTTTAAGGTGTGAAATTAAGAGAAGTGGAAGTGACCGTTTATATGTGAGGTGAGGGTCACTTTAGAAAAAACATGAAATATTACTTATAATAAAATCATTTTCAATTTCTAATTGCTCTAAAATAAATTATTTCGATGCTAAGGTGGGTATGGGTCGAAAAACTCTCATCAAATAGGTTTTAAAGTGGATTATGTCATCATATTAACATTCACTTTTATATTTAACTCTTAGTAAAATAGTTCGACATTTACCATGTCTCTTTGTATTTTTATATAATATGGTTAATAAACACACTATAACAAGCCATGATAACCCCAAGTGGCTCATTATTAATATATATAACCTTATATAAGTTCTCTTCAGAACCTTAGGCTTTTAGGAATATTATATCATTTAATAATATAATATATGTTTTTAAAACACATTTATGTCAATTTTAAAACTATTTAGTATTTTGTTTTTGTTAAATTCACAACAACATGATTTCTTCGAAAAAAAATTCATTTAATCAACCATAAAATGTCATAGTAACCTATTATATTAGTGGAATTTTTCCAAACTCCCAAATTATATTTATTTTGATATTTATAATATCAATTATTTTAGTCTATCATTAATAATGTAATTACTTCATCATCACTGTGTCGTAAATAAATTTAAGTATTAAATGTCTAAAAATTATAAATAAATATAATTTTTTAGAAAATACTTTTATATTTCTTATGAATGTCTATAGTTGAATTTATTTTATTTATAACCTAATATTAAAAATGTATTAGATATGAAAACCAGAGTTTAACACTTTTAACACTTCAGTAAATTTAATTACAATAAATGTCTGAATCTAATCCATGTGGACCAAAATGATCATATTTTATTTATTAGGTTGTTTTTGGTTGAATTAAACTTATCCTATAGAATTAGGATATGTGTATGGGTAATTATAATATCATTTTTACCTTTAATTAACCTATTTACTTTAATCCTGGGAAATTAAAAGTTAAAAGTTACTATTCACAAAAAATTATTTTCATCTTATTGAACCACATTTTACAGACTGATATCATCCATGTCTCTCGGATTTGTAAAATTCAATTCATGGAAGGGATAAAATTATGTTTAATTCAAATTTGAAAATTCTCCTAGGAGATGGGTAAAAGATGGTAAAACGTTCAATATAATTTTTATATATCGAACCATATGATAAAATTACACCAATTAATTACATTGAACATATACATGTATTATGTATCTATTATGAAATAAATTAAATTTAAATAAACTTATGAGTTGTTTAAATAAAAAGATTGTTTTAACCAACAACACAGTGTTTTTCACTATTAATCAAAATTTGAATGTTTTCAGAAAAAATACCAAAAATTCACCATAAGCTAATTTTGATATTCCAAATTAAAAAATGAAGTGTATTTTGAAAAATAAAATTTATATAATTTCATAAAGTGGGTATTATATTTCATAACAGTTAGTTTGGTTAGTCACGGTGTGTTAAAATATCGAAGTTGCGTACAATGCAAGCTACTACATTATTCAAAGGGAAATGCACTGTGAAATATTTGGGTGTAACATTCTTCTATATGTCAAGAAATTATGACCTTGAAATTTCTAGAATAATACCACACACAAATATTCAGCTGGTTCTTCATCATAACTTCCTCTAGATCCCACGTTGCCTCTTCTTTCTTATGGTTTCCCCATAGAAGTTTTACCAGACAAGTCGTCCGGTTTCTCAACACGTGATCTCATGTATCAAAAATCTTGAGTGGATCTTCACAATAAGATGAATCAAGTTCCAGTTCAATTTCATCATATGATAGTACATGCATTGGTTCAGGCATATATTTTCTCAATAGTGATATGTGGAACACATCGTGAACTTTGGAGAGACTTGGCGGACATTCCAAAAGGTATGCTACAACTCCAATTTTTTCTTGAATTGTGAATGGTCCAATATACATGGCACTTAATTTACTCTTCTTAATAAATCATATAACTCCCTTCAGTGGAGATATCCTCATGAAAACATGATCTCCTACATAAAATTCCAAATCCTTCCTTTATTTAACGGTATATCTCTTCTACCAACTTCGAGCTTCTTTGATGTGGGGTTGGATAACCTTCCCCTTTTCCATCGTTGCCTCAACAAATTTGAGGCCTACTTGTTTTATTTCACCAACGTCATCCCATCAAGTTGGTGTGCGACAACTCTTTCCATATAACTCTATATATGGTTCCATCTAAATACTTTAATGGAATCTATTATTATAGAAAAATTATACCATAGGTAAATGTGGATCCCATATACCTTTAAATTCATGTGAGAGTGATCTAAAAATGTCTTCTATAGTTTGAATAATATGTTCATATTGTCCATTAGTTTGAGGGTGGTATTCAGTGCTCAAACAAAGTTCAATATCTAGGGGTTTTAGAAGACATTTCTAGAATCTTGATGTAAAATGGTGATTACGATCAGAAAAAATATATAGGGTTAATCCACAAAGTTTTCCATAATCAGTAATATAATATCCTTCTAAACGTTCAAGTGGTAAATCATCTCTTATTGCAAGAAAATATTTTAACTTGGTAAGACAATCAATAATGAACCATAATGCATCATTCCTTCTAGGTGTATTTGGTAGCCCCATGACAAAGTCCATCATAATATCACCCCATTTCATCTCAGGTATGGGAAGAGGTTGCATGACTTCTCTATAATTTTGTCTTCCATATTTCACTTGTTGGAAAACCATACATCTCGAAACAAAATCAGAAATATCCCTCTTCATGTTGTCCTACCATAAATTTTTTTCAAATATCTATACATCATAGTGCTATAATGGTGTATAAATAAATTGTAACTATGAAAATAATCTAAAAATTCCTTTTTCAGATCAGGTATATCGGGAACACAATGTATCATCACAAATTTCAAAATCCCATCTTCATATGTGGTGGCGATTAGTCTCCCATTGTTCACAGCTTTAATTTTTTTTGAAACTCCTCATCATCAGCCTAAAAACTATTTATCCTTTCTAGTGAAAATAGTTCAGCAACTATTTAAAAAATAATAGATTTTTCACCTTCCATGATTATTCCCATTTACATTTTTTCTAGATACCTGTACATAGGATCTCTTTCAACTCTCATCTTATTCAGAACACCATGATCCTTTCTTCTCAAAGCATCTGCAACCTTCTTGGCCTTCCCCAAGTGGTAGTGTATAGTGAAATCATATTCTTTGATTAGTTAAATCCATTACCTTTTCCTCATGTTGAGTTTATTCTATGAGAAAATATAATTCAAACACTTTTGATCGGTATATATCTCACATTTTTTACCATAGAGATAGTGTCTCCATATTATTAATGTAAATATTACAGTTGCAAACTCTACATCATGAGTAGGATATTTTTTTTCATGGACTTTTATATGTCGTGATTCATATGCAATAACTCAATCTTTTTGCATATGGACACAACCTTCTCCTTTATTTGAAGCATCACTATAAATAACAAACCCATCATTCCCCAATTGTAGAGTAAATATTGGAGCAATGATTAATCTTCTCATCAGTTCTTAAAACCATTATTATCATTCTTTATTCCAAACAAATTTAACACCTTGACATGTGAGCTTAGTTAATGGGTTTTCAAATCAGGTTAAATTCTGGAGGAAAGGTCAATAATAACATGTTAATCCTATATAACTACATACCCCAGTTATAATTATCATTGTTTTCCATTATTTGATTACCTTTGTCTTTGATATATCAATAGAGATTCAATCCTTAGAGACAATATGGCTCAGAAAAGAAATCTCGTGAAGCAAGAATTCAATATTTCTTGTCTTCCCATATAATTCATTTCTTCTAATAGTCATTAAGATAATGCACAATTTATTTTCATGATCTTCATAGATTTTAGAGATTACAAATATATGATCAATAAATACCACTAAAATGTCATCAATATATTCCTTGAAAACTCTGTTCATTAGATAAATGAAAACATAGGGCGCATTATTATGCCCAAAAATTCATTACTATAAACTCGTAAACCCCGTACCCAGTTTGTAATTCTTCTTTTGGAATGTATTCCATATTCACACACAACTGATAATATCTAGATCATAGGTCAATATTGGAAAAATATTGATCTTCATGAAGTTGGTCCAAAAAATAATCAATGCAAGGTATGTGATACTTGTACTTTATTGATATAGAATTGATCACACTATGATCAATGCACAACCTCATAGATCCATATTTCTTCTTAACAAAAAAAAGGGCTCCCCATAGTGAAAAACTAGGGAGAGTAAATTCCTTATTAATCAATTCCTCTAGTTGATTTCTTAGTTCCAGTAATTCCACTGTGGCCATTATATAAGGGGTATTCTATATGGGTATCGTACAAGGAATTAATTCAATGGAAAATTCAATTTTTCATTCTAGAGGATTCTAGGTAAATCCTTTGGAAACACATCAAAATGATATTTCAAAATAGGTACATCCTCTATTTGAACATTCCTTTCCTCACCCACAATTATTTAATATTGTTCCTTCCCAATAACTGAATTGAGTAGATCAAATAAGGGTTGGTCTGGACAAGAATCAGATGGTGACGTTTCTAATCTGAAGATAAGGTACTCCTTATCATCATTAGGAATAGTAACCTCCTTCTTCTTAAAATAAATTTTCACATCATGGTCCGAGAGCCAATCTATACTGAGGATTATATCAAATTCAATCAGGGGTATGATGATTATATCAGAAGATAAATATTATTTATATCCCACAATGGGGAATGATTCACAATACATTGTTGCAATGATACTTCCTTTGTGAGTGTTAACTGGAAACACCCTTGTTAAATCAAATTTGAAATATCTAATTCTCTTAGAAAAATGGGAAGATTTGAAACAACACAATGATCCAGAATCAAATAAAGTATTGGATAAACTTGAGGTAACCATCAACTTACTCACCACCACATCTTTTAAAGCTACCACTTCAGCAGTAGTGATAACATAAGCTTTTCCTTGATCTCATGGCCATTTCGGAGGTATGTTTTCCTGATGCGTAGGACATTAATTTGCATAATGTCCCATATTCATGAATTTTTAGCATTGAACATTTGTAGCTTCTTTCTTCCCCTTACAATCCCTATCAATATGGCCTTTATGTCCATATTTGTAGCATACTCCATGTCCTTTTAGATAGGAAAAATGGTGCATCCATCCACAATTATCATAGGGTGTAAATTCAACTCTTCTATTCTTCCATATTTCTTTATTTAAATTCCCAAAGTGTTCAGAAGATCTATTTTTCTCTTGCTTTTCATTAAATTCATAAGACAAAAAGAATTCTCTTTCTATCTTGAGAGAAAATGAGACAATATCTTCATGTGATAAGAATTATTGTGATACTAACACTCAATAGAGAATTTTTTTTAACCAATATCAGAAATGATTAATCTTACTTCTTGAGTTACATATATATTCTGCAGCATGCCTTCATATCCTTGTAAAATTTTCATCATTCTTTGTGACATTCTCATCATCCTTTGGTCTTTGACTTAGAAATATCATTCCATATATGCTCGATGGTCATGATGAAAGTATTTATCTCATAAAATCTCTTTAAACTCCCTCCATTCCATACATGATACTCTTTCATCCTCCTTTTTGTTTTGAATTAATGACCACCATTGATATGCATCTCTGGTGTGGTGATAAACATCCATGACAACTTTTTTCCTTTCGCTACTACCCAAAGCATGAAATATTTTCAATAATGAACTTAACCATTGTTCAACTACAAATGGATTTTTATAACCGTTGAATGTGGGTGGTTGTAGCCGCATGAATCAGTCTAACGTTGATCCTCCGTGTTATGGACCAGGGTGATCCATACATGTATGGTTATTATTCATAAAATGTGTGAGTTGTCCAAGTATGGTGATAAGTTGATCTCCACCAGTGGCATCACTTTCTATGCTATAATTATATTGAGTAGGAGGGTAATCCCTTCATGTATTAAATTTGTGGATATGGTTTCCATTCTTTCCACTAGGAGCCATTTCTATACAATGGCATACACAATATTAGTTCCTGAATTGCAATACCTAATTCAAAACTTGTAAAAAAACATAACATAAAGTTATCAGTATTTTTATATAATCCATAATCATGAAATTTTTTTTTGAGGATTTATATACTCATAAATACTTCATAATGGTTTGTAATGAAAATGTGAATTATCCTATGAAAATCACCCGAGAGTGTCGTAACCAAGAGTGAGAGTGGCCCGTTTTCGTGTACCAGGGTACCCCCGGGTCAAGCCCAAAACTCCTTGTTAGAGTTTTCACTCCTAGGTACATTTGTGTTAGAGCCACCTCTACCAGGTTGTATCTAGATAGGGATGTATTTCATGGAAAACTCCAACATTATCTACATTTCCAAAATTATAGTAAGTACTTCTATACTACTCATCAATTTCTATCTTAGGGTAATGTGTTATAATCATATTTTTTCTGAATCTAGTTTCCAAGGTGTTTACTAATCTTCCTCTGATACCAAATGTAATACCCTAACCCTAGTTACCCAGAGTCAATGCTTTATTTCATAAAATTGGAATCATAAAAGGAATCATGTCTCAAAAGGCCAATCAGTTTAGTATTATTGGAAGCAATATAAATACATAAGTTCAACATTACAACATTAAAAAAAATTACAAAACTAATTTATTCCATTAGAAACATCCAAGCCTCCTAGATAATGCCTGAAAGTCACGCATTACTAACTTATACATATCCTTGGAATATAAATGATAAAAAATGGGTGAGCTCAAATTCTTAGTAAGGGTAAGTGATACAGTGGAAGATAACAAAAACATTAGTCATGGTGAATAATTAAAAACACATACCTTTACAAATAATAAACATGAAAACATTATGGCAGTAAATGAGTTGTGTAAATAATGTCAGAATAAAACATAGTCATGGGTAATCTACAGATCAAATAACCACATGAACCATCATTACTATTTTGATAATGAGGGAATATATAATGGCATACATTCTGAAACATCTTGTCATGTCCTTGGACCAGATGTATAAAAATGATTTATTCCTCGAACAGAAGCATATATCAAATTCAGAAAGGCCTCGGCCAATTCCAAGACTAATTGTCTCTTAATTTCTACCGATGCATCGAGAAGGTATAATGGGCTCCACCCATCACATACTAAGTCCAATATATTCTTCATATAAAAATGATGAAACATAACATAAACATTCGTATTAAAAATAACATACAAAATGTCCATAATTTAACCAAGATCCATAAATGTTATAAAAATAACACATCCATAGTCAAACATATCAGAAAATCTTAAATACAATATGGAATATATGTATCATAATAAATCATCTTCAATGAGATGTAAAATTAATCAATGGTTGTTGACATTGATGAAATAAAAACTATTTGAGAGAAATATCTCATTGTATTTTGAAATCATTTAATAGTCACATAATTATAAAAGAAAACATTTATTTTGAAAATATTATTATATGATTGCAATGGAATCACCAACTATTTAATAACTATATAAAATATCCTCACCCACCGTATAAGTTAAAAGAAATGTTCTTACCTTAATTTTTTCAAAAAGGTCATAAAGTGCCTTTTTTGGAAAACGACACAAAGATTCCATTAAAAACATATAAGGTAAAATAAGGGTATAAGTTCCTTTAAAACATTGTCTAGTAAATAGTAAAATTGTTTTGAAATACATTTTTAAGAAAGCACCGATGTGGATGATAACGATGTCCTAATAGATACTTACGTAAAAACAACATCAGATAATAAAGAGATTGTGAAATTAATCCTTACCTAGTACTTTTACTTGGTTGAGGGTTTTTTTAACATAATGTATAATAGTTAAATAATTTTTTATATTATACAGGAAATACATATAGTAATATGATATCATATATGATCCCCTAATATTTCTTTGTTAATAATATTTTAGCAGTATCATTGTTTCGAGTGTTAATTGATTGGTTTTCATATGTCATGTTTGTTATGGATGGGATGTATTTGAATCTTATAAAGAATGATATTATGTTCATAAAAATTATTTTTAATCATAAAATGAAAATTATTCTTGAATGTTTATGATGGTGAAATAACTCTCTTCGTGTTCGTGGAGACGGTAATACGTACGTACGCATGAGCAACAATATCATTATATTGGTGGATAAAACATATGTAATTTGACGGTATATCATATATATATATAGAATCAATAACATGTTATATTTATTATTTACATCATTTATACTTATTATTATATCCATCCAAATAATGAAGTGTTTGAATAACAAACTACACCACGACATGGAGACGGTAAGCCGTACGTACGCACCCATGGTGACTTTTCATTTTAAGGATTAATAGAATAACGAATATGGTTGTATCAAATTTATAATAAAATCTCAGTATATATAAAGTACTAGATTTATTATTTTCATATGGAAACAATAAATAATATGGAAGTGGAATAAGAAAATAACTTTGAAGAGGGTGGTGAAATTATTATATCTACTTTGAGTGTTTCGTTTAGAGTTGATCAAAAGGGCTCCTTAGAATAGAATATAATTAAATTAAGGCCTCTATGATTAATTGAGGGATGTTGGGAGGATATATTGGTGGGTTTTGTCCCAGACAAAAGGTTTTGGATGTCTAAAATTAATAGAGGGGTGAGTTCCCTTTTATAAGAGAGGTGATGATCACTTTTGAAAAATCTAGAAATATTATTTTATAATTAAATAATTTTCAGTTTTTAATGGCTCCAACAAATATTATTTCGAGGATAAGTTGAGGATAGGTAGAAAAACACCAAACCGTTAGATATTTTTTAGGTTTAGTTCGTCATATTCATCATATATTTTAGATTTTACTCTCAGTTAAATAGTTTCTCATTTACCATGTCTCATGGTTGTTTTAGATTATATGGTTAATAAAATTAATATATCAAGGAAAGATAACCCCAAGTGGTTAATTATTAATATATATATATATCCTTATCTATGTCTTTTGTCTAATATATATATATTTATATATATTATATCATTTAATAATATATTATTTGTATTAAAATCACATTTATGTCAATTTTGACACTATTTAGTATTTTTTTGGTTAAATCCATAACAACATGATTACATGAAACAAAATACATTTATTCAACCATTACATATCATAGGTACCGATAATATTAATGGAAATCATCAAATGTCTTGAATTCTAATTATTTGGATATTTATAATATCAATTATTTTAATCTCTCATTAATAAGGTAATTACTTAATCATTGTTCAGTCATATATAAATTTAATTATTTAATGTCTATTTTTTTAAAAAATATATCATAATGTGGGAAATATTTTTATCTTTTTAATGAATAATTATTTTCTAATTTATCTTATGTGTAACCCTATATTAAAAAAAATTTTGTTATAAAAATAAGAGTTTAAATCATTTAACTGTTCTTTAAATTAAATAATAATAAATGTCCTAATCAAATCCATGTGGGCCAAAAGGATCATATTTTATTCCTATGGTTGTTTTTGGTAAAATTAAACTTATCCAATAGAGTTTGGAAATGTTTTAGGGTAATAATAATATAATTGTACCTTTAATTACACAATTTATTTTTAAATGTGGTAAATAGAAGTTAATAGTTAGTATGCACCAAAAACTATTTTCATCTTATTGAACTAAATTTTTCATACTAATATCTTCTGTGTGTCTCGATGTTTTTAAATTTAATTCACAGAAGTGGTAAAATTATGTTTTATGGAAATTTTCAAATTCTACTAGGAGGTGGGTAAAAGACACTAAAAAGTTTAAAAAAATTTATATATCTAATCATATTCTAAAATGAATCCAATTAATTACATTGAAATTATATAGGTATTATGTATCTATGTTTACCTAAAATAAAATTAAATTAAATTAAATAAAATTAAAATAAATAAATTAAAATAAATAATTATATAAATAAAAATTCAGTTTTAACCAATAACAAAGTGTTTTTCACTGTTAATCACAAATTGAAATTTTCCAGAAAAATACCAAAAATTATCCCTAAGATAATTTTGATATTCCGAATTCAAAAATGATTTCCATTTTTTGAAATAATATTTATAAAATTTCAAAATGTGGGTATTACTATTCATAACTACTAGTCTGATTGGCTGCGGCATGTTAGAATCTCAAATGTGCATACAATGCAAGCTATTGATTTCTTCAATGTGAAAAGTACCATCAAATATTGGCTTGTTACAAATAACATCATGGTATATTTCATTATAGGATTTCCAAGATCTCCTCGAGGCTGTGATGCAATATGTGTGATTTTCGATAGGTTTAACAATGTTTCACACTCCTTTCCTATCCAGGATGCATTTAAAACTGATGAGTTAGGAAGGTTGTATCTCTGGAAGATAATACGACATCATGGAATCCCTAATTCAATTTCCTAGAATAGAGATGAAAGTTTTACTTCACAGTTTTGGAAAGGGTTGCAAAAGGAGTCAGGATTGCAGTTACTATTGAGTACTGCATATAACCCTCATACTGATGGGTGGTCTGAGAGAACAATACAAGTGTTAAACGATATTTTATGGGCATGTTTCCTTGATTTAGGAAGTTCCTGGTAGAAAAATATACCTTTTGTTGAGTTAACCTATAATAACCACTTCCATGGTACAATTCAAATGTATTCATGTAACATCCGGTGAACTTGGTCAGGTATGTTTTATTTCTCTATGTTTCCACATTGTTTTAAAAATAATTTTATGTTATTTTTTGGGTTTAATGTTGATTGCTGAGTTGGTACACACAGTTTACTTGAAGTACAAAACATTTACATGGTGTTGGTTGCATGTGGAGGACTAGTATATCTCTTTGTGTACTGGGTGATCATGTTGTGAGCTCGTACATGTTGTGTACCGATGGAAAACATCGTGTTGGAGATAAATATAGTTCTATATACCCTAGGAAATGGGTTTTCAATGTAACATATCCGGCGAGGTCTACACATCATGACCAAGGGGTACACATCATGACCCGGCCCACACACAGGTCTTTGGAACACGTTTTTCAGTTTCACTTGGCCTTTTTTCCAGAACCTATTTTCTATCGATCCTAAAATTCTCTTAGGTGATTTTCATAGGCGTCTCACATTCTATATAAATCTGATTGGATCTGTTTCATTTTTTCTTCAATGGGGTGTCTCTTAGGGTTACTGTTCTATCAGGTTCATCTTGGTAGTTGATCGTTGTTTCTCCCTTTCCTTGAATTATCAGATTCTTTGATCTATGTTGGTTGATCATTGTCATCATGTTCTAGATCTATTATGAGATCTCATTCTAGAGGCCTTTTCATTCTATTGGATTTAGTGCAGTGGAAACTCTTCTCCATGATATGTGGTTTTCACCTTTTTCACCAACCATTTGACTTTAGATTTAAATCAATCTTATCAGGGATTGGATTCAAGGGTCTTCATTGATGTTGTTGGGTTTGATTTTTGGTTTTGGATTTTGCTGTGGGCCTGTGATACCTATACATTAAGGTGTGTGGCTCCATATCAAATTATATTATAATTAACCAAATTTGTATATCATTATAAATTTATTTATAAAATTGGAATGGTTTTTTTGTCTGTAAAAAATGGTTTCTGAAAGAAAATTATTTTTTCCATAGCTTTTGAAATAGATACTGTAATAGTTTAGAATGGTTTTCAAAATAATTGAATTTTTTTTGTGAAAAAGATCACATGGGTTACCTTAGGTATTTTGGTGGACGCATAGCTTGAGGCCATCGTCCATTGCTTTTGAATTATCAAATAGGTTTTTCTAGGGGATACCCTCTGTTTTCATAGCCTATTGTTCTATGGGATTGATAATGACTTTGTTGGGCTGTTACTCATGAGGTATTCCTCTGCCTCTAAGGCCCATTGTTCTAGGATCAGTTTTTCTGCACTTGATTATTTTAGTACGAGTAGCCTTCTACCTAGACATGTAGTATTTTTAAGTATTGTGATATGTATTATTATATTATATACCACATGTTTTTTTGAGGTAGAATTGATATGAATGTTGATTCTTGTTAAAAATGACGTGGAAACTTATCTTTCAAACTGTTATACATGCATTTGTTTTGAAATGTTGAAAATGTGAGATTTACCTAGTTTTCTATAAAATTTATTTACTTTTTATCATGCCATTTTTTATTTTAAAATGAGCATACATGATTTTTTATACATAGACTTATTATGGAACACCTGGGTCTGATCCTATTTAGCCTATTATCTCCCACCCTATGCACCACTATGTTCGGGCATAGACATTTCTTTGTCATCCGGTGCAACGAAAGGCATGGAGACGTAGTGAGGGGGTGATGTTTGTGTCAGCTGGGATGGGTAGATGGGGGTGAGATGGATGGATTATGTCTATTCCATCATTGGATTAGCTATTTGGTTTTGTGTCCTTTGCAGTCGTACTTTTTCTTGGGTTTTAGCTACTATTACATTTGTTTTTTTTGTTTTCCTTATTGTTTTGGAACATATATTTTTATTCCTCCATTTTTTTCTTATTACTCTATATATATATATATATATATCGTGTGGTTGTTTAGGTTGGGAGAAATTTTTCCCTTAGTTTTATCATTTGATGCTCCTGTTCTTGTTGCAAGCCGATGGGGATCAGAAATCACCTTTATGTATGTGGTAGATCGGGTTGGGTTCAAGGTTTTCAGTGAAACCAAGGTCAATTCGATATATTTTGGAACTATAGGTAGTATGTTCAGATGAATATATTTTATGGTACTGTTTTTAGACTACTGATATGATTGTCGGGACTTGGGAGGTATGTTGTGATAAGTTGTCGACAGACTCTTGTCCTTACGAGACTCAAGTTACCATGGGATATTGGGATAAGTCCCTAGTGTTTGTTTTTTTATTTTAAAACCTTGGTATTTCTTTGGGGTTTTCAATCAATAATGGAGATTTGTTCCTTGTATAATTTTTCATATGATTCGGTTTGCAACAGTGTGCCTCCATGAGATCTTCCACTGGTTCCTCGGGAGGGTGTAGTTGATTCTCCTCAAGGAAATACATATATGGATTAGAATCTCATAGAGTCTATCATACGAGCATTCTATGCTCTTAATCAGTATGTTCCAAGAGTTCAGAATGTAGTGGTTGATTTACATCAAGGAGATGGAGGGGAAAGAGATAGATTATAGGAGCTCTTTCATGAGAATCCACAATCTTTTGATTGGATGACAGAACCTGAAGAAGTGGAGGATTGGTTGGATTGCATCGATCTTATTGTTGACTTCCTAGAGACACATAAGAATAAAAGGGTGATGTTTGTGGTGTGTAGACTCAAGGGTTCGAACATGCATTGGTGGGACACTTTGGTCTAACAAGACATACATATATTCTTGGATTGGAAAGGATTCAAGACCATGTCCATTCCCCAATTTTTTCCAGAGTCTCTGATATTCAAAAAGTATATGGTGCTCATGTCATTGTAGTGGAGAGTTAATTCTGCATTGTCAAACACCAACTATTTTTTTTGAGATTGTCTGTTTTGGTCTCGACATGTTATTGAATGATGAGACAATGGCACATAAGTACCTGCAGGGATTGCGACTGAACATTTGATCACATGTGTTCATGTCAAGTCTCTCTATATATGTAGTGATGGTAGATGGAACAATGATGGAATACATGAACATGGTAGGACAATTTGGCTTTACCACCTATTTTTTCCAATAGGTGACACCTTTTGTTGCATTCTTAGGAATAAGAGAAAGTGGCAAGAGCTTTGTAGAAGTGGTGGAGGTTGGTCTTAGAAACGAGCCACCTCTGCTCCTGCTATTGCAGCTGGATGTGTGCCTCTGACTTCCTATTAGTGTGGAAAGATATGAAACACTAGTAATTATTATCATATTCCTACAGAGACAAGTAATATTTGTGGAAGAGTTGATCTTCTATAGTATTTCTGTCAGGTGGGGAATACGATACGTAATGGTCATGGTTTGTCGGCTCCAAATGCTACTGTGGTGAATTATGAAGATTCAATTACTATATGGTACCAGCCATAGGATTTAGGGGTGAATCACTTACATGTAGTATATTATTGTCCAATGGAAGTTGATTCAGGTCTGGTAATAGTGAGAGGTATGCTCCTTATTGAATCATAAGTATGAATTGATTTTTTTGATACTTGTGCCACCCACGAATTTATATCTACACATTTTGTTTATATGATTAAACTCCCAATATATCTTATTCACTTTGAAATGGAGTTAGTGACACTATTTGGAAAGAGTATAGAGATAGGGTTTTAGTGTCCTTTTATTTTATTGGTGATAGCTGACATAGAGTTGGTCTGAGATTTTATCATTCTTGATCTGGATCTCTTTGATGTCATCATTAGTGTGGATTGGCATGTCGCTCATTGTACTGAGGTAGGTTGTCATCATAAGAATGATTCATTTCATGCTTCCAATCAGTGTTCTCATGTGTTTCAAACAGAGTGGGACCCATGGTTTGGTTGTATAGGGCTCTCCTGCCCAAATCTACCGAATTAGTTGGATGTTGTTGCATTTGAGATTGATGATTGTTCTTCTATTTTTGATTTTTATGTTTTTATTCTAGATATTCATAACGTTTACCAATTCAAATTATCTAGTCAAACTCTAGAGAGAGTGGTAGAGTTTTAGATTGACCTAGAGCTAGGTGCACAACCGTTATCAATTAATCTATATTGTATAACACTACTTGAGTTGAAAAAGATCAGTTTTTAGTTGGATAAACAATTAGGGAAAGGTTTAATTCACCGTAGGGTTTACCCATGGGAAATCCCCATTATATTTAAAAATAAAGTGAATGGTTCACTTAGGTTGTGTGTGGACTATTGAAATATGAACTGAGTGACATTTAAGAACAAATACCTATTGCCTCGTGTGGTTGATTTTTTTGATCAGTTAAATGGGGGAAAGTGGTTATCAAATATTGACCTTTGGGACAGTTTTCATTATATTAGTGTTTGAGAGTTTGATATACCAAAGGCGGCCATCAAGAGTAGGTACGACCATTACGAATATTTTTTGATGCCTTCTAGTCTGACTATCGTTTCTCCAGTTTTTATGGATATGATGAATTGTATATTCCATCAGTATCTGGACACTTTTATGGTAGTGTTCATAGATGATATTCTAGTTTGATCAAAATATGAATGTGAGCATAATCATCATCCGAATTTGGTTCTAGAGGTTTTGAGAAATTTCCATTTTTTTGGAATGCATTCAAAGTGTAGTTTCTAGATATAGGAAGTGAAATTCATGGGGCACATATTGTTTTATCATGGTTTATCAGATGATCCAGGGAAGTTAAAAGATGTTTTGTCTTGGAAGGAACCAAAGAATGTCTTTGAGATATTATGATTCCTTTGTCTAGATAAATACTACTGATGGTTTTTCAAAGATTTATATAAGATGGGGCCACCTATGAATTCCCTTTCCAAGAATGTGGAGAAATTATCATGGGAAGAAATGTTCAGTCTTCTTTCGATGAACTGAAACGACTTCTGACATCGGCACTTGTTCTAATCGTACATGAACCTAGTAATTGGTATGTCATGTTATGTATGCCTCCAGGACTGGATTGGGATGCGTGATAATATAGGTTGATAATGTGGTAGATTATGGAGTTCATCACTTATGCCCGTATGATAAGAACTACCCCACTCCAGATTTAGAAAATGGAGATTTGACATATGCACTTATGTGTCGGAAGAACTACTACTTTAGGGAGAATCTTAGGGTGTTATCTGGTCATATGAGTCTGAGATATATCTATTAATATAAATACTTGAATCCTACATAGAGACTATGGGTGTAATACCTCTAGACGTTTTATTTCATCATTCCATACACCCTGGGGAAATAGAATGTGTTCACAGATGCTCTAAGAAGGAAGGTACCATCACATTCTATTCTGGAGTCGAAGAAGGAGTTGAATCTTATATGGATTATTTATCAGTTGTACATGGATGCTTATGAGGATACATCATGTATGGTTTTGACCAGTGTTCAGTTATCATAATCTCTACTGAATTCTATTTTTTAATGTCAGTAGAAAGATGATTAGTTTTAGAAGAATCATGAAATCTTTTATGGTGGGAAGACAATTCTGGTAGGTCTCCATCTTTAGATGGCATACATCACATCAGAAATTGATTTGTCATCCTAGAATCTATGGGGAGTTAGGTATTGTTTTATTGTCATAGATCATCATGGGTCATTCATCCACTAGCTACAATGATGTATTATGAAATGAAAAATAGATTTGGTCGGCCAGGTATTAAGTGTGACATTGCAGATTATGTGTCCCTCTATTACACCTGCCAATGGATAAAGGCATTGCACTTAAAAAACTGTAGTTTGCATCATCATATTCTTATTCTAGTTTGGAAATGGGACATGGTGTTTAGGGACTTTGTTGCTGGTTTTCCATGGATACCCTAGTGGAAAGTAGTAATTTGGGTGGTTGTTGATCGATTGAATAAGTCCTCCAATTTCATTCCGATCAAAGACACAACTAATTTTGAAGATTTTGTTAAGCTGTAAGTGCATGAGATTATGTGTTTGCATGGGAGTCCTTCTACCATTGATTCTAAAAGGGATCCTAGTTTTACATCAGTGTTATTGAGGAGTCTTTAAGTAGAAATGGGGATACAGATCATGTTGAACACATCTTTCCATCTACCGAGAGACAATCAAATGAATCTTGAGATTCAGATCCTTTTGGATATTCATTATGAATGTGTCTTGGATTTCGGAGGATTTTTGGATAATCATCTGGTTCTGGTTGAGTTTTTTTACAACAACAGTTATAAAACATCGATCATAATGGCCCCCTTATATGTGTTGTATTGACACCCATGCAGATCACCTCTTGTTGGGAAGAGGTGGGTGAAGTAGTATTGGTTGGACCAAGTCTTGTTAAGGTGACATCAACAAAGATTCTAGAGGTGAGACAACATCTTGTTTCAGGCCAGAGTTGTTAGAAATCATATGCAATTCGGTGGCATCATCTTTTAGAGTTTTCTATTGGTGACTGGGATTTCTTGAATGTTTATCCATGTTTCGGTCACTGTCAGTTTGAAACGTAGTGTATGTTGGCACAGAGATATGTTATACCATTTGAGATAACTGAATGACTAGGGATGGTTGTTTATCAGTAAGAATTTACAATTTAGCTGAAGGAATACATGATGTTTTTGATATATATCATCTCATGAAGTATCACCATATTCTCACTCACATTCTGAGTTGGGAAGCAATTGTGTCAGTGCCAGATGATTCTCTTTTGAAGAAACCTGTTGTGATTGTTGATTCTCAAGTTAAATTCTATCATGGTAAGTAGATTTTATATGAAATAGTACTATAAATACAAGGATCAGATTCACATATGACTTTGGAACATGTGTTATTGATGAGGCAGCAGGGGCCTCATCTATTTCCGGGGACTACATCTTCCACATGACTTCTTGAGGAAGGAATATCTTTATGTTGGAGATTTTGTAACATTATGTTTTATTGGTCAAGTAAATTTTCATTTTCTATATTCCCAACTCATTTTAAAAAATAATTTTTTGGGATTTTTATGGGTTTACCATGATCGATGAGCATTTACACACTGTGTACCTAACGTACTTGATGAATAAATGGTGATGGTTTCTTGTCGAGGATTGGGAGATCACGTCATGAACTAGGGGATTATGTCGTGAGTTGGTATAAGTATTGTAACTTAGTTTCATATCATGTTGGGGATAAATAGATTTTTTTCTTCCCAAGTTGATTAGTTTTTTGGATTAACTTATCCAGTGAGGCCTACACATTGTGACCGAGAGGTGCATGTCATGACCATGCCCATGCCCATGTTTATGTTACACATTTTTCAATTTCTCTCATCCTTTTTCTCTGGAACCTCTTGGATCTCGACCATAAACATCTCCTAGGCTATTTTTTGAGCTACCTCACCTTATAGATTGATCTGATTACCTCTATTTCAAGGTTTCTTCTACGATGAATCTTTTCGAGTAATTGTTTTTTTGGTTCTTCTTTTTTTATCACGATATCACCCTTTTCATGCGTTGTCAGAACATTTGATCTATATAGTTTGATATTAATTGTCGTATTCTAGATCCATTGTGATATCTCTTTTTGGTGGCATTTTCCCTTTGTTGGTTGTGGTGCAGTAGACTCCCTTCTTTGAGGTATGTCTGTTTCACCTCTTCCACTGAACTTTTGTGTTTATATTTGAATCATTCTTATCATCGATTGGATTCTAGGTTCTTCATTGTGGCTATTGAGGTTTGTTATGAGTATTGGATTTCATTGAGAGCATGTGAAACCATGATTTTAAGGTAGGTGGTTCCATCTATAAACCTATGTTAATGTGCCTAATTTCATTTTCTTTACAAATTGATTTATAGAATTTTCATGGTTGTTTATGTGTGTTGAAAAAGGGGTTTTGAATGAAAAATGGTATTTCATGGGATTTGGAAATGGATTGTGTAATTGTTTTGATTGGTTTTCAGTAGCGGTGTTTTTTTGTGAGCAAGAACACATTGGATAACTTGGTTACATAGGTTGATGGTCAGCTTGAGGCCATCTTCCATTTCATTGTTATTTACAAAGAGGATTGTCATGTGGATTACCTCTGCTTCATTGGACTCTGTCTCTATGGGATTGATTGTGACTTGGGGGGGGGGGGGGGGGTTAGTCATGGGGTATTCCTCTACTTCCTAGGCCCATTGATATAGGATCAGTTTTTGTTCACGTGATTATTTTGGTACGATTAGTTTATTTCCAAGACCCGTAGTTTTATGTGGTGTTGTGATACATGTCCTTGTATTATATATTGCTCTATTTTATGAGTTATCCTTGATTATTGAATATTTATTCTTGTTAAAATTGATATGTAAAATTTTCTTTGAAACTATTATACTAGCTTATTTTAGAACAATGGGAAAAATGATATTTATAATGTTTTCTATTAAACTTAATTAATGCTTACCATTCCATATTTTATTTTAAAATTAGCATATAGGATGTTTTGTATAGTGAGATATTAAGAAAAACCTAGGTGGGATCCTACTTAGCCGGTCAGCTTACACCCCAGGCACTACTATGGTGATGCATAGTCCTTTGTTTTTCTTCTAGTGTAGGGAAGGCAAGGCATTGTTGTGAGGCGCCGAGGGTTGTGTCTGTTGGGATGGGTACCTGTTGGTGAAATGGTTTTAATTAATCCATTCTATCATTAGAGTAGCTATTTGTTATTGAGTCCTTTATAGTTGGAATTGTCCTTTGCATTTTAGCTACTGTTACTGTTGTTCTGTTTTTATTGTTTTTCCTATAGTTTTGACACATATATATATTAGTCTTCCAATGTGTTCTACTTGATATATATATATATATATATTTCGTGTTTTTTTTGGTTGGACGAAATTGTTCCCTCAGTTTTATCGTTTGATACTTGAGTGCATGTTGCCAGCCTATGGGGATCGAGATTGCCCTTCAGTTATGTGGTTGATCTGGTCGGCTTCCAGGTTTTTAGGGAAACCTTGTTGGTTAATAACACTCCGTATGAGGAAATATATGGTATATGATATCCTTAAACATTATACTGGAATAAAGCATGTGAGGCAACTCTGTTGGGTCCTCATGTCGTTCAGGATACTTATAAACATTTTCAGCTGGTTCAAAAGCATATGACTACAGGTCTGTCTAGATTGAAGTCCTATACAGAACGCTGCCATAGTCCTCTATATATTTAGGTGGGACATTGAGTGTTTTTGTGAGTTTCTCCCCAGTTGGGTCACAGGAAAATCAGGAGACATCGAATGCTATCATCAAGATAAGTCAGACCGTTTGAGATAGTGGAGAGAGTTGGAGTGGTAGCCTCTTAGTTATGGACACCTTAACTATATTGTTCCATGAATGATGTTTTCAATGTATCTCAGCTCTGAAAATATAATCGAAACCCGTATCATTATTTTGATTGTGATAACATCGAGATAGAGGTATATGATTCCTTTGAGGATAATATGATCCATATCATTGACCATATCATGATAGTCCTCTAATGCTAGTCAGTTCCAATGATCTGAGTGTTTTGGAAACCCATACGCATTCAGGGTGAGACCCCAGATCATTATATGGATGCATGTGCGCAGTGGATGAAACATTTCTCTTGCGACGTTCCACTACCCTTGGAATGGAAACTCAGGGATGAGTTGACCTAAGAATTATATTTTTTAATGTTCTGATGTTAATATGGTATATAACCTTTTAATTGTTTTTCTAATTTTTTAATGATACCCATTGCACACTCCTACGTAGCTAGCTATGGGTCTGAGAAAAGTATTTAAATAATATAAATTACTACATGAGATTTATGAAAAATGTTATATTGCAATTCTAGCACAATGATCAGGATTTAAATAACTAATTAAAGATTAAAATGAAATAATAATAGATTTAAAAAAAATTAAATTAATGAAAACAAGGGAAAAATATTTCTAAATATAAATTAAAAATGGGGTAAGAGAATAATTAAAAAAATGTTGGATATTTCCAATATTATTGTTTTTATATTCATTATTTTTCATTATTTTTTATTTTATTATATTTTTCATTATATATTTACTTTTTTATTTCTTTTATTTTTCACTTATTTTGTTCTTTTTTTCTCTCTTCTCTTCCTCTCCTCCCTCTCTTCACACTCCACCACATTCCCCCAGGTGGTTCACACCACCTTCTCTCTATAGTGGTAGATCTATGTACCTTACTTTTTTAATCTGTTTTCTTCTCCATTAGTTGTGCTATAAAACATACAGTAATCCTAATCACACGCAGTTTGAATTACACTATTTTTAATGATTATCCTTTTCTCAATCTTAAACGAAGGATTTTTACCCTATTTGGGGTTTTTTCTAATATTGTATGTTTTATTATATTTAAGGCTAAGTAAAAACCTACCACGTATCATAGGATCATATGTGACCATAAGGCCTCGATTCTACTCCCTAGCCCTATTTTTTATTTTGATTTATAAAAAACATGGTTAATAAATCATTTTATGAAAGGACGATCTGAATAATAATTTTTACCAATGTTATGCCTTCATTGCAGAATCCAATTTCCAATGGTTGTAACCAAAAAAAACATAATTAAATTGAACTAGAAGAGATTAATACTGTTAAACCAATATTTGAGGTTTAATAACAAATGGTATACTTTACTATGAAACAATAAGATGCCATAATCACTCATTATCCATATCTTAAAGAGGATCTGGAAGAATATATATCATTTGATAGAACTAGGAGAGCTCAACATAACTTATAATAGTATAGGTTAGATTTTTATGAATAGTAAAACTTATGTGATCATTGAATCTTTTAAAAAAATGATTCATACCTCACTACCCCCCGATTTATTTTGAATAATATGAAGAAAAACCTACTGAAATAGACCCTACAATAACCTTTCCTAAAGTGAACATTTTCAAGAAAACCTACATGAAAGAGAAAAATGATATATCTTTTCTTCATATTTTAATAATAACACTGTGGAATTATTTTTTAACATCACATTTTATTAATATTATAATACATAATCACATGATAAATCCATATAAGTATAGTTTGAAGAGTAAATGAAAGTAGTTGAAGTAAACAAAATGGATCCATACATTGTCTTTCCTTCGTGATATGATTTGTATTTCTTGTAATATATTATTGAATTACTCCATGATCATTGAAATATGAATAACACTAGAAGAAACAAAATTGTTTGTTTCTATATAAGAAACACAATACACCTTTAGATGAGTGTTAAACCCCTACAACTTCTTGACTATAGGTAGTAAGATCCTAAATCCTACATGGGGTCAAAACCATGTTCTGTCCTATTTTCATTTCCTCTCACTCCTTTAAATTATTTAACTTATTATTTTATATATTTTATTCATTAGGGATTTTGATATAGTATCCAATGTCATATATCAAAGCTTCCACTAGAAAATAATATGTCGTTGCATCATTCCTTATCTTCTTTTATCTTAATATTGTTTTGTTGAGATGAAAAGAAGGGTTTTGAAATATAAGAATGTAGGGAATATTAACCTTCTAGTTATTCTTGTGTGATTTATCTTTTTTTCACTTTTAGGATCCTTTTCTTTAAAATATTATTCTAATAAATTTTAAAATATAAATTTATATTGGGGGAATTGACAACAGTTTTGAATGGAATAGATTTTAGATTACTATTAATGTGCTTTTTTTACTTGAATCATATTTTCAAGTATTTCTATGTGTTTGACCAATATTTGAAATTAATTCCAATTAAACATGAAATCAAAATATTTTTACAGTTCTATGAGGTGTTCTGAACCATTTTGATAGGTTTTTTATATTACCCACACTTTCCGTACAGAAACTTGGATTTAGTGTGACAATGATATTTTGAGATTTTTCTATTTAAAATATTTATATTTGATGGAATGATTTTTATTTTATTTGGATAATTATTTGTATATCTACATTTTAAATTGAGACCCACTCTTACATTTATCCATAATTTTACCTTATATTATATGAATATTCTCATATTTTAAGCTGCATTACAAGATGATTTTCCCTTACCCACTAGCACCCATTATATATTTCATTGATATTTAAATTTTTAACTTTTAGGGAAGGGCTGTTAATTTGTATTCAATTTTATGTGTTTCATTTTATGGTGGTGAGTGGTTCAGTTCAACACTTTGGGAAATGTATATTGAGATAATTATACATGGGGAAAAATTTCATTGTCTGTTATTTGTTTCATCTAGTTCTTCATCAAAAGAATAAAAAATAAAAAATGTATATTATCATGAATTTTATATTGTTATTTATTCTATGAATCATGAACATTTAATAAATATAGATAATGAATTTTCATTCAGTCATTGTATTAAATTTTCATCTCATCCTTTACAAAAAAAAGATAAAATATATTCTTTTCAGGGGCTTTAAAAAATAGAAAAATGAAAAAAGTGATAACATGGATGATATAATTCATTGTAATCACTGGTAGACTCATGTAAAATCTCACAATAATGGTTGTTGGATGTGATTATTATTAGCATGTGCATTTGAGTTAGGTTAATTAAGAGTTTCCCATGATTATTCATGCATTTTAGTCAATATTTAAACACCCTCATTCCAGAAATAATATTTTAAATCCATTTACCCACCAACACAAATCCATAGATTTATCCTAGAAAAAAATCTCATGACTAAAAATGGTTTCATGTTTCAATCTATAGATAGAATAGAACTCTCAAAATACAATGGTAATACATTATTTTCAACATATTATCTTAACTCATGATTCAATTTCTTTTGAGTGAAGAGTAACAATAACTTTAAGGTGATGTATGTTATGATAATTTTTTTTTGCTAAATTCAAGGATTTTTTCTAATTTTAGATTATTGATAAGATATTGATTTGAATGTTTGATGATTTCTAGGGAGTGGAATGGTTTTGTTTATGGGAGTAATGATGATAAAATTATATTATATTTTATTCTATTATTCAATGTTTTAAAACCCAATAAAGTGTTATTTGAGGGGAAAATGTCACAATTGTTTGTTTTTAAATATTTTGAGCATAATTTGTAAAATGACCTAATTATGGGATTTAACTATTTATTTTTATTCTCTATATCAGCCACAACATTTTACATAGAGAATAAAAGTTTTAAATTTATTTTTCACGGATTCCATACATATTTTAAATCATATAATAATTTTGGATATGAAGAAAAATAAATCATTTTGAGTCCCTAAATCAGATCAAAACTCAAGAATCAAAAACCATGAACAAATATGGATTCATTAGAATATGAGATTATTTGTTATAGTAGGATGGAAAAATTGGAATTAAATTTGACAAATAAAAATATATTTATATGGGGTACAACATTAAAAGTAGATTCTCGAAATTATTTGTCTGTATTAAATGAAATTAATGCAAGGTATGATAGTATTATATATTATGAAGATTGATTTGAATAGATTAAATATGGTGGAGTAAAATTGATATAATAAATTCATCTAATTGCAAAAAATTCAGAAATATTTAAGGTAAAAAGAAGTGTAATTGTTTAACAACAACTATAATAAAAACATTCAATTCTTCACCCATTAATTTTTTCACACACATGCATACATTAGATGTATAATTTTTTGATAAAAATCTGTCATTTTTTACAGATAAATATTTCTCTCACCTCCCATACCAAATGATATAAAATAATAGGGGTGAATTGGAGTTTAATTTATTTGTTTTCATTTTCTATTATAATTTTATATTATTTTATATCTTCTTCTTCCTTTGTTCATGTTATTTTTTTTCATTTATGGGTTTCTCTCACCATTTATCTATTATCTCCTTAACTGTGGAGAGATGACCTCTACTATTGTTTGAGGGGGGGTGTGGTGGTGTTTGAGTTCTCTTATCATATATGATTTCAATTTTATTCTATGATTTCAATAGGGTTTAAAATGATCTTAGATATCAGTTCGCCCCTTTCTATACTATTTTTTTCATCCTCTCTATTCACTCATTTTCCTTCCCTATAATATTAGATTCACCAAAATGGAAATGTCTAGATTTGGTATTGATATTGATGATATAACATTTACATGTAATTGTATCTATGTTTGTTAATTCCATTAAAATGAGAGGTTCTTGATTAAATGATTTCAATCTCTATATTGAGTAAAGAAATGAGGAAATATTTTCAATAACAATGATAACACACTATGAACCGTTGAGTGAAATGGATTAATTCAAATTGAATCTTTATATTTTATTTCAGTAAATGTATTTTTAACATTAATATATTAATATAGATATAAATATATTATATTTTTATTTTATGCGTTTCAAATCATCCATTTTATTTTACTTTATTGAGTCTTAATTTAGTTAATTCAAATAGTGAAAATAGTGAAATTGTTTATGGAAGCGACGTCTTTGGGATCAAACATATCTATAACCAATGTAGTTTATTATTGGTTAAATAAAAATTTAATGTAATAGTGGTTCGCAAAAATACTACTATTATCAATGATACTTCCAAAACAGATTTCTCATATTAAATTTTTTATGCGAGACTTTCCATTTTAATTACTTTTTTATTTTATATGGGTCTATATTTTCCTTTAATTTATTTTATGAAATTTCAAATTAACGTTGTGGGGATTTAAAAAATCTACTATGGCTCTGTCATTCATTGTATTTCGATTTTTTTATTACCAATTTTCGTTAGTGTTTATTGTCTCCAATTAACTTCTTCAAGACATATGTCATGTCATTACCATATATTTTATTATGAAGCTTATATATAAAACCTTATAAATTTTATAAAATGAATCTAATTATGGTAATGATATTTAAATTACCTTTTGAATCTATTATATTATAAGTATTATGATTTAGAAGTTACCAATTTGGTATGCGAGTTATGCTTCAATACCATTTTAGTCAGCATTAATTATACTTGAATATTCATTTTGGAAATATTATTATCCTTATATAAAAAACACTATTTCTTTTCCTTTCCAATTATTAGTACTATAATTTCTTTATTATAATTTTCTCATATTTTCATCTCAAAATGTATTAGGAAATTTTTTTAACATAAACCAACCTATATTTTTCATTTTTTGTTGAGAAATGATTCCCTCATATATCCATTTTTCAAGATTATATTTGAGAATTGTTATTTTACAATTATCTAATGATTGTTTAAAAATATTTTTAAAAGTTTTTAAATATTTCTAAAATGGTTTTAGAATAATCAACTCATTATTTTATAAATGATCTATATTTTACTATTGATTTGAGAAAAAATATTTTTTTAACTATTATGATATGGATTGAATTACCTCATATCATGACCAATCAGTGATTTCAACAATACATTAGATATTTACATGGTTATGTACAAATAAATTTGATTCTATATTATTTTGAAAATTTTATAATTATTAGATTTAAAATTAAAAGAGTATTTTCCCATAGAAATATCCAAATTCATTTTTAATACATTTTCAACTAAAAAATAATCATTTTATGATTCATGTGATTTATTAGAGATATGGTCTAATGATATAATAATAATTTATTTACAAGTTTATTTTTAATTTGGTTATGAAATGTTTATGAAACTAGATGATTTAATAAGAGTTATTCTATTATGAAATTATGAAATTTTATAAATTCATCTTTGTTTCCCAAAGTTTTGACATGATGAAATGATTAATATTTTATAATATTTTGTTAATATTTATATATGGTTTTAAAAATTTTAAGGGAATTTTTTTTTGAATACCTCTAATGTATGTGGTAAATCCAAATTTATGATTATATAATTTTTCGAAATTAGTTTGTTTTCCTAATTACCATTTGGAAATAGGTAGGTATTCCATATACACTATAATATAGGGAAGAAGTGGTAATTAAAAAAAATTATGATATAGGAAAAAGGTGTTTATTTCTTATCAACTATGATATGATAGTCTTAGTAGTTAATAATAATATATGATATGGCTTATTTTCCTATATGGTTCTGATATTCTTATGAAATGTTTTCATGATTATGAATTATAATAGGGGTGCTTGATTGATTAATTATTTTCCTCAATTTTATTACTCATTTTTTGTTATGATATATGGTTTTGTACTATGATCTTGATTATGATCAATGAATTTTGTTGAATTATTTCATTTGAAAATATCATATTATCAAACCTTTATTCTCATGATGATCTTATTTAATTTAATTAAATAATATTCATCATGTGTATGCTAACTAAATATATTAGATAACCAACTCATATATTTTATTTTACCCAGGTTATTAAGAATTATTCTAATAATTATACTTCTACTAAAGTTATATGTTATGAAAAACAAGTGAGCGGTGACATAGAAATGTTTATAAACTAGTTGATTATGTATCTATGCTTCGAGTGAAAATAACCTTTATGGTTCTTATATATAATAATGATATGAAATGAATATTTATGTAATAATATGTAATATTTATATTAAATATTTTAGGTTTTCAATAGTTTTTATTTGACTAATCTTAGCCAATTATTGGAGGTTATGATTAGAATACACTATTCAAATCATTATATATTATTTTAAATATTAAAAAACATCAAAACGTTATTTTAAAAATTGAGTGTATTCCACGAAAATGCATCCAACTATTTATATTCAAAAGTGGATAGAGATATAAAATTGATGCACATGTGGGTGACAAATCTAAAAGGGGTAGATTTTGTTTTAAATTGATCATCACTGGTGTATGATGAGTGAGGCTAAAATAGACACCTTTCTAGAAAAACTTAAGGGAAATTACTAGGATAATTAATGTTTTATTTATGAACCGTTATGATCAATTAAAATATATTATTAATATATATGGCCTTGGATAAAAATATAATTTAGTTGATTTAAAATAAAATATCTTTATTTCGATAATATATAGAAGATTTTTATTGTCAATATAATTTCTAGATATTATTACTATTAATTTGATTTTTCATTTTAGTTTTAGATAATTACAATAACTAAGAGGAATTGTGTAAAGATGGAATGTAAAAAACAATGAAAAAAATTTGCATCATACAAATTCATTGAAAACAATATCTAGAATGTGAATACTTATGACTACAACTTATAATATGTCTTATTATATGGTTGAGAATCTAAAAATTGGTAACTCTACTAACACAAAAATAAACAAAAAATAGGGTTTTATTGTTTTTCAATTGAGGAATACTGTAGAATAAATATGACTCAACATCTTACATTTAGATAATGAATGATGAATCAATCAGGAAGGTTTATTAACTAAATGATAGGATCATTATGTGTTGTAAATAACATAATGTATAATATAATTTCATATTTAGAAATGAATATTTCTATAGAATAAAATCCATATCATCCCTTGGTAACTAAAATCATTTAATTTCCTATGTGCTGAGATCCTAAGAACTATTCAAGTAAATTCCATAATCCAATGGTTAATACCTAAGGGTCTATATTATGGCAATCATTAATGTGTAATGATATAAGTTTCATTGTATTGGTATTCATGATTTTTTCAGTAGAGGTATTATATTAAATGATCTATTAGTTGTATAAATCATGAAAAAATTATTTATAGTTATATAGTAGTTTTTCTAAATTATTTGAAATGAAATTTCCAATGGTACTAGTAAAAAATGAATGAGATTTACTAGTAAGGTGTATTATTTGAAAATAAACAATTGTGGGGTTGTAAACCATTAATATATGGCTCTAGTTGATATAATAATGTTTATTTGTGATAAATATAGGATTGATGATGATATTGTAATTAGGATAATATCAGTGACATTAAATTAACTTGGGATTTGATTAAAATGTGATTTATGATGATGTTTAATTAACTTTTGGATTTATTGATTATATTTTATAGTTTATTAATAGTAAATTTTAGAACCATTTATATTTTTATTGAGGTTTTATGGTAATTCAGATAAAATTTTCATGGATTATAATATTTTAAGAGAATATTTGATCATGGTATTCATGTGTATGGTGTGTTGAATTAGGTTCCTTTTTATGTTTTTGTAGATAAATTTTATTTTTAATATTGAATAAATTATGGAATCAAATGTAGTGACGTGACCACTCTAATTACTGATTTAGAGGTATTCAATCAATTACATTGACATTATTATAATGAATCAAAATTTTAAAGGACAAATAATTTAGTAGCCTTTGTAAACAAGATATGTACAAGAGACTTATGTTACAAATGAATAAAATAATTACAAACATAATTTTGTTTATAAAAAACATTGTGGATAATATTATTTTATCACTTATATCCATAAATATCATTTATAATATGCTTCTTATATTCTAGGGAAATGGAAGCATAATATAGACGACCTGAAATTACAAGTAGGGTTAAGGTATTGTAGAAGATATAATAAATCAATGAAAATAACATTAATGGCATGGTAAATGACTTATTGCACATAAAATATAATAAAAACTACTAAGGAATTGTATAAAAAATATGGAATGGTAATAAAAATAAATACATTACATTCAAATAACAAGATAATGAAAACTAATAGGGAATGTTATGAATATTAAAACACATATCATTTAATCAATAAACTAAATATAAAATGTATCTATATATATTTCGAGACAAATTATTATCTATAGATATAAATTTAAACTAAATGAGTGTAATTAATAATTATTAGGTGCCATTATTACTAGGTATAAGTAACCATTACCTTCAAGTATATTCAAAAGGTGGATTAAATTATTATTGGTAAAAATATATTTGGTTTGGAAAACATTATATCTAATATCAAGACTTTGAAAAGGAAACTTATAACCTACTAGTTACAAAATAAAATGGGTTTTCCACACTAATTTTGTACCATGAGATTACCAATGAATTAAGGATATTACATTAACTGATTCCCAACACATAAAACTTACCATAAAGGTTCCACAAACTGTGTCCTTCGTTTCCCATGCATTCCTCACATAAAAAAATATACCTCATAAAATATCTATATTGATAAAGCATACAAATTTATCAACAATTCCCAAAATAATAAAATATATTTAAAAAATCATATATAAAATGTTATATAGTTAAGGAAACAATTATATCCATATAAAACGATATGGATATTTATGGGAAATTCAATGTAAAATTATCATAGTAAAATTAATATTTCAAGTGGAATAAATGGAATCCTTGAAGGGAATTTGAATACAATCCTCGTCCAAATAAATCATCTACCATCCATAGGAATAATAAAGATTGTATTAATATCACATATTTTATCCGATTTAAAAATTTAGGGTTTTAGTCATTGATGGATATAAATACTTTAAAATGGCTATTAAAAACATTCTTGAAGAAAATATTTTTTTGTTATGAACTAACATTAGAAAATATTTTTATTTCAAAATAACTTATGAAAATATTTATTTTAAAAAGTAACTTTTTAAACATGCAATGGAAAATTTAAATAAATCATGGAGGGTAAATATGTACATTTGGTATAAGGTCAAAATAACATCCCTTTTTTACGGTAAAAGGTTAGAAAAATTCCATATTCTGAAAGGGATATTATGATTCTATTAAAAAAGTTGGTAAAATATGAATGAGTAAAAATGTATTTAAATATCATTTTGGGAAATTAAAAAAATATTTAAAAAATTAAAGAAAAATGGTTTTTTGATGAAAACTGGTTCTCTGACTGAAGAGATAAATGAATTTGGGTATCCATAAATACATTTCAAGTACCAAAGTGTATAAAAATGGTAATAATATTTGAAAAAATAACTGAATAAAAGGTGGAGAATACAACAAAATGTTTTATATAAAAATGGTTATATTATTTCCTCAAATATTAATAACATTGACATATAGTTAAAATTATTCATCTGGAATGTAATATGTAAACATCCTAAATTTTCCCATATCACTTTGAATCATTTAAAATCATAATCCTCGAGAAGCAATAAAATTTAATTAAATATTTCAATAAAATTAAGATAAAATGATTAGTGATATATTATATAAAAATAGAAATTAGATACCCCAAAAAAATTATATTGGTTTTTAACAATGAATAAGTCTCCATGGTGTTTAAATTGAGATGAAATTCATTACATTGCATTTTTATTTAGGTGAATGTACTTTTACCTCATGAATAAGGGGAATAAAAATTTTACTAACTTATTAAAAAATCATATTAATATTTATAATATCATATATTATATTATTATAATATCTTATTACTCTTCTTTAAATAACTCTTCATTATATAAACTATTTCCGGTGTTAATTTCCTAGTTTTTCAAGTCTGTTTTGACTTGTTATTTTTTGTTCATCATAAGTTGATCTTGGTTTCAACCTATTTATAATTTAAACCATTATTTAATTATAATTTATTCACATTATATATATATTCATAATAATATATACCTTTTGGGGATAATAAATGAAATACACTGTTAATAGAGATGGTAGGTCATTCGAATGCGTGAATTTTAATTTCATTCATTTTTTGCATTAATAGAATAATATAAAAAATATATTTATGTTTATTATAATTTCAGTAATATATATATATACTTGTGTGTGTCATATATTTTAAATAGGTTTGTTAAATACATTATTTATACATTCCATGTATAATATGAAATAATCGCGTCGCTTTGAGAGGGTGGTAGTACAGATTTCCCCAAATGATGTTATTGTTTTCCCAAAAATTGATTTCATAATGTTATGTGTACTAAAATAATTAAATAATTATAAATTAATTATAAATATAACATATATAATTTATAAATAGAGTTTTCAATATAATTCTCAGTCATGAGAGATGGTAATGGAAAAAAACGAACAACTTCATTTTGTGAAGAGATAACTCCCCTTAAACAAAAAGTGTAATTTAATTACCAATTAGATGGAATCATGTATAAGTGTTGTATGAAAACTTAATATAATGACATATTAGTGTAATTATGATAGTGTTTTATGCTATAATATTGGAATAATAATATTTAGTGGTGGTGTAGAATGAAAGTAAAACTAAAGAGTTTGATGAAGGTTGTTACGAGTTATTTGGGTAACTCATTTTGGGATCCACCTAAGAGATTTTTTGTATTCATTTCAAAAAATATTGAGGTGTTTATTAATAGGGAATTTATATTTGGGCGTTATTTGGTCACATATTGTAATATAAAATTTGTCTTTATAGGTGTGAGGAAGTGGTAGGAGATATTTCATTTTATATTATACGAGGAGTGACACTCCAATAAATTTCATAAATGGGAAGAAAACTTATATTTTTACTATTTAATATGGATAAAATAAAGGAATAAACACTAGAAATGGATTATATTTTAAAAATATTTAAATATAATGTATTTTGAATATTTTCTAGGTTTTTTTCCCTTAATTATGAGGTTTAGTCTCCTGTTTTGATTAATTTCACCATAATCATTGTATTCAATTTTATCTAAGTTCACTAATATTTATGGTCAAAAACAAAGATAAAAATATTAAAAATTATAAAATATTATCATTATAAAATATAAATCCATTTTTTAAATTAAAATCAAATAAATTGTGGAAATTTATTAAATTTAATATCACATACGGGATGAAAAAGTGAGTTTATAAAGTAAAAATGTTCAAAAGTTTGGTATGTTTTTATATTCAATATCAAACTGATATTAGTTAAAATGTCCCAAATTTTATTTCTTAATTAAAATTTAATTTAATTATTATATTAATCTAATTAATTTTTTTTATCCATAAAAAAAAATTAGTTGAAAAACTAGATTTGAATTTGAATTGTGTATTTATATATGTTCATTGAAAAGTTAAATATCATTGAAAATACCAAATAATCAATATAACATTATTTTTGTGTATATATTTCAAAAATAATTTTATTTTTAAATATTTAATCTATAAATGTTCCCAAAAGTGAATTTAAAATAGTTTTTATATTAAAAGGATGTAAATTTCCTTAATAAAAATATATGATTTTATGTGTAAAATTTTGGGTTTTCTTAACTTATGTATATAAAATATATTCAATGAATATCACAAATATTTTATTTAACATATACCATATATATTTAAATTATATTATTCATCATTAGTAATTAATTTAATTTGTTAGGATAAAAATGCATTATGGGAATAAAAATATTTTTCTATGAAAATAGTCTTTTCACTTCAATTGGCTCTTGTATTCATTTGTAATTAATTTATAACCACAGAATTAATTTTTTATTTCTGTAACCCATATATTTTCATATGTTAGTAAAAAATCATAACTAATAATATAATAGCTAAGTTATATCTTATTATATGCAATAATAATATTTTAATAAAATATTTTTGTTTCGTAAAACTCGATCTTTAATGCAACATAAGCCATTGAAGAAATTCGATATTGTATATAAGACTAGATAATTCAGTTTTTAATATATGGATAAATTAAACATAAATTGAAAATGTATTAAATATTAAATATATTTTATCTTTTTTGGAAAATTATTTTCCTTTATGAGCTTTGTGTTGCATGTCATACACCCTATCAAAAACAATGTTATTACTTTATATTTTCGGGGCGTTACATTCCCCGTATCATAATTAAATTTGGAAATCGCAATTTCAAATCAATATTGGTTATATATTTTATTATATTTCCTATGTGGGAAACCCAAATCATGAGAAGGGTTCATAAACCATCCTCAATAAAAGTGAAAATGGGAAGTACAAAGGTCACATGGTCTAACCTATAGATAATGATATATGTTAGAGAATAATAGTGTATTATAGATATATATAAATGAAATAAAAGAATCAATATTTATAAATATATATTGAGGGAATAAATTAAAAACAAAACTACTAATCAATGGAACGATGAGGGACAAAAAGCCATAAATCTGTGATGATTTTGATGATAATAGGTTTATAAAAAATATATGGTATTATGACAACATTTTATATCTAATTAATTTTAATAATGATTGGTAATTTTTTTACTACCTAAGTAAATATGTAAATATATTTTCTTAAAAACACCATTTCATCCTTTGGTTATTCTTTTATCAATTTATAATTCATCCCTCACTTAAAAAAATGGATATCCAAATATATGTTTTGTTTCTGGAATAACTAGAATACACGTTTAATTGATTGTAAGGCCAAAAAAGAGTTACAATTCATTCAATTTATCTCTAAATAATCTCTAAAACTGTTATGGTAAAGAAATAAATCACTAAACATAAAAAGTTACTTGGATGGTTCATGGTGAATTTATATTCATCAAATTGATCAACTAAAAACTATGCTATATTAATAAGGACAATGTATTGGTTAATGGATGGAATTAAACCCTTATTGTCCATCAGTCAAGGGTTCATAGCACATGGTGTTTCTGGATATGACTGGTTCTCACCTGACACAATAGTTTTCCTTTTCTAAAACCAAATTAAAATATTTTCCTTAATATATGTGATGGTAATACTTTAAATAAGGAAAATCCTAAATATCCTTTTAAATGTGGTCTCTATACAACCTCAATATATAAATATTTTATCTATTTTATTTCATCATAGGTCCTTCCTTGGAATTAGGATTATGCTATGTCATTAAATATTATTTTATTATTAAAATACTTCATAATGGATTATTAATACAATGTGAAATATCCTAATGTTATCCCTTATGATAATCATACCATGTGTTTATGAATCTGGTTATCATTTACTAGGTTACGTCGAGTCTGTCATGACACACCTTGTCGGAGTTGCTACTCCTAGGTAAATCTGTTTGAGAACTACATTGACATGTAGTATCCAGAATAGGATTTATAACTAGAAAAACACATAATAATTACCTTACATAAATCAAATGACATTATTCTATACTTATCCTCAACTTCTTCTATAGAGAAATGTTTTTTAATTTCCTTTTTCATAAATGTAATTTATACTTTCCTAAATGTAATTTTTAAGGGTTATATTAAACATCCTTTGATACCAAATATAGAAATATAAACCTATAAATCATGAAGCTAGTTTTTTCTATCAATTGAATTTTCATGATTATAAGGAATCAATTCTCATATAGCCGAGTAGTCTAGTATTCTTGGTAAACTAGATACATTTATGATTCTTGTATTATAATTGAATACACTAATTAAAACATTATATTTTCAATAACATAATGTATTGATTTATTCCATCTAGTATATCCCTCTATATTAGGCATATAATTTTTTTTGTATTCTTGGGTAAAGCAAACATAATAAGGGTGAGATTAAATACTTAGTAAGGGTAATGTATAGTGACAGAAATAATGAATCAATGTTAATAATAAAAATTATATGGTAAAATATTGAACAAACATACCATGTAATTAATAATTGATAATGAAATGCTTATGAAAATGGGAATATTTTAAATAGATACAAAATACATTAAAATATCTAGTTAAAGGAAAATATATGTGAATATGAATTAAAATGAAAAAAAATTCCATTTATTCAATAAAATTAAAATGAAATATGTAACACCTGAGACTTTTATGTTATATAAATCATCAAAGGAATGTTTTTCTACACAACACATGCTTGGCTTTCTTTACACGAAATCGCGACCTTCCTCGATAGCTTGCGTCGTACACAATACAGAGTTTCACTAAACAACGATATGATATTAAAATATTATTAAAACTAGCCGTTATGAATAGTAATAACCACTTTTTGAAATTTTATAAATTTTATTTTTCAAAATGGACTTCATTTTTGGAATCGGAATATCGAAATTAGCCTAGTGTGAAATTTTGGTATTTTTCTGAAAACATTCAATTTTTGATGAATAGTGAAACCACTAAGTGGTAGTTAAAAAACAGAATTTTTCATAAAACATAATTTTACCGCTTCTGTTATTTGAATTTAAAAAATCCGAGAGACACGGTTGATGTCAGTAAGTAAAATGTCGTTCAATGAGATGAAAATAAGTTTTTGGTGAATAGTAACTTTTTATTTTTGTTATCACGGTAAAAAGTAAATAGGGTAATTAAGGGTAAAGATGATATTATTATTACCCTAAAACATTTACTAATTTGATTGGATAAGTGTAATTCGACCAAAAACAAACTTATGAATAAAATATGACCATTTAGGCCCACTTGGATTAGATTAGGACATTTATTATTAATTTATTTAAAGAAGGGTTAAAATAGTTAAAATCAAAGTTTAATAAGTAAAATTTTTTTAATATGGGGTTATACAAAAGATAAATTCGACTATAAATATTCATTAGAAAGATAAAACTATTTCCAGCATAATGGTATTTTATTTGTAATTTTTAGATTTTAAATAATTTAATTTATTTATGACACAATGATGATGGAGTAATTATCTTATTAATGAAATATTGACATAATTGATGTTATAAACACCAAAATAAATGTAATTTCAGACTTTTTATGAATCCCAATTATTGTATAGGTTAATATGACATGTTATTATTGATTTAAGTAACTTAGTTCGAACTAATAATTCTGTTATGATTTTCATAAAAATCAATTACTAAATAGTGTCGAAATTGACATAAAATAGTTTTTAAAACAAATATTATATTGGTAATTGTTATTTTATTCCTAAAAATATAATATTTGGCCAAATGACTTAGATAAGGTTATATATATTAATAATAAACAACTTGGGGTTCGTATGGCTGCTTATAGTAAGTTTATTAACCTTATATTATAAGAACACAGGATGACATGGTAAAAGTAAAATTATTTAACTTAATGTTAAATCTAAATGATAAGGTTAAAATAGGAACCTAAACTTGTCTAAATTATATTGGATGAACGTATTTCGACCCATCCCCACCTTAGCTTCGAAATATATCAATTTGGAGCTATTTAAAACCGAACATGACTTTATAATAAAATAATAGTTTTAGTTATTCCAAAGGTTCCCCTCTCCTCCCTTATAAAAGGACACCTCCTCCCCCTCTTCCTCACACCACTTTTAGCCTTCAAGCTCGGCCAACCACTTCCAATTACTCCTATACACTTCCCTAGATACATCCTAGATGTTCTAGTCTTCTTCAAAGACCCATTTTAGTTCCCTAAAAGGAGGCCTCAAAGAAGCACTTCAAAGAAGAGGTAATGTTCGTTACCGATTGGTTTATCTTTATTTATTATTCCACTTCTTCTTCTTTAGTTGTTTCATTATGAAGTAATAACATCAGTATCACTCATATACTGATATGTTATTATAAGTATGAAACAACCCTATTTGACAATTTATCCATCCTACGGAAAAAGAAATCACCGCACGTGCGTACGTACGGAATACCGTCTCCACGCCGTGGTGTAATCTATTTTCCACCACCACCATACATGGATGGGTATAATGGTGTATATAATGACTATATATGACTATTATAAAGTGATACTGATTCTGAAATAGTATACATACACTCTAATACAATTCCACGATCATAGGAATGATATCATCACTCGTGCGTACGTACGGAATACCATCTCCACGATGTGATGCGACTCGTTCTACATGATCTTCATTTCATAATGATTATATAAATTAATTGAATGAATGAATATGATATATAATACACTAATACCATTCTGGAAATGATGAATCTATAACCTAAAGATATGAATAAGAATTTATTCGACAAAACACACATAAGAACAAAAAGTTATAAAACACCTGAATAACAAGTAGAAATGAAATATTACTACTAAGAAGCTAATAATATGACCATATATGATATCATAAAAATAATTATGATTCTGGAATAAGTCAATAACATTATTTAAATCATTATACAGGAGGTTCGGACACTTACGAAGCAAAACGGACCTAAGGTAAGGGAAATATCACAATCTCATTTTTATCTGAGATTGTTTATACTTTGGTATTTACTAGGGTTTATTTTATCATCCACATCCATGTTTCCCCAATATGTAATATTATTCCCATCCACCTACAATTTTTTAAATCCAATTTTACCTTTCGGTGAGTTTTTAGCAAAAGATATGAAAGGTATCTTTTGTCGTTTTCCGTACGAGGTACTTTTTGACTTTTCCGACAAAAGTACGACAAGAATGTTCTTTTTTACTTATACGACATGAATAGATTTTTAAAACATTATTTACAAGAAGCTTCCTTTACAAGTTTTCAAGGTTATTTTTAATCAACTTCTTTTAGTTTAAAGTTTTATGACATGTTATGAAAGGAAAAATGTTTTTGAAGAAGAAAGGATATTTTCCTCAAGAATGGAGTTAAAGTGTTTTATCAATATTATTTTCCATCTAAGATAAGAAAGGGTTCTGTTTTTATCTCTATTATTACATTGATTTGATAATGTTGTGATGGAATTATTTTTATGAATTCCTTTATCATATATGAATTGTTTTATGATGTCATGATGTTTAAGATTCCCATTTGTATTACATGGGTTATGAAATGATGTATGATTTATGATTTTGTGGCACACATAAGAATGGTATCATTGTGAGATGGGTGGGACCTATATCTCCCTCCAATGCATTGGGTAAAGATTTTATATCTCATGAGATAGACATGGCTGGAATGGTAGGTTATACCGGTTTAGTGAAACAGGACTGAAACGAGGGTGACTCGGTTCAGAAAGGGACTTTGTCCACTAAGATAGTATTGGCAATGAGTCTTGACTAACAAGAAATGATTCTCTATGATTATGTGTGTATGACACAAAGTATCATCTTTTAATTTATGATTATTGTGATTACATTTCACTTCCATGATTTATCCCATGTTATGAAATTACGATCTCTTTTGCAGGTTAAGATTTCCAAAAGTTATGTGCTTATATATACGATGTGATTGATATTTCTTTTGTTTACCCTTACTGAGCATTTGAGCTCACCCTTTTGTATGTTTTATTTCCCCAGGTCATGAAGAAGGTTATTAAGTAGACTATGCCAAAAAGGGACTCTAGATATGATGAAATAAATGAGAGGCAAAGTAGATGCTTTATGAACCAGTTGTTTATGTTCCCCAGTTTCTAAAGACACTATACCTATACGGTCCTTTCGTGGTTTTGTTATATGTTGTAATACGTATGCTTCAATTTTGAAGTATTAACAATGTATATAAAGTATGGGTCGTTATAGTTGGTATCAGAGGAAAGTTATAGTCAACCATTGGAGACTAGGATGTGAAAGCCTTTGTAAGAACCCTAAGGATAAGTCTAAGCATAGAACACAATCTTAGTGTTTTAGAAATGGCCATGAATAACCTAGGATAAGACCTTAGGTGTGAAATTTTACTCTTGATTTTGTGGTTTTCCTATTATAATTAGTGTTACTCACACTATTCTTCTTGGTTTTAGTCAATGGCTGGAACCCGATGGAATCGTGTTAATGCGGAATGTGACGGGCAATGCAATGATTGTCCCCCTGAGCAACCAAACGTTGTAGGAGCTGGAATGAAAAATCTTGTAGCCATGCTCACACAACTTTCTCAAGCTATGAATCATGCAGGACTTCCAAACGAGCAAAGGAAGGAGCAACATTCTGTTGAATCCTTCATTTGACAGCGTCCACCTTCTTTCAGTGGGTCTACTGATCCATTAGTTGCTGAACAATGGATTAGTACTACTGAAAATATTTTTTCAGATCTTCAATGTTATGAGCATGATAAAGTCATCTTAGCAGTGTATCGTTTGGAAGGTGATGCTGATCAATGGTGGAATCTTATTAAGAATACGAGGCAAAGGGATGAAATTGAGTCCATGGAATGGGACGAGTTCAAGAACTTATTTTTCAATAAGTACTTCCCTCGTATTCTCCGAACAAAGATGGAGAAAGAGTTTCTTGAACTAAAGAAAAAGGATGATGAATCTCATGGTACCTATGAAGCAAATTTTACAAGACTTGCAAGGTACGCTTCTAGTATTATTGTACAACCTGAGAGTAAGATCGATCGATTCTTTAGTGGCTTAAAACCAAGTCTTCGAAGGGCGTTAGCCATAAGGGACTTCAATAGCTACGAGGAAATCGTTCGATGTGCTCTCATAGTCGAGATGGAGATTGGAGTAACCCATCAGTCATATGGGTTTGATAAGAATAGGAAAATGGAATTCAATGGAAAATCTAAAGAGCACACTGAAAAGAAGATGATATTCCCCTTATGCTCAAAGTGTGGAAAGAAACATTAAGGGAGTTGTCTTAACGGGACAAGTAAATGTGAAGGTCATTAGGCATTTGAATGCCGCGATGATGGGAAAAAGATTTCTAATGATGCAAACAAAGGAAGGGATCCACAGAATGAACCTACTACACTTCAATGTTTCAAGTGCAAGGATATGGGACATTATGCCAATAAATGCCCTAATCCAAGGGCTGATGATGATGGTCGATGTCAACAAACTCTTAAGGCTAAAGACAAAGGAAAGTCAAATGAAATTTGTATCAGCGATGTGGAGTATGATAACGATGTGGTGAAGGGTACACTTACCATCCACTCTAAAGTAGAAAATGTTTTTTTTGATTCTGGTTCCACCCACTCATTTATTTCTGAAGAATTTTATAAGGGTATCACCGTATTACCTCAACAATTAGATGTTGAGTTAGTTGTGACAACACCTAATGGCACAACAGTCGCATCAGAAGTTTATAATTCTTCTCCGATTGATGTTTGTGGGAATGTGCTTCCTGCAAATCTTGTGATCCTTCCTAAAGTGGAATTTTATGTGATTCTTGGCATGGATTGACTTTCTTTATCTGGAGCTCATATCAATTGCCAAAGAAGGGAAGTCACATTTCATATTCTAGATCAATCTATGATAGTCTATCAATGAAAGGATGAACATAACCTTCCAGTGGAAATTTCTTCCATTTTATGGGTATTGATTCCACTAAATGAAGGTTATTTATCTCAAATGGTTGGTGAGAAACTCACCATTAAGAATATGCCCATTGTACGGGAGATTGATAATGTCGTTCCGGAGGAATTACTGGGACTTCCACCAAATCGTGAAGTTGAGTTCTCAATAGAACTCGTACTGGGTGCTTTTTCTATTTCAAAGAAACCGTATAGAATGGCCCCAATTGAGTTGCAGGAATTGAAGAAGCAACTCCAAGAGAATCTTGATAAGGTATTCATACACCCTAGTGCATCACCTTGGGGAGCACCTATTCTATTTGTTAATAATAAAGATGGATCAATGAGACTCTGCATTGATTATCGAGAACTTAAAAAGATCAGTATCAAGAACAAATATCATCTCCCGCACATTGATGACCTATTTGACCAAATACGCGGAGCTCAATACTTTTCCAAGATTCATCTTCGTTCAGGGTATCATCAATTAATGGTCAAAAGGGAGGATATACCCAATACAGCTTTCCGTACAAGGTATGGACACTATGAATTTATAGTGATGCCATTTGGTCTTACTAATGCCCCTGTTATCTTCATGGATCTCATGAATAGAGTCTGTAGAGACTATCTTGATCAATTTGTGGTAGTCTTTATAGACGATATTCTGGTCTATTCAAAGAGAAAGGGAGAACATGAAGATCACTTGAGAATTATATTGATGACCTTGAGAAAGGAGAAGCTTTATGCCAAATTTATCAAGTGTGAATTTTGGCTTCAAAAAGATGCATTTTTGGGTCACATAATCTCAAAAGAGGGGATATCTGTGGATCCAGCAAAAATAGAGGTTATCAAAAGATGGTCGAGACCATCAATAGTAACTGAGATCTGAATTTTTCTTCGTTTGGCTGGATATTATCGACGTTTTGTGAATGATTTTCAGCGATTATCTTATCCACTCACCAAGATGACTCGGAAAGGAGTTAAGTTTGTCTGGACGGAAGAATGTGAAGAGAATTTCAAGGAGTTGAAAAGAAGGTTATCCAGTGCACCTGTGCTCACACTGCCTTGTAGTGGAGAAAGGTTTGTGATCTACAGTGATGCATCCAAGAAGGGATTGGGGTGTGTTCTTATGCAAAATGATATGGTGATAACTTATGCCTCACGACAGTTGAAAATCCATGAGAAAAATTACCCAACACATGATTTGGAGTTAGCTGCAGTAATATTTTCATTAAATATTTGGAGGCATTACCTTTATGGTGAAAGGTGTGATATTTATACTGATCATAAAAGTTTAAAGTATATTTTCACACAAAAGGAGATGAATATGCGTCAAAGAAGATGTTTGGAGATGATTAAGGATTACGACTGCTCAATCCATTACCACCCTGGGAAAGCAAACAAGGTGGCAGATGCATTAAGTCGACAAGACCATGCTTGTTTATCCATGATGAGGATCACAAAAGATCCAATATTTATGGATTTACAAAGGATGGATATTGGAATTATAATGGAAGGGGAAAAATCTTATCTTTCTCAAATGAATGTTCAACCATCTATACATGTGAAGATTAAAGAGGCACAAAAAGAAGATGTCGAGTTACAAAAGAAGGTGAGAAATGTTCCTGAGTTCAACCTTGATTGTGATGAGATAATAATGTTCAGGAATCGGGTTTGTGTTCCTACCATCCCCGAATTAAAGAAGGAGCTGCTAGATGAGGCTCATAGTTCTTCATTCTCTATTCATCCTGGAATCACGAAGATGTATAGGGACCTGAAAGAGTACTTCTGGTGGGATGGCATGAAAAGAGATGTTGCTGAATATGTCTCTCGATGCTTGGTTTGTCAACAAGTTAAAGCTGAGAGAAAGAAGTCTAAGGGGATGTTACAACCATTACCCATACCCGAATGGAAATGGGAAAACATTACTATGGACTTTGTCACAGGACTTCCTAAAACATCCAAAGGCAATAATGATATCTGGGTCATAGTTGATCGTCTTACAAAGTCTGAACACTTCATTACTGTTAGAGAGGATTTCTCTCTGGATCAGCTTTCCAGGATATATGTAAAGGAAGTGGTAAGATTGCATGGAGTACCACTTTCTGTTATATCTGATCGGGATCCGAGATTTACCTCGAAGTTTTGGCAAAGTCTTCAGCATACTCTGGATACAGAGTTGAGTTTTAGCACTGCTTATCATCCTCAAACAGATGGTCAGTCTGAGATAACAATTCAAACCATAGAAGATATGTTGAGAGCTTGCTCTATGGATTTCAAAGGAATATGGGATCAACACCTACCATTGGTGGAATTTTCTTATAATAATAGCTTTCACTCCAATATTCAAATGGCTCCTTATGAAGCTCTCTATGGAATGAAATGCAAGACTCTAACTTGCTGGGATGAAGTTGGGGAAAGAAAGCTATTAGGACCTAATCTCGTTGATGAAATGACAGAAAAGGTCAGATCTATTCAACAACACATAAGATTATCTCAGAGTCGATAGAAAAGTTATGCCGACAACCGAAGAAAAGACCTAGAGTTTGAAGTGGGTGATAAAGTGTTCTTACGAATATCTCCCTGGAATAGGGTTATGAGATTTGGAAAGAAGAGGAAGTTGAGCCCTAGATATATCGGTCCTTTTGAAATACTGAATCGTGTTGGGAAGGTAGCATACCGATTGGCGCTTCAACTGAATCTCTCTCAAGTTCACGATGTGTTCCATGTATCTCTCCTGAGAAAGTACATACCTGATCCTTCACATGTACTCAGCTCAGAAGTTATACCGCTGGAGCAAGATCTTTCTTATGAAGAACAACCGATATAGATTCTGGATCATAGCGAAAAAGTCCTATGAAACAAGACCACTCGATTGGTGAAAGTTTAATGGAGGAACCACCAATTAGAAGATGCTACATGGGAGCTTGAGGATTTGATGAGGGAGAGGTATCCTCATCTGTTTGTTACAAAGTGACGAATTTCGAGGGCGAAATTCATTTTAAGGGGGGTAGAATGTAACACCCGAGACTTTTATGTTATATAAATCATCAAAGGAATCTTTTTCTACACAACACTTTCTTGGCTTGCTTTACACGAAATCGCGACCTTCCTCGATAGCTTGTGTCGTACGCAATACCGAGTTTCACTAAACAACGATATGCTATTAAAATATTATTGAAACTAGCCATTATGAATAGTAATAACCACTTTTTGAAATTTTATAAATTTTATATTTCAAAATGGACTTCATTTTTGGATTCGGAATATCGAAATTAGCCTAGGGTGAAATTTTGGTATTTTTCTGATAACTTTTAATTTTTGATGAATAGTGAAACCACTAAGTGGTAGTTAAAAAACTGAATTTTTAATAAAACATAATTTTACCGCTTCTGTGAGTGGAATTTCAAAAATCCGAGAGACACGGTTGATGTAAGTATGTAAAATGTGGTTCGATGAGATGAAAATAATTTTTTGGTGAATAGTAACTTTTTACTTTTTTTTACCACGATAAAAATTAAATAGGGTAATTAACGGTAAAGATGATATTATTATTACCCTAACACATGTACTAATTCTATTGGATAAGTGTAATTCAAGCATAAACAAACTTAGGAATAAAATATGACCATTTAGGCCCACTTGGATTAGATTAGGCATTTATTATAAATTTATTTAAAGAAGGGTTAAAATAGTTAAAATCAATTTTTAATAAGTAAATAATTTTTAATATGTGGTTATACATAAGATAAATTCGTCTATAAATATTCATTATAAATCTAAAAATATTTCCTACATAATGGTATTTTATTTGTAATTTTTAGATTTTAAATATATTAATTTATTTATGACACAATGATGATGCAATAATTATCTTATTAATGAAATATTGACATAATTGATGTTCTAAACACCAAAATAAATGTAATTTGAGACTTTTTATGAATCCCACTAATTTTATAGGTTAATATAACATGTTATTATTGATTTAATTAACTTGGTTCGAACTAATAATTCTTATATGATTTTCATAAAAATCAATTACTAAATAGTGTCAAAATTGACATAAAATAGTTTTAAAACAAATATTATATTGGTAATTGTTATTTTATTCCTAAAATCTAAGGATCGGCCAAATGACTTAGATAAGGTTATATATATTAATGATAAACAACTTGGGGTTCTTTTGGCTGCTTATAGTAAGTTTATTAACCTTATAGTATAAGAACACAAGAAGACATGTTAAAAGTAAAATTATTTAACTTAATGTTAAATCTAAATTATAAGGTTAAAATATGAACCTAAACTTGTCTAAATTCTATTGGATGGGATTATTTCGACCCATCCCTACCTTAGCTTCGAAATATATAAATTTTGATCTATTTAAAACCGAACATGACTTTATAATAAAATAATAGTTTTAGTTATTCCAAAGGTGCCCCTCTCCTCCCTTATAAAAGGACACCTCCTCCCCCTCTTCCTCACCCCACTTTGAGCCTTCATGCTTGGCCAACCCCTGCCAATTCCTCCTCTCCACTTCCCTAGAGACATCCTAGAGGTTCTGGTCTTCTTCAAAGACCCATTTTAGTGCCCTAAAAGGTGGTCTCAAAGAAGCACTTCAAAGAAGAGGTAATGTCCGTTACCGATTCTTTCATCTTTATTTCTTCTTCCACTTCTTCTTATTTAGTTGTTTCATTGTGAAGTAATAACATAAGTATCAACCATATACTGACATGTTATTATAAGTATGAAACAACCCTATTTCACCATCTATCCATCCTATGGAAAAAGAAATCACCGCGCGTGCGTACGTATAGAATACCGTCTCCATGCCGTGGTGTAATCTATTTTGCACCACCACCTTACTTGGATGGGTATAATGGTGTATATAATGACTATATATGACTATCATAAAGTGATACTGATTCTGAAATAGTATAAATACACTCCAATACATTTCCATGATTATAGGAACGATATCATCAGTCGTGCGTACATACGGAATACCATCTCCACGATGTGATGCGACTCGTTCTACATGATCTTCATTTCATAATGATTATATAAATGAATTGAATGAATGAATATGATATATAATACACTAATATCATTCTGTAAATGAGGTATCTATAACCTAATGATAAGAATAAGAATTTATTCCACAAAACACACATAAGAACAAAAAGTTATAAAACACCCGAATAACAAGTAGAAATGAAATATTAATACTAAGAAGCTAAGAATATGACCATATATGATATCATAAAAATAATTATGATTCTGGAATAAGTCAATAACATTATTTAAATCATTATACATGAGGTTCGGACACTTACAAAGAAAAACGGACCTAAGGTAAGGGAAATATCACAATCTCATTTTTATCCAAGATTGATTATACTTTGGTATTTACTAGGGTGTATTTTATCATACAAATCCATGTTTCCTTAATATGTAATATTATTTCCATCCACCTACAATTTTTTAAATCCAATTTTACCTTTCGGTGAGTTTTTAGTAAAAGATATGAAAGGTATATTTTGTCGTTTTCAGTACGAGGTACTTTTTGACTTTTCTGACAAAAGTACGAGAAGAATGTTCTTTTTAACTTATACGGCATGAATAGATTTTTAAAACATTATTTCCAAGAAGCTTCCTTTACAATTTTTCAAGTTTATTTTTAATCAACTTCTTTTAGTTTAATGTTGTATGACATGTTAAAAAGGAAAAATGTTTTTGTAGAAGAAAGGATATTTTCCTCAAGAATGGAGTTCAACTGTTTTATCAAAATTATTTTCCATCTAAGATAATAAAGGGTTTTGTTTTTATCTCTATTATTATATTTATTTGATAATGTTGTGATGGAATTATTTTTATGAATTCCTTTATCTTATATGAATTGTTTTATGATGTCATGATGTTTAATATTCCCATTTTTATTACATGGGTTATGAAATGATGTATGATTTATGATTTTGTGGCACACATAAGAATGGTATCATTATGAGATGGGTGGGACCTATATCTCGCTCCAATGCATTGGGTAAAGATTTTATATCTCATGAGATTGACATGGCTAGAACGGTAGGTTATACCGGTTCAGTGAAACAGGACTGAAACAAGGGTGACTCGGTTCATAAAGGGACTTTGTCCACTAAGATAGTCTTGGAAATGAGTCTTGACTAACAAGAAATGATTCTCTATGATTATGTTTGTATGACACAAAGTTTCATGTTTTAAGTTATGATTATTGTGATTACATTTCACTGGCATGATTTATCCCATGTTATTAAATTATGATCTCTTTTGCAGGTTAAGATTTCCAAAAGTTATGTGCTTATGTATTCGATGTGATTGATATTTCTTTTGTTTACCCTTACTGAGAATTTGAGCTCATCCTTTTGTATGTTTTATTTCCCCAGGTCAGGAAGAAGGTTATTAAGTAGACTATGCCAAAAAGGGACTCTAGATATGATGAAATAAATGGGAGGCAAAGCAAATGATTTATGAACTAGTTGTTTATGTTCCCCAGTTTCTAAAGACATTATACCTATACGGTCCTTTCGTGGTTTTTTTATATGTTGTAATAAGTATGCTTCAATTTTGAAGTATTAACAATGTATGTAATGTATGGGTCGTTATAAAATATATCCATTGATATGTCCCCACAAAATTTCGAGGATGAATTAAAAATGAAAATAAATAGGTGAAATGAATAATTATTAGATTCCATGTTTAATAGGTACATGATACCATTCCAATCAAGGACATTCACAATATAACATAAGACATAAAATGTACAAACTGATTTGGTTTTACTAACCTTATCTATACTATAAAAACATCTCATATGGCTTTTTATAACATACTTGTTACAAATATGATGGGTTTTTACCCCTTAATTTTGTCTCATGAGACAATTGGTTCATCAAGGGGATTTAATTAACGAATCCCCAACCTACAATGATTACCTTTAATAGTCGACAACCCGTGACTTTAATGTCGCATGTATTCCTCATAGAAAATGTAGAGACCCAAAGCCTGACGTACATGGACATTACATTACATTTGCGGAATACTTAGTACATAACAAAAACACACACACAAGGATCGTAATAGTTTAGTGTCTTTGGAAACTCGGAACGTAATCTTCTAATCGTGGTGAAAGATCTTCAACATCTCCTATAAAGATCTTCCTTTTTTTACCTAAAACCTTTCTTTATATCCTGGGGAAAAGAAAAAATAAAAGGGTGAGCTCAAATTCTCAGTAAGGGTAAACAAAATAAATATCAATCACATCATATACATAAGCACATAACTTTTGGAAATCTTAACCTGCAAAAGAGATCATAATTTCATAACATGGGATAAATCATAGTAGTGAAATGAAATCCCAATAATCATAACGTAAAACATGAAAAATTGTGGCATACACACATAATCATAGAGAATCATTTCTTGTTAGTCAAGACTCATTTCCAAGACTATCTTAGTGGACAAAGTCCCTTTCTGAATCGAGTAACCCTCGTTTCAGTCCTGTTTCACTGAACCGGTATAACCTACCATTTCAGCCATGTCTATCTCATTAGATATAAAATCTTTACCCAATGCATTGGAGGGAGATATAGGTCCCACCCATCTCGTAATGATACCATTCTTATGTTTGCCACAAAATCATAAACCATACATCATTTCATAACCCATGTAATAAAAATGGGATTATTAAACAACATGACATCATAAAACCATTCAATTAAGATATTCATAAACATAATTCCATCAAAACATAGTCAAATCAATGTAAAAATATGGATAGAAACAGAACCCTTTATTATCTTAGATGGAAAATAATTTGGATAAAACACTTGAAATGAATTCTTGAGGAAAATAACCTTTCTTCTTCAAAAACATTTTTCCTTTCATAACATGTCATACGACTTTAAAATAAAAGAAGTTGATTAAAAATAAACATGAAAACTTGTAAAGGAATCTTCTTGGATTTAATGTTTTAAAAATCCATTCATGCCGTATAAGTTAAAAAAAACATTCTTCGTACTTTTGTCGGAAAAGTCAAAAAGTACCTCGTACGACAAAAGATTCCTTTCATAGATATTACTAAAAACTCACCGAAGGGTAAAAATGGATTTAAACAATTGTAGGTGGATGGAAATAATATTAAATATTGATGAAACATGGATGTGGATGATAAAATACACCCCAGTAAATACTTACGAATAAACAATCTCGGATAAAAATGAGATTGTGATATTTCCCTTACCTTAGGTCCGACTTGCTTTGTAAGTGTCCGAACCTCCTGTATAAGGATTTAAATCATTTTATTGACTTATTCTAGAATCATATTCATTGTTATTATATCATATATGGTCCACTTATGACTTTATATTACCCGTTCTTTTGTAAATTTATGTTAAAGAAGCGTTTTGGGTAAAATCGTCTCATTTGTCGTTCGTGTTTTTAACTTGTAATTATTCATATGATTACTTAGATCATGATTACTTAATTACAGAATATAAAACATTATTTATATATATATATTCAGAATATACATATATAATAAATCAGTAAATGGAAAGAAATACACCGTTCATGGAGACGGTAGTCCGTACGTACGCATGAACGCTGTTTTCGTTTCCTTATTGAATTGAATGGAATTAAGTAGATGACATACATATAAATATAAATAATTCCAGTATCATTATTATGTCATATATTTCATTAGAACTTATTATATATACTTTATAATCATTCATGAATGGTTAATCATTGAGAATGAATCTCATCGCGTCGTGGAGACGGTAGTCCGTACGTACGCACGAGCGATGATATCGTTCCCATGGTCGTGGAATTGTATTGAAGTGTATGTATACTATTTCAGTATCAATATCACTTTATAATAATCATATATAGTTACTCATTAAACCATTATACCCATCCAATTAATGTGGTGGCGGAAAATAGATTACACCACGGCGTGGAGACGGTATTCCGTACGTACGCACGCGCGGTGATTTCCTTTTTTCCGTAGGATGGATAGATGGTGAAATAGGGTTGTTTCATACTTATAATAACATATCAGTATATGAGTGATACTGATGTTATTACTTCATAATGAAACAACCTAAGAAGAAGAAGTGGAAGAAGAAATAAAGATGAAAGAATTGGTAACGGTAATTACCTCTTTTTTGAAGCGCCTCTTTGAGACCTCCTCTTAGGGCACTAAAATTGGTCTTTGAGGAAGACCAGAACCTCTAGGATTATTCTAGGGAAGTGGAGAAGGGATTTTGGGAGAGGTTGTCCGTGCTTGAGTGCTCAAATTGGTGTGAGGAGAAGGGGGAGGAGGTATCCTTTTATAAGAGAGGAGAGGGGCACCTTAGGAATTCTTAAAAATATTAATTTATAATAAATCTAACCCCACTTAAAAACCTCCAAAAATGACTCATATTCGAAGCTTAGATGAGATAGGGTTGTAATATAATCAACCAATCAAATTTAGACATGTTTGGATCTTATTTTAAACCTTATCATTTTGATTTATCCTTATTTAATCTATTTAAGTTTATTTGTGGTAATAAAATTCTAAATTTTAAATTATAACAAATAATTACTTATTTGTTGTTAATTTTCCATAATTGTTTACTTTATAACATTATAGACCATATACATATAAATTTATAATTTTTAAATATTTTTGTGATTTTTAAAAAATTTTATAATATGTTATTTTTGTAAAATAACAATAGTGTCAATTTTGACACTTCATTTATTTGAATTTAAATAAAATATATACAGAAGATATGTTCGAACTAAAAGCTTTAATATATTAATAAAAGGTCATATGTATCTATAAAATTAGTGTATCACATTAAATAGTTCATATAATATTTATTTTATTATTTTTAAAACCATTTATTTGGTTTATCTCTTAATAAAATAATTACTACATCTTTTTTGTATAATTATTTAATATACTTATTTGTTGTATAAAAATTTAAAATAAAATTCTATGATTAAGATAAATATATTAACTTTATCAATAATACTTTTACTAGAATTTATCATCTTAAAATCACAATATTTAAATTGTTATATTTATTAAATTATGAAGGTGACAACTTTGGCATCATTTAAAATAAAATAAAATAAGTGTCATAATCGCTTTTATAAGGCTCCAAATGGTCAAATATTCGACCATTGGATGCTTATGGTTTACATTTACATGTCCAATAAGTTTTTTTAGGTATTTGTGCATTTTATGGTCACAATTAGTTTAAAAAAAACAATATTCTTTATTTTTCACTAGATAAACAATTTCTGCATTACTATTGTGTCATAATTAATGATAATTATTTAATCCCTAAAAATTATAAATAAATTTATATGATGTAGATAATTTCATTAGCTTTCTGGAGACTATTCATGTTCTAAGTTTCATGAAGTTTATCACTAAATTAAAATTAATATGCTTATAAAATTTTAAGAGAGTGACATGTTGTCACTTTCTTTGGTTTTAATAATAATTAAGTTATTTTCATGGACAAATGTCCATTAAGTGATTATAATCCGACCCTTAGGTGATATGGTTCTACTTTTAGTCATCCAATAGGATTTTTACATTTGTTAGGGTAATTTTAAAATATTATATTTACCCTTAATTACCCGATTTACCTTTTACTATGGTAAATAAAATTTACCGTAGTTAGTATTCATAATTCCCAAAAATAAAAAGTAGCTTATTAACATAATTTGGACCCACTGATTCCAAATATGGAATCCATTTTTCCAAATTCAATACACAAAAGATGCAGAAATTAAATTGAAATTAATCTCGTTGTCGAAAGAAAACGGGTTTTTCTTTAAAACATTGCAAAAGATTGAATTGATTTAACCTAAGAATTCAAGGTAAAATCAATGATAATGACATACATTATATTAAATGGTAAAAATATATTCTATTTATACTTTAAAACCATTCAATATTATAATTTAACCACATAAGATATTACGATGAAAAAAGTTGTTTTTAATTAAAATATAGCGTGTTTTTACTATTCATTAAAATATGAAAGTTATCGGAAAAATATCAAAACTTTATCTAATGTAAATTTTTATATCCTGATTCAAAAGAAGAATATTATTTTATCAAATTGAACATATAAACATGTCAAAAACCAGATTTAAAGTGGGTGCGCCATCCAAAGGCGGCAAAACTGCATTTTTTGAAAAATACTTATTTTACCCAAAAAATTTATTTTGTTCTTATACCATGTTCTAGAAATGTGTAAGATGAATTATAATGTTATAAAATTCAAAATTTATTTAATACTATTTATAACGGCTAGTTCATGACAATATTATAATAATATAACATTGTTTATTAAAACCCGGTATTGCGTACAACACACGCTATCAAGGAAGGTCGCGATTGCGTGTAATTCAAGCCAAGTCAGGGTTGCGTGTTGTGAAAGAATCCTTCGTTGTTTCATATAACAGAATCCAACCATATTTCATTTATACATTTAAAATATATATATATACTCAATGTTGCGTAGAATAACTATTATCAAAATTGTGTGTAACACGGTCCAAGAATAGTGTTGCGTATACTGCAAGCTAATACGGTGTTGCGTATAGCGCAAGGTAATCTTGGTGTAGAATACAACAAAAGACATTAATGAAATTAAAATAATATTTTTCATAAAATCTCGTGGTGTTACATTCTACCCCCCTTAAAATTAATTTCGCCCTCCAAATTCGTCGGGGTTATAAATGGTTTATTATTTGAATGTTTCTTTGATAGAAACTCACATCGTAAAAAGGAATACCCAAACTTAACATTAAAAAACCAAAGTATGAAACGTAACGGTTATCCAAATAAACTAATCACTGGGTTTCCACATAGGTGAAAATATGGACATGGAAGAGAAATCTAACCATCAAGTTCTGATGGAGAGTGGTAGAGAACATGGATATGGAAAAGCTAGCAATCACAAAGCCATAAATTTGTGATGATCTAGGGTACCATCTGATTCATCGGATATAAGGGCACTAGGACAACATTTTTGGTTTTCAAGATCATTTCCCTAAATTTGAAAATTTGAATTACAATAAATACTTACTTTATTTTGGTACAATCTCACTATTGTTCGTGCATTGAACAATTTCCACTTCATCTCTTAAATAAATGAAGTTGAATTTGTTATTCGTGTAGTGTTAGCAGATCATGTGATAGAATGACGGGTCATTCCATCTGTCTCAAACAAAAGGTTAGCAAAAATTATATACATAAGTCGATCTATAGTGAGATTAATCATGGACTTATACTTCATATATCATACTGCTTAATATAATAAAACTAGTTTCTACTAACAGGGACTTCTTGTAGGCCAGTGGTAGGCGATAAAGGCCAGTCGCACTTCGGTTGTGGGTTCGATTCCCACAGCCTTGTCCGATGCGATGGGCTGTCGCCCGTCCTGCAGGTTGTCCATTTTCCAAAACTACATTACTATAACATCCCATCAATAATATCGAAAAAAACTTCTATCCTTAAACAATACTCACTTATGTCCAACATAATTCATTCCAATCTTTAGGCTTATCCATAATACTGCAGTCCACTCTCATAACAAAGTGAAAATGATTACCAGAGATTTAATACCATCGTTGATCCCCATATATCATAAGATATGTTTTTTTGGTCACATTCCAAACATTCAAAGGACTTAGTCATGTATTCTCTTGAATACCCATCAAACCTTAGTGAAAACATGAATGCAGTTAAAAGTTAACACTTTCCACATACCAAAATCCTCAAAATTCTATATACTCAAACCATGATATCACTTAGTCCTTATATCAATCATGAGCTCATGAATACAATCAAACATCTCATTATCTTCTTATCCTTTCATTTTGTGCATATCATCTACTATTAAAAAAAATATTTGAATAACCTTTTATGGTTACTGGTACCATTCATCATACACTTTCAAAAATTAAGGAAAGACAACAGTGTAACAATCCATAGATGTCTCTTTATTCCATGACATTACTTATACAACATTACACATGATAAACATGTAATCATTCCACTACATTCTTAGACCATTGACCAAGCTTCAACATTTCTTTCATCTCAAATATCATTTGTAGTTTCTTCATCATCATCAACATAAATACTTCCCATACGAACATACTTATTCTCTTCATGAGACTTTCCCTTAGGGCATTGGTTTGCATAATGCCCGTACATTCCACATTTAAAGCATTTAACCTTTGTTGATGTCGTAGCAATACCATTATCCTCATCCATGGTGTTAACTGAACCTTTTCCTTTGCACTTACTTGCTTTGTGTCCTTCTTTTCCACACCCAAATCATCTTCCAGTTCCTTTGAAACATTCTCCTTGATGTCTCTTCCCACATGATTTACATAGGGGAAATTGAACTTTCTTTCCTCTATGATCATCATGATACTCCATCTTTCTCTTATTAGCCGAGTCAGGAAACTTACCAAATTTTACTTTATTGATCATATTATGAGATTGCTGATTCGGCATAATAATGATGTTTGGACTTCCAAATCCCATTTCATTTGGTTGCTCATGAAGAATATCATTCCATTGTCCATCATATCCTCCATTATCGTGAATCACCTTGTTTCCAGCCATTTTCTAAAACCCAAAAAGAATAGTGTGAGAAGCAAAAATCATAATAAAGGGGGAAGTAACTTAAATATATAACATCTTTGGTTTAATATAATAACGTTACCATAGTTCTAGGACTATATCCTATACGTATACTTATCCTTAGGGGCGTCCCTAGACATAGCTTAGAAATATCTCTAGGGATCTCACTAACGTTTTCGCATCCTAGTTTCCAAAGGTTGACTAAACCTTTCCTCTGATACCAACTGTAGAGGTCTGGAATTACTTCCAGTGGACTATAGTTGATACCTATCAGGGCACTCCATGGGAGGCTACACCCCCTGGGCGGGACACACCACCATCCCCAGTGGCAGCCATTTCCTCATGAAGCCCTTGGGCGGAGAGCCATGCTTCGTCCAACGCTCACATGTGAGAGTTCCCAAGGATCGGATACATTCCTACCTCCTTTGCCTCTGATACCAACTGTAGAGACCCGAAGACTGACGTACATGGACATTACATTACATTTGAGGAATACTTAGTACATAACAAAAACACACACACAAGGATCGTAATAGTTTAGTGTCTTTGGAAACTCGGAACGTAATCTTCTAATCGTGGTGAAAGATCATCAACATCTCCTATAAAGATCTTCCTTTTTTTACCTAAAACCTTTCTTTATATCCTGGGGAAAAGAAAACATAAAAGGGTGAGCTCAAATGCTCAGTAAGGGTAAACAAAATAAATATCAATCACATCATATACATAAGCACATAACTTTTGGAAATCTTAACCTGCAAAAGAGATCATAATTTCATAACATGGGATAAATCATAGTAGTGAAATGAAATCCCAATAATCATAACTTAAAACATGAAACATTGTGGCATAAACACATAATCATAGAGAATCATTTCTTGTTAGTCAAGACTCATTGCCAAGACTATCTTAGTGGACAAAGTCCCTTTCTGAATCGAGTAACCCTCGTTTCAGTCCTGTTTCACTGAACCGGTATAACCTACCATTTCAGCCATGTCTATCTCATGAGATATAAAATCTTTACCCAATGCATTGGAGGGAGATATAGGTCCCAACCATCTCATAATGATACCATTCTTATGTGTGCCACAAAATCATAAACCATACATCATTTCATAACCCATGTAATAAAAATGGGATTCTTAAACAACATGACATCATAAAACCATTCAATTAAGATAAAGTAATTCATAAACATAATTCCATCACAACATAGTCAAATCAATGTAAAAATATGGATAGAAACAGAACCCTTTATTATCTTAGATGGAAAATAATTTTGATAAAACACTTGAAATCAATTCTTGAGGAAAATATCTTTTCTTCTTCAAAAACATTTTTCCTTTCATAACATGTCATACGACATTAAAATAAAAGAAGTTGATTAAAAATAAACATGAAAACTTGTAAAGGAAGCTTCTTGGATTTAATGTTTTAAAAATCCATTCATGCCGTATAAGTTAAAAAAACATTCTTCGTACTTTTGTCGGAAAAGTCAAAAAGTACCTCGTACGACAAAAGATTCCTTTCATAGATATTCCTAAAAACTCACCGAAGGGTAAAAATGGATTTAAACAATTGTAGTTGGATGGAAATAATATTAAATATTGATGAAACATGGATGTGGATGATAAAATACACCCCAGTAAATACTTACGAATAAACAATCTCAGATAAAAATGAGATTGTGATATTTCCCTTACCTTAGGTCCGACTTGCATTGTAAGTGTCCGAACCTCCTGTATAATGATTTAAATCATGTTATTGACTTATTCTAGAATCATATTCATTGTTATTATATCATATATGGTCCACTTATGACTTTATATTACCCGTTCTTTTGTAAATTTATGTTAAAGAAGCGTTTTGGGTAAAATCGTCTCATTTTTCGTTCGTGTTTTTAACTTGTAATTATTCATATGATTACTTAGATCATGATTACTTAATTACAGAATATAAAACATTATTTATATATATATATTCAGAATATACATATATAATAAATCAGTAAATGGAAAGAAATACACCGTTCATGGAGACGGTAGTCCGTACGTACGCATGAACGCTGTTTTCGTTTCCTTATTGAATTGAATTGAATTAAGTAGATGACATACATATAAATATAAATAATTCCAGTATCATTATTATGTCATATATTTCATTAGAACTTATTATATATACTTTATAATCATTCATGAATGGTTAATCATTGAGAATGAATCTCATCGCGTCGTGGAGATGGTAGTCCGTACGTACGCACGAGCGATGATATCGTTCCCATGGTCGTGGAATTGTGTTGAAGTGTATGTATACTATTTCAGTATCAATATCACTTTATAATAATCATATATAGTTACTCATTAAACCATTATACCCATCCAATTAATGTGGTGGCGGAAAATAGATTACACCATGGCGTGGAGACGGTATTCCGTACGTACGCACGCGCGGTGATTTCCTTTTTTCCGTAGGATGGATAGATGGTTAAATAGGGTTGTTTCATACATATAATAAAATATCAGTATATGAGTGATACTTATGTTATTACTTCATAATGAAACAACCTAAGAAGAAGAAGTGGAAGAAGAAATAAAGATGAAAGAATTGGTAACGGTAATTACCTCTTTTTTGAAGCGCCTCTTTGAGACCTCCTCTTAGGGCACTAAAATTGGTCTTTGAGGAAGACCAGAACCTCTAGGATTATTCTAGGGAAGTGGAGAAGGGATTTTGGCAGAGGTTGTCCGTGCTTGAGTGCTCAAATTGGTGTGAGGAGAAGCGGGAGGAGGTATCCTTTTATAAGAGAGGAGAGGGGCACCTTAGGAATTCTTAAAAATATTAATTTATAATAAATCTAACCCCACTTAAAAACCTCCAAAAATGACTCATATTTGAAGCTAAGATGAGATAGGGTTGTAATATCATCAACCAATCAAATTTAGACATGTTTGGATCTTGTTTTAAACGTTATCATTTTGATTTATCCTTATTTAATCTATTTAAGTTTATTTGTGGTAATAAAATTCTAAATTTTAAATTATAACAAATAATTACTTATTTGTTGTGAATTTTCCATAATTGTTTACTTTATAACATTATAGACCATATAAATATAAATTTATAATTTTTAAATATTTTTGTGATTTTTAAACAAGTTTATAATATGTTATTTTTGTAAAATAACAATAGTGTCAATTTTGACACTATTCATTTATTTGAATTTAAATAAAATATATACAGAAGATATGTTCGAACTAAAAGCTTTAATATATTAATAAAAGGTCATATGTATCTATAAAATTAGTGTATCACATTAAATAGTTCATATAATATTTATTTTATTATTTTTAAAACCATTTATTTGGTTTATCTATTAATAAAATAATTACTACATCTTTTTTGTATAATTATTTAATATACTTATTTGTCTTATAAAAATTTAAAATAAAATTCTATGATGAAGATAAATATATTAACTTTAACAATAATACTTTTACTTGAATTTATCATCTTAAAATCACAATATTTAAATTGTTATATTTATTAAATTATGAAGGTGACAACTTTGGCATCATTTAAAATAAAATAATATAAGTGTCATAATCGCTTTTATAAGGCTCCAAATGGTCAAATATTCGACCATTGGATGCTTATGGTTTACATTTACATTTCCAATAAGTTTGGGTTAGGTATTTGTGCATTTTAGGGTCACTATTAGTTTAAAAAAAAACAATATTCTTTATTTTTCACTAGATAAACAATTTCTGCATTACTATTGTGTCATAATTAATGATAATTATTTAATCCCTAAAAATTATAAATAAATTTATATGATGTAGATAATTTCATTAGCTTTCTAGAGACTATTCATGTTCTAAGTTTCATGAAGTTTATCACTAAATTAAAATTAATATGCTTATAAAAGTTTAAGAGAGTGACATGTTGTCACTTTCTTTGGTTTTAATAATAATTAAGTTATTTTCATGGACAAATGTCCATTAAGTGATTATAATCCGACCCTTAGGTGATATGGGTCTACTTTTAGTCATACAATAGGATTTTTACATTTGTTAGGGTAATTTTATAATATTATATTTACCCTTAATTACCCGATTTACCTTTTACTATGGTAAATAAAATTTACCGTAGTTACTATTCACAATTCCCAAAAATAAAAAGTATCTTATTAACATAATTTGGACCCACTGATTCCAAATATGGAATCCATTTTTCCAAATTCAATACACAAAAGATGCAGAAATTTAATTGAAATTAATCTCGTTGTCGAAAGAAAACGGGTTTTTCTTTAAAACATTGCAAAAGATTGAATTGATTTAACCTACGAATTCAAGGTAAAATCAATGATAATGACATACATTATATTAAATGGTAAAAATATATTCTATTTATACTTTAAAACCATTCAATATTATAATTTAACCACATAATATATTACGATGAAAAAAGTTGTTTTTAATTAAAATATAGCGTGTTTTTACTATTCATTAAAATATGAAAGTTATCGGAAAAATATCAAAACTTTATCTAATGTAAATTTTTATATCCTGATTCAAAAGAAGAATATTATTTTATCAAATTGAACATATAAACATGTCAAAAACCAGATTTAAAGTGGGTGCGCCATCCAAAGGCGGCAAAACTGCATTTTTTGAAAAATACTTATTTTACCCAAAAAAATTATTTTGTTCTTATACCATGTTCTAGAAATGTGTAAGATGAATTATAATGTTATAAAATTCAAAATTTATTTAATACTATTTATAAAGGCTAGTTCATGACAATATTATAATAATATAACATTGTTTATTAAAACCCGGTATTGCGTACAACACACGCTATCGAGGAAGGTCGCGATTGCGTGTAATTCAAGCCAAGTCAGGGTTGCGTGTTGTGAAAGAATCCTTCGTTGTTTCATATAACAGAATCCAACCATATTTCATTTATACATTTAATATATATATATATATACTCAATGTTGCGTAGAATAACTATTATCAAAATTGTGTGTAACACGGTCCAAGAATAGTGTTGCGTATACTGCAAGCTAATACGGTGTTGCGTATAGCGCAAGGTAATCTTGGTGTAGAATACAACAAAAGACATTAATAAAATTAAAATAATATTTTTCATAAAATCTCGGGGTGTTACAGAAAATAAATAATATTCCTTTTCAATTTTCCATATTGAACAAATGATATAGATTTATCAATATTTCCCCAAATATTCAAATAAATTCCATTGTGAACACCATAGTATAAATAGTAAACTGTTCAATAAATAACCATATCCATAAAAATGATATGGATATTTAGGGGGAACTCAAATAAATCAAGGATGTTAATGAGAATACTATCAATACACAAATCAATATTACATCGTCCAAATGATGAATAGAGATGGTATCAATTTAATATATCTCAAGTGGTATAAAAATAAAGGGGTGTTGTAGTTGATGAATAATGATATTATAAAATGATATTTGAAAAAAATTCTTGAGGAAAATATATTTTTATTTTGAAAAATCATTGAAAAAAAATTTCATTTAAAAAATCATTTGGATAATTTCTTCAACATTTTTCCTTTTAAACAGGAAAATTTTTATTCAATGAAATTAAATTGGGAAAATTTATACATTCTATACATGGTAAAAAGTATAATTTTTTTAACGGTAAAATGTTACAAAACTGCATTGTTTATAATGTGACAAGAAGATTCCTTTGAAAACATTGGTAAGAGAAAAAAGGGGTAAAATAGAATTAATAAATCATTTAGGTAAGGTTAAATATTTATTGAATAAATTTTAATATACCATGGCTTTAATAAGAAAAAATAATCCATGACTAAAAATATAATTGAATTTTTTTTATAAATACAGTTTCTAAAGAATTTTAAGTATCATAGAGAGGGACAATGGTTCTAATAATTGAAAGAGATCATAAATAACCATTTGAGAAGGAAATTAATTACTTAATAAAATTCATAAAATTTAATCTAATAGAAAAACCATCGAATGATAATTAAAATTATAATTGATGAAAATATTCTATAAACATCCCAAAGTGTCTTATACTACATTGAATCATTTTAAATCATAAACTTCTAGAAGTAATAACATTAAATTTATGTCTTAAATAAAATTTGGATATAATTATTGATGATATAATATATACAAATTGTATGTATATATAACACCCATATGTGATTTGGTGTATAATAACAAATAATTCTCAGTGGAATGTAAATTGAGACGTAATCCCTTAACAATTGTTTCCATCCGGGTGAACATCATTTAACCTCCTATATAAGGGGTATATACATATTACTTAAATAAAATAGAATCATATTAATATTATTATATAATATAAGATGTAATTATACTATCTTACTAATTTTTTATTATTAACCATTGTTAATTTTAACTATTTCGGGTTTTAATTCACTTGTTTCTTGAGTTTTTTTACTTCTAAATCATTGTTCATCTTACATTTATCATGGAATAATGATATATAAAATGTTAAAAATAATGTATTTATCAAATACTTGTAGTATATATTTATTTATAATAATATATAGTATTTGTATTTAATAAATGAAATCCACTATTCATGGAGATAGTAGGTGGTAAGTAACCATGGAGGTAACTTTCATTTATTTATCATACAAAAAGAATCAAATGAATTGTATATATATATAACAATTCAAGTATAAATTATATATTTCTTATATTTAACATATTTTTATTAAAACCATATTTTATACATTCCATATATAGTGATAACGAATCACATCACTTTCAAGGGTATGTAGTCCACACTTCCACAAATGATGTTATCATATTCCCAAAAAATGAATTGTATAAAATAATGTGTTATAAAATAATAAAAAATTATAAATATCATATATATCTTAAATAATAATATCTTCAATCATAATTTCCAACCAAGATTGGCGGTAAAGTATAATATGATCAACTTCATTAACTAAGGAAGTAGTTCCCTGTACACATAAACAATATGTTTATTGCCTATTAAGTGGATGTATAGTGACCCATCGTTCAATGGATTATTATTACATAATTTGACATATGAAAGACATACATAGTTATTGATCTAGTATCAAATGTTTTACTTTCGTGGGTAAATTATGGCATTACAAAACTTTTACAAAATAGATCAAAAACATTTATTTAATTATATCTTCTCTAGTTTCATTGATGTTTTCACATTATGCTTAGTACAAGTAATCACTTGTGGATACACATCATACAAGGGGTGAGGTAAAACAATATAATGAGGATATATAAGAACATGGATCTATAAAATAAATGGTGATCATAACCAATATCATCCTAAGAAAGTCATAAGATGATAATCATGAGATAAAGCAGAAGATAATGGAATGAAATGTGGAAATGTATAAAAATGATTCATCATGTCTTAGTGGTAAACCACCACACATAGACGTGAACAAATATAGCACCATGTTCACAAACATTTCGATTTTTTCATTTAATAAAATATAGTAACCTATATAACGAGGGCTATATAATTCTAGGAACACCTATCACATCATAACAATCAATCTATGCTATATAATTTTGGGTTCACCCATAAAATCATAACATTCTAATTATCATGCATGCGACATTAAAATTATGTCAATATTGAACATAAAATAAAATATGCAAAGAAATGGCATTAATTTCATAAATAAAAAATTCATAAACATTGAGTGCCCAATTAAACGAGGTAATAACATACATGAAATATGAATCATCACCCCTAAGTGAAGAAGAAACATTCTCATGAAGTAAAATGTGTGTTTTTTCTAAAGAGTAATTTTTTTGGGAAAACTTTTGATTATCATAATCATAATTAAAAAACATTTTTAACCTAGAAAAAGATATATTATTATGAAGAAATTGTATTTATAGAATATACATAATCAAAATTGGGTGATGGTTGGAAAACCCAAAGAAATATTGTAGGGATCAAGAATTCCCCATACCTTGGGTGCGAATAATTCATTCACGTAAATAACTTATATAATCATGTTATATTCATTAATTAAAAAAATAAACAACCCTTAATAAATTAATTTTTTTCATCATGTTTTTATTATGTTCAGATATTGTGATTTTAATGAGTTATAGAGTTTAATTTCATCATTTGGGGGAATTTTTTTCATAGTTTTCATGATTGGTTCACTTGTATACGAGAATGGAAATTCTTGTAAAATGGGGATAAATATCCCGAATTGTTATTATATGTTTATAATGATTTTAGATAATCTAAAATAGCAATGTAATGAATTCTGTTATATGGAATTTGGATTTATTATTAGACAAATGTAAATTATTATCGTTTTATGTTATTATTTGGGGGTTTTCTACAACAATGGACTCATTTTGTTTTATCATATAGTAGTTTGTGAATAAGCTAGTTCTAGAACATAAAGAGGGTTTTAAAATAAAGATTAAAATTTAATCCACCAATTATAATGGTTTTATTAAAATAATTTATTGTGTGAAAGTAAAATGTCAGTGCATCACCCATGATATCGGTAAATTCACACATTTGAGGGGAAGATTTCATTTTTTGAATTAAAGATAGAGAAAATATATTTTGATTATCGATATTCAATTAAAATTATATAATTTCTGTATATCACATATATTGGGATTGTCATTCCATTTTGATAAGAGATGGTGGGGAGATGAGAAGAGATGAAATGAAATAAAATAGAGATTAAGAATAAATAGATTAGGAGTTTACCTCTTAAATCTCTCACACTTGAGAACCTCCATGGATAATTTTTTTTGGTCTTTCTATGATAACAAAAACTCTAGGTCATGGATCATTTTGTTGGGGAGAGGTTTGCGTTGAATTTTTAAAAGGTTTAAAGATTGAGAGGAGTGAGACGAAGAGGTGGTGTGGGGTAGAATTCATAGTGGAAGAGAGGTGTGTTATCTAATTATTATGTTCATTAGTTAATTATATCGGCTCAAGACAATGAATAGTTTTTGAATTGCATCTAAATATGTTGAAATAATGAATCATGGATCTATATTAAGGTTCTTACATTATCCTAACATAAAAAATGACTAAAAAATTCATGTATTTAGCATTTATTGAAAATTACCATATTTTACTATTCATTGAAAATTCATGTATTTCAAAAAAATAGCAAAAAGCCTATTTAATTTTTTTCATAATGATGAATTAAAAATTGATCTAAATTTTATGAAAATAAATATTTATTTATGTGTAATTTAATTTTCGATTAAATTTATCATTTGCATGGAAAATTCAAATTTTAAAATTATAACTAATTTTATAACACTTAGAAAATCTACATAAGATCTAATGAAATATTCATAAAATCACAAAATCTTAAAAAATTAATTTATGAATAAATTTTATGAAAATTATTTTATTAAAAATTATTAAATTATCATTTATATTATAATTAAATGTGTATGTGTTTTGAAAATACCACCACATAATTAATAATTTTTAAAATATTTATTTACATGGACAATGATATAATTATACCATAAAATCATTTATAAGATTCCTAAATTTTTGTATGTTATAATGGGTCAGTTTACTATTCATTTGATCGGTTTACTATTGGGAATGTTCATATTACTATTCATATGGTCATGTTACTATTTCATCGATATTGGTTTCTTAGTTTTTTGAAATAAATATTTCTTAAATTAAATCTTCATTCATGACAATTTTATTACAGTCACTAAGAGATTTTATGTTATATATACAATATAATATTACTATAATAAATGAGATATTTCATTAATAAATGTTTTGGTCAATTCATTGCCCCCCTTTGAAATTTCACCCTTGAAATGTCATTTTACATAAATTGGTTTGGGTACTTATCCTTCATACCATCATTAGGTTCCCAAGTAACATCTTCATACTTAATGTTCCTTCATTAAACATTTACATGGTTGTTTACCTTTTTTCATTGAACCATATCTCTTATGTCCATAATTTTTACAAGCTACACGTCATATGAGAGATTATCTTCCAGATGTACCACCTCTTTGCTTAGTTCATGTGAGGAATCTGGTATATACTTCCTCAGGAGTGATATGTGAAACAAATAAGGAATTTTATCCATATTTAGTGGAAGTTCAAGCTGATAGGCCATAACTCTGATGTGACCGGGGATCTAAAAGTGGATAATGTACATTGGGATTAAAATCCCTCCCATCCCAAACAACATTAATCTCTTTTATTGTGTTATTCTATGGAATACATTATCTCCAACATCGAACTCCAAGTCCTTTTGATGGTTTTTAGTATATCTATTTTGATGACTTTGAGAAGATTTTTTATGATGCTGGATTGGTGGAACATTCTTTTTCACCTATTGTACAATATTCTCTCCATATAGAATTATTTCTCTATCTTCATCCCATCATGTTTTTTTCTAAAAAACATTGTATTTATAGATTTATATGGATTCATATAAATATTTTATTGGAATACGTTTTTGAATAAGAACTTAACAAATTTGAGATAATTAACCCATCCACCGTTGATTTAGAAAGGTTTTTCTCTAAGTATATCATCACACATCTGAACAGTCATTTCAAATTAGACATTAGTTTAAGGGTGACATGTCAGGTTGAAATATAATTCCTTACTTAGAGCATGTTGAAGACACCTATAGAAAATTGATGTGAACCTGCGATCATGATCAAAGATAATTGGGAGTGGAACCCCATGAAGTCTCACTTCATTATTCATATATATCATAACATATTGATAAAGTGAGAAATATTCTAGTATAGTGATTACATGGGAAATGATGGTGAGTCGGTCAACCACATCCTATATCATGTTGTTTCCTTTGGATGTCTTTGCGAGTATAATGACGAAGTCCATAGTGACAATCTCCCATTTCCACATGGGTATAGACAATGGTTGCATCATCCCTTTGGACATACGTCTCTCTTATTTATGTAACACCCCAATGTTTTAAAAATAAATTCAAATGCATGAAACAACCATTCTCAACATAATGAAACATTTTTATGTAGATAGTTATAAACTAGTCATTTAAAATAATTTATTCCCTTCTATGACTTGAATTTCAAAAAATGGTCATCTACAAGAGTGATCAGTAATTTATTTAGAGTCTAATAGATCCAAAATGTATTTTTGTAGAATAGTAACGTACCCATAAAAATGGTAAATGAATAGTATTATGACCCTAATGAATATTAATTGATATTATTACTATATTTTCTTAAGGTTATATGATAATTAGATCTTGACAAATTTTTCAAGGTAATATTAAATGACATAATTTTACATTTGTTATTTTTCTAATAAAATATGATTTTATGTAAAAAAAATTAATCATATTTATGAAACTATTTTTAAAAAATGTTGTTCACTTTAAAATTATACAAATTAAAAAATGGATAGGTTTTGTTTTTTAGGAATTTTATGAGATAATTGAATTTTTGGTGAATAATAAAAAAATATTGTTTTCTGTTTTTAGGTGTTTAATGAAATCATTATGATGTGATGTTTATGGTTGAAAATTGATGATCTTAATATGATATGGATTTTTCCAGGTGCCCAACAACATGGGAAAAACCACTGGAAGTCATATGGTTTTGAAAATACTACTAATGATGTGTCCTTTGAAATTGATTAAAAACTCACCCGCATTCACTATAAATACCACCCTCACCCCCTATTCCTATCACACCTATAATGACTTTTTAATATTCTAAATTCTACCAAATAAAATTATGAAGTATTTACCCATGTTTTAGAAAATATGGTATCACCAAAAGGCCAAAACCCAAGGCCTTAAAGAGTATCTCCAAGAGAAGAGACCAAGACGTAAGGATACTCTTCCATTTTATGGTTTATTTTTCAATTCTTCTCTTTACATAGACTATTTTATAATTACCTTTTCAAATATGTATTGAATCTATAGTAATATATATGTTTTATATTTTTATCATGCTTCTGGAAACATTCATCATCATTCTTCCTTTCCTCTTCCTCTTATTGTAAAAAAATCCCCCATCAGTGATGTGTTGATTTACTGACATCATTGATGGAGTGTCTCCAATTTCATTTACATTATTCAAAGATGGTTGCAAAACCATTTTAATTTCGGAAATATATTTTAATTTGTATAATATGGCCTTTATTTTTTATTTACTTTAATTATCTACTTAATATTAATGTAATATGATAAAAAATGTTTGTGATTATCAAAGAACTACCAAAATGATCTAAATGAATATGAATAGTAATTTATCAAATGATTCATCCACTAAAAATAAAAAATATTTATGGAATAATAAAATTTTCTAGAAACTTTATTGTCACCGTATAATTACACTTCTTGAGTTTCTTTTCCATTTGATAAAAAATTTATTACGAACTAACCATGGAAACCATGTAATGAATGCACCCAAAACAATATAGATAATAAAATATTATTAATAAATGGTTCAAATGATGTTATAAAATGCTCATATAAGGTGTTATAAACATGAATTTTTTTATTTCTAACATTAATTAAAATCTTTTACCAAATATACATGAGGTTTAAAAAGATTATTTAAGAATAACCCGAGGAATGGAAATTCATAACCAAATTTCCATTCTTTGGGATAACCTTATACATTATTAAATATTTTGTAATAAGATTATGTTTGTGATTAATTTTTTGTTTATGTAATGTATTATTATGTATATTTAATGTGTATTTAAAAATTAAATTCACTCTATTAATTTCTCAAATCAATTATATGACTTTTGTAATGGTCTTTCCATTAAAAATTAACTTTTAAAATATTATTTTATGAAATTTAAAGGAAATGTTTTTAGGAAATTAATAATTTTTTTATTATGTTCATGTTAATGGGAATTGTTTATAATTCGGGGTGAAACATATATATCCCTCCAATGAAGATGATATTTGTATGTTAGAGGTCGGCCATATGGTTACTTAAAGTGTAACTTCTATAGTTACACAATAAGGTAGACATGATGGTAACATTGTAATGTACCATTGAGGGATAAAAATCATAATGTATCCAAAAATGTTCCAATATAAAAATATCATGCTCCACGATACCTTTATGGTATTATATATGTTTTTAAATGTTTTATAGAAACCCCATTCTTTACCAAGTAAGTATATATTGGTGAGACGTATGCCTTTGTGAAAATGATTTCATATGATTATATGTATTCATGGAATAACTGGTTATTTACTTATTTTTGCATGCCTTATTGAGGTTTTATGCTGATCCTATTTTTTCAATATTTTTCCCAATTAATAAGGACGTGTAAGAGAAACAAGGATGTGCAGTTAAATGTTATGAATATTTTTCAATTAAATGATATTGTTGTTTTGCGTAAACATTTTATGTTTTGGAATAAATGGATAATATTTTTGTGGTAACCACTTATAATGCTTGTTTTTTGATATGTATGAGTTATGTCCTAATATTATAAAACTCTAAACAGAAATTATATTTTGGAATGTAACGAAGTGAAATATAGTTGAAATAGATAAATTATGTAGTGTTTATGGATAAGTCCTTATAGTTGGTATCATAGAATAGTTTAGATAAATTTATTATTTACAATGATGTTAAGAGAATACCATAAATTATTTTTACCTTATTTTTATGTTGAAATAGTATATAAATTAACAATTTCAATGTTAATTCAACTAAGATAGGTCTGTTCATAATGGTTTTATGCTTATGTAATTGGGAATTTGGAGATTGGAGGAATAAAGAGGCTGATATAATTCTGGATCTGGAACTAGGATTGGTGGGAATTGGAACCGAGTGTCATGGGATAGTAATGAATCAATTAATGTAGGAAATAAATAGTGATGGAACCCATGCAAGAGAACTACTAGGGATACCAAAAAGGAACATGTTAATATAGAATACTTTATGAGGCAACACCCTCCAACATTGAGTAGATATTCTGACCCTATAGAAGCTGAAGTGTTGATTAACTCAATTTAAATTATATTCAACGTTATGGGATATTCATATAATCAAAAGGTTAGTATTTCCATTTATCATTTTTTGTTGGTTATTATGGTCAATGGTGGTGAATGTGCAATAATATCTGGGATATAACTGAGAAAAATGCCCTTTGGTGGGATGAATATAAAAGCTGTTTCCATGAAAAATATTTTACAATGGTTATTCGAATTAATATTCAGAATAAATTTCGTGAATTGAGGAAAAATGTGGAAGATTCAGTGGATATTTATTATGAAAACAACACCCAACCTGTAAGGTACTCTCCTAATATTACTTAATATCGTGATATAAATGTCAATCCCATTTTCCTTGGATTTAATCATGGATATTAAAGGGCATTGGCCTCATGTGAATTTAAAAGTTATGTGAAACTTATATGATTTTCTGGGAGGGTATAAATGGATTAAATTGATGATCATGAGTACTTTGAGAGTAATGAGAGAAAGAGCTCTAGAAGGAAATCGATGAGTATGAATCAATAAGAAAAATATGGTGGTAAGAATGTTCAGATTCTAGTTAGTGAAAAGTTTGTAAAAAATAATTCTAGGGAAAGACTTAAAAGAACTCAAAAGTTTTTTTGATGTGGTTAGTTTAGACATATGGGAAGTTATTGTAATGAAAATGATATTATTATCAATTATTATAGGATAATTATTATGTGTTTAAAATGTTTTGAGATGGTACATTATTAAAATTCTTACCCAAATAATGATTTGGGTGATGGAAAGTATACCGTCTATAAAAAGAATGGTAAAGTGATTTCCTTTTCAACTACGTCAGTAGATAGCGGTTTATCCGAATAATGTGGTATCAATTACACTATCTATTTAATAAAATTTTCTTAAAAAATAATTATTTTTCCAATAGTAGAGTTTTATGTAATTTTGTGTATGAATTGGGTTTTCGTTTATCATGCTATGATTGATTGTAGAGATCATTATTTTTTTCTAGAATGAGTATCAGTTTGTATAAAAGAACAAACCCATAAAATAGATAACATATTTGGAAGCTGAGAAACTGTTGAAAGATAGAAATGAATTTTATATTCATTATATTGTTGAAAACAATGGAATAATTCATATTACTGATGTTCAAGTGGAAATTGAGTACCATTATGTTTTTCTTGTTGAGTAGCATTGTGTTATACGTGATCAAGAAGCTGAATTCACAATATACATAATTCCTGATGCTAAGACAATTTCAAATCTCTCTTATCAAATGGCTCAAATTTAAATTCATGAATTGAATAATTAGGTGGAATTTTCATTATAATGTCTTTATTGATCCAAAAACTTCACCATGGGGAGCACATGTTTTTCCGTTAAAAATAATGATGGTTACATGAGACATTTAATTGATTATAGAGAGTTGAATAACACTTCTACTTAGAATAAGTATAATTTTCATCACATCGTTGACTTGTTTGATCATCCCCTGGGAGCTCATTATTTATCCATGATCAACATGAGATCTTGGTACCATCCACTAAAGGTGATGAAGGATGACATTCAAAAAAAATATTTTTCTTAATAGATATAGACATATGTGTTTTTTGTTATGAAATTTTGGTATCTAATTCAAATTTTTTATTTATTGATATTATGAATTGTTTATTTCATGAGTTCATCAATATGTGTTTTTTTAATTTTGATGGAATTATGTTATATTCTATAATTAAAGGTTTTCATGTTAAAAAAATCTAATGGTTTTTTCCAAATCTTTAAAAGAAATGAAATTGAATGGAAAATTGAAAATGTGTTAATTTTGGTTGCAAAAAATTTAGTTCGTAGTCACATTGTTTCTAAACATGGAATAACTATTGATCATTCTAAATTGAGAGTTGTTAAAGAATGAATATGAACCACCAATATGACTGAGAGTTATAGTTTTCATGGTTTGATAGGTGATTAATGGAGGTTTGTTAAAAACATTACACGATTATCTAGTCTAGAGAATCAATTAACTAAAAATGTGTTAAATTTATCTGGAGAAAATAATGTTATGAATTTTTAGGAATTGAAATTATGATAGGTGAATGATCTATTTATGACCCTAGATTTTGGAACTGGTGAATTTTTTATATATATTGATGCTTCATTAAAGGGACATGGATGGGTACAGATACAGTATGATCAGGTAATTACTTATACATTAATACAAATAAAACCACATGTGTTAAATTAAACAAAAATTTATTTTGAATTAGTTTATAATATTTTTGATTTAACAATATTTTTTTCATCATTTATATAAATCCAAATGTGTAATATATTCAGCAAAAAAATGACTAAAGTATATATTCTTTATTATGGAATTAATATTGAGCTATAAAAGTTGTATTGAATTGATAAAAGATTATGATTGCATGATCAATTACCATCATGTATAAGTAGACAATGTGGAAGATTCCTTTAGTATAAAACATTATGCATTATTAACTATGTTACAGATATTAAAATACCCAATTTATATCTGATTTGATTAATTTTGGCTTGTAATTTTTTTGTGATAGAATGTTTTCAATTTTGTTTCAAGTCTCAGTGCAGTTATCATTGTCAGACAGAATTAAGAAAGATCTAAAGGCATATATGGAGCTATAAAAAAATATATAAATTGTAAAAATGGGTATGTTTCCAAAATTTAACATTGATAAAGATTTTGTATTTATATATATAAAAATATTGTGTGTGCCTTATGATTCTGTGAAGAAGAAATATTTGTTCTGTGATGCTCATAGTTCCTTATTTTCATTTCATTCAGGAAACACAAAGATTTATAGTTACTTTCAAGAATATTATGATTTGGATGGAATGAAAATATATATTTCTAATTTTACTATGAAATGATTGACATGTTAACAGGTTAAATAAGAGAGGTAGTTACTGAAGGGGACACTTCATTCTTTACTCATTCTATACTGGATATGGGAAAATATTTCCTTGGACATCATTGGGGGACTACCAATGACATCTTGAGGTAACAATTTAATTTGGGTAATTGTTGATCAACTGAATAAATATGCTCATTTCCTTCCAATTTAAGATATTATTCTATTGGATCAGCTTTCATGATTGTACCTCAAACTGATTATTAGGTTACATGGAGTTCCTATTTCCATTATATTTTACAGTGATCCAATGTTCAATTATATCTTTTGGAATGTCCTTCAGAATTCATCATTAACTAAAATAAACATTAGTAAATCTTGTCATTATCAATTATATGGGAAGTTAAATTTGATGATTTAGTCATTAGAGGATATTCTTCGAGGTTCTTCAAATAAGAACTAGGGAATTTGGGATCAATATATTTCATTATTTAACATTTCTTATAATAACATAATTTATTCTAGTATACTAATGGAACTGTTTGAGTCATTATATGGGAAGTTGGGTTGAACTTTTGTTTTTTAGGATGAAGTCAGGGAATTGAATTTTATGGGACTAGAATTAGTATATGAAGTGGCATAGAATGTTAAGATGATACAACAACAAAATGGGGATAGTTCTGAGTTGGTTCAAAATATTTGTAGGTAATATGTAGAAAAAAATATCTTTTGATCTAGGTGATTATTTTTTTCATAGAATCTCACCATTGAAAAGTGTTATTAATTTTGGTATGAAGGGAAACTAAGTCCATGGTTCGTTAAAAATTATTAAATCCCAGTGAATGTTGAACCATTTTCCTACCATGCATCTTTTCCTCCGAGGTTATCTCATGTATACAATGTTATTCTTGTATATATTTTGGGATTTTATTTTCTAGATTAATCTCATGTTTTGAGCCTAGAAGCTATTCAGATGGAATAGAATCATTCTTATAAAGAAAAACCAGTTCAGATTTTTTATCAAAGAGAACATGTATTGTTGAATAATCTAATCCACTAGGTAATAGTTTTTTGGTGAAACCATGTTGTTGAAGAAGCAACATCATAATAAAAAAATGTTATGAGAGAAAGGTACCCTAACTTGCTTAATAAGTAAATAAAATTGTGAGGACATAATTTATAGAAGGTGTGGAGAATGTAAAACCCCAACATTTTAAAAATAAATTAAAACTCATTAAACACTAAGTCTATATATGGTAAAACTTTTCCTTTTGTATATTGTTATAAATTATTTGTTAAACATTATATTTCCACTTCTATGATTTTAATTTCAAAAGCAGTCATCTATGGCTATAATCAGTAAGTTATTTTGAGTCTCATAGAACAAACTTGTTTTTTTGTAAATATTACGATACCATTGTGGATATTAAATTGAATAGTAATACTCCCCTTATGAATACTAAATAAAATTATTATTTTATTTTCTTAAGGTTTTAGTATAATGAAATCTTTATTTATTTTACAAGGTTATATAAAATGAGATATAGTTTTGAAAATATTAATTTTCAAAAAAATCATAATTTTGTTTAAAAATTATGTTAATAATATTTAAAAATTTATAATAAAAACATTTAGTTAATTTTATAATTTTACACGTTCAAAATTTTGTTAGGGTTTTTTTGGATTTTATTTAGATTGTTGAATTTTCATAGAATTATAAAAATATATTTTTATGTTTTCGGGTGTTTAATGACATCATAATGATGTAATAATGATGTAATACATCTGGACAACTCTTCAGGATTAAAATATGATTTTAGTTGTCCCATATAGCCAATACCATGGGAAAACTCATTTTTATGCCCATTTTTTTTCAAATACCACTAATGAAGAGTCTTTTGAAAATAACTAAAAACTTCCCCCACTTTCACAATAAATAACACCCTCAACCACTTCTTCTCATCACACCTCTAAAGATTTAATAATTGTATAAATTCTACCAAATCCACTTCCCAATTATCATTCCCATATAAATTGCCTTATGAACTCACCAAATGGCCAAAACCAAAGGCCATAAAGAGGATCTCCTGGAGAAGAGATCAAGAGGTAAAGATCAACATAGATTTTCTTATGTTTTCATTTGTATTCTTTTTATTGCTTATAATCACTTATCATTCACTTATCCAATAAGATTAAAAGCTCCATTATTTTATAAATGTTATATTATTATCATGTTTGTGGAAAAATTCATCATCATTCTTCTTATAATATTCCACTTATTCATAAAATAAAAACATTTTCCATGATGTGTCGATTTAAAGACTTTGTGGATGATGTGTCCTCAATTTCCATTACATACATAAAAAATTATGGTAAAACCATATTAATGTTTGAAATATATTGTTAAGTGTATTTATGACCTCTCTTATTTTCTATAATTAAAATATCAGCATAATATTAAATGAATACGATGAAACAAGTTTCTGATAAATGAAGAGACACAAAAATTATCTTAACGAATATCACTAATAATTAATATTTTAAATCATACTATTACCATATCTTTTAAATTATTTAAGGAATAAATTAATATTATAGATACAATTTAACACAATTTTATTCTAATTCTAGAGTTTTCATCCATTTGAAAAGGAAATCTATTATGAACCAACCATGGAAACCATGTAAAAACACACCTGAAACAATGTAAATAACAATATATTATTTATAAATGGGTCGAATTATGTTATAAAATGATCACATAATATCATGTAAACATGAATATGTTTCGTTAAAACATTAATTACACTCTTTATAACATTATATAGGACTTTTAAACATTTTTATGTAAGGAAAACACGAGGTAATGGAATTCTTAACCCAATTTATATTGTTTGCATTAACCATCCATATTATTGTTTATATGGAAAAATGATTATATTTGTGTTTAGTTTATTTTTATATTATATTTTATTATGTTTATTTATAGTTTATACACAAATTCCTATCATTATATTAATTTTTCACATCAACTATATGATTTTTTTATTGGAATTTCCATTACAAATCCTCTTAAAATTCAATTCTACGAAATTAAAAAGTAATGTTTTAATGAAATTATACATATTTTTCTAAATATGTTTTCTTTCTTGGTCATTGTTTATGATTAAAGGTGTGAAATATTTTTCTCTCAAATTAATTGGGTATGATTATGTTATAGGTCATCTGTTTGCTTACTCCAAATATAACTGTGATGGTTACACCATAAGGTATGCACGAGGGTTATATAAAAATTTATCCATGAGGGTTTAAAATCATAAGGAAGACATGAAGGTTACAATATATGTTAGTAATGCACCAAGATAACTTTATTGTTTTATATATGTTTAAAAATGTTTTATTAAACTCCCATGTTTCACAAATTATATATGGATGAGAAGCATTTATTTTTGAAAATGAGTTCATATGATTTGATAGATTTATTAAATAATGGTTTTTCATTATTTTTATATCCCCTGCTGATATTCTTATGCTCATAGAATAATTTTAAATTTTTTTCGCAGGTCTTAAGGAAGTGTAAGGGAAATAATAAAGTCCCGAAAAATGTTATAATGATTTTTTAAATATGGTAGGATGTTGTTTTATGAAAAAGAATTTATATTTTGGAAGAAATGGAAACCTTTTTAGTGGTTCCCAATTATTATTCTTATAGGTTTATATGTGTGAGTTATTACTTATCAATATAATACACTAAACTGAATATTTCATTTGGAATAAATAGAAATGAAATATAGTTTATATAGATATATTATGTTATTTTTTAGGTCGAGTCCTTATACATAAACGTGTTGAAATACTAAGCTCCTTGGGATATGCTAAGCCATCTCCTTCTTCATTTCTTCTGATCAAAAGTGTTCCCAAAGATCATGTTTCATCATGGTACTCACGGTTATGAAGGATAATGGTGGGATATGTTAATTATCAAATATATCCTTATTTATACTAGGTTATTAAGGCACACAAAGCCTCATTCCAAAAAAAATCACACCATAATCATCAATATGGAACTCCTACATCATATCGTTCTTTACTACATTCACCTACATATCTAACAGTGGAACATCCTTATATGCTTCCATAATCCACTCTTAGATAGATATTTTAGAAATCACTTGGGAAATATAGGATTTATTACATGTTTATATGATTTAAAAGTCCTTCCATTTCATGTCCAAGAAGATATGGCCATTCTTAATCCACATCATGGAGAGAGTTGTAGGTTGGTTTCCACTAAAAGCAGCAGATACCATGTTTGCATTTCTAAGAAGATAGTAAATAGATAATCATATTATTTTATTATATCTAACCATCTCCATATACTCATGTCTATTTCCATTTCTATGAATATATACGTTGGGATCTTTCGATCAGCACACAAGTGAAATTTCCCACCAAACTCGGTTGTGCCGGAAGATTTTTATGGAACAAATCACAACAGTTAGCTTCAGATCATGTGTTGGGAAGTTCATCTCGTGGATCAGAAAATACTTTGTGGTATAGTACATCACATCATTATTTTTCATGGGTACACAACCCATGACTTTATTTGAAGCATCAATACATATCACAATTCATTCTCCACCTTTTGGTAATGTGAGTACCTTTGCATTGATTAGCCTTCTCTTTATCACCTTAATGATTTCTTTAGATTCTTATGTCTAGATATATATTACCCCATTAATTTTTATTTTAGTCAATGTGCTTGAAAATAGTGAGAAATTGTTCCACAAAATATCTGTTGTACCCAAATAATGCAGGATAGATGTAGATTTCAATCATAGTATATGGTCCAATCCATTCATCAATTGCCTTTTTAAAAGTCCACATAGGTTCCCTCACATAAGATCGCATGTACCAAGACATAATACATCCAAATTTGACACTTGTGAAGTGTGTATTAATACCTCTATTTCGTTAATGTCGCCAACGCAACCCTTATATGTTCTTTATGTTCCTCCTTTTATTGGAGTAGATGAGAATATCATCAACAACCACTACCAAAAATTTGAAAAGGAAATGTACAATGACTCTATTCATAAAATCAATGATGATTTCATGGAAATTAGTTTGTGCAAAGGGAATTAATAAAAACTCATAGTTCCCATTACTTGTATAGAAGGATGAATTTTGAATATCATATTTTATAACCTTTATCTGATGATATATGGAATGAAGATACAAGATTATGATGTAATGAACTCCTCATAGTTTATTCAAGAAGTCATTAATCATTAGAAGTGTATTCTAGTTATTTATTATGATATTATTGAGTTCCATATATTTGTACACACCCGCATTGATCCATTCTTCTATTTGACAAAGAGTACATGAAAAACCCATGGTGATGCACTAGGGAATATGATCCTTTTTTCAAAATTCTATTTCAATAGCTTATTTAACTCCACATGTTCATTAGGAACCATCCTATTGGGACACATTAAGATTGGAGTTTCTTAGAGCGTGATTTCTATTAAAAAATCAATTTTATGATCTGAGGGGAGTTTGAGTATCTACTCAAGAAATACATTACTATATTCCATCACAAGAGGAAATTACTATAGGTTGATAACCTCCTTGGAATCAAATATTTTAGAGAGAGGTATTCTTCTTCATATGGAATCAACCCCCACACCATTAAAAGATTTTATTTAGGTGATTTATGATTTTTTTTCTATTGTAGTGGAGCATGGGATGATTCATAATTTAAAAGTATATTTAATTTCCCCAATATTTTGTGTGATATCTATATAATGAGATACAATCCATCCCATATATATCAAATTTCATAGAGGGAAGTATTATGGGATTCAATGGAAGAATATTTCAACATTCACTGATTGGAGAAGATTCAAACACTTGGGTTTTAATGATTGAATTGCTAAGTGTTTTTACAAAAACCAATAATTCAATGATTTAGGGATTAAATTAAATATATCAAAAATAATTGAATGATATAATGGAATGTGTATAACAATAATCAAGTATTTATTTTTTATTTCTTGACTAAATAGGAAGTGTACCTTTTATGCCATCATTTTATAGATACACTTCAGCTGTAGTGATGGCCTGAGCCTTTCCATGCTACTTTGTTATCAGTGGATGATGATGACGATTTACCTCGATGAGTAAAGGTTTAGTTCCCTAGCTTGCATAGTGAACTTTATCTATAGTCTTTTACCATTGTACTGAGGGTGGTTCTCTCCTTTACTCCCCCACATTATCCTTCTTCCTCAAATCTTTTTGAAATACATGATCTTTGTGGCCTTCTCTCCCACACTTGAATCTCATCCAGCATCCTTTGAGTAACTTCCCATGATGGTTCATCCCACATTTTTTATATGTCGGTAGTTCATTTTTCATTCCATAATTTTCATGAGATCCTTTATCTTGAAACTCAATCTTTCGTTCCATATCACCATAACCAAGGCAACTTTATCCAAACTCCATCTACACTTTGATATCACATAGAACAACATATTTATAAGACCTATAGTCATGAATTACTAAATCCTTTGAAGGTTTGGTTTTAATCCACTAAAGAATATATCAATATTTATATCATTGTTGATAAAAAACCTAGAGCATACCCTTCAGGATTTATGAAATTTACTTTAAATGTCATGATATATTCTCCTTTATTTTTATTTAGCTCTATGAATTCTATCCTTATAATTGTTAAAAAAAATTCATTGAATTAATTATTATGAAACATTGTCTTAATGTCTTCCCACACCATCACTTCAATTTCTTCTGTTTGTTTGGTGTTCTTAAAAAGGTACCACCATTGATTATCATAGCCACCTTGTTGATAGATAGTGAGATTTACTTCTCCATATCAGAATAGTGATGAACATAAAAAGATATTCAACATTGGGTTGACCTATTATTATGCCACTAGTGGATATAATGATCTACTAAATGTATGTGGTCGATGCCACAGAAAACACTCGATATCAAGTTTCATAGTCTTATTTTGAGGAATATTTTCCCCATTATTCAGAATATTTTTCCTAGCATGAAATAGGTGGATAAGAATCACCATGAAATATTGATGTCATCCCCCAAAGAATTGGGGATATCATTTAGGAAATCAATGTACTTTATCTTGCATGTGATTTTTGGACTGGTTTCTCATAATTCCCAACAATATCGAAAATAGAAAAGGATAGAAAAAAGAATAAGTCCTAATGTATTGAATAGTTTTTTATTGTTAAATTAAGTGAAATACAAATCTTCTTAGATCAATATGATTATAATTAAAAAAAAACATCTTTAGTGGTTACATATAACTAGTTTCAAACTATGTTATTTCAAAAAAATTCCCTAATCCTAATTTCCAGATTAAATAAACTGTGCTCTGACACCATCTATAACTACATTAATTTTTTAACATTATTATTAAATAATTTTAATGATGAACAAAAATAAAGAGTAAAATAACCATGAACCAAAGGTTTTGTTTCATTGCAAAATTATGACCACATAAATCTTTTACAAGAAAAATCATAAACATTTATTTAATTCCATCATATCTACATTATTAGAGGTATTCACATTATCCGTAGTTTAAGTAATCACCTGAGGCTATATATCAAGAAATGAGAGGGATAAAATCACATTGATAGGATAGATATGAATGTGTATCAATAAAACATGGGGTGAGAATAATCAATATCATCATATAATATTAATTGGATAATAATCATGATAGGAAGAATTAAATAAATATAGGAAATGTGACAATGCAAAAAAAGAAGCATCTTGTCTTAGTTTTCAACCTCCATACAATTTTGTGAACATATATATCATCATGATGGTGTATATTTCACTTTTCTCATGATAAAAATCACATTACCAAATTAATAGGGTTTCTATATAATTCTAGATTCCCCCATCTCATCATAATATTTATATTTCATTATATAATTCTTGGTGCACCCATCAAATCATAACATTGTCATTATCATGAATGCCACACAAAACATACATCAATCATGAATACAAAATATCTCATGGAAAGGAATGAGTTTTCATTTCATAATGTATAAATTCAAAAAAAATTATTTTCCAAATGAAAAAGGAAATATCATACTTGAAATATAAATCATCAACCTTGAGTGATGAATAAACAACCTCAAGAAGCAATATGTGGGTTTTTTTTGAAAGAAGAGTTCTTTTGGAAAACATTTTTTCCACAAACTCATGTTAAAGACATGTGTATCATTAAAAATGTATTATAATGATGAATAAATGATATTTATGGAATATCCTTATTGAAAATGGGGTGAATGGGGGAAAATCAAAAGAATGATAGTTGGGTTCGAGAATTCCCCTTACCTTATGTCTGATTGCTTCCATCACTTTAATATCATATATAATCACATTAGATTCATTAATTTGAAAATAAATAATCTATTATACACTAATTTCATTAATTATGGTTTTGATATGTTCATTTATGATATTTTTGATGAGTTATATAATATAATTTCATCATTCGAGAGCATTCATCTTCATAGATTCCACAATTGGATCACATGTATACATGAATTGAAGTTTATGTAAAATACGGATAAATATCCATATTTTTTGTTATATGATAAAATTAAACATATAAAACATTAAATGATATTTTAATGAAATTAATTTTATGTTATTTGTATGAATCACTATAAATATGTTAATTTTGATCATTGTAGGTTAATTTTAGTATTTTTTTCTATGAAAAAAATTTCGTTTTCTTTTATCATTTATTATTATGTGTATAAGTTTGTTACATGACACAAATTGTGTATTAAAAAACTAATTAATATATTATTTAATCATTATAATGTTTTTGTTCAAATTCTTTAAGGGGTTAAAAAAATGAATGTTCATCAGCCACAATGTCGGTAAATTGACTCATCACTGTTGATGATTATTTTTGTAGAATAGAAGAGATAGAGGGAAAAAAAAGAAGAGTTATGATGGATCATAAATTAACATGATATAATTATATTATATCAGACATACAAGAGTTATCATCCAATTTGAATAAGAGAATGTTGAGAGAGGTGAAGAAAACAATGAAAATGAAATGAAATTAAAAGAAAATGGAAGCAGAATTTACTACTTAATCTATCCACTTTGAGAACCTCTATCGAGAAAAGGTGTTGGCCTTTTGATGGGACCAACATCTCCTCGATGTGGAATAGGGTCATGGGGATAGATTTAGGTATAATTTGGACAAGGATAAATTCTTGAGAAGAATATATAGAATATAGGGTGAAGGTGGTATTTATACTGGATGAAAAGGGTGTTTTGCTAGTATTATATTCTTTAGTTTATTAATTTAGCTCAAGACTATGAATATTTTTTTTATAATTATATATAAAAATATAAAAATAATTAAGGATGGTTTATGATTAATGTGCTTAAATAATCCATAAATCAATAATGAATAAAAAATTCATGATTTTTTTATTTATAAAAAAGTATCATATTTAACTATTCATAATAATTCAAATGATTCGGAAAAATAAAAAAAATCACCCTAACTATTATTCAATATATATATAAAAAAATGAACTCCATTATATGAAAATAATCTTCTAAATACAAGTAATTTAATTTTAAATTCTAATCATCATTTATATTGAAAATATTGATTTTAAAATTACAAGTGATTTTGTAACACATTGAAAAATTACTTGAAGTATTAAAAATTTTCTTAAAAAACTAATACATAAAAATATTTTTATATTAATACATTTAAAAAAAATATTTAACATTATTAAATTAATCATATAATTTTAATAAAAAAATTATATCATTTACAAACATTCCAGCACATAATTAATAATTTTTAATATATTTATTTACATGAACTGTGATATAATAACAATATATTTTAATTTATAATAATCCTAAATTCTTATTTATGATTTCATGAGTGAGATTTTGATTCAATTGGGAAGTTTTATATTAATAATGGTCATATTACTAGTCTGAAGGTGATATTACTATTTAATCACTAGTTGTTCTTTAATATCTAAAAATAACTAATTTTTTTGTTAAATTATTTATATAAAAAACATTTATTATGTTCTATAAGTAATTTCATGATATTTATACTATATGAAATCACTATATGATGAGATACATTGCATTCATAAAAGTTTGGGTTGTTATATGAATTATGTGTAAGTGTTGGTCTAACCCTCAATATATCAAAATCATAAAATATAAAAGATACTGGTATTATTGCATAATCCCTGAAATAGAATTTTTGAGGTGGTTTATAATGGAAATAATACTAAATTTCTTGATAATGTGGGTTACCTCATATTCGTATAGATCTTATTGGTTTGCACCAATGTTATTCCATGTAATTTTTTCAAAATAATGTTTGGATTCATGGTTTTGTGGAGAGATATCAAGGAAATATTTGTTCATTTATTGGTCCAACCAATGTGTCTTGAGAGGTGTAAAGATGTGGTAGGAGAGAAGAACAGTTTATATGGGAGGAGGAGTGGTACTATTGCAAATTTTGGAAACAAGAAATTCCATCCAAGATTTTCCTAATTCAAGGGGATAAAATGATGCTCAAAAGTCAGTAATGGGAGGATAAGGTCAACATATATCCATCCAATGCCTTTTGTAATATTTTATAGGTCATTTTCCCCTTCTAATTTAAGTTTATTCCCTTGTTAAACATTATTTCAACTTAGTTGTTGTAATTAAATATCGTTATTTCACTAATATTTTTGGTTAAAATATAATCTGAACATACTAGTAATTATAAATTATTCAAAAAAATACAGAATCCTTTTTTCCAAATTACAATCACATAAGTTTTATAAATAAATTTAAATTTATAGGGGACAAAAAATTGAGTTTTTAAAGTAAACACATTCAAATATTTTGTATATTTGGTTATTAAATCTCAAAGTGATATTGATTTCAATTAGCCACATTGAATTTATTAATTAAATAATTTAATTAAACCCTCTAAATAGTTAATAATATTATTTAACCATTAATATAAATTATATTAAAAATTAGTTTTGAAATAAAATTCAATATTGTTCACTATTCAATAAAAATTAAAACAACATAGAAAAATAAAATAATTAACCCCAACCAAATTTATATATTATTATTTCAAATATAAAGTTCATTTTTAAATATAAATTTTATTATAGTTTCCAAAATTGATTTTAGAAATAATTCCCCATTAAAAGGAAGTAAAAATTCCGTAATAAAAAGATAGGGTTTTATTTTTAAAATTGGGGGTGTTCTTATCATATGCTAATCTAATTAGTTTTTTGAAAAAAATATTATTCAATATATAACGTATAATTTACATTAATATAATTAAGTAATAGTAATTAATTTTATTTATTATGAAAAAAAAACTTTGTGAGGAAAGAATAGTTTTATATATAAATATAATATTGATACTCAATTGGTTATAATATTCATTTATAATAAATTTATAACTAATTATTTCAAATTATAATTTATTAAACATTAACTATTTATATGTTAGTAAAAACATTTTATAATAAATAATTCAATGGCTATGTTGTATCATTCTACATTAGAAAATAATATTTTTATATTAAATTATAGTTTGGTAAAAATAGGACTTGCATGTAACACAATCCATAGAAAATAGTCTCTCTTGCATGTAATGAACGATAACTTATTATTTCAAAAAAAAATTGGTTATATGTTTAATTAAATTTATTAAAAATAGTAAATATATCATATTTATTCATAGATTATATTCTCTTATGTGCTTCATGTTTTTTTATCATACATGTTATCGAATATAATGTTACTACATTAAATTTTTTAGTGTGTTACAAGAAATCATTCATATATATGGGTATTGAATTTTTTATAACATGTTTTTGATGCCTTTATTGAAAAATATTAATGGAATAAATTATTTTAATATTTGGGTGTTGTTTTTATGTTTTAGATATTAATGTATTAAATTAAACCTTATTGTATAACATGTACTAAACTTTTGGGTTTTGGGATAATATTTAGAGACAAAAAGTATGAATGAATTTACTTTTATTGATCTTATGTTCCAATAATTTTACTTCTTCAGGATTTTATATTTCATCTTGAATATTCATTTCACAGATTCTGATATGATGTGAATTTTAATCAAATTCCAAACAATAGATGAAATTATTATAATGAAATAGAATGATATTATTTAAATATATTTAGTAATTATCTCTTATATATAGTAGTAGTTGAAATTTAAATATTTATTTTTAATGTTAAATGGATTAGGAGATGGTGGGAATCCGAATTTGATTATAACATAGGATCATAAAACACAATAAGAGACCAAAAAACCACTAAATACAAGATTAAGACTATTAGAAACATTCTTCCAATATTATCACAAATGGTGTGTAGTTAACATTGAATTTAGGTAATCATTGATAAGATAATTAAAATGATTTTACATCTTATCCCATGGATGAATAAAATATTTTATGGTGATATTCCATTCATTTAAGCCTCACGTTAAATAATATTGAGGTTTTTTGATCTACACTATATGCTCCTTATTACATTAAACATAAATTTTTCTCTAAATCATTACGTTAACATTTTATTTGAAGTATTAATCTCAAATCATCTTCTATAATTTTCTCCTAAACATTTATATTTGTCTTTAACTCCTTGCCTACTGCCCAATTTAATTAATCAGTTGGAACTAATCTCGGATACATCAATATTTTCTTCGTGAGATCATCTATTTTAGGGTCGATATCCCTATTAAAACCTTCTACAACCATATAGGATTCTTACACCATAACTAGAGAATCAATATTTCCTTCAATATATTATGGATACTTATAATTAAAACACTAATCCACTTTATTTTCTATTTTAATAATCAGAGTCTTCATACAAACTTATAAATGTATAGTGTATTTGAATTCATGTTCCCTAGACCCAATCTTGTTGAATGATCTAACTTCCATGGATTTATCTTAGTGGGAATAATATTTAAATGTGTTATGATTGTTTATATTATGAAAAATTCTACACCGCATGTCCTAAGATATAATTTCCACTTCTTTCTCTATAGGTTGTGAATCCCTCTAATATGATTTCCATTTGTATTATCCACTAAAAGATGATATTTCACACTATCGGAAACAAATAGGGAATTGGTTTCTTTATCTCTAACCATTGGTTCTTCAAATTTCTAGAAACCAAACACACCCTTTTCCTCTTGGGAATAACATTTTTCCACCCTTCATTGTATGAATCACAAACTAAATCATCATCAAAGTATTTGAAAGAATTTGGAGTTGGATTGAGGTGGGGGGAGATCTCTATTTAGAAGGAACATTCATTGGATGGACTCTTGAATCTAGCTTGATCGACGATATCCATTCTGAATTAGAGGGAGTTGAATTATCCCAAATGACATTTCATAAAAATGTACCCATAAAAACACCATAATCAATCTTTTTCCAGTCACCCTACAAGATGACATAGTCTGAGAATATGTAAATTAATTTGGGGAGGATCACAACTATATCATTCATATAACATGCACACTCTATTTATCGACTTATAATAAATGACTAATATAAAAAATTATTCATAAAATAATTGGTTCTGGTTTCAGTTCCCCATATACATATAAAGATAATCAGTAATTATGAAATCTATATGACCTGAGATACAATAAAAGTGTCTCTCCCACAAATCATTTTTCTAACTCCAACAGAATAGAATGATATGATTCCCATGAGAATTCATTTGGATATTATTATGTAGGTGTACCAAATCATGTATTGATAAATAAAAATAAATCTATTTCTTGAACAATATAGTCTGATTTAATATGGACTCTTCACCCACCACTATCCACACAGATTCAATAAGAGTCAAGGATAAAACAATATTCACACAAATTCTGGGTGAAATAGTGTAGGATAATGATTTATAATGGTCATAAAAATAAGACAATAATCCAATTACGTCACACAAAATTTTATGTATTTAGAAATTGTGGATTGGAAGGAGAAGGACTACCAAACATTACCCAATTTCCACTTTTGGGGTATCCTGATTCTGTTGAAAATTATAATCTCATCTATTGAGGAAGAAACGAGAGGCTTCACAAGAGAATTAGAAATTGGATCAAGTGGAGGTGAGGAAATAATCTATGGGGAGTTGAAGTATAATGTGGATTGGATATTGAATCTCGATAGTAACTTTCTTGCGTAAGGGCTTGGATTCATTGACAAACAAATTGAATCTATATAGTGATGGGTGTTTCCAACCAAAACAAGATACTAGGAAAACTGGTGGAGAAAAGTGAAATTAATAAAACCTGGAGGGATGGAGGAAGAGAAGGGCCAAAAGATAATGTGTTGGTACCTTTAATAAATAGTGGATATTGAGGATTATAGGTAGAAGATAGGTGTTAGTAAAGAGTTAAACACCGTCTAATGGTAATTTTTATTATCCCTTCGTATGATGATTAATTTCAATAATGGTGATTGATAATACCGAACCATTGAATATATAGATAAAAATGTGAGGGTTAAATTATTCTAGGTCATGTTTGAGATTATAAATATCTAAAAATTTAGTTTAAATTAATAACAAGATCAATAGCTATCATAACATGAATCACCAAGCTATTAATGAATTGAGAAAAAGTATAAAAAAAATTCATTCAGGAGTTACTATTATAAGATATCAATCAAATTGGAAAGTATGAATGTGATTAAATAAATTATGTAATATATACATAGGGTTCCTTTTAAATACATATTTTTATATTCATTATTCATAAATATGAACACAATTTTTAGTATATTAATTTTAGTCCTCAATTTTTGTGTTCAATGACATGTGTTTATTAATTTCTATGACTAATTATGATAATCATTTCCAAATAAATTAAAGAATTTTTTTATCTAAATTTTATCATTTCTGAAAGAATCATACTCAAAATTGAATAATGGTGAAAAATTTATATTTTTTAGAAGAGATTAATGTTTTTACGAATAGTAAAAAATACCAATATTATAGAATTTTTTTCGTTTTAGGTACTTACAAAGCCTCACATTATTATGATTTAAAAAAAACTCATTTTCTAAATTTTCATTAAGAATAATTCGATTATTTTTTAGAATCATAATTATTCCAAATTATGTCTTAAAAACGTTTTTATATAAATACTTCATTTTCTTAGAACACCATATCATCTTTTTAAACATGTATCTTTGAAACATTATTTTGTCAACTTATAGGTATATATTTTTAGAGAATAATTTCTAGATTTATAATTATAATGGTAAAATATGGTAAATATTAAATCTTAATTTTTTATAAATAGTAATTATTGGAAATATTATATGGTGCAATAAATATAAAATATAGGGAAAACATTAAAACTATGAGATATTGTCTCAATAACAAACAAAAAAAATTACAATATTCTATTGAATGATATGAATTAGACCATATCATCACTAAGATGTTTTATATAAAAATTTGGCACAATTATTATTTGAAAATTAAATTTATATGATTATATGTAATGAAAATTCCAAAATGTCACTCTATTTCTTTAAATATAAATTAAATACACCTGTAGGTGTAGTAAGATGATATAAACGTTTTTTTACATTGTTAATTTATATTTTTGATATAAATTTATTTTTAATATTTATTAATGAAATAATTAACTTGATTGTACACATGATAGTTAAATTGTGCTTCTAAAATATGTTTAGAAATCAAATAAAATTATTCCAAAAATTGTGAATTTTTTTTGGACGAGTTGTGGTGTTCCAAGAATTTTATGGTTAATTTTAATCTATATGTTACATTGAAAGTATTTACACATGAAATACATTTCAATTTTCCAATATTTATTAAAAATCTAAATGAATTTCCCAAAATATTTATATTAATGATATTTTCTATTAATGATATTTTATTATTTGAATTAAAAATCATAAAAAATTAAATTTGAAAACTGGGTAGAAGATGGATTAAAATATCATCGCTATACATTTTTGATAAAATATTTATCGTAGAAATTATTTTACAAAATTTAATTGAAAAATGTATTCGCATAGTTAAGGATTAAAAGGGTTAATTTGGGGCAACACTAAAAAATAAGGTATAAATTCAAAAAAATACTATATTGAAATCTAGTTATATTAGTTTACATCGATTTTATATCAATTTAATATCAAAATTATGTCTATTTGGAAAAACATTGAAATAAATTTTACATTATTATACATTTATGTTTTAACAAAATTACACGAGTTCCCATTGCCTCATTTATAAAACAACACATCTTCCTTCTCTTGATTACACTCTTTTTAGCCCACTATTACAAAAAAAACCAATCCATTTGTAATCTAAAAATAACTATCTATTATTATTAGGTTATAGTGTTCTTAAATGACCATTAAAAGTAAATTGATAAATGGTATTAATTAATTCTTCTAAATATTCTTAAATCATCCTCCAAAAACTCTTTCAATCTGTTTCATCTTCAACCAACACTAAATTGTTGGTATTCACAAAAAAAATTAATAATTTCATTTTACTAAATAGGAAAAACATTTATGATAATTAAAATGACATTATCTACAACCTTTTTCATCAAATGAGTAATGAATGTATCACTTGTGCATACTTGTGGACTACCGCCTCCACATGGTGAGATAATTCATTTTTTATCCCATTAAATCCTGATTTTTTATTGTGTTGGATTTAAATTAAATATATTATATTTATTATAGAATAATACATGTTGAATTATGATATCTAATATATCTTCTTACAATTTTGTCAGTTGTAAAATGACATCGTTGCTCATTTTTATGTGTGGAGTACAACTTCAATGGAGTGATACAATTCTATTTTCATTATATCCTTAAATAGAAGGTAAAAATGAGAGATTAAATGGATATATATGATAAATATTATATGATAATTACTCATTAAATGTGAATTATTGTTTACATTTCGTTACTAATATATATCCATAAATGAAAACATCGCTTGTTTGTATCTACAGACTACAGTCTCCATGAGGTGTTGTAATTCATTTTTCATCATCTTGTTTGTTTGAATTGTTATAAACATATAAAAAATTACTAAATATGATATTAATAAAATAATTAATATTCAATAGATCATATTATAATTAATAATTTAAATGTACATGGACCATTGAACATAATCATTAATTCAAAATGAAATAGTTAACAACCAAAAATGACGGTTTTAATGAGGGGTTATTAAGAAATGGGTTATAGGATTTTATAACTAAATAATATATAATATGATATGTTTTAATATGGTTTATTAATATATATTTAATAAATAAATAATTATTAATAAATATATTTGAATGGATTGAGAATGAGATGATATATGAGTTAAGGGTTTCATATATAACATTAATTTCCCCAAACCATATGGCATAAAAATAATTGTTTACATTATGTATTTTATATAATTCCCAAAAATTTATTTTATAATAAATCAAAAAAATGTCGAATTTTTATTCCTTTTATGCTTATCCCTTTAATATAGTTTTTATTTTGTGATTAATAAATTTATAGAAGTATAACGTCTAAAATATTATTCATTAAGAATTCTATAATGTTATTCACGTACCTTATTTTATTATTGTTTTATATATCCTCTTCGACATTTTTTAACATGAATGTAATCTTGTTAATAATATTTAATTTTTCATTAGATGTAATCCATTCATGGGTTTTAAGATTCAAATGTTACCATATCGGTAAGGAATTTACATATCATCCAATTTTAATTAGGATTTTTTAATCTTGAATTTACATTATTGAAATTACATGATCCTTATATGATAATCCAATTTAATTTTATCACCCAATATTTATTTATAAAATTTTAATGTTTTAGTAACATAATTATATCTTTGTTATTAAAAATGGATAAATAAATAATTTTTGAAAAGAATTATATATTTATCATCTATTCATTGGAAAACCAATTTATAGGAAAATTATTTACTTTAGTGTTTTAAAAAATATTTTATTTGAATTATTTTAATAGCTATTTTAAATTAATTTTCATAATTTTTGACTCTTTGGGAATTTTTTTGATAAGAATATTATATTTATTTTATGAGGTAATTTTTAATCATGGTGTGAATAGATTATTCACTATAATGATTACGTCATTAATAGAATAATTTACTGTCATCATTAGTCAATGATTTAAAATTACCAATTCTTTTCTAGAAATTTTAAATGAATTTATTCTATAATATTTTCTTAAATATTTATATAATCAGTCTAAAAATAAAATAGTTTGATTTCTTATTTTAATATTCAAATAATTATTTAAATACATTTGGATATATTCCAATTTATTATGATGACATATATGTTTTAATGGGGATATGATCCAATTATATAATATTAGTTAGTTATCTAGATGTAAATTGATTATGATGTTAATATTTCTACATTAATAATTAATTTCCCATGGAATATTCTATGATTAAATAATGAAAGGATGAGAAGTTCACAAAACAATTTTCAATCAATGGGTTTTTCTATGATGTAATGATGATTGATTTATGAAAATGTGGAACACATATATATAGTGTTCATTATATTATTGGTATTTCCATTAAACCCGACCAAATTTTTACGAAAATTTTAATACCTCATCCTATAATTTTACGGAATGAGTTGATGTACTCGATCCACAATGGGAAATAGGTAGGGATGCCATATCAACTATGTTATATGAAATATGTGGTGATTCCTAGTCTATAATGATATTGGAAATGGTTTTTATGTTTGATATAATATTATATAATTGGATTTATTGTTCACACTAACATACTATTTGATTTATATTCCTATCATGATCCCACACACCTATGAATTTTTTCTACATATGATATGATCTCCTAGTTCATGATTATGATATGATGATTCATCACCATCATGATTAATTTATTATACTATGATATTGTTTTTTTCAAGGACTCACGAATATGAAATAGAAATTATTTGGAATAATTTAATATTGGGAAATATATTTTTTTCATTCCCATATTCCCATTATATATCTATGTATGAACATTAATTGATATCTCATTTTTTACCCCTAATGAGAATCTGATCTCTCCCCTTCTAATAATTTAATTTACAATAGGTTATGAAGAAGGTTAATGATTATCATATATTTATAAAGGAATCCTATTGTGAAAAATTATGTTTAATATTGTGTTTTTTTATGATCTAGTTTTTAATGTATATTTTACTAAAGATACTAAACCATTAATGTTATGTCATATATTATATTGATATGAAATTTATACTCAACTAACTACATGTAATATATATGTGTTATATTCTTATGTTACTATGAATCAAACATAAATCACATGAATTAATTCAATCAACACCTCCCACACTATCAGATGTTGCATCCCCAAACATGCATTCGATATCAGAATATATACATGAAATGAATATAAATCATCCCGAAAGGGATCAAAATCCCTTAATAAAAAATATTTAAAGATGGGTATCAAAGAGGTCCCCAACCATTTATAAAACCAATTTTATAAAATGTCAACCAAGATTAAAAAAATATATTGGGACGCCAAGACACGTTCATATCATTATAAAACTATATTTAAAAAACCATTTGAAAAAAAAATTATAACAACCATGCATTGAGATAAGAATCATTCCATTTCAGATAAAGTTTTAATCTAAATTTTCAACATTCAGTAAAAACATAATGGGTTTAAAAATAATTATTATAAAAACAGACATTAATAGTTAAAATCCCATTTAAAGACACCATAACACCCATAATATAATAATAATTTCAAATTATACCCAACAACAATTTTTTTATAAAATATTTTTATAATATAAGTCACACCAATTTCAGAATATAACCGACATAAAAATCACATTCAAGAATTTAAACTACTTCAGAATAGAATAAAATATATTAAAATCCATTGGGAATACTTCTTAATATGATTCCAATATTTTGAAATATTTTAATGAAATTATAAAATGGTTTATCTATGAATAATTATTATAAATATATAAAAATGACTCATATGAACTTTAAATAATTATAATGGGAAATAAAATAATTTAAATAACACATTAAATGTGACTTAAGTCCATTCCTTGTAATTAATACATTTTTAAGAATTCCTAAAACTAAAAAGTCATTCTAGATGCACGGGTTCCAATATAAATAATTTTAATACCATTGAATTATTTTAAGTGTGCTCTTTTACAAATTTTCTATTTCCTAGGAATTCTGCCTAATTCCATTGCAAGAAATGAGTTAAATTAAAAAAATGAATCAAACGAACCATCAACTTATAATGTATTTCTAAAATCAAATTTAATATGATAGTAACATAAGAAAATTAAAAAAACATAATAAAAGGTGTTTTGATAGATATTTCTACTTCAGATCAATGTTGGGTAAACTATGTGAGTTTTAAACTCATCACCTATGGTGGAAGATTCTGAGACAAACTATAATGCCCCGAAAAAAACCCTAAAACCATTTAGTGTAATCAAAAAAGGGAAAAACATCCATAGTTTTTGGTTCAATCACATAATAAAATATGAGAGGATAAAAAAATATGAAAATATAAAGAGATTTGATAAGAGTTGATGTCCTGAAAAATACAAAAAGAAACCAAAAAATTAAGATAAATCATGTGAAGGGAGTGAAACCATATGAGGAAAGACTGCACACCATGGGGGATCATTGTAACATCCCAGGTAAATAAATAATATAACATTTTCATATTTATTAATATTTTTGAATTTAAATTTAATTATACTTTAATGGGGATGAAATTTTTTATGGCGTACCCGATACGCAACAATGGGTTTTTTTTCAAAAATCTCATGTTGCACATAATGTTTACTCATACTGAGAAATAATAATATATTATTATTTCAAATTGTAGTTAACACCTTTCCATTGTAATGGTGATAATGAATAGAACTAACTACAATATCATTACACATGTTTCCTAAATGTTCTTACATTTATCTCATAAATGATAGAGGCATGAAATGTGAATGAAACTAATTTTAAGCGAAAATACTCGAATATTCTTTATTAGGTCGATTTACCACCTTTTCATGGTGAACCATTTTGTAAATACAGTTATGGTCACATTTATATTTTTTATCTGAAAAAATAATATTTTATTTATTATCTAGAAAAAAAAATAATTTGGATGAAATTTTGGTATTTTTTTGAAAATATTCATTTTTTAAATTATTAGTGAAAAATACTGCACTTTAATTCCAAACTATCTTTTAATTAATTTTACTTATATGGTTATATTTTCAATTTAATTTTTTTATAGATTTTTTGAATATTTTTTTACCATTTAATACAAATTCGGTCATTGGATGTAATTTTCAATTGAAATTGGGAAAAAACAAGTGTTAATCTTTTGATAGTTATTATGTCTTAAAAAATGATTTTTGGTTTTGACCATGGAAATTAATTTTTAATTAATTAATATGAATTATATATTTTTAATTTTTTAAAATAGATATCATTTTTTAATTTGGAATATAAAATCTAGCATTGCTAATGTCTTGCAATTTTTATGAAAACCATCAATTTTTGATGAATAATGAAATCACTGCGTAGTAGTTAAAAAAATGAATTTTTCATTCAAATGAAATTTTACAACTTCTATGAATTGAATTTTGAAAATCTGACATACATGTCTATTATTAGTAATTAAAATTTTGTTCAATAAGATGAAAATAATTTTTCATGAATGGTTTCTTTTGACTTTTATTTACCGCGGTTAAACGTAAATAGGGAAAATCAAGGTACAAATAATATTATAATAATATATAAGTATTGTAACTCATATCCTAATATATATGTATGAGTCATGGCTGACTGATAGAATCCTTGTGTGAGATATTTGGCCTTTGAAGGTCATTTTGGTATGATAATGGCATTAATAGCCTATTACATATAGTAAAAACATTTATAAACATGTATTGTTTTTCTAAAACGATTTAAATGTGGGGTTATATAATTGATATATTTGACTTTAAAAATTAATTAGAAGGATAAAAATATTTCCTACATCATGGTATTTGATTTATAATTTTTAGACATCAAATAAATAAATTTATTTATGACATAATGAAAATGTAATTATTACCTCATTAATGAGTGTTTCAAATAAATGATATTATAAATGATAAAATAAATTTATTTTGAAACATTTTTTCAATCCATGAATTTTAGAGATAATGATTATTTTTTATCATTTAATTAATGCGTGCTTTTTGAAATAATCATGTGTTTTGGAATTTTTTAAAAGTCATGATATGAATAGTATTTAAATTTACTTAAATGAGTTCTTTTAAAAACAATTACTTTATTAAATGATATTTTAATCATAAAATTATATGATTCAGAAAAATGACAAATATAAGGTTGAAAATATCATTAATGGACCACGTGTGGTTCGATTGACATTTTATGGTAACTATATTAACCTTATAGAGTGAATACACAAGAAGACATGGTAAGATCCAATTAGTTAACTAAGGGTTAAAGCTAATTAAAAAGTTTTCATTTGATGACCAATAATATCTACAACTTATTTTCTAAGATGATTTAAATTAATAGTCATCTTATATTCTAATTTAAATATTTTGGAACTTTTTGAAACTGAAATTTAGTTTATAATAAAATAATATTTTTAAACATTCCTAGAGAGCCCCTCCTCCACCTTATAAAAAGTCCTCAACTATATCCTATTACTCACTCTTATAATGACCCTTGTCTCAACCAAACTATACCCAAATAATCTCTCAAGATCCCTCTCTTCCAACTATAATCCTTATCATAGGTAGAAGGTACATCAAGAAACCTTCTTGGATCAAACCAAAGGGAGTTACCCAATTTAAAGGTAGCATCTTCTCTTAAGATCTTTTCTTTTATTTTACATCTAAAACCCCCTAAAGTATTTCTATTACGTTGTTTTATAACAAAAACAGTATCAAAAGTTTACTATGTTGTTTATATGAGATTTATTTGAACTATACTTACACACACATCCGTCTATTGGGTAATGAACATGGAGTTTCTGTTGACGGTGAACTACTGCCTTACGAAATGATGATTCTTAAATATTCTACTACCACAAATTATGGATTTAATTAAGTTTTAAATATATATATATATGTGATATATATTATTTAAATATTATCTCTATACTTATGTATTTTTTCATTTATTTCATACCTTTATGGTTTCCATAATGTTTAAATATGATAATTTCTATTGAGGTAGTGCACACAACCGCCCCCTCAAAATGATATGTCTCATTCATGTCATATGTGTATCATATAAAGGATGGAATTAAATAATTACATATTATATAATATTGGGATTAAAATATACCTTTTTCTAATTATGTTTTCATCCCATTAAATAAGATATAGAAATTAAAGTACTGTTTAGGTGAATGTGCGGCTTACTGTCTCCATGAATGGTGAATTTAATTTCTTATCTCCGAATGTAATGTACTATTATAAATAAACATATATATACTGGATATATATATGATATATATTATATATAAATAATTAATATTATTATGGATAAAATGTAATTTTGGCCACAGTGACAGCTTGTAATTATAAGAAGTTTATTTTTGAATCAAGTACCAAATATCGACCAAATGACCGTTATTAACATAAATGATTATGTAATGTTTATGACATTGAAATAAGTTATATAAATTGAATAATAAACATGAAAATTTTACTTAATCATTTAGTAATTAACGTTACTATATTATTCAAGAGATTTAAAGAACAAACGAGTCAAGTCAGACATGAGGTAAGGGTATTCATCTCAATTACCTTTCTTTGAGGCATATTTTGATTGGTACAATACATTATTTTATATATTTTATAAAAATTTTTACTTTTCATTTCATTCAAATTGAATATTTTTCTATGAATTGTTTTAATACATGACAAAAATTAATGTTTCTTTTCAACATACACAGTGATAACGACCTCTCTCCTATTGTGAATATTATTTTATCTTTGGCTTCCTTAACAAGTAGAAGTGTTTACTAAAGGAAAATTAACTCCATATAAATTTATTACATATTTAGGTTTTAAAAATGGTTTTTTGAAGGAATTTAAAATTTCAATATCTTGAATTGGTATATTGTAGTTGTAATGTGGAAATATTATCATACATTTATGCATGTTTTATGTGTTATGGTAATTGGGAATTATTTTACGTATATTAGTTGTTCCGTGATAAACCTTAATCGGGTGAGCATGAGATAACTCCTCAATTCATTGGGTAAAATTCCTGAGTTTAATGTTAAGTTTTCTCCTAACATATATAGGGAATATATTATGATGGGAATTACAAATGTAACTCCATATAGAGCAGGGAAAGCTACAATATTATTATGTTTGGATTCCAAAAATAACCATTAAAATTTATGTTTTCTATGTGTTATTCATAAATCTTATGATTAAATGAGGTATGATAAAAATCATATGTTCTTATGGACTGATGTTATCTTTCTTTGTTTTATAACCTTTACTGAGATTTTTATGATCAACACATGTTTTGAAATGTTTTTTCTAGGACTTAAAGATGAATTGGGTCAATGAAAGGATCATGGAAAAGTCATGTTATCTATAACATGGAATTAAGCAAGACTCTTTTTTCAAGAGTTTTTATTTTATGAAAAAATGGAAATTGAGTAGAAGTGTCTACTTTGTAATTTTCGTGATACTATTTAATAGTTATTTCCTCATTATCTAAAACTTTAATCGTGAAAAGATCATCAATGTGAAATATTATTTTAATTCAAGAATATGTAATTTATTCTAGATGGGACCCAATAGTAGGAATCATAGGTCGGTTGAGACAACATTGGGAGTTATTGTATTTTTAAATTAATATTATTAAATTTATATATGGAAATATTGAAATCATATAGAATTTATAGATTATGATGTTGCATCAGCTAAGAGATTTCACTATTGAGAATAGTTTTTTATAGTGGAAACATGGCAGTTGTGATGGTAAGGCATACAAAGGGAAATGATCTTCAAAATCGGCATCCAAAGATGTTTTGAATAAGAATTGAAAATTATATTGCAGTTCTGGATCAGTTGACTCATGTGATAAATGATGGTTTTTTTATTGATGATATTTTGGTTTATTCCAAAAGTAAAGAGGATCAATAATGTTATTTATAGTTTTCCATACAACCCTTATGAAAAAATAGACTGTATGGTATATTTATCATGTTTTATTTTTGGTTACAAAAAATTTATTTCCATGGTCACATTGTTTAAAAAAAATTTCATAACTGTTGATTGTGCTAAAAAAGCTGTTGAAAAATGGACAAGACCTACCAATATCAAAGAGATTCATAGTTTTTTTGGTTTAGAAGGTTATTACCATATTTTTATTGAAATATTTTCATAGTTATCAAGCCCAATTACTATGTTACCTCAAAAAGGTGTTATGTTCCTTTGGACAAAATAATTTTACAGTTTTTTTCAAGAATTTAAAAAGATGATTGGTTAATGTTATAGTTTTGGAATTACCTTACATAAATGGTGATTTTTTTATCTATAGTGATGCTTAGTTGAATGAAATTTTTTGTGTCCTAATAAAAAATGACCAGGTAATTTCTTATGCATCACAAGAGTAGAAACCTCAGGAGTAAAATTACCCTACACATGATTTGGAATTATCTTTGTTGTTTTTCGCTAAAATTTTTTGGAGGCATCATTTGTATTGAGTAAAGTGTGAAATATATACTGATCAAAAATTTTTGATGTATATATTCACTAAAAAATAATAGAACATGAGAGATATGAGATGTTTATAATTAATCATGTATTATGATTGCACAATTCATTACCATACAGGAAAGGAAAATAAAGTGTCTGATTCTTTGAGTTTAAAATGTAATGATACATTAACCATGTTATATTTGGAATAAGATCCTTTGATTAAAAATTTGTTGAACATTGGAATAGATTTTTTTGGTGAAGGAAATTCCTATGTTTCTTTTAATTTGTTAGTGAAATCATCTTTATCATATAGAATTATGCAAGCAGAGAAGAAAATAGTGGGATGTAGAAAAAGGATGAGTTTTTCATAATGGTAAGTTTCCTGATTTTTACATTGAAAATGATTGTATTTTTAGATTTGGGAAGAGATTATGTGTGCCTTTTGATTCACATTTTATGAATGATTTGTTATGTGAATCCCATAGTTCTCTTTTTTAGTTCATCAGTACATTACTATGATATACACAGGTCTTTGATTGTATTACTCGTTGGATAGAATGAAAATGATATTGTTTAATTTTCATAGAAGACTTTAACTTGTAAACATGTAATAGCAGAGTGAAAGTTACCAAAAAGGGACGCTTCAACCTTTACCAGTTCCAGAGTGGAAATGGGATAATATATCCATGGAATTTGTTGTGTGATTAATGATGAAATTATGAGGTATTAATAAAATCTCGTTTATTTTTGATCGATTTACTAAATCAACTCATTTTTTTAAATTCGAGATACTTTGTCTCTAGATAAACATTCTCGGTTGTATATTTAAGAGATAGTATGGTTACATGGATTTCCCCTCCCCATTGTATCTGATCGTGATCCCATGTTTACTTCTAACTTTTGGAAAGGCCTTAAAAAGTCTTTGGCTTCTAAATTATGTTTTATTGCGTCTTTTGATCCTCAATCAGATGGTTCGTTTGAATGAACAATTTAGTCTTTGTAATATATGCTATGTTCTTGTTTAATGGATTAACAAGGATGTTGCTACCAACACATCTTTGGTTGAATTTTTTAATAATAATAGTTTTCATTCCAGAATACAAATGGCTCTATCTTTTTGTGGTGAAGTAGATGAAAGGTAACAGATTGGACCAGAATTGGTAGAAGAGATAGTAGAAAAAGTTCAGTTGATTCAGAAGTACATGAGGTCATCTCAGAGCAGGGAGAAACGTTATGCAGAAACCTGATGGAAGGATCTTTCTATCGAGGTAGGTGATCATTTAATTCGCAATATTTCCCCATGGAAATGTCTGATTTGTTTTGGTAAGAAGGGAATGGTGAGTCTGAGGTTAATTGGACATTATGTAATTTTAGATAATATCTGATCTATTGGGTACATAGTGTCTTTTCCTCCATGTTCTTTGCAGGTACCCAATTCTTTTCATAGATAAATTTTGAAAAAGTATATGCCAGATCCATATCATGTTTTGAGTCAAGTGGTAGTTCAGATAGAAGAGAATATTTCTTATGAGTAATAACCTCTCCAGAGTCATGACCGAAGAGAGAAAGTGTTATGAAAAAATTTAGTTCATTATTTATAGGTTTTTTTTAAAAAAACCCATATAGTTTAAGGGGCAACATGGGAATATGAAAATGAACTAACAGATAAATACCTCAATTTATAAGGAAAGTGAATGAAATTGTGATGGAATAATTTAAAAAATGGGGGATGGATGTAACATCCTAGGTAAATATATAATATAAAATTATCGCATATATTAATATTTGTGAATTAAATATTAATTTTACTTTAAAGGGGATGCTATGTTTGATGGCTTACCCGACATGAAATAATGGTTTTCTCCGAGAATCTCATGTTGCGAATAATGCTGAGTAAAAATGAAAAATAATAATATAATATTATTTTAAATTATAGTTAATGCCTAGCCATAAAATTCGAAATTATGAACAGAAACAAAAAAAATATGATGAATCATGTTTCTTAAATTTGTTTACATTTATTTGAAAAAGTTAGAGGCTTAAAATGTAAATGAATCAAATTTTTATCATAAGTGCTCAAATATTCATTAATAGGACTATTTAACCCCTTTTGATCGCGGACCACTTTTAAAAAATAGTGTTTTTAATTTTATATATTCTATTTGACAAAATGATATTATTCTTTAGAATCACGACATAAAAATTTACTTTGGATGAAATTTTGGTATCTTCCTGAAAATATTAATTTTTTTAATGAATAGAGAAAAATGCTGAATTTTAATTCAAAACTGTATTTTAATATAATTTATTTATATTGATATATTATATTTTAAAATGGTTTTAATGTTTAATTGGATTATATTTTGACCATTTATTACAATTTTTACTATTTTATGTAATTTCATTTTGAAATTGTACATAAACACGTGTTAATCTTTTGAATATTATTATTTTCTAAAAACACGCTTTCTGGTTTTGACAAAAAAAATTAATTGTATATTAATTAATATGATTTCTATGATTCAAATTAGGTTAAATAAGAATAATTTTTTAATTTACAATGTCAAATATATCTTTAGCTGATTTTTGGCATTTTTCTGAAAACATTCAATTTTTGAGGAATAGTGAAAACAATTAGTAGTAGTAAAAAACCCAAATTTTTCATTTAAATGAAATTTTACCACTTCTGTGAACTGAATTTTGAATATTCGACATACATGGTTGTTATAAGTAAGTAACATATGTTTCAATAAGATGAAAAAAATTTCATTTAATAGTAACTTTTGACATTTATTTAACATAGTTAAAGGTAAATAAGATAACTTTGGGAAAAAATAAAATAAAATAATATAAAATTACCTTAACATTTGTCCAAATATTATTGGATAAGTCATGGAAGACCAATAAAATCATTGAGTGATGTTTTCAACCTTTGACTTCCATTACGATAATATTATTACATTAATAACTTTTTATTTAAAGTAAAAATAAAAATATGATAAAAATTTATTATTAGTCTAAAACAATTTTAATGTGGGGTTTTATAATTTATATATTTGACTATAAGTATTCATTATAATTCTAAAAATGTTTCTTATCTCATGGTATTATATATATATGTATATTTTTTATAAATCAAATAACTAAATTTATTTACGACATAATGTTGACATAATGATTACCTCATTAATGAATGTTTTAAATAAATGACATTATAAATGATAAAATTAAATTATTTTTAATCATTTTAGTACATCCTAGAATTTTATAGATGGGGATGACTTGTTATATTTGAATTAATGATCATTTTTTTTTGAATGAATCAAGTTTTTTTGGATTTGTATTAAAAGTCATGATATGAATAGTATTTAAATTGACATAAATGAGTTTTTTTTAAACATTATTTTATTAAATGATATATTAAATTTAAAATTATAAAATTCTTCTCAATGACAGAGATAAGTTTTAAAATTTCATTAATGAACCACTTGTGGTTTGAATGGAATTTTATATAACTATATTAACCTTATAGGGTAAATACACAGGATGACTTGGTAATACTAAAATTAATTAACTAAGGTTTAAATATAAATGATAAGGTTAAATTTGATAAAAAAACATTTTTAAAACCTATTGGTTGAGTGGATTTTGAATAATAGTTATCTTATCTTTTAATTTAATATGTCTGGACATTTGGAAATCAAAATTTATTTTATCATAAAATAATATTCTCAAACATTCTTAATGAGCCCCTCCTCCCTCTTATCCAAAGCAATCATCACTAAGACATTACTCACACCTCTAAAGAACCGTGGATCATCATAATTATGTTCAAATAATCTTTCAATAACCAATTATTACACCAAGAATCCTTACCTTAGACTGAAGGAACATCAAGAAATCATTGTGGTTCGAACCAATGGGAGTTACCAGATTTAAAGGTAACATCTTATCTTAAGTTTTTTCATTCATTTGACTTATCCAACCCTATAAAATATTTTTATTCATTTATTTTATAACAATACCTGTATAATCAAATAAATATGTTTTTTATATGAGAAATATGTAAACCACCCTTACATACACCTCTGTCTAATGGGAAAAGAACATACAGTTTCTGTGGATGGCGAACTACTGCCTCACAGACCGATGACTGTTCAATCTTCTTCAACCACCTATTATGGAGCCCATTAAGATTTAAATGTATTTATATGTTATATATATTATATTTATATTGTCTTTATACTTTTGTATTTTCCATTTATATCATACTATTATGGTTTCCATAATAGATAAATACGATAATTTAATTTGAGGAAGTGCAGACTACCACCCCCATCAAAGTGATATGACTCATTAATGCCATATGTGGAACATATAAAGGATGTAACTAATGAAAATTTATATGATATTATTATAAAATAATTATATAATTTTTTATCATAATTTTTTTCATTCCATTACAAATGTAATAGAAATGAAATTAGTGTTCATGCGTACGTACGGCATACCGTCTCCATGAACGATGTATTTCCTTTCTTATCTCAAAATGATATGTAATATTATAAATACATATATGTACTGAATATATATGATATATATGATATCAAAATCATGAATATCATTTTGTATATAATGGAACTATAACCCTAGGGACAACTTGTAATTATAAGATGTTCATTTTTTACTCAAGTACCAAATATCGACAAAATGACCATTATTAACTTAAAAGATTATGTAATGTTTATAACAAGGTAATAAGTGATATAAAAAATTAATAAACTTGAACAAGGTTCTAAAGAATATATTAATTATCTTTAGCTTATTATTTTGAAGATTTAATGAACTAATGAGTCAATTTAGACACAAGGTAAGGGACTTCATCTCAATTGCCTTTCTTTGAGGCATATTTTGATTTGTACACGACTTTATTTTGTATGGTGTATAAAAAATATTACTTTTCAGATCTTTGAAATGGAATATTTTTCTATGAAGTGTTTTACTAAAAAAAATAAAGTTTTCTATTTACCATACATGGTGACAATGAACTTTCCACCGCCATGACTATTATATTAACATTGGCTTCCTTAACAAGTAGTAGTGTCTTTCTAATGGAAAATAAATACAATATACCTTTTTTACATAATTTTGAATTAAAAATGGTTTTGTAAATGGATTGAATATTTCAATGTCTTTAAATTGTATTTTTTTGATTGAAATATGGACATTATATCATTCCATTCTTCTTTTTTTGTGTGTTATTGTACTAGAGCATTTTTTACATCTACGGATGCTTTAATGGTGAACCGAGTGTAGGTGATCATAATATAGCTCTTCAATTCACTGTGTAACATGAAAGAGGTAAATGTTAATGCTTCTCCTACAAAGATATGAAATCTACAATGTAAGAATGAAATGGATGCCATAAGTTACCATTTGGATTTATGTTTTATATGTGTTATTCATAATTCTTATGATATCATAAGGTCTATTAAAAAGCATATGTTTTGATGGGATAATATTTTATTTCATTATTTTATAACCCTTACTGATATTTTTATGCTCATCCCATTTTTTGAAAATTTTTTCATTGCATTTAAATATCAATTGGGTCATAGATGGGATCAATAGAAAATTCGTGCTGTCTAAAACAAGGAACTGGACATGAATCTTTTTTGTTGAGTTTATATTTTTTGAGAAATATGGTAATTGAGTAGAAGTGTCTAATATGTAATTTTTGAGATGTAATGTAATAGTTATAGCTTATTTCTATAAAACTCTAAACCTAAAATGTACCTCATTGTGAATTATTCATTTAATTCAAGATTAAGCAATGTATTAAAAATGGGTACTTATAATCATGGCAATAGATTTTGACATAAGATAGAGGAATAATTATGGGAGAAAATTCCAAATAATAAATCACATAAAAAGTTTAATTTTTTTATAAAAATTATTTCATGGCATTTAAATCTATTTACCTATAAATATTTCCTACAAATGTGGAATCAATGCTTCTAAAAATTGATGCCAAGAAACCAAAACTAATGACTTCTCCTAGGACCATACACAATCTGATATTCATTAACCAACCATGAACAATGTATCATTCCCCTTAATAGACCCTCACATGTGGTTACATTTTGGTCACTCTGAACCATGTTCAACCAATTTAGATTATAAATAATTCACATGAAAATAGTAACTTAATTTCAATGATTCAATAAAATATAAATTTTCAAATATTAAATTAATATAACATTATATTTTAATTATTTAGATAGGAGGGTGACACAATTCTCTCCAAATGTCAACTTTAATCCCTTGGAATGTCCATAGTAATGTTAAATGTAATATATATGGAGAGTACCCACCACTCTATATCAAATAGAATTTATAGTCAAAGAAAAATTCGGAGATCCTAAATTAGAAAAACACTAATCATTATTCCATCCTATATCAAAGAACTAAGAATTACCTGAACAGGGATACAAACCCTATGAAAAAATAAACCTTAAGACCCTAATAAGAATAACTAAATAAATAGATACTAAATGGTGATATATTTTTTTAAGAATTTATCAACATGGGGACGCATAAAAAACACTTAAAATAGGTACGTCGCCAATATATCCAAAATTCATCAAATTGAAAACAAACCATGAAATATTACAAGAAATGGAGATTAATGATCCTAAGATGAACATTATATAGTTTCCAAAATATTCACATCTTAAAAATACTTAAATAATGATGTTATCAAAACCTAAAATAGTCTACAAAATAATATGGGATCTATCTTAAGAGAACAACTAAGTGATAATAGGTAAAAATATGACCCCACGCTTAGTATATCATCTTATCATGAACCCACCTATATATAACCTAACATCGGTACGTTCATAATATCATCTTATTCAAAACCGGTCTTAGCAATCTAAATAAAGAACCCAATGTCACCCCATATTCTAAAAACAAATAGAAATACACAAATGAACCTATCAACAAGGGAAACATTGCCCAACACCTACCACACACAAGGAACAAAGAATAATGAGGAATAAAAAAACCCAAAACATCACCACATAAAAACTAGTTGATAAAATAACAATATAAATTGTATGCAGAACCACTCATCACTCTAACACAAGCTTTTATAGTCCATTGGTTAGTCATTAAAGGATTTATACAATATTCACATAATGGGGGATTTGGTTTCTCTACTTGTTTATCAGTCTCCACAAACAATCCCCACACCAATGGTTAATTTATGATTGTAATCCTAAATTCATTTGTCACCCTATGGTAACTCAAACCTTTTAAATTTTAATCAATAATAAACCAATTATAAATCCAAAAAAAATACCGAAATTTAAATAGAAATCTTGCTTCACTTAGAAACTCGAAAACTATAATGATTTGTTTAGATCATGAACACACTTATGAACCTCCACATAAGTCACAATGACAACATTTATCTTGATCATACGTGTAAATATTATATAAAATGATTAGAACTTATAAAATTTCCTTATTACTTTTTGAATTATTAACATCATTTTAAAATATTTTTAATTAATTATCTCAGTCCATCAATCTACCAATTTTCAGGGCAGGCCCTCCTTGAGTCTAATAGAAATTTCGGATTTCCACTATTTGGAAACTAGATCCTAGACATAAAATAGACACAGAAGACATTATATTCTCCCAATAATCATCGTTAATGAAATATCATAAAATTAATGAAAATTTACAGTACTCATCTATTTATTTAACTTCAATTCAAAATTATTTACCATGATATATATAATAATTTAAAAGAATTTATATAGATAATTCCTCCACTCTACACTAGTTTCCCTCCCCATAAATAAAAATTGAATTTACCTATTATTACATAGAATTTTTTATAAGATTAATTAGTTAATGTGGAAAACATAAACCAATGACAAAATTAACATACCTCAGTCATTTATATATTTTATGATCATCCAAGAACAAAACTAGGAACATGAAACTAAGATAACAATTGTGTGACGCTAAAATAACTCCATAAGACCCCAAAACCATAAACATATATGGGAACCACTTATTAATATAGATTATAAATTCTAGTTTGAACATAATGTATAATATAGTTTTTTAGATGATTTATAAAATAAAACCATGAAATATTAAATATTATAATTCCCACACAGCCATCTTGATTTGTAAAATAAAAAAATGTTGATTATATGTTCTAAATTATAATTTTATCCAGAAATTTAAGGTCTTATACCATGAAAACAAAACCAAGTCATCATTTACCCCCTTTTTAAGCATCCTATGAAATTTTTTATAAACGATTTGAATTAAAATTATTTACTAAATACCAATTTTAAGGATATTAAAGCCATTTTTTGTTTATAAGACACACACTCAACCATTTAAAAAATAATACTTTTGACATTAAACCAAAATCACTTATACAATGAGTTAAATAATTCAATAATAAGCACCTTGTATTAAATGAAAATGAATAAGAAATATAATAATGAAAATGATCCCATGACCCAATAAAATAGTTAATGTATAATCAAATTCATAAAAAATCAAGGTAATTTTTTAAAATGACCTAACATCATTTGAATCATCCATAGACCCTAGTAATTGAAGACTTGGACTGATGATATAGAATATAGGACTCCCATGATAAGGTAAAAGAAGGGATTAATTTGTATTCACATGAATAAAATATAAGAAATTTATAAGTAACTCACACCTTACCTCATGTTCTATCACATGCATTGAACCCAAACATATACTTAACAATATAATCATTACATTCTTATCAATATAAAGTATTTCCATATGGATTTAAAGAAACAACATAAATATATATATATATATATCTACATAACAAAGAGGCTCTGACACATTGTTATAACCATTTTTAAAAAGTGTTAAATGATCAATGAAAAAACATTTCAATATTCCAATTGATTTAAATATAACTTTAAAAATATATTCTATACATCCATTGAAGACACATTAAATGAAAACCTCAAGTCATTACCAATTTCTATTTGAAAGTCCAAAAAAAGTTAAATAATCTCATTTAAAAAATAAAAAAATTGGTTGTAATATCCCTTATTACAAAAACACACATTCCTATTATAAATGGAATTTCAAAACACCTTGAGATCCGTGGTCTCAATTTAATTTCCAAATATGTAAAATGTCCCCTTTTTGAAATAAGAAACTAAAATAAATGTAAACCACTTTTAAAATTTAAATTTGAGTCAAACACATTTAAAAAAATTTAAACTAATTTAAAAAAACAAAAGGGAACTAAACAATTCATTCCATTTAACCCAATAAAATAAAAACCTGTTGAAATATTTGACTCTAAATATAAAAATATTAATATATATTGAGAAATAATAAATTTATGAAAAAACTTATAAATTGGTTAATAAATTTAAAGGGAAACACTAAAATTTAATTTAAAATAAGAATTTGAACTAATTTAATGAAATGGAATTATAAAATTTTAAAGACAACCAAAAACCTATATGTCATTCCTCAAACACGAATCTAAATAAATAATTGAGTCATTGTAAATGTTTTCCTTGGGACTTGTACAAGAACCCATCAGTTGACCTAACCCTAATAAAATATTTTAAAATATTTATATAATGATTAAATAAATTCAAGACCATGTAATATGTTTCATGAATCCATTGAAACCATTTAAATACAAAATAAATTTTTTAAAATTTTATATAATTTTTGTATAATGAGACACATAACTCGTATCAATGGAAGGAAACCTACAATTGAATGAATTTTGTCATCCCAATTTATGTATGTATAAATAAGATGATATAAGTGATGAAGGGACCCCTAAAACAAATTAATACAATTTAATTCCTAAAACCACCAATCATATTGTTCTGTGGAGTCATTTACTACAATATAGGGGGACAAATATTTGATGAAAATAGAAGGACAGTGGTGGAGAGTAAATATTTTTAAAAATTATTCATAAAACCCTTCAAATTTTAATGAATCACATTAATATAGGGAGATTGAATGATAGAGGGGTGTCCATAATGGGAGTGATCTACTTGGGGTTCTATGTGTTGGAGGATAAGTAATAAGAGAAATTTTAATGAAATGAATTAAGTGGAAAAGGAAAAATTTAAAAAATAATTTGATAGATGAATAAACCCATTTACACCCAAGGGTTTTAAAACTATAAAAAGGATATTCTATTTGAAATAATAACCTAGATCTATGACACAAATATTCTCATAGGACCCCTAAAATTTAAACATACCATGTTTCAATATTTTCAAATAGAATCTCCCCATATTCATATATCTATATCAAAATTTTGGAATGGATTCCCATAATTGTGTGTAGCCCATACACATTAAAAAAACTAGAATAACTTTTGAACAAAAATTCTAGGGGATTATGAATAATTTACATTATATATATTTTTATTCACTAAGTAAAAATATAATACCATGCACATGAATGTGTCACAAAAATAAATCATAGATTATAGATTCAATATTTGCAATAAATATATTTAAATGATGTAATATAATCCATTCATTTTCATTTATAATGTATAATCATTCTTGTAAAAAAATATCACCACTATAAATGGTAAAATGAGTTATGTAGGGATTAAACAATATGATAAATATAACACTCAACTTTGTTTCATTGAATGATTGTATTTCAAACATAATAGTATTTTTATAAAAAATACAGAATTTCGGTTCCACTTTAGTTTGAAAAAAACCATTACATTATATTAATTCCATATAAATAACAAATTTTCACTCTCGATCACTTATTTTGTTTTATCTATAATTATTTAGATAAGGATGATATATTATGCAATATTAATGACAATTTGATGAATTATTAAATATTTTAATAAATTTTAATTATATTTATTTTATGTTGTATTATAATTTTCATGAATTATTTGACAATGATGATGCAGTGCTTGTCTAACATGTTGAATATTAAATTATATGGTTTTAAAAATAATTAAATTCATATTATGCGGTGATATTTTAGAGTAATTTAATTTATTTAAAATAATGATTCATTAGTGGCAATGAAAGTACTTATATTTTAAATCAATTGTTGTATTATTGAAATTCATGTAAAAATATATTAATAGATATGAAAATTAAATTAAATGATATTTAGATATTTTAAATTATTTATGAATCATTTCAAAATCATAATATCCTATATATTCTCAAGTGTATGGGAAATTTTTAAACATATTATTCATGGTTCATTTTTATAGAACATGACCTTATTTAAATTGATTTCATCAGCCATAAAGATTAAATAAATATGAAACATGTATTGATCTTTTCCTCTATAAAGGGAATCACTTGATAATTTTTACAAAATATATCAAATTAAGACTTCACTAAAAAATTCACAAATACATATAAAATGATTCATTACCACAGTCTCATTACCCTAGACAGATTATAAACCTATTCTACAAGGATCACATATTTAATCAAAATGAGGATATCTGAAGAAGAGTTATTTATATTTTACCAGTGTATTTCATATTTCAATCTTCCTAAAACTAGAAAAAATATTCATTAAACATATAAACCTAAAAAATTAAATATATTAAATATAATCAAATGTTTTTGTGCTAATTATTTATCTATTTTCTCTCTCTTTTCTATAGAAATGAAATCATCACTTTTGTAAATGTATGGTTTATTGATTATATGGATATATATATTTCATTTGTTAAAATCCCCTCTTAATGGTTATTGAAGTGATATAATTAATATATATATATATATATATTGTTTATAAACTAATTATTATTCTTTGTTGTTAAATTTTATTTTCCTTCTTATCCACCCATCCATTTAAAATTCAATGTTTATACCATGCCCACATATAGTTTATCACCAAAATGATGCGAAGTGTTTTAATTTCATCTTGGATTAATATGATTTTAATAATGAATTAATTAATTTATTTATAGTATAATTGTGAAATTATTTTTTTCCGTAATATATTTATATTTATATTTATTTATTTCTATTAATTGGAAAATTAAAACATTAGTGGTTCGAATATGAAGTCTATTTCCTCCACAGGATTATGTAAATAAATTTTCATCTCTACCATGTATGAATTGTTATGAAAAATCATAAAATGAATGAAATTTATTATTATATAATGATCATAATTTTTTAGATGACAAAAATATGAACATCTTCTATGGATTTGGGCCATCAAACCAAAATATGAATGGGAAACAAAACAGTAAAACACCGTTATTATTGATTTTAATGATGAATTCTCATTAAATGGATAACTAGAAATATTAAAGTAACATTATGTTATAAAATAACAATGAGTATTTTTAATCTATATATATATATATATAATAAAATTAAATTTATAGTGACTGTTCTTAGTAAATCATATTAAGAATTTCCATCCCTAAGGTAAGGGTTCGTTGTTTAAATATTTTTTTGTTGTGAAATGTTTTGTGTTAAAATTTTATTTTTATTCCAATATATTGATATTATACATTTGAAATATTATATAATGAATATATTAATATTCATGGTAATTAATTTTCTATTTTATATTAATTTTTTCATGGGTTTTATGATTTAATAGTTATCGATGTTTTATGGGGTTACATTACATTCCCATATTTAATCAGGACTATTTACTATTGAATCTCCATTGGTGGAATTATTTTATTATAATATCTTAAAATTTATAGGTTATATTATAATATTTTTATTATTTATTTTTTTCTATTTTCCTTTAGTTATCCTCCAATTTGATGATATTTTCATTAATATAATGTTTTTAACAATACCTAATTATTTTTCCTCTTTGGTCAGTGAACTGTTTCCTCCAAGTCCATTTTCATTAAATTGTTTTAATAATTATTCATTAATATTTCATATTGACTATTTAATTTCATATTTATCATCATTTGACTGTATTCTTAAATTATTAAAAAATATTTTTTTTTTCTTCAAAAAGGATCTTTATTTATTTCTTAAAAAATGTAATAATAAAATAAATTTTTTGTCTTCTATAACATAAACACCTTTTCTATCTACCATGATGATTAAAATCATTGAATAGTACATTATAATATGGAATGGTTAATTTCAATGAAATATTATTTTTCAATATCTTAATAATTTTTGTTTTTTAATGATACTAAATTTAAGGAATTTCATCTCTTGATTTCTTAGTATATTTTAAATTCTAATTAAACGTGACTTTATATTTATGTTATCATCCATAATGGATTAATAATAATTTTGGATGATATTAAATTATGATAACATCCATATTATTTTTATATATCTCATTATCATGTTTATTTTTTAAGAATGACATAATAAAACCATTTACTTACACATGGGTTAATTATGTTATGAGGAAATAATTTTGAAAACTATTTATTTTTTATGGGTTATGATTTGATTTTTTTCATATGGGACAAATATTTATTGTTTTCTATATGTAAATTATGTTACCTAAATTATACATCCCACCAATTCATTGGAAAATATTGATGTCTCATTCGAAAATATTAAATATTACGGGGAGTTAACAATTTAAATAATGATAAGAGGATGGGGAGTTAAACCAATCATATATGGAATATTTTTCACAATGTGATGATGATATTAACCATGAAACATTATTAGTGAAATGATTTTTTTGATTATGATTATGACATACACTACTATGATATTTTATTTTACTTATGATACTCTTTCATGTATTGTGGTTGATTGTTGATGATTCTACAATCCAATGATGAAATTCTCTCTAATTAACAATGTATTATATGTTGAATCTCAATTTATGATCTATGGATGAGTGTATATTAATTTTTAATGTTATAATCATGGAATATTACCACTATTATTATCTAATGATCACATATTTTATTCAAATGATATTTTACTCATTTACCCATAAAATGAAGCTGATCTCATCATTTCATGTTTTCCTATTCCCCAATTTAATGAAGAGTGTTATTATATAGAATATGTAATGATGGATATTATGTATGTATAATTTAAAATGTGTTTTTAAATAATTATTATATATGAATAAAAAAGATGTATTATGGGAAAATACCCAATTAATGTGACATACATGGTTTTGGATACATTGTATTGTTTTACTAATTTAATAAAACACTAAAACAAGAATTTAATGGGTATGTATGTGAATAAGTGTTGGTTTTTTATTTTATAAACATGGATTACTGAAATATGGATTAATCAGGCTTTTTCAAGTCTTGTATATAATGAATATTTTTTGGCACTAGATCACAATGAATAACATTAACTCTATCTAAAGGCCCTCTAATATGTACACCTATAATTTCAACTAGTTTTTCAGAAAAACCCTTATATATATATCTCCACCACCTAAACTATAGGAATATACTTAGTAATATTCTCATTACAACATGTGCAGAAATCATTATGAATAACATGGGTATTCCATCTGTAGAAAACATCCAAAATCAGGTCCTTAGGTGGATCCATGGGATATCATTAAGATGAATTTCCTAAAATTACATAATAGATATTTAAAAACACATTTAACCATATAAATAATTTTAAATATTTAAAACATATAGGGAAACACACACAAACCCACCTTAGGATACATTCTGTAGGGGTCTATCCATAATAACTAAGAATTCCCACATGTTTCTCACCCATGGTGTACACTCGTAAAACAAGTATATGAATATTTGTCATGTTAATGAATAATAGAATCATTACATTCCTTTGAAAAATTAATTTTATGTTATCATTATTCAATTTTGGAAACATTGAATTTAATATTCTTTCATTAACAAATTTATTTTTATTTTAATCATATGTAATCATGTGAATGATAATAGAACCTATGTGTATTTTATTATCTATAATTTCACCCACTCTATCTAACATGGGTAACAAGAAAATCCCATAAACTATAACTACATTATACTCCTAAACCATAACTATGAATTATAATTTCATGACCAATAATGTTATTAAAACAACCATAGTAACACAAATATCCACTTTAATGATGCATTCTGGACACAAGCATAGAATTATTCCCAATATCCTACCACCCTATCATCACTTTCCCATGAATAATGTAAAATCTTGACATGGTTTTTTCTAAATCCGTGCGCTGACCTGGGACGTCAGATGACCTCAAGCACCCCCATAAGCTAGAGGTTGTAGACAAGTGGTGAGGGTCTAATAAGTCTCATGGGGAGACAATACCATCTTTACTAGAGTAAGTTACAACATAAAACAATAAAAATAATGGAAAAAATATGAAACATCCAATAAATGTGCGTAAAAAAATGTTTCCCAAATGATGTACAACACATATCAAATACATCATTTCCATGGAAAACTAGTAATGCAAGTGAATAAAACTCAAAAATAAAACAAACAGCCACTACTCCAATCTGGCTCTGACTCTATGTTTGGATCCTTCTCCATGTAAATCCCAAGCCCAACTCAACAGCTAAGTGTAGGGCCCTTGACCTAATCATGGCATACAACCAACATATCTGCTTGGGTACCCAACAGCAGCCCGAACACAGTTTGAGTACAATACACAGTAGGCTACCACCAATGATGTCTACAAAATAACAAATCTAATAGATAGTTTATGCAAGTACAAAATAAATTTTTAGTAATCAAGGTAGAGTTTGTGTTCCATTATTTAACAATGTTCATTAAATTCATGACTAGAATTTACCCCAATATAATATCTTATACCATATTCATTACATAATCCATATTTATCACATGTTCCGTGGGTTTGGCATAAATATCATATACAAAATGGTCTAAGGAAATCAATCACAAATAATAGTAGATTTAAATCAAGTGTCTATCTAACAAGGGATACACATATCACATAAACACGTTATCCACACCTCTAAGCCTTAGTCTGGGTGGAATGAAACTCTTAGAGGAATCGAGACTTTGTCCCCTTACCTAACATGTGCATTTTGGGGTGGAGTTTAGAGCCTCAGTCTAACTCGACCCATGGGCGTAGACCTTATTTAAACACCCCACTCACCCAATCCTTGTGCAGATGATTATTTATCAAATCCCCATAAAAATACCATTACACAACGAAGAATATTCAATTCCAATGGTTATCACAAATCATAACAACCACATTGAAATTAATATTATTCCATAACCCATTAACATTTTTATAAATTAGAATTTATAACTATATATCCAAATTATAAATCTCATGCATTAACCTTTCAGTGAATTAAAAAACCCCTTCACATTAACCAAATTCATCATTGACAATTCGTTAACTCATTTAGCCTATTTTTCATTCCACAATAATTTACCCACTTATGCATTTCATGCCCAATTCTCATATAACATTACACAATCCCTTCAATACAATCAATCTTTTAGGTGCACCACCTAATTCCCATCTATTAACACATTCCAAAAATTCATCTCTTATTATATTACATCTCATTAACATATTCCTCATTTCTCGTTCCATTACACTATTACATGTTCACCATATAATGTTACCTAATTCCCTTAAGAATTTCTAACCAAAATTTGTGAAACAATCGATATAATCTCTATCAACTCAATTACTCATTTCATGTTATTCCCACAACTCCTTATGTCCTTATCACCCTAGATATATTTATAATTATTCCATTTGAAACCTAATCCACCATTATGAAAAATTCTACAAGGGTTCTACATTATTATTCGGAAACCCATAACATAGCCCTACTATACTCTAGGTCCGGGTTTTCCGGTGCACCCCATGGGTGGACCAAGAAGAGTCATGTCCTCCTCAAATAATCCCAAATGGATCGTGAGGTTTTTAATGGGTCAGTTAGACACCATTTTTCTCAAACTCCTCAATGGAACAAATAATTGAAAAATTTGGAGACTAGAACACAAATTCAATGTATAAATATAACATAAAACTATTTGATAATACATATAAACCACCAACCTCGAATTAGTTGATGAATGCAATCCTAATCATGGACATGGGTCCAAATTCAAGAAGCCCTTAATTCCTAAACATAAATATCAACCAAAAATGGGGGTTTTAGGTTTTCAGATGGAGCAGAGAGAAAGATTCAATTACTGAACTAAGAAGATGAGTAAGAGGAGGATTAGTCTTACATAGATCATGAATCTGCACATGACGACACTCCAAACACCAATAAATCGAATGAGATCCATCTTTGAGAGCACTCAGGAGCATTGGATAATTACAAGGGTTCCATGGGAGGAGGTGGGCTAAATTCCTGAGTTGTGTCTTAAAATCACCGGTGGCATTTTTGTAAATTTTTCCAACATTTTTGGGCTGCACGGTTTACCAACATGGTTTTCCAAAATCTATGAAAACCATGCAGTAGCTACTGTTTGATAGTGGCCATCCTGCATAGTTTCCTAGGGATTTGGAATAGTTTTCCATAATCGTTCATTGACTAAGTGGTGACTACTATCCGAGGATGGTTTGTCAGCATGGTTTACTCGCACATTTTTTCCCACATAGATTACACACACGGTTTACCCACACGGTTTACTCACACGGTTTCCCCTAATAATGTGAAGACTATATGCCATGCACTGCTTACCCTGATTTCTCTTCTCTTCACAACCCAAGACCCCGGGGAACCCCCAAGACCCTACCTAAACTTTGTAAACACTAATCTAGATGAAAAAGATAGATCCAAGACAACACTTAAATGAATACATTATTTATTAAAATGAGGGACCTTCAACCTCCCCACCATATAACAGATTGTCCCCATGGCACTCTTGCAAGAATCACTAATCTTCTACAATAAGGGATCACAGAACTGGGCTTGTCTATCCAAACACACTTCCCACGTTTCTGGGTTCCCATTAGAAGGCCACCGAACATAGACAAAGGGAATAGACTTGCCACTCAAGGATTTCGTACCACAACCCCGAACACGATCCAAAATTTCACCTGAAGGATGCATCCACTTCATCTATTCTCACCACAAGGGTTAAATGTGGGAACATTATGTTAAAACACCTTAATAACAATAGATGAAAAACCAAAACAAAAAATCTCATCATCATGGAGGAACAAATAAACACCTCATCGGCCCGATCCTCTATACAACAAATCACCCAAACCAATTGGCATCCTTTTTCTTGTTCCCCCAACTCTAATAGGGACAAGACCCGGTATCCCCAAAGGAAATCACATGATACATCCTCCTACATTAATAGATGATTTCATTCTACAACTATACATCCAACCACTACTCAAAATTCATTGCTACTGGACCAATTATATTGTTCCTAATATCTCTATCGGGGCCAACTCACCTGAAAAGTGACCACTCGGGTCCTTACAGCCTGAGATTTTGATCATGTCATCAACCAAACATTTATATGGTATGTTTATCTCCACCGTTTTCTATTACATGGATCCTCCTCTATCTATGAATGACCATCAGAACTCAACCCATCATTATCATCTCGTAACATGTTCCATCTCACCATGCTCAGTCTTTCATAGGGAATTATCCCACATTAACATCCAACCGCACTGTCTAAACCACTCGGAAAGACATTACCACAATATCCATTAATGTATTTTTATCAACATGACCTCCCTCAAGTACAACTACATTTCAAAGAGGCAATTTCTTCGATGACATGAACCTAGAGGTGGGTCACTCTCACTACACACATTCATGCTTACCATCTCATGTCTGACCACACCCAACTAGATTTTCCCAAAACACTGACCATCCACTGATGGTATGGTACCCCTTTCTCACCTCCCCAATATTCTTACTAACTTGAAGTCTATCATTATCATCCCACACACCCACTACGGTGGCACCCTGAATTCTGGTCGATTTCCATCATCACATCATTAGCACCCTCTAGACCGTCATAGGGCTTCACCATCAACATCACACCACATCACAAGGACATGGCTCAGTCACCCTTTGGAAGTTTGAAAACCACTGAAAGGAAATTTACATGAGTCTAACCCCAATAGTCGTTGGAGTTATAGGACCCCATCTTCAATTTCTACGAGTTGTTTTCATAACCAACCACACCCTTCTACGACATCAACAAAAAACATCACAATCATCACATGGAACCATCTTCAGTTCAATGATAACAATAGGCTCATTAGTCTCCACATCCAAGTCCCCCATTCCCTTCCTGAGGGACCTAAAAATAACCTTACATGTTCCTCATTGTCATCTCGGTGCCACTACATCAACTTGATGATCTCCTCTTCACACCCAATTCTGTTGTATCACTTCCCAACTTAAGAGTGTTGTTACCATTGCACTCCATGATGGATTCAAACCACCACATCATGTACCTGATCACAAAATAAACCACAAACATAGATATAGAAATCCAACCTTTTTCCAAAAAAAATTAAATGAATTTCACCCAGTCCCCGTTCCCAGAATCCATGGATGGCACCCATGATATTTTTCATTATTTGGTCCATCCTGAGGACCACACCCAAAACCATTCATGGTTCATATTCTATAAACATGCTCTATATATACAATTTACATGTTCATAAACTCCATGATGGCCCGCATCCAACCAACCACCTTTATGTGTCTTGGAGTGAGCAAGATATTACAATCCTTCCTCGGAGGACTTCAAGATTTCGGGTATGCTTTTAAATAGTTGTGGTATGCTAAGATGATTTCAAAGAACCACAAATTCAACATTAAATTATTTTTTAACTATGGGATTTTATGACCTCTAAAGATTTCATGCCTCCATGTTAAATACATCATATAAAGACTTTACCCCGCATCTCTGGTGTGATTTCCACCAATGTTTAACCATATCTCCATGAACAAATCACTAAACAGCTTTAAACGAACATTTCATGAGGTACTATTTCCACAACACCACTCGAGTTCTTCTGATGCATCCATGACAACATACAACTGAAGCACAAGAGTCTGCCAAACCCAACCAACCAATGGTCCCCCAAAACAACCTTAACTGGAATTTAACCGATTTCTAGCCTACATTCAAAACCATCTCTATTGGTTAGATAGTCTCATCAGCACTGAGGTGGCCTCCTCTTCTCACCCATCAGATAAATCATTCTTACTAACAAGTTCAGCCATGTGAACACCATCACCAAGGTGTCAAAATTGAGTGAATGTATATAACCACACTTTAGCCAACCTTGTCTATTTTTCTCAAAAAAAAATTCTAGACCTCCATTAATATCCACCCAAATAGGTGAGTCAGGCATTAATGTGATACAAACCTTCAAACAAGACCTTACCTAATATCACAAACACTCGAGTGTGCATATGAATGAATCAGGCATAACCATATCATCAACCTTCCAACATAGCCCTCATGTTCAATCCTATACCATGGAACACTCTGAGTCCCACTATCAAGTCCAATAATCTGCATGTGTGAGACACATCCAAAGGCACTATAGACTCAATCTGACCTCTCTCATATGTCACCATAAAAGATTAACGATGAAAACTCCCTAGAATGGAGTCCCAACTAAGAGAAACCTTTGGTCCCCTATCAAAACCATACTTATAATGACAAGAAAAAATCAATGTGTGTGAATGGAACTCTCACTCCCATTCCAATGCGCAATATGTTCATCGTACCAAACAACCATCTACTCTAGGGTCAACACTAATAGTGCATACATTCCTCAGAACTAGGGGTAATGCATCTTCTTTGGGATTCAAGACAAAAATCACATTGTTTCTGCTGATAAGGTCACCATAAACTAGGTACCATTCATTGGTTCAGCATATACTATGTACGGTCATGAACCATGAGCGTTCTCTGAGACACATTACCGAACAATGCCTTCCAACCCATGGCCACAACCAGACAAAGGTTTTCATAAACAAACCTCCTAGGCCATAACACAACTGGTTAAGCCTCGTAATCCAAACCCAATGCCTCAAACTAGAAAACTCTCTCTACCCATCCAACATATACAAGGATCAAACTGAAAACATCTAGGATACACACTGTTAAACCTAAAAAATCTCTTTATAATGAGCTAATAATTAATTAGGAATGATACAAGAGAGAACTCATGAAGATCGGGTGATGCTAAAAACCCTAGCTGCAATGGAGGCCTCGGCGGCCCCTCCTCCCCCGGGGGAGGGGCCTTAGAAACTCGACATCGGGACTCAAGGTTGTAGGTTTGCAGATCATCACTCTAGATTACCATTAGAGGTGGGACTACTATTTCTCCTCAACATTAGGGTTTCTCTAAAGGTTCCTATCCTCTACAACGGTCGGCATGTGGTTCTAATCTCTGTTCAAGAGTTCACTAAAGCATCATCAATTTTCTCCACGGCCCTGATTGAAATGTCTGTGCAGCAGCGGCCTTCAGTGGAGGTATTTGATAAATTTGTGAATGTCAAATGGGGTCAAAATCATCGGGTAGTTGTCGGCCTCTTGGGATTGCATCACTTCCTTCTTTATTTTGCTGATGAAGATGATCTGGATTGGGCTTGGTCCAATTTTTGTAGATCCATTCAACGTTTTCGATTTCATATTCTTTATTGGTATCATGATTTTGACATGGACCGTGAGTCTTCTACCTCAGCTATTTGGATTTAGCTCCCTGGTTTTCCTTTACCTTTCCAAAATTCAGCACTATTACGATCAACTGGGAATTCTATTGGTCATTTCCTCTGTCTTTATCAGTGGATGTCTACCCCGAAGTATCCAAGTGTTGCAAGGTTTTGTGTTGAAATGGAACAATCATGGACTCCTCCTGAGATGGTGTGGGTTGTCATTGAGGGGGAATACATGTATGCCCAACCAATATACTATGAATCTTGGATCATCTTCTGCCCCTTCTGCCGCAAATAGGGCCATGATTTTTCTGTTTGTCTTAAGAAATAAATGAAGGAGTGTCTTGTTGAACATAGGTGTTTCAAATGTTTTGCATGTGGCCCTGATTATGTTTGGTGGGGTACGAAATGCTCCTGTTACGAATAAGTAGGTTGATAGGGAGGGATCTCTATCAGTGATGCATGATGCTCATGATTCTCTGTATGGGGATGATCAGCATCATCGAAAGAAGAAGTCTCCAGTTCATGTCAATGAAGGGTTGAAATAGGCTGTCCCTCCATCTATGATTTTCCCTTCTGGACCGAGTAATACAGGTTCATTGGGATCTATGAAGACTGTTTCTCTAGAAAAGTTAGAGCCTTCTATTACAGTCGTTTTTGATCAGTGAAGGAATGATCTGGATCTTAGCTCTTTGTCTGGTGAACCAGGGTCAATGGTGCATGTGTATGATGGTGTTGCGGTGCGGAGTAATCACCCTGTTGATGATGATGACATGTTTAAACATCATCAATTCATGGTCCGCAGACATGGGATATCAGGAGGTGAAGAGGCATCTGATTCATTTATAGTAAATTATGGATCAGATTTTTTCTCTATGAATCCATTTTTAGTGCTGGAAGGAGCATATGAAATTCAATATGGTGCAGGAGATGCGGAAGGTGCTTGTTCTGACCCACTATAGATAGATTCTGGGCCGGGTAGGATTGGTGGAACATTGATGGAGGATGAGTCGACCAACATGGAATCAGATCAACTAATGCCTATGGATGTTGCAGTGGATGAGGATGTAAAATCATAAGGGGGGAAAATAAAAAAGCATGGTTTGACCCAAATTGACATCTATAGGAAATCTTTGATGGCTGCAACATTAAAGGATGAAAGAAATGAATTCTCCATGGGATCGATGAAAACTCTTGGAAACTGGGGAAATGTCTCCAGTGGAGGTAACGAAAATGATGGGGATGTCCTTCAAGTATCTTATAGTGACATTTTTCGAGGGGTAAGGAAATGATCCGCTAATGGTGAGGGTGACAATATGCATTGGAAAAATGGGAATGTAAGCATGGCGGTACTAACTGCTCTATCTAAGATGAATCCAAGGAGAGGCTACTCCAACATGCCGAAGACTGTATCTACTGGGTCCTCTACCAAAAAAGAAAAAGGGAAATAAATAAATGTAAGGAAAAGACAGAGTAAGTCGATGATTAGGAACTCATTGTATGAAAAATATATACATCTAATAGAGAAATTTCTCAATATTCTTAGTCACCATGCATCACATTCTGAGTGGGAGTCGGCAAATCCAGACGTCTCGATGGATGGTGATGATGGAGATTTTGAAATCTTTTTATTAGATGTGTTGTTGGGGGAAATTTCATTTTCTTAGCTTTGTACGTTGTATTGCATCTTTTTCTTTAATAATTTTTTACGGGACTGGTCATTCGGCCTGGGCCTGCACATTTTGGGTCTCATTATAATGACATCATTCACTCGACACATCGAAGAATGGATGAAAAAATTTAACCACGGATGAAACAGATCTCACATTACCACCCCTAAACAAACCATTATTAATACTCCACCCCAACGGTAAACATCTCACATTGACTACAACCATCTAATACACATACAATGGGTTATGGAAAACATGGGGTAAATAATCTACATAATCTCATGGCTTTCTTCAACACTTCTTCCATACCATTGTTCTTCTCCAACATGATCCCTTCCCCTCAATATCATTTTAAATTTCACATCTTATTAAAATCATAATTTTAACTCATTTACACTATTCATTCGGTAGAATTATTTAACAATTTTACCTTCATTATGCCCCCTTTATCTTTTTGACATCAAAACAACATTTAAAATTTATCATAACCCAAATTTTTACCCCAATAAAAAAATATCTTTGTACATGATATTTATTACCAATTCATTTGTGTTCTATTCATTTAAACTCTTGAATTATTATTATTAGAAATGAATTTCTTCATATTTATCAAGGATGTAAAATGAATTCAACACTTTATTCACCACACACCAATCCTGTGTGTGTTCTTATACTGATGCATGCCACCTATATCTTTATGGGCCTAAAATGAAGCATGAATGCACTTCCCATGCTATTCTAGAAATGAGATAAATATCATAAATAAATTAAATCACACATCCTGTGAATCACCAAATAGTGAAATATCATAAAACTATGACAGCACACATCATGAAAAACAATTTTCCACTCTGGGGACATTTATTCCCTCATACATGGTCTAGATACTCCCAAGAACGAGAATATTACCAAGGCCCGACACTTCCAAATCAATTTTATATCATCCCAAAATAATAATAAAGAGAAAATAACTCCCCCAATACAACTTTATAACATCCCAGACACAGTAGCCTCCATACAGGTGCCCTGAGCCATGTCATCACACGACGTCAAGCATGCCTCCCCATACGCCAGAGGTAGCCAACTAGTGGAAAGGGGAAAATAATTCATATGGGGATACTATACACCAATTATCTGAGCAAGTCACAACAGAACACAATGAAAATAACCAAAGAAATATTAGCAACCAATAATTATGCATAACCAAAAGCTTCCCAAATGGTGTATAACCTAAATCAAATACATCATTTACATTCCAATATAGTAGTGCAAGTGAATAAAAAAATAAAAAGAACAAATACACAACTCCAATGGGGTCCCGAATATAAGTTTGGATCCATCACTAGGTTCATGCCAATCCTAACTCAAAATATTTGTGTAGGTCCCTTTCCCTTATCCTAACCTACATCCAAGAGATCATCTCAGGTACCCAATGGTGTCCTGAGTGGGGTGTGAGTACAAAACTCATTAGGCTACCCCAAATGATGTATTCAAAATATACAATCTAATTGATAGTTAATGCAGGTACAAAATAAATGGTATGTAAACAAGGGAAGGTTTAGGTTCTATTAGTTAACAATGTTCATTGAATTTTTAACTAGAATTTATCCCAATTCCATTCCTTATACCATCTTAATTACATAATCCATGTGGATCAACTTTTCCATGGGTTATGCTTAAATATCATCAACACAGGGGTCTAAGGCAATTAATCACAATGTACATGGTATATAAATAATTCCCTATCTCACTAGGGATACACATATCGCATCAACATATTATCCTCACATCGATGCCTCAATTTGGATGAAATGATACTTTTTGAGGAAAAGAGAATCCATCCCCTTCCCTAACCTGTGCATTTGGGGGAGGATTTTAGAGCCTCAATCTAACTCTGATGGTGGGTGTAGAACCTCATGTCATTACCCCACTCTACCTTGGAAGTGAACACGCTTATTTATCAAATCACAACAACCATAGAATACAATAACCAAGCATATTCAATGCCAATGGTTTTCAAAATTCATAACAACAACACGAAAATAAATACTATTCCATAACCCATAAACACATTTATCAATTACAATTTATAGCCATCTATCCAAATTCCCATTCTCGTGCCTTAACCCATTAGGTGTATTCAACAATCCTGATGCCTCATGCAAATTCATAATTGGACATTCATTAACTCATTTTGCCTATTTTTCATTCCACAAACATTTACCCACTAATGCATTTTAAACACAATTCTCTTATCAAATAACACAATCCCTTCATTACATTAAATCATTTAGGTGCACCACCTAATTACCATATATTAACCCATTCCATATATTCAACCAATACACTATTACATCACATTATCATATTCCCCATTTCCATTTACATTACCCAATTTAATGTTCACCATTTAATATTCCCTAAACCCCTTAGGAATTTCTTACCAGAATTCATGAAACAATCGACAAAATCTCTTTCAACCCAATTATCAATGTCATGTTCTTCAAAAAAAACCATATTCCTTCATCACCATAGGAATATTTATCTACATTACATTTGTAACTTAATGAACCATTAATAAATATTCTACATGGTTTCCAAATTCTTATTTGACAACTCGTCAAATAACCCTAGCATTCTATAGGCCCCAGTATGCCAGCGCACCCCATGTGTGGACCTAAAATGGTTAACTCCACCTCTACACATCCCATAGGTATCGTGAGGGTTTTAATTAGTCACTTAGACATCATTTAGTTCATATGCCTATATTTAACAAAGAACCCAACAAAATGGATGAAAATAACACAAATATAATGAACAAATCTCATATAAAACCATGGGATAATACATGAAGTCCACCTACCTATAATATGATGAAGAAAAACTCTAAATCAAGGAATTTGATATAGATTCAATAACCCCTTGAAGCATCAATCTAGATATCATATAGAAATGAGGTTTTTTGCATTTCAGATGGAGAATACCAGAATATAAAAATCCTAAACAAAGAAGAGAAGCAAGATGAGGATTATGATTACACTGATAATAAATCTGCCCATGATGGCACTCAAAAAGCCCATGAATTGAAGGGAATCTATCATTTAGAGGTATTGTGATCATGGGTTCATTTCTAGGGTTTTGAGGATGAATGAGCAGGAAACCCCCATGTTGCTTATTAAAATCACGATGTGGCATTATTTGTGATTTTTTCATCTTATTTAGGGTGAATGGTTACCCACACAGTTTTCGAAATTGTGCACAAACCGTGCAGTAGATATTATCTACTAGAGGCTAGCCCATAATGTTTCCAAAGGACCCTACACAATTTTCCTTAATCATGCGTAGACCGTGCAAAGGCTATTGTCCATGAATGGCTGGTCCGCATGGTTAACCAATATTGTTTCCCCTAACCATGCGTAGACCATGAGCCTTTCACTACATAGACTGATTGCACTTTTCATCACATCTCGAGCCCTAGGGGAACCCTAAAGAACCAACCTGAACTTGAGATACACTTAACTATTTGAAAATAATCGATCCCAACCACTATTTAAATGAAAAAAATTCTTTAATAAATTCCCAGACCTTACTAACCAAATAATAAGATAAATTATATTGGTCTCTGATAATTATTAATAATTCACCACCATTTATTTTTCTATTTTAGCCAGAGAACTAGAAGACCTCATATGTGCCTCCCTATATGAAATAGGGGTTTCAAAAATTTTGGAGGGCCTATGTAAAATAGCATGGATGCTATACTATAGATATTAGGTAACAATTATTAATAAAAATATTGATATAAGAAATAGAAAGATAAAAAATATTAAGATATACATAGATAAATATAGTTGGGTAATATTATCCCATACGCTTATAAAATATTCCTAATTAGTAACACATCAATTCCAAAATGAGCCTCACATATGGAAGATCAATATAGTTAATGATCAAATGTGAAAAATAAAATATGAGGGGAAATATAAAACTTTTTTGTCTATATTTTAATCACCCAAATCCCCCAATATCACTATATAATCAAAATCTAATAATTATTCCCTTCCATATGGAAGGATTATTGAGAAAAATGTTTTCACGCTCACTGTGGTTCCCATGCAGTTTGTATGTAATAAGCTTATACAGAGACCCCCAACATGACTTTAATGTATGTTTATTTGATATATGAGATTCAATTCAATAAAAATATAAGTAAATATTGTAACATCCCATGTAAATAAAGAATAATAAGTTTTCATAATTATTAATAATGATGAATTAAATATTTATTTTACTTTAATGGGATTTTAATGTTCGATGGTGTGCCCGACACGCAACAATGGGTTTCTTTGAAATCTTATGTTGCACAATAATAAAATTATATTATTATTTTAAATGGTATCTAATTCCTAACCGTTGAATTAGCGGGAATGAAAAGAACTAATTACAATATGATTATACATGTTTGTTAATTTTTTTTACATTTATCCAATAAAATATACATTCATGAAATGCGAATGAATATAATTTTTAGAATAATTTACTTCAAAAGGTTGATTTACCGCCTTTTATTGGTGAATGCTATTTAAATATAGTTTTTGTCAAATTTATATGTTATATTTGACCAAATAAAATTATTCATTAGAATTGGATGATCAAAGTTAAATTTGGCTAAAATTTTGGTATTTTTTTTGATAAAATTCATTTTTTGATGAATAGTGGAAAATAATGTATTTTAAATCAAAGATGCCTTTTAATAAAATTTAATTATATAGATAGATTATCTTTTTTACTGGTTTCAAAGTGTATTTAGATTATATTTTTACCATTTAATCCTATTTTGGTCATTGTAATTAATTCCATTTTGAAATTGGACATAAACAAGTGTTAATCTTTTGATAGTTAATATTTTTTAAAAACACACTTTTTTTATTTGACAAAAGAAATTAATTTTAATTTAAATAATCAAACTACTATGTTTTGAATTTTTTAAAATAGGTTTAATTTTCTAATTCCAAATACCAAATATATCATAGGCTGAATTGTTGTTATTTTTTTGAAAAACATCAATTTTTTGATGAATAGTGAAACCAATATGTAGTGGTTAAAAACTGAATTTTTCATTTAAATGAAATTTTACCACTTCAATTAATTGAATTTAAAAAATTTGATATACATGGTTTTTATTAGTAAGTAAAATATTGTTCAATATGATGAAACTATTTTTTTTGGAATATTAACTTTTTGCTTTTATTGACAGTAGTTAAAGGAAAATAGAGTAATTCAAGGTAAAAAGAATATCATAATAATACAAAATTACTTTAAAATATATCATAACCTTATTGTATGAGTCATGTCCAACCATGGGAATTCTTGGGTCTATTTTTAGAACCAATGGAGCCACAAAAAAGTGATAATGTCACTTTATTTATATTCACTTTTTATTAAGGCAAAAATGACAAATAAAAATATCTTTTTGTAAATTTATTTTTATATAGAGTTATATAAATTTTCATTTAGACTATAAATATTATTTTTAAAGGAAAAATTAATTCCTGCATCCTGGTATTTTTTATATAAATTTTAGCCATCATATAAATTAAATTATTTATAAGACAATAATGATACAGTGTTTAACTCATTAATAAATGATTTTAAAAAATAAGATTGTTAATATTACAATAATATCGAAAACCTATAAAATTCTTATTGGATGATTTTATTTATACAATTATTCATCTTATATTGTACTTTAATTTGATTTGTACCTTTAGAAGAAAAACATAATTATATAATAAAACAATATTATCACACATTACTAAAGAGCCCCTCCTCCAATTTATAAAAAAACCTGACCTCAACCTCATTCCTAACACTTCTAAATACCATTTTCTAGTCCAACCCCTTCCTAAATAAGTTATAAATATCCCTCTATTACAACTTAAATACTTTACATTGAATGAATGCGCTTCAAGATACCCTTTTGGTTAAAACCAAAGGGAGTTACCCGAATTAAATGTAACTATTTCTCTAAAATTATTTACCTTAATTTTACATCTCCAAACCCTAAAATTTATTCATATTTTCATTAATAACAAAACCAGTATCAACAATATAATAGAATTTTTTTATGAGAAGTATTATAACTACATATTCACACTCCTCCATCTATTCAGAAAAGTACATATTGTTTCTGTAGATGGAAAACTAACACCTCATGAAACGATGATTGTTCAATTATCTTTTACCACCTCTCATGGTGTATATAATGATGGATATTTATTTATATATGATATATATTATGTTTATGTTTTCTTTATGATTATGTATTTTACATTTATATCATACCATTAAGGCTTCCATTATGTGTAAACACGATCATTTCATTTGAGGAAGTGCAGAATACCGCCCCCTAAAAGTGATATGACTTGTTAAATCCATATGTGGATTGAATAAAGGATAGAGTTAATAATTATATATATGATATTATACTATAATTATAATATACTTATGTATTATTATGTTTTAATTCCATTTAAATTCGAAATATAAATAGAATTAGCGTTCATGCGTACGTACGGCTCACCGTCCCCATGAATAGTGCATTTAATGTCCTATGTAACAGGCCAAGATTTTATAAAAAAATATTCTTTTTAATGTCTTGTGTTAGGAGCTTGCACAACACGCATCATTGACTTTCCTTGCATTACACGCAATCGCGACCTTCCTCGATACCGTGTGTAATACGCAATACCGAGTTTCACTAAACAACGATATGTTATTAAAATATTATTAAAACTAGCCGGTATGAATAGTAATAACCACTTTTTAAAATTCTGTAAATCTTATATTTCAAAATGAACTTCATTTTTGGATTCGGAGTATCGAATTTATCCTATGGTGAAATTTTGGTACATTTCGGATAACTTTCATATTCTGATGAATAGTGAAAATTACTAAATTATAATTAAAAAACAACTTTTTTAATCGAAATAATTAATAGTGATAAATTAATAATTGGAGTAGTTTTAAAGTATATTTAGAATATATTTTTACAATTTAATACAATGTTGGTCATTGGATGTAATTGCACATTTAAACTAGACATAAACAAGTGTCAATCTTTTGATAGATATTGTTTCTTAAAAACACGCTATTTGTTTTAACAGCGGGATTTAATTATAAAATTAATAAATTCAACTTCTATGTTATGAATTTGGTAAAATAGACTTCATTTTTGAATTCGGAATATGAAATATAGCTTAGGATGAAATTTTGGCATTTTTCTGAAAACCTTCATTTTTTGATGAATAGTGAAACTACTAAGTGGTAGTTAAAAAACTGAATTTTTCATAAAACTTAATTTTACCGCTTCTGTGAATGGAATTTCAAAAATCCGAGAGACACGGTTGATGTCAGTAAGTAAAATGTGGTTCAATGAGATGAAAATAATTTTTGGTGAATAGTAACTTTTTACTTTTATTTACCACGGTTAAAAGTAAATAGGGTAATTAAGGGTAAGAATGATATTAATATTACCCTAACACATGTCCTAATTCTATTGGACAAATGTATCTCGACCAAAAACAACCTTAAGTGTAAAATATTATCATTTAGGCCCACTTGGATTAGATTAGGACATTTATTATTATTTAATTCAAAGAAGAGTTAAAAGAGTTAAAATCAAAGTTTATTCACTAAAACATTTTTAATATGGGGTTATACATAAGATAAATTCGACTATAAATATTAATTAGAAAGCTAAAAAGATTTCCTATATAATTATATTTTATTTATAATTTTTAGACTTTAAATAAATTAATTTATTTATGACACAACGATGATGCAATAATTACCCTTTTAAGGAAATATTAACATAATTGATGTTATAAATACTCAAATGAATGTAATATGAGACTTTTTATGAATTCCACTAATTTTATAGGTTACTATGATATATTAGTGTTGATTTAATCAACTTGGTTCGAACATATAATTCTGTTATGACTTTCACAAAAATCATATATCAAATAGTGTCAAAATTGACACAAAATAGTTTTTAAATCAAATATTATATTATTAATTGTTATCTTATTCCTAAAAAACTAAGGTTCGGCCAAATGACTTATATAAGGATATATATATTAATAATAAACAATTTGGGGTTCTTTTGGCATGTTATAGTAAGTGTATTAACCATATAGTGAAAGAAAACAAAAAGACACGGTAAAAGTTAAATTATTTAACTTAGAGTAAAATCTAATTGATAAGGTTAAAATAAGAACCTAAACTTGTCTAAATCCTATTGGTTGATAGGCTTTCGACCCATCCCCACATTATCTTCCAAATAAGACCCTTTGGAACCATTATAAACCAATTTTTACTTTAATATAAAATAATATTTTGAGATATTCCTAAGGTGCCCCTCTCCTCCCTTATAAAAGGGCACCTCCTCCCCCTCCTCCTCACACCAATTTGAGCACTCAAGCTCGGCCAACCCCTGCCAAAATATCTTCTCCACTTCCCTAGAAACATCCTAGAGGTTCTGGTCTTCCTCAAAGACCAATTTTAGTTCCCTAAGAGGAGGTCTTCAAAAGGCGCTTCAAAGAAGAGGTAATTACCGTTACCAATTCTTTCATCTTTATTTCTTCTTCCACTTCTTCTTCTTAGGTTGTTTCATTATGAAGTAATAACATCAGTATCACTCATATACTGATATGTTATTATAAGTATGAAACAACCCTATTTCACCATCTATCTATCCTACGGAAAAAGAAATCACCGCGCGTGCGTACGTACGGAATACCGTCTCCACGACGTGGTGTAATCTATTTTCCACCACCACCATACATGGATGGGTATAATGGTGTAAATAATAACTATACATAGTAATTAAAACATCATATTGATTCTGATATATTGTATAATCCACTCCAATTCAATTAAATATTTATGGAAATGATATCATCGCTCATGCGTACGTACGGACTACCGTCTCCACGACGCGATGAGATTCATTCTCCATGTTAACCATTTAAGAATGATTATAAAGTATATATAAGAAATAATAATGAAATATATGACATTATAAAGCTACTGGATTTATGTATATATATATATATGTATGTCATCTACTTACTTCCATTCAAGACAATATGGAAAGGAAAACAACGTTCATGCGTACGTACGGACTACCGTCTCCATGAACGGTGTTTTTCATTTCATTTATCTATCTATTATATATATATATATATACTGAATATATATGATATATAATTCATATTTTATATTCTGGAAGTAAGTAAATCATGATATATGTAATAATAATGTCAAGAACAACAAGTCAAAACACCTACGATAAAAGAAACGATTTTACCCAAAACGCTTCTTTAACATGGAATTTACAAAAGAACGGGTAATATAATGTCATAAGTGAACCATATATGATATCATAACAATGAATATGATTCTGTAATAAGTCAATGACATTATTTAAACCATTATACAGGAGCTTCGGACACGTACAAAGCAAATCGGACCTAAGGTAAGGGAAATATCACAATCTCGTTTTTATCCGAGATTGTTTATTCGTAAGTATTCACTGGGGTGTATTTTATCATCCACATCCATGTTTCATCTATATGTAATATTATTTCCATCCACCTACAATTGTTTAAATCCATTTTTACCCTTCGGTGAGTTTTTAGTAATATGTATGAAAGGAATCTTTTGTCGTACGAGGTACTTTTTGACTTTTCCGACAAAAGTACGAAGAATGTTTTTTTTAACTTATACGGCATGAATGGATTTTTAAAACATTGTTTCCAAGAAGATTCCTTTACAAGTTTTCAAGTTTATTTTTAATCAACTTCTTTTATTTTAAAGTTGTATGACATGTTATGAAAGGAAAAATGTTTTTGAAGAAGAAAGGATATTTTCCTCAAGAATGGAGTTCAAGTGTTTTATCAAAATTATTTTCCATCTAAGATAATAAAGGGTTCTGTTTTTATCCCTATTATTAAATTGATTTGTTCATGTTGTGATGGAATTTTTTTTATGAATTCCTTTATCTTATATGAATTGTTTTATGATGTCATGTTGTTTAAGAATCCCATTTTTATTACATGGGTTATGCGATGAAGTATGATTTATGATTATGTGGCACACATAAGAAAGGATTAATTATAAGATGGGTGGGACCTATATCTACCTCCAATGCATTGGGTAAAGATTTTATATCTCATGAGATAGACAGGGCTGGAACGGTAGGTTATACCGGTTCAGTGAAACAGGACTGAAACGAGGGTTACTCAATTCAGAAAGGGACTTTGTCCACTAAGATAGTCTTGGCAATTATTCTTGACTAACAAGAAATGATTCTCTATGATTATGTGTGTATGACACAAAGTTTCATGTTTTAAGTTATGATTATTGGGATTACTTTTTCACTGCCATGATTTATCCCATGATTATGAAATTATGCTCTCTTTTGCAGGTTATGATTTCCAAAATGTTATGTTCTTATGAATATGATGTGATTGATATTTATTTTTTTTACCCTTACTGAGCATTTGAGCTCACCCTTTTATGTTTTCTTTTCCCCAGGATATAAAGAAAGGTTTTAGGTAAAAAAAAGGAAGATCTTTATGGGAGATTTTGAGGATCTTTCACCACGATTAGAAGATTATAGTCCGAGTTTCCAAAGACACTAAACTATTACGGTCCTTGTGTGTGTGTTTTTGTAATGTAATAAGTATTCCGCAAAAGTAATGTAATGTCAATGTACGTCAAGATACGGGTCTATACAGTTGGTATCAGAGGAAAGGTTTAGTCAACCCTTGGAAACTAGGATGCGAAAACGTTAGTGATATCCCTAGAGATATTTCTAAGGTATGTCTAGGGATGTCTCTAAGGTTAAGTATACATATAGGTTATAGTCCTAGAATTGCTCTAACGATCTTAGAATTTAACCTAAGATGTTAGATATTGAGGGTACTACACCTTTATTATGTTGTTTTCCCTAGCATGATTTTTGCCTCACACACTATTCTTTTGGGGTTTTAGACGATGGCTGGAACCCGAAGGAACCGTGTTGATCAATGCAATGGACAATGCAATGATTGTCCCCCTGAGCAACCAAACGATATGGGAGTTGGAATGAAAAATCTTGTAGCCATTCTCACACAACTTTCTCAAGCTATGAATCATGCAGGACTTCCAAACGAGCAAAGGAAGGAGCAACATTCTGTTGAATCCTTCATGAGGCAGCGTCCGCCTTCTTTCAGTGGGTCTACTGATCCATTAGTTGCTGAACAATGGATTAGTACTACTGAAAAGATATTTTCAGTTCTTCAATGTTCTGAGCATGATAAAGTCATCTTAGCAGTATATCGTTTGGAAGGTGAAGTTGATCAATGGTGGAATCTTATCAAGAATACGAGGCAAAGAGATGAAACTGATTCCATGGAATGGGGCGAGTTCAAGAACTTGTTTTTCGGTAAGTACTTCCCTCGTATTCTTCGAACGAAGATGGAGAAGGAGTTTCTTGAACTAAAGAAAAATGATGATGAATCTGTTGGTATATACGAAGCGAATTTTACAAGACTTGCAAGGTATGCATCTGGCATTATCATCCAACCTGAAAGTAAAGTTGATCGATTTTTCAGTGGCATAAAACCAAGTCTTCGAAGGGCATTAGCTATAAGAGACTTCAGTAGCTATGAACAAACTGTGCGTTGTGCTATCAAGGTAGAAATGGAAGTTGGTGTTACATATCCATCTCATGGTTTTGACAAGAAACGAAAGATGGAGTTCAAGGAGAAATCTCAGAATAATGGTGAAAAGAAGATGAATGTTTCCTTATGCACAAAGTGTGGAAAGAAGCATGGTGGAGATTGTCTTAAAGAGACTAGAAAATGTTTTAAGTGTGTAAAAGAAGGTCATCGATCAGCTGAGTGTCGAAGTAATGGAAAAAAGGATTCTAATGAAGTGAATAAAGCAAACACTGCAGAGAACGCACAACCAACACTTCAATGCTTCAAGTGCAAGGAGATGGGACATTATGCCAATAAATTCCCTAATCCAAGGGTTAGTGATGATCGACATGAGCAACCGCTTAAGGCAAAGGACAAAGGGAAGTCACATGCGATCACTATTGGCATTGTTGAATATGACAACGATGTGGTGGAATGATTAAGTTTTTATGTAATGGGATTCCAAAATAATGTTGTATCATGGAATATTGGAATATTTATGTATTGGTCTAATGTGGTATTCAAAGTGATTGAGATATTATGCGCATAATGAAGGGAAAATGAGAAAATGAAATGTTTAATAGTATTCATGAGCTCATGATTGATATAAGGACTAAGTGATATCATGGTTTGAGTATATAGAATTTTGAGGATTTTGGTATGTGGAAAGTGTTAACTTTTAACTACATTCAAGTTTTCACTAAGGTTCAATGGGTATTCAAGAGTGTACAAGATTAAGGCCTTTGAATGTTTGGAATGTGTCCAACAAGATATATCTTATGATATATGGGGATCAACGATGGTATTAAATCTCTGGTAATCGTTTTCACTATGTTATGAGAATGGACTGCAGTATTATGGATAGGACTAAAGATTGGAATGGATTATGTTGGACATAAGTTAGTATTGTTTAAGGATAGATGTTTTTGTGATATTATTTATGGGATGTTATAGTAATATAGTTTTAGAAAAAGGACAACCTGCAGGATGGGCGATAGCCCATTGCTTCGGACAAGGCTGTGGGAATCGAACCCACAACCGAAGTGCGACTGGCCTTTATCGCCTACCACTGGCCTACAGGAAGTCCCTATTTAGTAGAAACTAGTTTTATTATATTAAGCAGTATGATATATGAAGTATAAGTCCATTTTAAGAACTATATATGATTAATCTCACTATAGATCGACTTATGTATATAATTTTTGCTAACCTTTTGTTTGAGACAGATGGAATGACCCGTCATTCTATCACATGATCTGCTAACACTTCACGAATAACAAATTCAACTTCATTTATTTAAAAGATGAAGTGGAAATTGTTCTAGGCACGAACAATAGTGAGATTGTACCAAAATAAAGAAAGTATTTATTCCAATTCAAATTTTCAACTTTAGGGAAATGATCTTGAAAACCAAAAATGTTGTCCTAGTGATCTTATACCTGATGAATCGGATGGTACCTTAGATCATCACAAATTTATGGATTTGTGATTATTGGCTTTTCCATAGCCATGTTCTCTACCACTCTCCATCAGAACATGATGGTTAGATTTCTCTTCCATATCCATATTTTCACCTATGTGGAAACCCAATGATTACTTTATTTGGGTAACCGTTACGTTTCATACTTTTTTTTAATGATTGGTTTTGATATTCCTTTTTACGATGTGGGTTTCTATTAAAGAAACATTCAAATAGTAAACCATTTATAACCCCGACGAATTTCGAGGGCGAAATTCATTTTAAGGGGGGTAGAATGTAACAACCCAAGATTTTATAAAAAAATATTCTTTTTAATGTCTTGTGTTAGGAGCTTTCACAACACGCATCCTTGACTTGCCTTGCATTACACGCAATCGCGACCTTCCTCGATAGCGTGTGTAATACGCAATACTGAGTTTCACTAAACAACGATATGCTATTAAAATATTATTAAAACTAGCCGGTATGAATAGTAATAACCACTTTTTAAAATTATTTAAATCTTATTTTTCAAAATGAACTTCATTTTTGGATTCGGAGTATCGAATTTAGCCTATGGTGAAATTTTGGTACATTTCGGATAACTTTCACATTCTGATGAATAGTGAAAATTACTAAATTATAATTAAAAAACAACTTTTTTAATCGAAATAATTAATAGTGATAAATTATTAATTGGAGTAGTTTTAAAGTATATTTAGAATATATTTTTACAATTTAATACAATGTTGGTCAGTGGATGTAATTGCACATTTAAACCAGACATAAACAAGTGTCAATCTTTTGATAGATATTGTTTCTTAAAAACACACTATTTGTTTTAACAGCGGGATTTAATTATAAAATTAATTAATGCAACTTCTATGTTATGAATTTGGTAAAATAGACTTCATTTTTGTGTTCGGAATATGAAATATAGCTTAGGATGAAATTTTTGCATTTTTCTGAAAACCTTCATTTTTTGATGAATAGTGAAACTACTTAGTGGTAGTTAAAAAACTGAATTTTTCATAAAACATAATTTTACCGCTTCTGTGAATGGAATTTAAAAAATCCGAGAGACACGGTTGATGTCAGTAAGTAAAATGTGGTTCAATGAGATGAAAACAATTTTTGGTGAATAGTAACTTTTTACTTTTATTTACCACAATTAAAAGTAAATAGCGTAATTAAGGGTAATAATGATATTAATATTACCCTAACACATGTCCTAATTCTATTGGACAAGTGTATCTCGACCAAAAACAACTTTAAGTGTAAAATATTATCATTTAGGCCCACTTGGATTGGATTAGGACATTTATTATTATTTAATTCAAAGAAGAGTTAAAAGAGTTAAAATCAAAGTTTATTCACTAAAACATTTTTAATATGGGGTTATACATAAGATAAATTAGACTATAAATATTCATTAGAAATCTAAAAAGATTTCCTATATAATGATATTTTATTTATAATTTTTAGACTTTAAATAAATTAATTTATTTATGACACAACGATGATGTAGTAATTAACCTTTTAAGGAAATATTAACATAATTGATGTTATAAATACTCAAATGAATATAATATGAGACTTTTTATGAATTACACTAATTTTCTAGGTTACTATGATATATTAGTGTTGATTTAATGAACTTGGTTCGAACATATAATTCTGTTATGACTTTCACAAAAATCATATATCAAATAGTGTCAAAATTGAGACAAAATAGTTTTTAAATAAAATATTATATTATTAATTGTTATTTTATTCCTAAAAATCTAAGGTTCGTCCAAATGACTTAGATAAGGATATATATATTAATAATAAACAATTTGGGGTTCGTTTGGCATGTTATAGTAAGTGTATTAACCATATAGTGAAAGAAAACAAAAAGACACGGTAAAAGTTAAATTATTTAACATAGAGTTAAATCTAATTGATAAGGTTAAAATAAGAACCTAAACTTGTCTAAATCCTATTGGTTGATAGGATTTCGACCCATCCCCACTTTAGCTTTGAAATAAGACTCTTTGGAACCATTATAAACCGATTTTTACTTTAATATAAAATAATATTTTGAGATATTCCTAAGGTGCCCCTCTCCTCCCTTATAAAAGGGCACCTCCTCCCCCTCCTCCTCACACCAATTTGAGCACTCAAGCTCGGACAACCCCTGCCAAAATCTCTTCTCCACTTCCCTAGCAACATCCTAGAGGTTCTGGTCTTCCTCAAAGACCAATTTTAGTTCCCTAAGAGGAGGTCTCCAAAAGGCGCTTCAAAGAAGAGGTAATTACCGTTACCAATTCTTTCATCTTTATTTCTTCTTCCACTTCTTCTTCTTAGGTTGTTTCATTATGAAGTAATAACATCAGTATCACTAATATACTGGTATGTTATTATAAGTATGAAACAACCCTATTTCACCATCTATCTATCCTACGGAAAAAGAAATCACCGCACGTGCGTACGTACGGAATACCGTCTCCACGCCGTGGTGTAATCTATTTTCCACCACCACCTTACATGGATGGGTATAATGGTGTAAAGAATAACTATACATAGTTATTAAAACATCATATTGATTCTGATATATTGTATAATCCACTACAATTCAATTCAATATTTATGGAAATGATATCATCGCTCGTGCGTACGTACGGACTACCGTCTCCACGACGCGATGAGATTCATTCTCCATGTTAACCATTTAAGAATGATTATAAAGTATATATAAGAAATAATAATGAAATATATGACAGTATAAAGCTACTGGATTTATGTATATATATATATGTATGTCATCTAATTACTTCCATTCAAGACAATAGGGAAAGGAAAACAACGTCCATGCTTACGTACGGACTACCGTTTCCATGAACGGTGTTTTTCATTTCATTTATCTATCTATTATATATATATATATACTGAATATATATGATATATAAATCATATTTTATATTCTGGAAGTAAGTAAATCATGATATAAGTAATAATAATGTCAAGAACAACAAGTCAAAACACCTACGATAAAAGAAATGATTTTACCCAAAACGCTTCTTTAACATGGAATTTACAAAAGAACGGGTAATATAATGTCATAAGTGAACCATATATGATATCATAACAATGAATTTGATTCTGTAATAAGTCAATGACATTATTTAAACCATTATACAGGAGCTTCGGACACGTACAAAGCAAATCGGACCTAAGGTAAGGGAAATATCACAATCTCATTTTTATCCGAGATTGTTTATTCGTAAGTATTCACTGGGGTGTATTTTATCATCCACATCCATGTTTCATCAATATGTAATATTATTTCCATCCACCTACAATTGTTTAAATCCATTTTTACCCTTCGGTGAGTTTTTAGTAATATGTATGAAAGGAATCTTTTGTCGTACGAGGTACTTTTTTACTTTTCCGAAAAAAGTACGAAGAATGTTTTTTTTAACTTATACGGCATGAATGGATTTTTAAAAAATTGTTTCCAAGAAGCTTCCTTTACAATTTTTCAAGTTTATTTTTAATCAACTTCTTTTATTTTAAAGTTGTATGGCATGTTATGAAAGGAAAAATGTTTTTGAAGAAGAAAGGATATTTTCCTCAAGAATGGAGTTCAAGTGTTTTATCAAAATTATTTTCCATCTAAGATAATAAAGGGTTCTGTTTTTATCCCTATTATTAAATTGATTTGTTCATGTTGTGATGGAATTATTTTTATGAATTTATTTATCTTATATTAATTGTTTTATGATGTCATGTTGTTTAAGAATCCCATTTTTATTACATGGGTTATGCGATGAAGTATGATTAATGATTATGTGGCACACATAAGAAAGGATTCATTATAAGATGGGTGGGACCTATATCTCCCTCCAATGCATTGGGTAAAGATTTTATATCTCATGAGATAGACAGGGCGGGAACGGTAGGTTATACCGGTTCAGTGAAACAGGACTTAAACGAGGGTTACTCGATTCAGAAAGGGACTTTGTCCACTAAGATAGTCTTGGGAATTAGTCTTGACTAACAAGAAATGATTCCTTATGATTATGTGTGTATGCCACAAAGTTTCATGTTTTAAGTTATGATTATTGGGATTACTTTTTCACTACCATGATTTATCCCATGATTATGAAATTATGCTCTCTTTTGCAGGTTATGATTTCCAAAATGTTATGTTCTTATGAATATGATGTGATTGATATTTATTTTGTTTACCCTTACTGAGCATTTGAGCTCACCCTTTTATGTTTTCTTTTCCCCAGGATATAAAGAAAGGTTTTAGGTAAAAAAAGGAAGATCTTTATGGGAGATTTTGAAGATCTTTCACCACGATTAGAAGATTATAGTCCGAGTTTCCAAAGACACTAAACTATTACGGTCCTTGTGTGTGTGTTTTTGTAATGTACTAAGTATTCCGCAAAAGTAATGTAATGTCAATGTATGTCAAGATACGGGTCTCTACATCCTACCTCTAAATGTTTTGTAGTATTATAAATAAATTTATATACTAGATATATATGATAAATATGATATCTAAATTATGAATATAATTCTAGTTATAATAGACATTTTTCCACGTAGACAACTTGAAAATATAAGATGTTAATTTTTTACCCAAGTACCAAATATCTACAAAATTACCCTTATTAATATAAATGATTAAATAATGTTTATAAAATGGTAATAAATCATATAAAATGAATAATAAACCTAAAAGAATGTTTTTAATCAAGTAGAAAATTACTATAGTTTATCATTCAGGAGATTAAGTAATGAACTATTCATGTGGGACAGGAGGTAAGGAATATTGTCTCAATCTCCTTTCATTGAGGCGTATTTTGTTTTATACATAACATTATATTATATTCTACATAAACACCTTTGGGATTTCATTTAATTCGAATGAAATATTTTTCTATGATGTGTTTTACTAAAAGGAAAAAAAAGAATATTTCTTTTATTGAACGTGGTGACAATGACCTTTTCTGTCATTGTGAGTATTATTAGATAATTGGATTCCTCAACAGGTTTTATGTTTTTTAAAAGGAAAGTATAAATCATATACTCTTTTACATATCTTGGTTTTGAAAATGGTTTTGACAATTGATTTATTATGTCCATATATTTAAATGATATATTGTCATTGAAAGAGGAAAATTTTATCTTTCCTTTATGTTACTTTTAAGTGTTATGAATATGTTATGGTTATTGGGAATTGTTTACTTATATGGATGGTTCCATGATAAAACTAGTGCGGGTGAGCCTGATATAGCTCTCCAATGCATTGTGTAATTTGACGATGGTAAACATGAATTTTTCACCTTGTAGTATTTAAAAACAAAATTTTTCATTTAAATGTAATTTTACCGCTTCTGTGAATTGTATGTATAAAATCCTATATACAGGGTTGTTATTAGTAAGTAAAATATTTTTCTATAAGTCGAATGAAAATTGGTGAATAGTAACGTTTGACTTTTATTTAGCGTGGTTAAAGGTAAATATGGTAATTTAAGGTAAAATGTATATCATAATAATGGAAATTTACCTTAACAGTTTTCCTAACCTTATTGGAATAGTCATGGCTGACTATGGTCATCCTTGGGACTATTTTGAGAACCTATAGAACAACTTAATAGTGATAACGACACATTATTTTAATTAACATAATGTAAAGACAAAAATGACATAAAAAAATAACATTAATAAATTAATTTTTAAATAGAGTTATACATGTTATCTATTTGACTATAAATTTAATTATGATAGATATAAAAATTTCCTACATCATGGTATTTTTTGATAATTTTTAGACATCAAATAAATTAAATTATTTATTACACAATAATGAAGAACTATTTACCTCATTAATTCATAATTTAGATAAATAAGATTATAAATATTAAAATAAAATAAAAATCCTTTATAATACTTATTCAATTATTTTATTTAGACCACGAGTCATCATATATTCATATTTAATTAGTTTTGGACATTTAGAAACCGAAAATAATTATATAATAAAATAATATTTTTACACTTTCTTAAAGAGCCCCTCCTCCCCTTATAAAATACCATAACCTCAAATATTCCTCACACATATAAATCCCATTGGCATGTCTAACCCATTCCCAAATATTCTCTCAAGATACCTCTCTTAAACCTTGAATCCTTAACTTAGACAGAATGAACATCAAGAAAACCTTTTGGCTCAAACCAAAGGGAGTTGCCCGAATTAAAGGTAACAATTTCCCTTAAATTATATTATTTTATTTTACTTCAACAACCCCAAAATATTGTCATATTTTCTTTAATAACAACACCAGTTTACTCAATATTCTATGATGTTTTAAGGAGAAGTATTATAACTACACTTTCACACACCACCCTCTAATGAGAAAAGAATAGACAGTTTCTGTGGATGGAAAACTAACACCTCACGAAGCGATGATTGTTAAATTATCACATTCCGCCTCTCATTGTGGCCATTATGAATAAACTATAGTCATATATGATATTTATTATGTTTATGTTTTCTTTATTCATCTGTATATTCTATTTATAGCATAGAATTATGGTTTCCATTTTGGGTAAACGTGATAATTTCTTTTGAAGATGTGCAGACTACCACCCCCTAAAAGTGATATGACTTGTTAATGACATATGTGGGATGTATAAAGGAAGGATTTAATAATATTAATAACATATTATATCATAATTATAATATACATATGTATTATTATATTTTAATTCCATTTATATTCGAAATTGAAATAGAAGTAGTGTTCATGTGTACGTACAACTTACCATCACCATGAATAGTGCATTTTATTTCTTACCTAAAAATTTTATATACTATTATAAATACATTTATATAGTAGATATATATGAAAAATATGATATATAAATTACGAATATTATTCTTCATATAATAGACTTGTGACCACATAGACAATTTGTAAATATAAGATGTTCATTTTTGACTCAAGTACCAAACTACTACAAAATGACAGTTATAAACATAAATGATTGAATAATGTTTATAACATGGTAATAATTGATATAAATGGAATAATAAACATGAAATAGGTTCATAACCAATTAGAAATCAAATTTAGTTTATTATTCAGGAGATTATTGATCGAATGGGTCAAGTTGGCGATGAGGTAAGGGAATTCATCTCAATCTCCTTTCATTGAGACATATTCAGTTTTATACATGTCATACAAATATAAACTATATAAACACCTTTGAATCTTCATTTTTTTCAAAGGGAATATTTTTATATGATGTATTTTACTAAAAGAAAAAAAATAATGTTTCTTTTAACGTATGTGGTGACAACGACGTTTCTACCGTCATGAGTATTATTTGATATTTATCTTCCTTGACAAGATGTAATGTTTATAAAAAGAAAATAAATACCATATACTAGTTTACATATTTTGGTATTGAAAATGGTTTTGATAATAGATTTGTTATGTCAATATATTTAAATGATAAATTGTGATTGAAATCTGAAAATTTTATCTTTCCATTATGTTTGTTGTATGTGTTATGAATATGTAATGCTTATTGGGAATTGTTTATGTATACGGGTGGTTCCATGATAGATCTTGGGTTGGTAAGCCTGAGATCGCTCTTCAATGCATTGGGTATCGTGATTGAGGTAAATGTGAACTTTTCTCCTAATATATTTAGGGAATATACTGTGATGTGTATTCCAAATGTGACTCACTACGTAGATGTGATAACTAAAATGTAAGTATGATATGGAATCCACAAGTTACCATTTTGATTTATGTTTTCTATGTGTGATTCATAAATCCTATGATTTCATGGGGTATGATAAATAGCTTATGTTATGTTTGTATTGATGAAATAATGTTTGATTTCGTTGTTTTATAACCCTTACATAGCTTTTTATGATCATAACATGTTTTAAAATGATTTTCACAAGATATAAAGATGAATATGGTCAAGGATGGGATGAAGAAAAGGTCATGATGTCTAAAACATGAGACTAGACATGACTGTTTTTTAAGAGTTTTTGTTTTATGAAAAAATGGAAACTGAGTAAAAGTGTCTACCTTGTAATTTTTGAGATGTAATGAAATTGTTATGGACTAATTCTCAAAACCTATAATCATGAAAAGATCCTCAATGTCGATTATACATTTAATTTGAGATTATGTACTATTTTTGGCCGGGTCCTTATAGTTGGTATCAGTGGTTGTTTTAGAGAACATTATGTGCTAGGGTATTGTTAAATTAATATCCATAAATTAATTTATTTTAATTTTGAAATGATAGAATTTATATATTACCATATTGCTTCACCAAAGATATATCTGTGTTCAGAATGGTTTTCCACAGAGAAAATAGGGCAGCTATGATGGGATGACATCAGGAGGATGAAAACCTTCCAAATCACAACATGAGATGGTCGGAATCAGAACTGAGTGTGTTACAATGATGTCAGAGTAGAATCATGCTACAAATGGTGGTGGTATCCTTGCAGGAGATCATCCAGGTCAACCACAAACAAACATGTCAGTAGTGGAGACGTTCATTAAGAAAAATCCCCCATATTTTAGGGGATCATCTGGCCTAGTTCTAGCTGAAGGGTGGAATAAAGAACTGGGGAAGATTTTTGATGTCACGGGGTGCTTAGAATATTAAAAGGTTAGCCTTTTATGATTACCGTATTGAAGGTGAAGATGATTAGTGGTGGTCGATGGTGAAAAATATGAGGGATTGTGGGGAGATTTATGCACTTGATTGGGATGAATGGAAGGTTATGTTTCTTGAGAAATATTTTCCAAATGTGGTTTGTATTAGGATGAAAATAAATTCCTATGATTGAGGCAGGAGGATGACTCCGTGGCTAGTAATGAAGAAAAATTCACTCGACTAGAAAGGTACGCTCCAAATTTCATATGATATAGTGATACTAAAAAATGATATTTACTCAGTATTAATGAAGAAGTATTGAAGGATTTTAACTTCTCATAAGTTCAAAATTTATTAAAAACATTTTCAATGTGAGGGGATGGTGGAAATGGAGTTTGTCGATGATCAGGTGTTCTTTGACCAATAACAGAATAAGAGGCCAAGGTGGGAGGTAAAAGGTAATAACTCTTAAAAAATGTTTGATGGTAAGAATCCTAATATTACAATTTGTGAAAATTATAGTAAAAAGAAATATGGGTAATGTATTTTGAATTTTGGTAAGTTCTACTGATGTGGTAAAATGAGACATAAAGCTCATAATTACACTGAAAGGGATCAGGGTAATGGTAAGAAAAAATCTGATTTACTTTTAGTAAAATGTTTTAATTGTAGTGAAATATGTCATCATGAAAATGAGTGTCCAATGAAGCACTCATCTAAGGGAAAGCAGCCAGACTACAAACATTATTGGTTGGTGAAATCCTTTGCAACTACTTCAGTAGATGTTGGGCTAGCGTTCGAAGTAGTATTAGGTACATTGTTTGTTTTTCAGATTATACCAATGTGTTGTTTGGTTCAGGGTATATAAACTCTTTCATTTCTTGGATTTTTTCAAGTAAATTGGGAATTCCATCTCATGATATGAAAATGGAACTTATGGTAGAAACACATGGAAAAAATGTCGAGACAGAAAAATAAGAACATTCCTAACCTTGTGTGTGGGAAGAATCTACCTACAAACATTATGAGTTTTCCTCAACTAGAGTTTGATGTTATTTTTTGTATAGATTGGATTTCTATTTATCATACTATGATTGACTAAAGAGATAATTAGGTTTATTTTCAGAAATATTTTCAGTTTGTGCGTAAGTATGAACCCCTACTTTTGATAACATATCTGGAAGATGATAAAATAGAAAAAGGGGGAAATGAATGTAACCTTGTACATATTGTAGGAATCAATGGAACTGTTAATATTAATGATGTGACAATGGTAAATGAGTATCTTGATGTTTTTTCTAATGACAAGCCTAGTATTATACCTGATCGAGCCGTTAAATTTATTTTTGACTTAGTTCTTGATGTAAAGGAAATTTCAAAACACTATTATCGAATGGCTCAAATTTAACATTTAGAGTTAAAGAAGAAATTGAACGAGTTATTAGATAATAGTTTCATTCGACCTAGCACATCACTATGGGGTTCTCCTGTTTAGTTTATTAAAAATAAATAAGTTTCAATGATCTTATGCATTGATGATAGATCATTGAATAACATCATTTTTAAGAACAATTATCTTTCTCCTCATATTGATGATTTTTTTGAATTGCTCTAGTAAGATCATTATTTTTCAAAGATTGATTTGAAGGTCGGGGTAACATCAATTGAATGTAAAGGAAGATGAAATTCTGAAGACTATGTTTTGTACTGGATATGTCCATTACAAATTTGTAGTTATGACTTTTGGTTTAAGGAATGCACTTGTTGTATTCTTGGATCTCATGAATAGAATTCTCTGTGAGTTATTAGATAATATTTTGGTTATGTTCATTGATGATATTTTGTTTTATTCTAAAAGATAAGAGGAGAATGAAAGTCATTTCATGGTTTTCTTTCAAACCATAAAATAAAAGAACAAATTTGTGAAATTCAGCAAATGTGAGTTTTAATTACAGTAAATTTGATTCCATGGTCACATTGATTAAAAAATGGCATTACTGTTGTTCTTTCTAATACAAAATTTGTTGAAGAAAGGTCATAAAACACAAATATAACTGAGATTTGTAGTTATCTTGGTTTGTAAATTTATTACCAGTGGTTTTTTTTGAATTTTTCATAGTTATATAGCTCAATGACTATGTAAACTTGAAAAGGTGTAATGTTTTTTTGGAAAAAATAATGGGATGATTGTTCAAAGGAATTAAAAAGAAGATTGGTAAATGATCCAGTTTTGGCACTACCTTCACAAAATAGAGAGTTTATTATTTATAGTGATTCTTTGTTGAAAGGACATGGTAGTGTCCTTATAAAGAACGATCAGGTAAATTCATATGCTTCATGTCAATTGAATCCTCATGAGTTAAATTACCCTACACATGATTTGGAATTAGATGTTTTTGTTTTTACATAAAAAATTAAGAGGCATCATTTGTATGGTGTAAAATGTGAAATATATACTGACCACAAAATTTTGAAATATATATTAACCAAAAAAGAATTTAACATGAGATAGAGGAGACAACTTAATTAATCGAGGATTATGATTACATGACCCTTTACCATCCGAGAAATGAAAATAGATTGGCTAATGATTTGGGTAAAAAATTAATGCTTCATGAACAATGTTATGTTTAAAACAAAATCCTTTGGTTTGTGTTTTGATGAACATTGGAATAGTAGTTTTTGTTGATGGAAATTATTCTGTTTTGATTCAGGTTATAGTGAGATTATCTCTATCATACAGAATTAAGCAATCGCAGAAGTAAGACAGTGAGTTAGAGAAAAATGTAGAGTTGGTTAAAAGGGAATGTTTTCCGAATTTTACATTTATAATGATTGTGTTTTGATATTTGGAGAAAGAATATGTTTGAATTGTGATTCATAGTTTAGGAATGAGTAGTTATGTGAAGATAGTAGTTCCCCATTTTCAGTTCATCCTACTAGTACACAGATGTACAGAGATATTTAGGTTTATTTCTGGTTAGATGGAATGAAAATAGATATTTATGATTTTACTATGAAGCATTTGACTTGTTAGCAGGTTAATGTAGTGTAGCAATTACCGAATGTGATGATTCATTCATTACCTACACCAGAGTGTAAATGGAAAAATATATCCATGGACTTCATTGGCGTATTATTGAAGATATCTCAACGTAGTAATAAAATTTTGGTTATTTTTGATCGACTAACAAAATCAATTCATTTTCTTACTATTCAAGATACATTTTCTCTCAATCAACACTCTCAGTTGTCTGTTAACAGGATAGTTATGTTTTAAGGAGTTCCCCTCCCCATTGTATCTGATCTTGATCCCTAGTTTTCTTTTATCTTTTGGAAATTCCATCAGAAGTCGTTGCGTACTGAATTAATTTTTAGTACAACCTTTCATCCTCAATCAGATTGGCAGTCAGAATGAAAAATCTAGAACGTGGGGGATTTGCTATGTTCTTTTTCAATAGATTTCTAGGGAATTTGGGAGGAAAATATTTCTTTGGTTGAATTTAGATATAATAATAGTTTTCATTCCAGGACACTGATGGATCAATTTTATCCATTATATGGCATGTGGGTTCAAACTCCAGCTTTTTGGGATGAAGTAGGTGAAAGGAAGTTTATGGGACCAAAATTGGTAGAAGATATGGCAGAAAAGGTTCAATTGATTCAGAAGCACATGAAAATAACTCATTGTAGGTATAAATGTTATGCGGATAATCAGAGGAAAGATCATTCTTTTGAGATAGGTGATTGTATATTCCTCAATGTTTCTCCATGGAAAAGTGTGATGTGTTTTCATAAGAAGGGAAAGTTTAGACGGAGGCACATTGGACCTTTTGAAATCCTAGATAATGTTAGATAAGTTACGTACAAAGTGTATTTACCTCCATTTTTGTCTTAGGTACACAATGTTTTTCATGTTTCAATGTTGAGAAAGTATTTTCCAGTTCCATCTCCTGTTTTAATTCTAGAGGTAGTAAAGTTTGAATATAATCACTCTTATGAGGAACCACTAGTCTATATTCTTGAATATCAAGAGAATCTATTGATTAATATGGTAATTCACTAGGTAAAGGGTTTTTGGGAAAAAGATATGGTTTAAGAGGAAACGTTGGAATCTGAAAATGATACGAGGGATAAATATCCCCAGTTATTTGATAAGTGAATAAAAATTTCAAAGACCCAATTTCCAAAAGGGGGAAGGATTTAACATCCCAAGTAAATAAAGAATAATAAATTTTCATAATTATTAATATTTTTTAATTAAATATAAATTTTACTTTAAAGTGGTTTCTATGTTCGATGGTGTTTCCGATATGCAATAGTGGACGTCTTTGAAATCTTATGTTGCACAATAATAATATAATATTATTAATTTAAATGGTAATTAACTCCTTGTTGTTGTGTTGGCAGGATTGAACAGAACTAACTTCAATGTGATTATATATGTTTTTTTAATGTTTTTACATTTATCCAATAAAGGTAGGAGGCTTAAAATGCCAATGAATCTAATTTTACGCATAATTTACATTTAAAGGTTGATTTTTTCCTTTCGTTGGTGAACCCTCATTAAAAATAGTTTTTTAACTTTTATATGTTCTATTTGACCGAATAAAAGTCTTTTTTATAATCCGGACATCAAAATTCACTTTGGGAAAAATTTTGGAATTATTATGATAAAATTAAAATTTTAATGAATAGTGGAAAATACTGTATTTTAGTTCAAAATTGCCTTTAAATATAATTTATTTGTATGTATATATTATATTTTTAATTTGTTTTAAAATGTAATTAGTTAATATTTTTACTATATAATCCAGTTTTGGTCATTTTAATTAATTTCTCATTGACATTGGACATAAAAAAGTGTCAATCTTTTGATAATAAATATTTTTTAAATACACGCTTTTTGTTTTGACAATGCGAATGAATTTTAAATTAATTAATCCAACATCTATGTTTTTAATTTGGTAATATAGACATCAATTTTGTCCTCATAATATAAAATATATCTTAGGATTTATTTTTGGTAAATTTTTGATATACTTTATTTTTTGATGAATAGTGAAACCACTAGGTAGTAGTTAAAAACTGAATTTTTCCATTAAATGGTATTTTTCTATTTCTGGGAATTGAATTTTGAAAATCCGGAATACATGGTTGTTATTAGTATGTCATTTTTTTCAATTAGATTAAAATAATTTTTGGTGAATAGAATCTTTTAAATTTAATTTACCACAAATAAAGATATATAGAGTAATTCATGGGAAAAAGAATATCATAATATTAAATAATCACCTTAACAATTATCCCAACCTTATTGGATTAGTCATGGCTGACCATGGGCATTCAAGGTTATATATTGAGACCCCACGAAGCCACATAATAGTGATAATGACACATTATTTTAATTAATTTAATGTAAAGTCCAAAATGACATAAACAAATAGCTTTTCATAAATTATTTTTTTTACATATGGATATATAAGATATTTTTTTGACAATAAATATTATTTTGAAAGATAAAATTATTTCCTAAATCATTGAATTTTTTATTATTTTTAGACTTCATATAAAATAATGTATTTATTACACAATAATTATGAAGTGATTACCTAATTAATAAATGGTTTAAAAAATAAGATTATAATGAATAAAATAATCTATAAAATCATTCAATTTTTAATTGGATGAATTTATTTATACCATGAGTCATATTATATTCTATGATAATTAGTTTTGGACATTTAGAAACCAAAAATCATTATATTAGAAAATAATATTTTCACACATTTCTAAAGAGCCCCTCCTCACCCATATAAAAAGCCCTCACCTCTAACCCATTCCTTACACTTTTAAAGCCCCTTGCCTCATCCAATACATACCCAAATAATCTCTCATGATTCTTATTTTCCACCATGAAGCCTTAACTAAGATAAAAGGCACTTCAAAAAACCCTTTAGGTTCAAACTAAATAGATTTACCCGAATTGATGGTAACAGTTTCCCTTAAATTTCTTTCTTTTATTTTACTTCCCCAACCCCTAAAAACTTTTCATATTTTCTTTCATAACATCACCAGTATCCTAAATATTATAGGATGTTATATGGGAAGTATTAGATCTACACTTCCATACACATCCATATAATGGGATAAGAACACATTATTTCTATGGAGGGTGAACAAACGCCTCACGAAACGATTATAGTTCAATTATCTATTACCGCTTCTCATGGTGGCCACTATGATGGAACTATATTTATATATGATATATAGTATGTTTATGTTTTTATTATGCTTATGTATTTTACATTTATAGTATACCATTATGGTTTCTATAATGGGTAAACACGATAATTTCATTGAGGATGTGCAGACTACTACCCCCTTAAAGTGATATGACTCATTATTTCCATATGTGGGATTTATAAAGGATGGAGTTAATAATATTATATATAATATTATACTGGAATTATAATATACAAATGAATTATTACGTTTTAATTAAATTTTAATTCAAAATAGATATAGAAGTAGCGTTCAAACGTACGTATTTATTACCGTCTCCAAGAAAATTGCACTTCAATTCTTTCCTCTAAATGTTTTAGACTATTATAAATACATGTATATATTGGATATATATGATAAATATGTAATCTAAATTATGAATATCATTCTAGATATAATGGGATTTTGACCACATAAACAACGTGTAAATATAAGAAGATAATTTTTTATTCAAGTACCGAATATCTAAAAAATGACCGTTATTAACTTTAATGATTAAATAATGTTTATAACAGGGTAAAATTGAGATAAAAGTAATACGAAACTTGAAACTTTTTATATGAAAGTAGAAATTAACTTTAGATTATTATTCAGGATATTAAAGAATGAATGGGTCAAGTTGGACATGAGGTAAGGGACATCATCTCAATCTCCTTTCATTGTGGAATATTTTGTTTTATAGATGGATTTATTTTATAAGCTTTGTTATCAACTTTAAAATGTCATTTCAATCAAAGGGATTCTTTTTTATGAGGTGTTTTAGTAAAAGACAAAAAATAAAGTTTCTTTTAATATACGTGGTTACAATGACTTTTTCTGCTGTCACGAGTGTTATTTTATAATTTTCTTCCTTAACAAGTTGTAATGTTTTTATAAGGAAAAAAAATACCTTATAATATTTTTCATGTTTTTGTATTGTAAATGGTATTGATAATGAATTTTTATGTCAATAAATTTAAATGATATATTTTGAATGAAATGTGAGGATTTTATTGTTCCATTATATTTGTTTTAAGTCTTCTGAATATGGAATGTAACTTGGGCATTGTTTACGTATACGGTTGGTTCCATGATAATCCTAGGGCGGTTGAGCCCGAGATTGTCATCCAATGCATTATGTAATGTGACCATTGTTAATGTGAATGTATCTCATAAGAGAATCAGTGAATATATTGTGATGTGTGTTACAAATGAAACTCCCTATATTTTTGTGAAAGACAAAATATAAGTATGATATGTATGCCATAAGATACCGTTATGATTTATGTTTTTTATTTCTGATTAATAAATCATATGATTTCATGGGGTATGTTAAAGTTCTTATGTTATGTATGTATTGATGTACTAATGTTTTATTTCATTATTTTATAACCCTTACTGAGCTTTTTTATGGTCATCCAATGTTTTGAAATGATCTTCACATGACATAAATATGAATAGGGTCATGGAAGGGATCAAAGAAAAGTCATGTTGTCTAAAACATGGGACTAGAGACGACTCTTTTTTAAGTGTTTTTATTTTATTAAAAAATTGAAACTCAGTAGATGTTTCTACATAGTAATTTTTGAGATGTAATGAAATATTTATGTCCTAAATATCTAAAACACTAAACCTAAAAATATCTTCAATGTGAATAATTCATTTAATTCAATATTATTTAATGATTAAGGCTGGGTCTTTATATTTATTATCAGAGGATGGTTTCGATAACATAAGAAGTTAGGGTATTATTAAATTTATATCCATATATTATTTTTTGTAAATATTAAAATGATATCTTTTACTTATTACTATGTTGGTTCGCCTAAGATATATTTGTGTTCAGAATGGTTTTCTGCAGAGAAAATAGGGCAGTTATGATGGGACGTCATCAGGAGGAAGATAACATTCCAAATCAGCAACCTGAGATGGTCAGAATCAGAAATGACCTTGTTTCATTATGGAACAGTAGATTCTGGCTATAAATGGTTGTGGTATCCATGCATGAGATTAACCAAATGAGCCACAATTTAACATCTCAATAGTGGAGCATTTAATGAGGCAAAATCACCCATCATTTAGAGGATCATCTGAAATTTTCTTGATGAAGGGTGGATTAAAGCACTAGAAAAGATTTTTGATGTAATGGGGTGTTCATAACATCATGTGGTTTGTCTCGCTATTTACTACTTTGAAGATGAAGTTGATCCGTGGTGGTTGATGGTGAAAAATATATAGGATAGTGGGGCGATTTTTTCTCTTGATTGGGATGATTTCAAAGGTTTGATTCTTGAAAAATATTTTCCTAAGGAGGTCAATATTATGATGAAAAAACCATTCCTATAATTGAGGCAGTAGAATGACATAGTGGCATCTCGTGAAGTAAAATTCACATTGCTGGAAAGGTATGCCCCAAATTTCGTATGAGTTCTTATTAGTAAATTCAATCATTTTTACTCAGGATTAATGAAAAAGTATAGATGAGACATAGATTTGTGTGAGTTAAAATGTTATTTATAACATGTTTTATGTGTGGAATAGGTGTAAATGGACATTGTCGATGATCATGTGTTCTTTGAAAAACAACAGGATAAGATGTCAATGTGGAAGGAGAAAGGGAAGAACTCTTCAAAAAACAATATGATGATAAGAAACTGAATTTTGCAGTTTGTGAAAATTATGGTAAAATTAATGATGGGGAATGTCTTTTTAATTCTATTATGTGCTACTATTGTGGTAAAATGGGACATAATGCTCGTAATTACATTGAAAAAGATCAGGGTAATAGTAAGAAAAAAATCTGATTTACAGTGAATAAAATGTTTTAAGTGCAATAAAATGGGTCATTAAGATAATGAGTTTCTAATGAAGAACATAACTAAGGGAAATAATCCAGAATAGAAGATGAAAGGGGTGGTGAAATCATTTACAACTACTTTATTAAATGTTGTGCCATCGAATGAAGTAATACCAGGTACACTTTTTGTTTGTTCATATTATTCCAATGTGTTTTTTGATTTAGGGTCTACACATTGTATCATTTCTAAGAAGTTTCTAGTAAATTTGTAATTTCATCTCAATATATGAATATAGAACTTTGGGTAAAAACACATAGTAGAAATTTTGAGAAAAAAAGTTAACATAAAAACAACCATGTCTTTATGAGGGAGGAATCTACCTGAATACCTTATTGCCAATCCTCAAGTAGTGTTTGATGTTATTTTGGGTATGGATTGGCTTCTATTTATCATTATAAGATTGAATTTAAATCTAATGAGGTTTCTTATCAGAAATATTTCAGTTTGTGTACAAGAATGAACCCATACTTTTGATAAAATATCTGAAAGATGGGAAACTAGTAAAATATGGAAATGAAATTTTCCTTACACATATTGGTGAAAACCAAGGTACTGCTCAGATTAATGATGTTCATGTGGTAAATGAGTATCATGATGTTTTTTCTGATGAGTTTTCTCGTATTATACATTATCAGGAAGTTGAATTTACTGTTTAATTAGTACTTCATGCTAAGCTAATTTCATAACCCCCTAATCGAATGGATCAAATTGAACTTTTAGAGTTAAAGAAGAAATTGTTTGATTTATTAGACTAAGGATTCATTTGACCTAGCACATCACCATGGGATGATGCTATATTTTTTGTTAAAAATAATGATTGTTCAATGTGACTTTGCATTTATTATACAACATTGAATAACATCACTGGTAAGAAGAAGTATCATTATCTTCATATCGATGATTTTTTTGATCAGCTCCCTAGATCTCTGTAGTTTTTGAAGATTGATTTGAGGTCAGGGTACCATCAGTTGAATGTAAATGAAGATTACATCACAAAGACATAGTTTTGTACTAAATATGGACATTATAAATTTGTAGTTATGCCTTTTGGTTTTACAATGCCACATACTATATTAATGGATCTTATGAATAGAATTTTTAGCAAGTTCTTAGATAAGTTTGTTATTGTGTTCATTGATGATATTTTGGTTTATTCAAAAATTAAATAGGACCATGAAATTCATTTAAGTATTGTCTTACAATATTTAAAAGAAAATAATTCATTCGGGAAATTCACCTAGTTTGAGTTTTTGTTACAGTAAATTTCATTCCTTGGTCACATTTTTTCAAAAAATGGCATTACTGTTGATCATGCTAAAACAAAGTTGTTGAAAAATGAACAAGAACCAAAAATATAACCAAGATTTTTAGTTTTATTCTTTTTGAAGGTTATTATAAGATGCTTGTTTGGAACCTTTCATATTTATCTATCCCACTGACTATGTTAACTTGAAAAGGTGTTAAGTTCGTTTTCAAAAAATAATGTGATGATTGTTTTCATGAATTGAAAAGAAGATTGGTAAATGCTGATTTTTTGGAACCTCCTTCTAGAAATGGAGAGTTTTTTATTTATAATGATGCTTAGTTGAAAGGAATTGAATGTTTCCTTAAAAATGATCTGGAAATTGATTATCTTTCACGTTTGTTGAAGCCTCATGAGTTAAATATCCCTAACACATGATTTCGAATTAGCTACTATTGTTTTACTTGAAAAAATTGGAGGAATCATTTGTATGGAGTAAAATGTGAAATATATACTGACCACAAATGTATGAAGTATATATTCACTCATAAATAATAAAACATGACATAGAGGAGATGGTTGGAATTATTCATAGATTATGATTGCACGATCCTTCACCATTAAGGGAAATAAAATAAAGTGGCTAATGAATTGAGTTGAAACATTTATTCTTTACTATCCATGCTACGTTTCGAATGATATACTTCGGTTTTTTATTTGATGAACTTTGGCATAGATGTTTTTGGTGGAGGAAATTCTTATGTTTTTTTTCTGGTTATAGTGATATCATCTAAATCAAACAGAATTAAACAATCGTAGAAGGAAGACAGTGGGTTGTAGAAAAAGGCAGAGTGTGTTCAGAAGGGTATGCTTCCTAAATTTAACATTGATAATGATTGTGTTTTGAGATTTGTAAAGAGATAATGTGTGATTTGTTATTCATAGTTGAATAATGAGTTGTTTTGTGAAGCTCATAGTTCTCCATTTTCTATTCTTCCTGTCAGAACTAAAATGTACAACGATCTTCGGGAGTATTTCTAGTGGGATGGAATGAAAAGAGATATTGTTGATTTTACTATGAAGTGTTTGACTTGTTAGAAGGATAATGTAGAGTGGTAGATAGCGAATGGGATGATTCATCCATTACCAGTTCTTGAGTGGAAAATGAAAATATATCCATGGACATCATTGTGGGATTACTGAAGACATCTCAAGGAAATAATGAAATATCGGTTATTTTGGTTCGACTGACTAAATATGTTAATTTTCTTATTATTCAAGATACATTTATATAGATCAACATTATCATTTGTATGTTAAAGAGATAGATAGGTTTCATGGAGTTCCCCTCTCGATTGTATCTGACTGTGATCCCATGTTTACTTATAAATTTTTGAAAGGCCTTAAAAAGTCATTGGATACTAAATTAAATTTTATTACAACATTTCATCCACTATCAGATTGACATTCAGAATGGACAATTCAGACCTTGGAGTATATGATATGTTCTTTTTCACTAAATTTCCACAGAATTTGGGACCAACATACTTCTTCGGTTGAATTTTCATATTATAACAGTTTTCATTTCAGTATAAAGATGGCTCCATTTGAGGCATTATATGGGAAGCAGGGTCAAAATCCAGCTTTTTGTGATGAAGTAGGTGAAAGGAAGTTGATGGGACTAGAATTGGTAGAAGATATGGCCGAAAATATCCATTTCATTTAGAAACACATGAGAATAGGTCAGAGTAGGCAGAAACGTTATGTGAATAATCATAGGAAGGATCATTCATTTGAGGTAAGTGATCATGTCTTTATCAATTTTCACCATGTAAAATTGTGATGCGTTTTGGTATGAATGGAAAGTTGAGTTTGACGTTCATTGGACCTTATGAAATCCTGGAGAAAGATGGATCAGTAATGTACATAGTGGCTTTACCTCTAAGTTTGTTCCATCTATAGAATTTTTTAATGTCTCAATGTTGAAAAAGTATATTCCAGATCCATCTCTTGTTTTAAGTCCAGAGACAGTTTAGTTGGAGTAGAATCTCTCTTATGAAGAACAACCAGCCCATATTCTCGACCATGGAGAGCATATGTGGCTGAATAAGGTAATTCTCTAGGTAATGGTTTTGTGGAAAAACTATATGGTTGAAGAGGAAATATGGGAATCAGAAAATTCTGTGAAGGATAAATACCCCACTTATTTTATTAGTGAATAAAAATTGCAAGGATGCAATTTCGGAAAGGGGGGAAAGATGTAACATCCCATGTAAATAAAGAATAAATTTTTTTCATAATTTTTAATATTTTTGAATTAAATATAAATTTTACTTTAAAGGGGTTTCTATGTTCGATGGTATACCCGATAAGTAACTACTAGGTTATTTGAAAACTTTTGTTTCCCAATAATAATATAATATCATTTTTTTAAATAGTAGTTAATTCCTAGTAGTTGAATTGGTGGGAATGAAAATAATTAACTACCATATGATTATAGATGGGTTTTTTAATTTTTTTTAAATTTATCAAATAAATGTTATAGGATTAAAATGTGAATGAATCTAATTTTAGGAAGAATATAATATAAAATGTTGATTTGTCATGTTTTGATGGAGAAACCTCATTAAATATAGATTTTGTAACTCTTATATGTTCTATTTGACCAAATAAAATTTTCTTTAAAATCGGGACATCAAAATTTAGTTTTGGTAAAATTTGGTATTTTTCTCATAAAATTCAATTTTTGTTGAGTAGTGGAAAATACTATATTTTAATTCAAAACATCCTTCTAATATAATTTACTTATATTATAATATTATCTTTTTAATTGGTTTTAAAGTGTAATTAGATTATATTTTTACCATTTAATCCAATTTTGGCCATTAGAATTAATTTCACTTTGAAATTGGACATAAACAAGTGCCAATCATTTGATATTTAATATTTTTTCAAAAAAACGCTTTTTATTTCGATAATGAGAATTAATTTTAAATTAATTAATCCGACATATATTATTTAACTGGTAAGATATAAACAATTTTTAAATTCTGAATATCAAATATATATTAAGCTATTTTTTTGGTATTTTTCTGATAAACATTAATTTTTCATGAATAGTGAAACAACTAAGTAGTAGTTGAAAACCGACTTTTTCATTTAAATGAAATTTTACCAATTCTATGAATTGAATTTATAAAATCCTATATAAATGGTATTTATTTGTAGTAATATTTTGGTCAATAATATGAAATTTTTTTTTGGTGAATAGTATCTTTTAACTTTTATTTACCGCGGTTAAAGGTAAATATGGAAATTAAAGGAAAAAAATAATATCATAATAATACAAATTTACCTTAACACAAGTCCTAACCTTATTGGATGAGACATGGCTGATAATGGGCATCCATGGCTCAATTTTGAGAACCCATGGAGCCACTTAAAAGTGATAATGCCACTTTATTTTAATTAACATAAAGTAAAGACAAAAATGACATAAACATAATCTTTTAGTAAATTAATTTTTCCATAGGGTTATATAAGTTATCTCTTCGACTATAATTATTATTTTTAAATATAAAAACATTTCATACATCATGTTATTTTCTTATAATTTTTAAACATTTAAATAAGTTAAATTATTTATTACACAATAATGATACTATGTTTACCTCATTAATGAATGATTTTAATAAATAAGATTATAAAGATTAAAATAATATCCAAAACCTTTCCCATTTTTATTGGATGTTTTTATTTTGACCATGATTTGTCTAATATTCGACTTTATTTATTTTTGGACCTCTAGAAACTAAAAATAATTTAATAATAAAATAATATTTTTACACATTTCTATAGAGCCCCTCCTCCCCCTTATAAAAACCCTCAACTCAAACTCATTCATCACACGTCTAAATCCACTTGGACTTTTCAACCAATACCCAAATAATCTCTCAAGATACCTCTATTACACATTGATTCCTTAACTTAGAGATAATGCACTTCAAGAAACCATTTTTCCTCAATTCAATTAGAGTTACTCAAATTAAAGGTAATGATTTCCCTTAAATTATTTTCTTCTATTTTACTTCTCCAACCCCAAAAAATACTTCATATTTCTTTAATAAAATACTTGGTTCCTCTATATACTAGTATGGTTTAATGATATGTTTTATAACTACCCTTTTGCACACCTCCCTCTAATGAGAAACGAACATACAGTTTCGGTGGATGGAAAACTAACACCTCACAAAAAGATAAATGTTCAATTATCTCTTACTGCCTGTCATGGTAGACATAATGATAGAACTGTATTTATATATGAGATATATTATTTTTATGTTTTCATTATTCATCTATATTTTCCAAATATAGCATACATTTATGGTTTCTATTATGGGTAAATGCTTTAATTTCATTTGAGGATGTGCGGACTACAGCCCCCTAAAAGTGATATACTCGTTCATTCAATATTTAGGATGTATAAAGGATGGAGCTCAAAATATTATAAATGATATTATACTAGAATTATAATATACCTATGTATATTTATATTTTAGTTCCATTTAAATTCGATATATAGATAGAAGTGTCGTTCATGCGAACGTACAGGTTACCATCTCCATGAAAAGTGCATTTCATTTCATACCTCCATATGTTATGTACAATTATAGATACATTTATATACTGTATATATATGATAAATAATATTTCTAAAGAATGAATATTATTTTGGATATAATATACTTTTGACCACATAGATAATATGTAAATATAAGAAGTTTATTTTTGACTCAAGTACCAAATATCTACAATACAAATGTTTTTATCTTAAATTAATAATTAATGTTTATAACATGTTAATAATTGATATAAAAGTAATAATAAACTTGAAATAGGTTCCTAAGAATGTAAAAATTTACATTATTTTTTTATTCTTGATATTAATTAACAAAAGGGTAAAGGTGGACATTGGGTAAGGGACATCGTCCCAATATTTGTTCACTGAGACATATTTTGTTTTATACATGAATTTCATTTATACACTGTATAAACACCTTTGACACTTAATTTCATTCAAATGGAATCTTTTTCTATTAGGAATTTTTACAAAAGACAAAAAAGAATGTTCATTTTAACGTACTTGGGGACAACGACATTTTTCATCGTCGCGAGTATTATTTGATAATTGGATTCTTTGATAAGCTGTGATGTTTTTAAAAAATAACATCTACAGTTTTATGTATTTTGGTATTGAAAATGGTTTTGATAATGGATATGTTATGAAAATATATTTAAATGATATAATTTGATTGAAATGTGAAAACTTTATCTTTCCATTATGTTTGTTGTATGTGTTATGAATATGTAATGGTTCTTGGGAATTTGTTATATATATGGGTGGTTATGTGATACATATTGGGTAGGTGAGCCCGGGATAGCTCTCCAATGCATTGGGTAATGTGATGGAGGTAAATTTGAATTCTTCCCCTAAGAGAAATTGGGAATATACTTTGATGTGTATTCCAAATTTAACTCCCTATGTAGTGGTGATTGCTATAATATAAGTATGATATGGATGCCAAAATATGCCTTTATGATTTATGTTTTTTGTGTGTGATTCAAAAATCTTATGATTTTATTAATAATGATAAAGATATTATGTTATGTATGTATTGATTAAATACTGTTTTATTTCATTGTTTTATAACCCTTATTGAGATTTTTAAGCTCATCCCATGTTTTGAAATTATTTTCACTGGACTTAAAGATGATTAGGTTCAATGATATGAGCAATGAAAAATCATTTTTTCTAAAACATCGGACTAGACATGACCAATATTAAGAGTTTTTATTTTATGAAAAATTGAAAATTGATTATAATTTTCTACCTTGTAATATTTTAGATTTAATGAAACAGTTATGACCTATTTCTCTATGACTATAATCCTAAAAAGATCTTCAATAGTAATTATTCAATTAATTCAATATTATGTAATGTTTAAGGTCGAATCCATATAAATATAATACATATTTATTGTTTGAGTCATGTTGTTATTATTAATACACAGAAAAGTCAACCATATATTCTTTGAATATTTCATAAATAGAAGAGTCATGTAAATCGAAAATGTATCTCAAATAATGACAAGTACCCTCTCACTCAATGTAAAATTCCATTTCAATTGAAAATTCACACCCAACATCATGTATTGGATTATCGTGTCTCACTAACAAGGTCATATGTCGTGTCTCACACCATCCCCAATCACATTAATAAATCTATTTATCTTGTCCCAGAATATCAACTCTCACTCACTGAATGTTGTGCACAACATTCCGTCACATCCAACTTCTATTAATAATATTATATAATAATATCCTTCAATAGGGTTGAAAATTGTAGTATGTAAAATAGTTTATAATTTTCCTCATCTCAATGGGTAAAACTCTCATAATATAGGATCTTCAGATCAATCAACAAAATTATCTATGTAAATAATAAATAAAAAAATTAAACTAATTTTACATTGAGGAAATTAATTGTTTATTAAAATTATACAAATATAGTGTAAATATAAAAAATTATCAACTATATAACATACATGAATATTCCATTTTTTATGTTAGGTTACATCCAATGAATATATGAATTTAAAAATTATACACACCAACAATAAAATAAGGGTATTAGATTAAAATCCAATCACTCATGTAATAGATAATATAAAATACAAACTTTTATCCCAGGTTAAATGAATTTATTTTAACCAAACATAATGTGCCACTAAAAAATAAACATATAAAAAGGACTCTCTTTATATTTTCGAAATCCATTTACATAAACTCCTCAAAAGGTGAACTGTCATCATATCCTTGGAAGCTCTTTATCACACATGATCTAGTCTAGCATTATTTTTCTACCTCCAAAAATAATCAATCACAAAGGATAATAAATATCCAATCATATCCTCAATTCCATCAAATACCTTTCTCAATGAAAGGAAAAAATATAATTAATAATACTTATATAATTTTCAAAAATATTCATATGAACATATTCTCTGTGAAAAAATGTCAAGAGGAAAAATGAACACAATGAGATGCAAACATGGTAATAAGTCATTTCATATATTTAAAAAATGTTTACATTTATGTAAAAAAATTATCAATATATATATATATATTTATATTATGAGCCAAGAAATATATGTTTTCTATAAGAAATCCTTCAATGTTTAGATCTAATTAAAATCAATGTCATTTGTAATTATATAGATATAGATTCAAAATCTTATAATGAACTTATAATTACATTGTATATTTTAATAAATTTTGTTCTTTACTAAAATAGTGGTTTCACATCTTCTTAATAATTCTTTTAATAGGAATCAGTTTTCATGAATTTTATCTTTTGGACATAATACTCTAGAAATTAATTTATTATATTGACTATAAGAAAATTTAGAAAATCTCAAATAATCAAAAGTTACATTGTGTTTCTAGTATGATTATACTTTATTTTAAAACCATTAGAACACATGTTTCATTGACACAAGAATATCCCCTTTTTTTAAGTACAATACACATGAGAAATGTTGAATATTCAACATAATAATAATGGGATTTCCAATTTATATTTTGATGTTGTTACATTATTCCTTTTTTTTAAAAGGTAAAAACCCATTATTTGCATATTAAAATACTAAACACTAAATCTCCCCCATTATTTAAAAATAATAGAATATCAATTTCACAAGTTTCTCCCCCTTTGTAAAATACTAATAATTTACTATTATTGTTATATTTTTCCAAATATATAATTTTAAAATGACATTCTTATAATTGGAAATATAATCATCCTATTATTTTTATTAAGATTCACCTCCTATAGAATAAACATTATGAAAATCTCCATAAATAAAAATATCAAAATGAATTTTACAATATACCTTATTTATCAGGATCATAATTGTATTATAATGAGAAAATAAAGAATTTTCATGATACATTCTATTTTCAAGTAGTACAGAGTTGATTTTCATCATTCATCACTTTTTGAAATTAATCTTATGATTCATAAAAAACAATATACATTATACAGGAAAGACATTCTTTTACACACAACTTATGAAACATGGATGTAAAAAATAAAAATTTAAAATCATGATAAATTATAGAAATAATATATATTTAATGAATAATAATAAATTATAAAAAAATACATACAATAGCATTCTATTAAATATAAACTTAAATTTAGAGAGTATTTCTAAATAAAATTAAAAAACCAATTGAAATGTTTTTTGTCCTTATTTATGATTTATTAAACGTTAGCATATATGTTTAAAATTTAATTATAGGAATATCACATAAATTTTTCATTATTAAAATATTTTAAAAATTTTCAAACTAATATTATTTTAAGGGTAGAGAAAAAACATTATCACGCTTATTTTTACTTCTGATAATGTCAAAAAAGGTATATTATTTCAATGTGTAATAAAAATTAATATGTTGTCTCACATCTATGTTCTTATATAATGTATGATGTGCTGGATTTCTATAAAATTAAATTAATTTCAAATTATCAAAAATGACTAATGTTTGAGTTTATTTAAAACCATAATTCGAACTTTTTTGTTTTATCAAAATCTTTTGTGCACAATAACATCTATCTACTTCATATCTGGATTATGTAGTGGAAGTTGCAAAAAATTGCTTCTTCTTACTAGGATATGAAACAAATGTTTCTCCAATGAAATAAAATGATTTATATGTACTATTATTTTACAAATAATAGACTGTGATATCAACATGTGAGTATTTCTTGATAAAAAAATTACATTAAATATAAAAAAACATACCATATTGAAATCAACATTTTAGATGAATATATTTTTTCAAATATTTTGAAATGAGATTCATTTATATTTTCAATAAATATAACCTAAAAAGTGACATAATTGTTTTTCCAATCTTATTTTTATTATAAAAACATTAAATGAAACACATAAATTTTTTTGAATTATTGGTTTCATTGATATACCTAGATCAACATTGATTGAGGTTTCTATAAATGTTCTAATACTGAAGGAATTAGGTAAAAAATATTATTGTATGTCGTTAGTATATTTATTGTTATTTAAAAATTTACATTATATTTTTTATATTAAATTAATAGGGGAAATATATCTCACTAATCTTTCTCATTTCAGTACCAATCTATATACCATTCAAAAAATAATTATCAATATTTTTAACATATCAAAAAAAATTATCAAAAATAATTTGAACAATGACTATTTTCATTTAAAACATGATAAAATTATTTGTATCAAAATTTCTATAAAATATATAAATTTTAAGAAATAAATTAATAATCCAATTAAACTAGTTTATTGGTCTTGTTTAAGGGTCTTGATTACAGTAATATGTTTATATAAGTGTTCCATAATATTTTATCATCAAAACCAAGACATTTCATTATGTAAACTCTCTATTTCACACAACATATTTGAATATCAATTTTCACATCAATTTGAAAAAATATATAATTCAAATTCACTGGAAATGTGATTATATTTGTGAAATACTCAATCCTAGACACAAGAAAAAAAAAACTAAAGTCTATAACATTATAATCAAAGTATACCTTTGAAATAATTATTTCTATATTATTTACAATTATACCTCTAATATAAAATTTTACAAAATCCATTATGAATCCACAATAAGAATTAAATTTGGATATTCAATTATTTCTTAAAAATAATTCATTTTAAATTTATTGGTTTAATATCAAGGGAAACCCTGGCCTTGAGGCTGCTCGATTGGTGCTTCTTTCTGGGCCACCATAAGACATCAGGATTTCAACCCCATTAATTATAGGACAACCACAAGCGATGAGGGCCTGCGATAATACAACGGGGTGGTAATCACAATAGGACCAGTGTAAAAATTATTGGGTAAATAAGATAAATATATAAAAATCCATATAATCATAAAATTCAAGAAAATGGCGACAAATAAATATAACTATCACATAAAATAATAAATGATCAAATTATACATAATGGATCCCCCTTGGGTGGATCAAAAACATTTGTAAATTTAATTTAATTATGCACTAATAGTTTATCCCAATATGATAACGATACATTCCTTTCGAAACATATAACATCAACCTATATATCAAGATACACAATATTTGGTGAGTTCCCTCAAACATGTTACAGTGATAAAAAATGTCTCATTGGGAATCGATTTTTTGTAGAAGCCTACGTAGGGTGTTTACATAACTCAATGTTACACCACCAATAGCATCCCTCAAATAGCATGTTGGAAAAGAAGTTCTATAAATAAAATAAACCAGGGTATAAAAAACAAACAAATAAAAATATTAATATTTTGTGTCAGTGGAAATGGTCTAGGGTTGACATAAAAACATCAACAAGTATTGATGTGTCTTGGATCTTTTAATGATGAAAAAACATCCATATATAAATACATAGAATATGGGTGATGTTCAAGGAATTACACAATATCAAAATGTATCACAAGGATACCATGTTATCTTCACAACGTTCCCCTAGAAAATGATGCCCATGATGAAATTTTATAGATATTTTGTATCATTAAAAAACACATAACTCATTCTAACCATCCAATGAATTATGTAACAGGTTGAATCTATAGATATTATCTTATAATTACAAATCATGTACCACATAAAATCAAAGGATATTATCCTAGAATTGAAACTCATCAAAAATCCAACAGAATATAAATTCACATCCCTTCCTTCCCCATATCCCATGAATCAAAATGATGTCAAGTGATCATCCTATATATCACAAAGCCTTAGAACTTGTTTCTCATTTAATTAATTTACCGAAAATCTCACATATTTCATTACAGGATATTGAAAAGAATTTAAATAATAATTTCATCACTAATTAGGGTTTGTATACAATTTGAAACTAATTATTTAACACTTTTATAAAAACAGACATTAAATCAAAAATAATGACAATAATTATTTATAGAGTATAAGTTACAAATTTACATTAATCGATTATTTTACTATTTCAATTTTCCAATAACAAAACTATTTTCCTTTAAAAAAACCCAAGACATCATGTGACCATGATTTCTAACACAATTGCTTTAAATTACTTTACAAATTACATTTGGGCTGATTCGATTTTTATGGTTGAAACTACTCAAAATATATTGATTATTGTAAAAGTCCATTTTAAAAATTTCAGATCAAACCAATTTTAATTTGAAACACACATAGAAATATATATATATATATATATATATATATATATATATTAAAATTAGATAATTAATTTCATATTCCCAGTTAAATGTTATTTTCCTCATTAAATTATTCCACTATATGTTTCCATTTTTTAAGGTATATGAAAAAATATAATGGGAATTTAAACTATAGATATAGAAATTAATGAATTAGTTTTAAATTTACACATTAATGGTGAATCCATCATGGTTACCCCATACATGTACTCATATAACAATATATAATATGGTTTACATTGAATAGATCACTACCGTAAACTTATAGAAGCCTACATGTACAATATCAACCCTTCGTTTTATTAGAAATAGTATCTAATGAAGAAAAATGAAATTAACTTTAAAATAGTGAATTACCAAATGAATATGATGATAATAATCATAATTTAAAAGAACATATAATGGTAGGTTCATAGGGAAGACTCACCTATATCATTCAGTCAAATAAAATGTAAAGTGAAATTCCTGATTAGTGGATGAAAAATAAGTATGGTGATAGTGATAATAAAAATAGGCATGTGTGTGGATATTTTTGTAAATAGTGGAAAAAATGGATTCTACTATATATAAAATTTGAATAGAAAATTTAATGGCTTTCCTTCATTCTAATGGATGAATGATTTGGCCACCAGGTTTGTGAATGATGGGAAATAATTCATAAAACATTATTCCAAAACTTTCAAACCCACATGGTTATTCCACATGGTTCAAAAAACCATGAAATAACTCCACATGAACCTATCAAATAAAATATTTTTTCATTTTTTTCGGACTTTAATTAATGGAATCTAAACACCATGGACATATGCTTGTTTTTTCTAGATTTTTGTGGTGCACAGTTAACACGAAACATGTACTATCCATGTGTCTTGTCCTGCCACCAAGAATGTAATTCATTAAGTTTGAGACAGCCAAGACACTACCAAGACCCCAATAATATATTAATAAAATCATTAAATGTCCACATTGGGTATTTAATAGTGTTAAAACATAGGTAATTCTAATCTAATGCATGTATAATAAATTCATCCAAACAGTAGTTTAAAATTTTTAAATGTCTATGGATTTCCATGCACATAAATAGAACATAGTCCTTACTAAAATCACAACACTTAAAATATCATTCATCAACAGTCGTAGATGTAAAAAAACATTGTTTACCCACAATGGTCACAAATTTAAATAAAATTGGCATGTATCCATTATGAATTCTATAATTAGGTCAATGGATCAATATCCAACTGAAGGTACCAAACCCACCACAACTTGAATGATCTCCCATTGTATGAACCTAATCATCATGATTTCACCGAATATTTACCAACTATCCTAAAACAATGATTTTGTTTCATCTATAAACATACAAGAAATATCATAATCACCACTATAACATTTATCTTTTAAGTTAAAACTCTTGATTCTCGGTACCATTTCCATCATAATTACATATTAATACACATCATATGGTTTCAACTGATGCACCCAACAAGGTTTCTAACTCCCCACATATGAACATCAATGAAATGGCCAGTTGAAACCATACACCCATCATCATTTCATAAAACTAAATGACAATAGATTCATACTAATCACCCATTGACATATTGAATATAACTAGTCATTACTAATTTTCATGGTTTGTTTTCAAACTCTAACTAATTTTATCATAAATGACATAAAAATGTATACGGTAAGTTATCGCAACCACATTCATACATGAATGGATATTTGATCATATTATAATTACTCATCATGAAATATTCCTGGAACTGACTACCACTACATTACCATGTGACCAAAACCTGATTCCTACACACGTAGAGGCAACTTAAAACTTCTGGATATGACTTTTAAGAGTTCATTCATGACTCCCAATATTATTACATGGTTAGATACAAACCTTCCCCAACAATAATCGTAACACACCACCCATATTGAAGTGATTCTAATATACAGACCCTCAAATCATCTTAAATAAAATTTTCCCGAATAAATGATTCAGTCAATATTCACACTATATCATCTTTTCATTATGGAATTTTATATTGCATCCATTCGTATAATGTATCAGTTCTTCACTATCATCCTTATTCCACAATGACTACTCCATAATACACTCTAGATTACCAAGTCCCTTAATAAGAATGGTTTATATGTATATGATTGATACATAAAACCCATCCTAAAAGTAGAATCACCACCGATTAACATGAGAAACTACAACAACCATTTCTAACATTCCATTTATCACAAAACTCAATCATTGGATGTGTCCATTATTCTCTTACCCACGTGAGAAAAAACACTTGAATTCACTAATTCCTAGATTATAAAAATGGAATCCATTGAATTCAATAAAATCATGTCCTTAATGAGGACCTAAGTCACATATACATTATGGTTTATTCAGATCCTTACAACATTAGGAATCCATCCTCAATCACAACCTCTATGAGATCCAATATAAATGACATGTTATTCCCTTCCAATCCATTCCCAAATCATTCATTAATACTTGAATCCTATTTAAGGGTAAAACTAGTGTTTCTTCACAAACACACTCTCATCCATTAATTATGTCACCCCATAATATAGGGACATATGAAAATATACTCAAGATCTATGAGTATAAATTCTTATAAGAGATTCTTCAATTTATATCCTCCTCTCTAGGATATGGGATTTGGGACTCAGAATCAAACAAATCCATCGATCTATACATTGAAATGTGAGTTAACATCCAACAGTGGAACTACAGACACAACAAAACTTGAGATCTTCGTTAGCTTGAAAAACATTCTATGAAACACAACTAAATAATTGTACCATTACGAAGAGTGTAATTACCAAAAACAAATCCATTGAATATAAAACTATTCTCATTAAAAAGAAACGGGGGATTAATCCCTAGACACTGGATTATAATCCTACATGGAATCACATTTCTTTGTAACATTTCTCCAAACTCAACCTCATCAAATCTTCTAGATGAATGCTTCTTGTGACCATTTACCTATTCATCCCCTGATTCCATGAGTGGTGAAAAAAATGAACAATTCTCAATAAACCACTCTAACATATGACCACATCTCTTATCTCATGTGTACCAAAAATATACAAACATCCTTTATTCTATAATAAAATAAACTATACATTACTCATGTGTCAGTATTGATAACATTAACACCCAACAATTGAATATTTTCTTCTAGATAAAAATAATTTACAAATGAATAATCATACTTATGATTTTGTACTTTTTCTAAAAACTAATTATTACATTAGAAAAGAATTTGTATTTTAGGACAAGAAATGGGATTGATCATTACCATTGAAATTGACCCTAAAACAAGCACAACAACTCATGTTGAATGCCATATGAGAAGAAACCAAACCATAAAATTCCTTTATCGGAAACCAAATATCACTTACCATGCATTTATTCCCATTATTTCTATGTCAGACCACTCTACCATGAACCTAATGCACATGGTGTTAAAATGACAACATCCACTATTCTATCTTGGTACTAGTAACAGATATACCCAAACATTTAATATTACACAATAAGTGAAGTCACTATCCTTGGGTCCAATATAACCTAATGAATACACATTAGGTGACATCCTATCGAGCATACTCAAACCAATCGGTGTCACACCACTCATATCTATATATCTCACCATAAGGCTCTCCAAAATCCTAATACACCTATAGAAAATATTATGTGAAAACTAAAAAGGGTACTCATCATCATGATCCCTAAATATCTCAATTTTTCTAATTTTTTCATTATTTAATATTTACCATTTTAAAACCCTTGGATTTTGAATGTGATTTATTTATTACATAAAATTTTGAAATTTCAAATATCAATCAAAATTTACATTACATGGTTTTGGAAAAAAATAGTTCTATTCACATGATAGATTGGAAACATGATATAAGATTATTACTAGAATTTTCTTTAACTAAAAAATATTTATATAATTCAGTAATATAAACTTGTTATATATAAATCATTTATAGAATATTCAAGAGGACATCCTATATAAACCTATATGTAATCCATATAAATTGATAAATTAAAATTAAATTATATCCCATATAAAATATTGAAACCATATACATATATAATTAACTAAAATTAGATATCCATAAGTAGTAAATAAAATAGTATCAGATGAGAATTCCAAGCAATAGTTATCACATGTAATAGGGATATGAAAACACAATCCTATGTGGCATTAATAATGCATGAATTCAAACACAAACTCTCTCTATAATGGTACAATGAAAAAATCCCACGAATCAATAAAATCAAATAAACATATTAACATATAAGATGAAATCAATAATAAATGAATGAATAATTAATGAACCACAATTATAAAGGATGGAAGATCAGTTATTCCCCAATACAAGGATATGAATCTCCTAGGAATGATCCCGATACTAGTCATAGAAAACATCACAGTCTCATGTAATACATTTCAAAATTATAAAAATGGATTTAATGCCTATTTTTCTTTCATTATGTAGAGTCCACTCAATAGGTACCCCTAGATAGATCTCCAAAATTCCTCAAGTGCTTCTCCTCATAAGTTATTTTTATCAACCACAAACCTGAACTCCTAGATCATGTCATATGATGATAAAAATTACATTTATATATTTGATATAATCAAATGTGACACAATTTTTTCTATCTAAACATATAAAATAGTATGTACATACATGAAAACTTACTAACCAATGGAATTTTTTGGATTTGAGATTTGGAGAATTAAGATAGGGTTTTAACAATGCGTGTTCATAAAAAGTGGTTCATTTAAACCAACTTTATCTCCCATTATACCCACCTTTTTGTATTCCATGTTTGTTATTCAACAACTCTGTTAATATTCCTCAAATAGGAATCATTTTTCTGCACCAATCATTTACCACCATTATTCATTACTTGGAAAAAATTAAATACAAGAAGTGTCAGCTCAAATATATAGTTAGGGAAAATATATGAATTATCAATGTAATTTCATCAGCTAGAGTATGATGAGTATAATTGTATGACTACATAATCATAGAGAATGATAATATAATTATTCATTTCATACACATCAATACCAAGATCATATATTATTAATCATTTCATAATGATTTATCAGTTTAAATAGTCATTACAATCAGTAATCACGAGCCAAGTGACGTCAATATTGATCAATGTAATCATTTAAACCCATATAAATTCACCATTTAGAAGTTGAAAATAAATTTATTTTGAAAAAATAATAATGGGTTTCTTTTATAAAACCATACATTTTTTATAACACCCAATAAAAAGAATAGATAAACTATATATGTAACCTTAGGAATGATATTCAAATCACTATGACCAATAGGATAACATTCACAGTAACATAAAATAATATTCATTTTTATATTAAAAATAACCACCAAAGTTATAATTTGAAAAATATTTACATTATATTCCCGTAATATCGTAGGAGAAACCATGATGGTTAACTTCATCCATTTACCCAATGAATTGGAGAGATATTACTGGCACACTAACCTTTGATTTATAACTATAACACCCATATTCATGAAAATGAAAAATAACTGTTACATAAATAATTTATTTAGATCATGCATTTAATTTAAAAAATCATAAAAAAACAATTATTCATTTCATAACATATCATGTTGAAAAGAAATATATTCCATTCAAACATATTTTAATAGTCATATTATATGTATAGAAAAAATGTGGATTGTATCATTAGGAAATATCCCAATAGAAAATCTATATAACGACCCTTTTTGGTCATTTATGAATGAAAATACTATTTAAATATAAAAGAAATATTATTGTGGGAAAGCATTTTTATATTGTGAATTAAATATTTTTTTAAAAATAATAAAGTGGCTAAATTAAATTTCGTTGAATATAATCTTTGAGACATATACAATAAAAATAAATTTAAATAAGGTTCATGGATGTATAAAATTTCATTCCAATTTTAAATGATGAGGACAAACGATCTTGTGTATCATTTTATTAAAGTATCTAAATGTTACCCATATAAAAAATGTTAATATATTTTTTTAAAACCTTTTATAAAAAATTAAATGATAATTATATGTACAATTGTGAAATTATTAAAATATAGATATGAAAATTCTTAAAAACTTTTTCTAAATCAAATATTTTGAAGAGAATGTTTCATAATCTAGATGATGATACATGATCGATAAAAATTAAAAATGACTTTATTTATGATTCATTGATCAATATAAAAGGATTTTAATATAAAATATTTAAACAAAATTCAATAGTGGATGATTATAAAATGTATTTAGTTTAGTAAAAATGGTCATATGATTTTCCTATAATGAATTTTTAACATAAACCATCAATAAACTAATTGATATGGTAAAATAACTCACTTTCAACATTAGTAACTTCCCAATTTTATGCCCCATGAAAGAATAATAGTAAATGAAACATTAAATATTATAAAAATAAGAAGAAACATGATATATAATTCCAAATTGTAAGTATATATGCCTAAAAAATAAGAAACATGCTTATATAAACATATGTTCCATGGAAATGGAATTTGAGACAAATAACCATTTCATAGATCATTTTATAGAGTAAATAATAAGAAAAAATAATGATATTATTTGGAAAAAAATAAATCCAAAAAAAGTGGATTTCATAAAAAAAATTATAGATTAATTCAAAGATAATCATTGGATAATAATTTCAATGTTGAATAATTATAACCCAATGAAAGGAAACTGAGATAAGTAAAACTTTACCATATGAAAACATTCATATAAAATCCCCACTGATAAAAAAATTAAATTTAAACATAAAATATAATTAATTATAAATTATTCACTTAATAAAGATTAAATTTATTAATATATACCTCATATAATAACATTAGTTGAAAAATATTATAATTTGATTAAATGATTTTCAATTTATAAGAAATCTCATACCTCGTGTCCTAAACATCCATGTATATTCATTAACTCTTGTATAATAAAGACATATAAATTATTTTACATCTTAAACAATTATCAGTTTAATCCACTTACCTTAAATAATTTAATTAATCAATTTTAATTACATAATTAATTACATAATCAATTATGTCCACGTCAAGTGTTTTGAGGGAGTTCAGTTCATTTTTTCAAAATTACCTTAGTATGATTACTAAGTTCAAATAAGTTATAATTATATAATAAAAAAAATAATAATAATAGAATAATAATAATTTTTATAAATAAAATATAATTTTATAGCCATTTATGAATTTTATTATAAAAAATGAACTATGTTACAATCAAGGAGATGAAAGGTTGTGAGTACACACAAGTAAGATTTCAATTATCAAAGATAAAAATCGAAAGAATGTATGAATTATTTCACATTCATATAATGATCCTTATAACATAAATATAATATTAAATCATTAATTATACTTATATATATCATCTATTTTATTAGTTAAAAAAATAAACCACATCAAATCATAGAGGTGGTATTCCACACTTATTCACGAATGATGATGTCATTTCATAAAGAATAGAATGGAAAAAAATTAAATGATATATTATATCGTTGGAATTTTATAATTTTAATCAATATCAAATAATCATTAATATTATCATCATATCTTGTTGTGAGTGTTGGTGATGGAAAATGAATTACATTGGTCATTAAGGATGTAGTTTGTCATAGGCACGAATGGTGCATTATATTTCCATTTGACGGAGGTGGGAAATTGATATAGCATGCGGTGTTTAAATAATAATGTCCATATATTTTGTAGAGATTTATTTCTCTATATAATCCAGTTTAATTTATTTTTTAATCTTGGTGAAGAAGAAATGTAACTAAAACATGTGGTCAAGATTAATACTTCTTTTTTGGAACACCTCTTTTTAATTACTCCCAATTATCATTAAGGAAGGTATTATGACAAATATAAATGATCTATAATGTGGGAATGGATATTTAGAACATTATTATATTGTGATTTTATATAAAAGGGGGGTTTATATTTTATGAAATGAAAAGATGATATTCCTAATTATAAGAGAGGGGAGGGGATCTCTTTAAATTTCAATAAATAATAAATTAATAACAAATAGTTTTTAGTTAATAGTCAATAAAAACAATTTTATCCAAAATATATTATTATTATGGGTCTAAATCATCTCATGAAATATAAATTATTATTTATTTGGTACACTTATTATTTGGTTTTAACTCCTCATTATCCCCTTTCACAGTTGTCGTGACCCGAAATATTTAGACACTTTTAGTGTTGTGAAATTTGTTATATTATTTGAAAGGAAAAAAATTAAAAATGGATTATTTTGAAAAACATATCCTAAAAACAATGATTTTTTTGAATTTTATATTATTTATTCAAAATATAACATCATATAATAAAAATAATTTCAATTTTAGAACTAGACTTTTACTATGACTTTTTATAACATCATGTCAACAACATAAATTTAAAATAAATATTATAATAAATATTCAAAAAAATTTATATATAAAATTCATGGGTAATAATAATTCATTAATATTCTACTAGAATGATTTTTTTATATAATTAATTGAATCTCTTTTATTGAATAATTACTGCATCAAATTTGTGTAAGAAGTTAATGTAGTTTTTCATTCTAAAAAAATTATAAATAATGAACAATAAGGATAATAAAAAATTTTGGGTTAAAATTAAATTATATAATAGATTTATGTTCTTTATATTCTCATTATAAATATATTATAGTAACTAAAAACATTGGTGTGATTTTTCTGTTTAATTACATAATATATTATAAAGTTCATGGTCGTAACTGATTTTTTTTGAAAAATACCATATAACATAATATTGGATGATTATATAAAATATAAAAACATAAAATATGATTTAGGAACTAATAATGATTATTATATAGTATGTATAATATTATTTAAACCCTAAACTACTCGATTGACCCATTATTGTGGTAACAATATTAATACAATTAATAATCATATTGACCAAAAATAGAATTGGATTACTTTATAATCTAGACATCATTATTCAAAATATTTAATCTGGTTTTCTAAATTAAAAACCTGAAATTTTCATAATTTATTTATATTAAATCTAGAAAAATTTAACAAAACAATGTTGGTTAGAAAAATAAATTTATAAAATAATAAAATAATTGATTCAAAATTTATAAAAATAATCATTAAAACCCCATAATTGAATAATTCTAAATTAACAAATATATACTGAAATATTAAATTTATACAAAAATAGAATTATACTTTTTATATAATTTAATATAAAATATAGTATTCAATAAAAATCAGTATTTTTCACTATTCAATGAAAAAGAAATCTCATATGAAGTGTAACATAATTTTATCCCCAAGAAAATATTCATATTTTGACTTTAGAAATTATATTTATATCATAATAATATTTTTATATTTTTAATAGAAATTTTTTTAATTTCACTAATAAGACAATATTAATTTTTTGAAGAGAACATATTTTTCCAGAATAAAATAAATTTACTAATAATTAGTTCCTATATCATAATATTAATTCCAACACAATTTATTGGATTTAATAGTTATATAAGTATATCATAAATTAGTTAATCCTACTAATATATTCTAATTTTGGGTAAATGTTATAATGCTAATAAATAAAAAATAATATTCAATAGTATAATTATTCTCAGTGATACTAATTTTTTGTTTTATCAAACAGAGAAAGTATTCTTAAAATATTATGATATTAAATTATCCCCCCTTAAGAAATTTTTTGTTAAATTTCTTTCATATTTCATTCTATAATAAATGGTGAAATTTTTAAAATTACATTTTTTAAATACCACATTATATAATGGGACAATAAAAAATCCTCTATAAAGTAGAGAATGTTAAGTACCAAGGAAATCTTGGATAACAAATACTAGGTTTCAAAATTCAAAACAATTAGTGTGTATTAAAAATATAGTCATAGAAGTAATCATGAATGACCAAATAATGATGTAATATTATAGATATCATTGATAACATGAAATTCAATGATTACGAAAAATTCAATCTTCAAAAAACCACAGAACATATATTTGTGAAAAAGACCATAAATTCATTACAAATAATGGTAATCTGAAATACATTATATCCATATATCCCTAATAAAGTTGATGAATTATTTTACTATCTATATTATGGAAATAAAGAAATAGTCATACATGACATGTATAATTTCATCGAATAATCAATTTCCACCATAATCATATCTTTTCCTCTAAATAACGATTGTTCAGGATCAACATGTTTATGCTTGAAGAACTAAATTAAACATCTAATGAATAACATGATCTATAAGAGAATAAAAATTTGTCTCACCTATTACTAGACGTTATGAAAAACATGAATAGTTATAAAAATATAATATAATCCAAAAAATGTGTAAACTATTATATAATGATATAATATATTGATCACTAAAATTCAACAGTTATAACCAATATTTAAAAAAATATCTTCATAAATAATTCCCCTTAAAATCCATAAAAATATTTAGAAAAAATATTGAAATGGAAGAATCAAAATGAGCTGATCAAACATATTTCCATGATAAATTGATCATTTTTTATAAATTACATTATTATATCATTAATCCATTTACCGAAATATGTATATTCAATGTTTATATAATTTCAAAAATGTTTTAACATTTTACTTTATTTTTTTGAATCACTATATATCTATATTAACATCATATATTAATAAACAATATAATTAATATATGAATCCAAAAAAATACATCATGTTAAGAATATTTGTTACATATACCTTAACCTAATAAACTGTCTCCCAAAATATCATTAGTCTTATTATTATTTCATCACATAGGACATTATATGTTATATATAAGACATTGAACATATGTTAAACCTCAAAATTATTAACCTATGATGGTACCTAAAACTCTTCAAATAACATCATAATAAGAAATCCATATCCATATAGTTATGAAAACCCTTTATTTATTACAACAGTTATAGAAATATGCCCACACTCACGGATCCTGTGCTAATAGCACAATCATTTCATTTCTAGAATTGATACCTGTTAATGTTACCCAATTTTTTCAGAAAAACATTAGTCATAAAACATAAATATTGTGTCACTTATATAAATAAGTAATAGATATGTTATTATTTTTTTATAATAGAGAAAACTCTTAACAACTTCAGTTCATAAAAAAATTATTCATAATGATCAATATTATATCCCATTATACCCATCTTTTCATTTTCCAAGTTCATATTCAATAAATCCCATAAATGTAGAATCATAAATATTTATAAAATCATAATTCTTCATATCTATTAATATTTATCAATAATATATTAATTTTACATTAAATAGATTCTCTTTCTGATTGCGTATTCAAAATGGAACAATGGGTTTTTTCTGAAATCATACGTTTCACACAACATTGGGTTATACATAAAAATAATACAATAATAATATTATTAGTTTAAATGGTAGTTAACAATAAGCCATTGTATTACCATGAATGAAAAAACCTATGTATAATATGATTATACATGTTTGTTAAATATGTTTACAATTATCCAATAAAATTTTGAATATTTAAATGATAATGAATCAAATTTTATGCATAAAATACACTAATTTTTTAAAAGGCTATTTTACCACATTATGATGATGTACCGATTTTTAAAATGGTTTTTTTCACTTTTATATGTTATATTTCACAAAATAAACTTTTTTTTTGAATTGGGACATAAATATTTACATAGGTTAAATTTTTGGTATTTTTACTACAAATTTAATATTTTAATGAATAGAGATAATAATGGATTTTAATTCAAAACTACCTTTTCATCTTTTTTATTTATATAGTTATATTGTCATTTTTATTTTTTTTTATTTTTTTATTATATTATGTTTTTATCTTTCAATCCAAATGTGGACATTGGAATTAATTTTGAACTAAAATTGGACATAAAAACATGTCAATCATTTCATAGTTATTACTTCCTAAAATCTTACTCTATGGTTTTGACATCAGAAATTAAATTTAAATAAATTTCTACCAATTTTTTGATTCAAATTTGAAAAAATAGATTTCATATTTGGGATCATAAGTACCTATTTTTTTAAAATAATTTTTCTTTATTTTTGAACATTATGAATAGAAACATCATTAATTGTGTTTAGTTAACATTGTTAAAGGGTAAATATTCCAAATACGGGTAAAAAATAGTATTATGATAACATAAAACTACGTAACAAGTGTTCTAATCCAATTTTTTGATATAATTTTGACTATTTGTATCCATGGATTGATTTTCGGACCCATTGTGCCACTTGGGTGTGATAATGACATGTTATAATAATTAATTTAAAGTAAAGAGAAATATAACATAACCATGTATATTTATTAATCAATTTTAATATTGAGTAATATAATGAATTTCATCGAATATAAATAGTAATTTTAAATATAACATGTTTTCCTATATCATGGTATTTTATTTATAATTTTTACGCTTTAAAGAAATAATTTTATTTATGAAAAAATGTTGATGCATTGATTGCATCATTCACAAAGGATTCAAATAAATAATATTATAAATATTAAAATAAATATTATTTCAAACAAATAATTTCATACTCAAATTATCTAGGTTAATTTTACATCTTAGGATGGATTCAAATTTATTCTAAAGAATCAAGTTGTTATGAATTTTTAAAAAAGTGATGTATGAATAGTCTCCAAAATTGACATAATTCGTAACATAAAATATAAAATATTTTATTAAATGATATTAAAATGAAAAAAATATATGATTTGAAAAATGGTTAATATAAGTCCCATTATTTCATAAATCACTTTTCCTTGGGTTGTTTCCCAGGATATAGTAATTACATTTACCTACAATTTCTAAATAACATGATATCTTTGTATGATTAAGAAGGATAAAATGATGGGAAACCCAAAAGATAAGGTTTAAAAAATATTCAAAACATGTCTAAGACCAATTGGATGAGGGTTATTCGACGAAAAATAATATTATCTGCAAAGAAATTTTTTTTTGATGTTTATTAATCAAAATATTATTTATAATCAGTAAATATCTCATAACATTCTTAAAGGGCCCCTCCTCCCTCTGATAAAAAGGCCACACCTTATAACAACTTACACACACCACTCAATCCCTGTGTATCATTAACACTCGACTCAAATGAGCTCCCAAAATCACTAACTACCTCCAAGAATCCTTACTTTTGGAAGAAGGTGATTCAAGAAATCTTTCTGGCTCAAATCAACATAAGTGACTGAATTTTGAGGTAACATATTCTCTAAAGTTTCTTTCCTTTATTTTCCTTCTACACTCCATAATATCTTATTATTATTTTATTACATATGAAAAAAATAATAATCAATATAATATTATGTTGTTATGATAAATATTCTTACAACACTTTCAGACACCTCCATCAAATAGAAATCAGCATACTGTTTCTGTGTACGGCAAACTACTACCTCATGAAATGATGATTATTCAATTTTCACTTACCAACTATCATGCTGGCCATTATGCTGGAACTATATTTATATATGATATATTTTCAATTTATATTTTCTATATTCTTCTATAATTTTTATTTACTACATATTATTATGCTTTCCATGATGTGTAAATATGATAATTTAATTTGAGAAAGTGTGGACTACAACCCCTCAGAGTTATATGACTCCTTCATGCTATACATGGAATGTATAAATGATGGTTTTATTAACACAATGAGACATAAATGAAACAAATATTATACTATTATTATTATAAACATTTATATCATTTTATTATTATTCTTTTAATTTGAAAAAAAATTAAATTAGCAGTCATGCACACATATGTCCTACTGTCTCCATGAATGGTGTATTTCATTTCATAACACTAAATCCTATCGATTTTAAAAAAACATATATACTATATATATATGATATTTAAATCTTTAATAATATTATGTTGATGATGTACTTGAACCACCTAGACAATTTACATCAAAAAATGTTTGTTTTCTTCTCAAGTACCAAATATTGATAAAACGACCGATATGAACATAAATAATTATGTAATTTTTATAACATATTAATAGGTGATATAAAAGGAAAACAATATTTGAAAACTTTTATCAAGAATGTTGTAATTATCCTATGTTTACAATTTAGGAACATAACGATTAAACATGAGGATTCAGACTCAAGGTAAGGGAATTCGTCTCAGTCTGCTTTTGTTGAGGTATATTTTGAAAATACACAAGTCCTTAATTTACATGGTGTATAATAAATCACTTTGATATATTATTACATTAAATGTAAGTATTTTCAATGAAATGTTTTACTAAACTACCAATGGAATTTTTTTAAAATATTCAATGACAACTAATTATTTCCTATCATAACCATTATTTTATATTGGATTCCTCTATAAGACATAATTTTTTTGAAAGGAAAAGAAATAACTTATTCCCTTTTTGTGATTTTGATATTGAAAATGGATTTTGATGTGGATTTAATATTTCAATATCATGATATTATTTTTTATGATTTCACATGAAATGTTCATAGTGAAATGTTAATATATGTAATATTTTATGTCTTATGATTATATAATGTCTCCTGGAAATTTGTTAGATGGTTATCTTATAAACTAATAATGGTGGTTTTGTATTAAACCATCTTATGGGTGGTTCAATGATAAACCAAGGATGGGTGGTTACAATATAACATCCAATTCATTGGTTATGTAATTTGTCCATATGGCTATTCCATTTAGTGATATGTGTGGAAGTTAACCATATGGTTAATCAATTTATGTATGTTCATGTCATGAGTTACCTTTATAAGTTATATGTTGTTTTCTATGGTATTTATGGTAATATTTTGGTTACAAAAGGGTTATAAATGACAATATATTCAGTGATGTATATTTACTACTTTATAAAGGTGAAAGGTATTACATTATGATAATGTATTCATGGATGTCATGCTATACGAAGAAAAACGGTTCCCTTGTTTGCATACCCATTATTTATGTTTTTATTCTCATCCAGATTTTTTAAAATTTTTACACATGAAATAAAAAAATAGAAGAGTTAAGGAAAGGATAAAAGATAATTTGTGTTGTTAAAAACATGAAATGAAACATGTTTATTTTTTATGTTTTTTTGTTTTATGAAAAAATAGACAGTGAGTAGAGGTATATAATTGTAATAATAAAATTGTTATGTAAGATTTTGGACCTAATTATTTAATTCTATAAACCTAAATAAGAATCACGATGTTAATTAATGTCTAATTGTTGACATAAATCAATATTACGTAATTTTTAAGTCAGGGTCCTTATTGTTTGTACCATATGTAGGTTTAGATAACATTAGAAGATAGAATATTGTTAATGGAATATCCATAAATTATTTTTACATTATCATCAAAATGATAAAGCATTATATGATTGCCACGTTGCATCATCTATGATATGTTTTTTTTTTCAGAATGGTTTTCAAACAGGAAATAGTGCAGTTGGGCTAGGATGGCATACAGAGGGAAATAACATTCCAAATTAATATCCTCAGATGATTGGAATCTAAAATGAACAGTTTTTGTAGTGATGGATCAGTTGACATATGTGATAAATAGTGGTTGTGTTTATAGTTGATATTTTTGAATATTTTAAATGTTAATAAAGACATGAATTTTACTTATGGATTGTTTTGAAAACATTAAATGAAAATAAATTATATGGAATGTTTAGTAATAGTAAATTTCAGTTACAATAAAGGTAATTACTTTTTCATATTATTTACAAACATTGCATAACTATTGAACTTTCTTAAACAGAAGTATTTTAAGAGTGCCCAATACTAACTAATATCAATGAAATTCATACTTTTCTAGGACTAATGGGTTATTATTTAAGGTTTTCTGAAAACTTTTCTTATTTTTATAGCCCACTAACTAAGCTAACATGTAAGGGAGTTTATTTCATATGGAAAAAATAATGCGATGTTTTTTTAGGACCTAAAAAGAATATTGGTAGATTTTCTATTTTTATCCATGCATTCCAGGATTGGTGAATTTTTTATCTACATTAATTCATTCTCAAAAGTAATTGGTTGCATCATAATTTAAAATGATCATGTAGTTGATTTTTCATCATGTCAGTTGAAACCACATGATCTAAATTACCCTAAACATGATTTAGAATTAGCTACTTTTGTTTTTGAATTAAAAATTTGGAGGCATAATTTTGAAGGCATAAAGTGTGAAATATACAATGATCACAAAATTTTTAAGTATATATTCACTTCTAGATAATTAAATAGTAGAAATAAGAGATAACCATAATTAATCAAGGATTATTATTGCACATTTAATTAACTTCAGGGAATGATAAATAATGTTGCTGGCAGTTTGAGTCGAAAGAGTAATGCTACAGTAACCATGCTACATTTGGAATGAGACCCTTAGGTTTCTAATTTGTTAGATTTTGGATTGGATGTTGTTGGTGTAGGTATTTCCTCTATTTTGTTTCAGGTGGTAGTGAAGTCATCTCAATTAGACAAAATTAAGAATTCAAAAAATGAATACAGTGAGTTATAGGAATAAGTATAGTAGGTTTAGAAGGATAAGTTACTTGAATTTAACAATGATTTAGACAATTATTTTTTGTTTAGAAATATATTATGTGTGGATTTTGATTTATATTAAATGAAAAATATGTTATGTGAAGTACATATTTCTCCATTATTAGATCATCTAGGAAGTACTATGATGTACACATGTCCTTAAGATTATTTGTTGTGGGATGGAATGAAAATAAATGTTACTGACTTTAATGTGAAGTGTTTGACACTAAAATAGGTTAAATAAGAAAAATAGTTACCCAAAGGGATGATTACACCATTTCCAGTGTATTAGTTGAAATAGGAAAATACATCCATTGATTTTGTTATATCATTACCAATAACATCTTTCAGTAAAAATGAAATCTAGGTTATTATTGAATGATTGGCTAAATCTGCTTATTTTCCTCTTATTTGAGATACTATATCACTTAATCAAATTTCTTGATTTTATATTAATAATATAGTAAACTTCCATGGAGATCTCATCTCTATTGTATCTGATCATGATCCTAGGTTCAGTTTTAACATTTGGTAAAGCCTTTGGAAGCAGTACCAATACAAACAAAACCCTTATAAATTGTGTTTCCCAAGGCCAGTAGCCAAAATGTTTCCCCTTATAGGATGATATAGTGAATGTACAGTTAATGTATAGTGGAAACCTCTTTGGTTTCCTTTTCCAATGGTGTTTCTAGGCTTTCCCTAGGGCGGAATCCATTTAGATGTCATTGGGAACTCAAAACAATTATATACTATATTTCAACATCAATCAGAATGATATTCAAAATGAACAATTTATACATTGGATGATATTATACATTATATTGGAAAAGATTACCATTGAAGTTGGGGTAAACTACATTCTTTCATTGATTTTTCTTATAATATCACTTTTTAATCTAGTATACAGATTAAACCATTTGAGTTATTATACCGAATACAGTATCGAACTCCATATTTTTTGAATGATATATGTAAAAGGAAGTTGATGGGAACAAAATTATTAGAATAGATATAAAAAAGGTTAGTTGATTCTGAAGCCCATGAAGAAAACAAAAAGGGTATATAAAAGTGATGCAGATAATCGATGGAAGGGTTTTTTTAATGGAGGTGATCAAGTATTTCTCAAAAGATTCTCTAAGGAAAAGTGTGATGCATTTTAGTAAAATGAGAATGTTGAGTTTGAGGATCATTGGACCCTACGAAATTATTGATAAAGTTAGATCATATGCATAAAAGGCATATTTTTCATCATGTTTATCCCAGGTACAAAATTTATTTCATGTTTCAATGTTAATGATTTATAAGTTTGATCCATCTCTTTTGTTTGCATCCAGAGGTTTTTCAGTTGGAAGAGAATCAATAGTATGAGGAACAACAAGTAAATATTTTTAACTTTAGAGAGCATGTGTTGTGGAATATAGTGATTAATTAGGTAATTATTTTGGGGAAACCCCATATAGTTGATGAGGAAATGTGGAAATCTGAAACTACTATGAGGGATAAATACACCCTCTTATTAGATAGGTAATTAAACTTATGTGGATGCAATTTCCAAGTAGGGGGGATGATGTAGCATTCCAGGTATTTATAGAATCATAATTCTTTATATCTATTAATATTTATGAATAATATACTTATTTTATGTTAATGGGACATTTTTCAATAGTGTATGTGACACGCAACAAAGGGTTTCTCCAAAATCTTATGTTGCCCACTACATGGAGTTATACTGAAAAATAATACAATAATATTATAATTGTTGTAAATGGTAGTTATGGCCAAGCCGTTATATTGGTGGGAATGAATATAACTAAATAATAATTTATTATAAAAAAATTTTAAATTATTTTACATTTATATAATAAATTTTAGATGCTAAAATGAGAATTCATCCAATTTTTAAGTATAATTTTTCTAATATTTTTAAAATGTTGTTTTACTGCTTTTGGCTGGAGAACTATATTAAAATATTGTATTTTTCACTTTTATATGTTATATTTTACAAAATAAATATATTCTGTAGAATAGGAACATAAATATTTACATTGGTGGATATTTTGGTATTTTTTGGCTCAAATTTATATTGTAATGAATAGTGAAAAATATTGCATTTTAATTCAAAAATGTATTTTAAGCTAATTTATTTATATAGTTAGATAGTATATTAAACAAAATTTAATGTTTAATTGTTTTATGTTTTTATCATTTAATCCAATTTTTTTCATTCAATGTAATTCCATATTGAAATCGAACATAAAAACATTCAAATCGTTTGATAGTTCTTACTTCTTAAAAACCTTCTTTCTAGTTTTGACAATGAGTATTAATTTTAAATTAATTTTTGAAAAATAATGTGTTTTGAATTTGGAAAAATTAATTTCATTTTTGGAATAAAATTCTTCAAACTGTGAAAAAATATACCATTTATTTTTGGGCATTATGAATAGTACCTTCAATAATTTTTTTATTTACCATGAGCAATGGTTAAATTTTGTAAAGAAAGGTATAAAATAATAATAAAATAATATTAAAATATCCTAAAACATGTCCTAATCGAATTGGATGATATATGCCTGACCATGGGCATCTTTGTGTTGATTTTGGGACCCCATGGAGCCATATAGCTGGGATAATGACATATTATTAGAATTAATTTAAAGTAAAGAGAAATTAAATAAACATGTATCTTTTACTAAACCAATTTTAATATAGTGTTATGTAACAGATATATTTGACTAAAAATATTAATTACAATTAAAAAAAATTCCTACATCATGATGTTTTATTTATAATTTTTTGATATTATATAAATCATTTCTATGACATAGTGATGATTCAATGATTTATTTTTTAATAAAGGATTCAAATAAATGATATTATAAATATTATAATAAATTTTATATGACATAATTATTGTAATCCATGAATTATCTATGTGAATATGACATGTTGGTATTTATTCAATTTATTTTCTATAAGTAATAATGTTGTTATTAATTTGTAAAAAATAAAGCGTGAATAGTGTCCAAAGTTGACATAATTCATAACTTAAAATATAAAATAGTTTATTAAATGATATTAAATTCATAAAAAACTACGACAAGTCCAAATGGTTAATATAATTCCAAATATTTCATACATGACTTTTTGTGGGTCTTTTGACATTATATGGTAATTATAGTAACCCACAATGTTTAAATAACATGATATCACTATAAGATTTAAAAGGTTAAAAAAATGGTTAAACAAAATAGTTATGGATAACAAAATATTTGAGACTTGTCAAAAAACTATTGCATGATGAGAATAAGAACGAAAATAATCATATCATTTAATTGAATGTTTTTTGGGACTTTTTTAATTGAATTTGAATTAATAATAAAATAATATTTGAAGACCATCCTAAAGTGGTTATCTTCGCTATTATAAAAGGCAACCCCCTCTACCCACAGACACACACACACACCTCTAATTCCACTTTTACCTTAATCATTATTCTCAAATAATATACCAACATCCCTTCATACCTTCCATAATCCTTAATTTGGTCATAAGGGAATTCATGAAACCCTTTGCGCTCAAATAAAAAGTAGTTACCCGATTTAGAGGCAACATACTCTCTCAACTTCCTTTCCATTATTTTCCTTGTCCCCTAACTATTATCTTATTGTTATTTGATTTCATAATAAAACTAGTATGATAAATATAATAGTATGTTTCTATGAGTCGAGACAAAAACTATATGAACACACACATCCTTTTAATGGATTCAAACATACATTTTCGGTGTACGATGAACTACTGCATCACAAAACGATGATTGATAAATTTTCTCCTCACACCTCTTAGGGTGGCCATAATAATAGAACTGTATATATATATATATATGATATATATTATATTTATATTGTCTCTATTATTTGTTAATTTTTTTAAAACATACGTTTATTCTTTTCGTGATGTGTAAATACAATAATTTCATTTGAGGAAGTGTGGACTACTGCCCCCTCATAGTTGTATGAATCGTTCATGCTATACATGGAACATATAAAAGATGATTTTATTAAAAATAATATAAATTCATGACATAAATATAATACTAGTTTTATAATATACATTTATATCATTTTATTATTATTATTTTAATATTTCAAAAAAAATGAATGTAAGGTTAACGCATACGTACAACCTACTGTCTCCATGAACGGTTCATTTCATTTCATATATCAAAATATTATATATATTATTAATACAGATATAATTTATATATGTGATATTTAAATAATTAATGTTTTTTTGAACATGATGTACTTTGATCACATGAAAAATTTTAAAAAAAATGTTCGTTAAAGACTCAAATACTGAATATCGATAAAAGGACCGATATAAACATTAATACTTTTGTAAATATTATAACATGGTTATAAGTGATATAAAAGAAATAATAAACATGAAAAAGATTGTCAAGAAAATATAAATTTAAATAAGTATATTGTTCGAGAACATAACAATTTTACATGTTGAGTCAGACATAATGTGTGGGACTTCATCTCAATATCCTTTAATTTAGTCATATTTTGAGAATATACACCTCCTTCTATTATAAAGAGTATAATAAACAACTTTTAACTTAAATTTGAATAAAAATGAATCTTTTTTATAATGAATTCCACTAAACACCAAAAGGAATGTTTTTAACATATCTAGTGACAACGACCTATCTGTCATCATAACTGTTATTTGATATTAGCATCCTCTATAAAATTTGATGTTTTTAAAAGGGAAAGAAACCCCTTATTACTTTTTAAGGTGTTATTGTATAGAATTTTTTTTTGAAGTAGATTAATAATTTCAATACCATGAAATGATTTATTATAAATTCAAATGAAATATTATTAGTGAAATGTAGATATGGGCATCATTTTATCTGTTATGATTACATATTGATACATGGACATTTGATGGGTGGTTACATGATAATCCTCAATGTGTGGTTATGTGATAAACCATATGATGGGTGGTTCCATGATAAACCACAAACTAATGGATACATTTTATCCTCCAATTCATTGGGTATAAAAGTCAGTCGTATCGCTATTCCATTTAGTGATATGTGTGGATGTCGACCGTATGGTCAACACATTTAAGTATATTTATCACCCATGTACGATTTATATGTTATATTTTTATTATATGGGATTTATGTTAATATTGTGGTTAAAAAATGAGTAATCAATGAGAATATATTTAGTGAAGTATTTTTATGACTCGGAAATGGTGAAAAGTGTTAGATTATGATAAAGTATTCTTGGTCTTCATGTTATCCGTAGACTAACAGTTTTTTTGTGTACCCCTTAATGATATTTTTATTCACATCCAATGTGTTTAAATGTTTTTCACTCGACATAAATAAGAGTAGAATCAAGTATATGATCCTGGAATAGTCATACCGTTTAAAACATGAAACGAAAGATGTATCTATCTAAAAGGATTTCTATTTTATGAAAAAATGTATAGTGAGTAGAAGTGTATACTTGTAATATCAATGTTTTTATGTATTATTTATTACCTAAATCCATAAATCTCTAAAACTAAAAATATCTTTATTGTGAATTAAATTGAAATTATTAACTTATCTAAAGATTATGTAATGTTTATTTCTTAGGCCTTATAATAAAATTTTACACATATGTAACCATTATAAGAAAAAATCATTTATAATTATTTTGATTACCTGGGGATAATGAAACATGAGAAGGGTGATCTCAAATTATTAGTAATTTTAAACATAATCCATAAAAATTTAATGTCATTATTGGTACTAAGATGAGTATAATGTTATAAGGACATATTCATAGTTCATGGTCATAACATTGTTGAATTCATACCCATAAATACATTGATAATCAATAATAAAACATTAAATAATGATATAAAAAAATAAGATTAATTAAAATAAATAATCCTAAGCCACAATATTTCAATATTAATCTAAGGAATCATTTAAACCCTATAATGTTTTACCATAAGAAGTTTGAAATTATTTGGTTTTTAATATTTTTAATGGATTACTTTTTAAAAAATATTATTTATATAAAACCCATATAAATAATAGATAAATAAAATATCTATCATTGGGAATATTTTTAATATCATTCAATCAAATTGGATAAATTTTAATGTCACACATAAAATAAAAATCATAGTTACATATAATTAACTATCATGGATAAAACTTGAAAAATCATTAAAGTATATTAACAAAATAAATATAGAAAAACATAATAAAGGAACAATTGAACTATATCAAATTCATTAGTGATCTATAATAGTCTAACCCGTACTCATTTTATAATTGAACCGCCCATAACCATACATAATTCCCTAGAACCATAATTCCATTATAGTAAATAGATCTTGTATTTTTGTATAAAAAATTATTGAAACATCCTTTATTCATTTCATTAGATTATTAAACCATGGTAAAAAATTGGTTCCCTATAAACCACTTATAAACAATTATAATACATCTAGAGAATGAATGTTTATATTCTGATTAAAAAATGATAGAATAGAAAAGTATGATTCATCAAGGATTTTTTATATTTAGGACTGGAAGTGAAATTAAAAGATCCTTAAATACATTCTTTGGGGAAACAAGCTTCTTAAATTGAAAAAAAAATCCAAATAAATAATTAATAAAATAAAATGACCATTTATATTATAATTATCATGGAATCTTATAATGTATTCATCCATGAAAATAGTGGTCAAGATGGTTGGAAAATTTAATAATGTTGTAAATGTTAAATATAAACATTCTTTTCCAACATTATGCAAAAAGTTTTGAAATGACCTTTTCTAATGTGTTATGAAATCCAAATATAAATAATTTAATTATAAGTTCATATATTTTTTGAAATATCTTTGAGAAATTAATTATAAATAGAAGGAATCATTTTAGAAAACATTTTATAAAAGAAGTCATGTATGAGAAATATGGTAGATCTTAAAGAATATACAAGATCAACATCATTTACTAAGGATTTTCATGATTATTAGAAAATCAGTAACGGTGGATACTGAAATAAAAAATGTAAACAACATTCCGAAAATATCGATAATAAAAGAAATTTTATTTCTAGAAATATAGATTATATAATTCCCCCCAATGGAACCTTGAACATAAATAATCCAAAAAATCTATGAGATTGTAACATAGAGACTTTTCAATATAGTTAACATTTCAATTGTAAGGTGAATTAAATGACATTATAATATGAAAATTTAAATATCATAAATATATATATATATATATATATATATATATATTATAATAAAAATGGGGATGTATATACCGCTTATAATATAATATCATTGAATATAATAACCATATGTCTGAAGAAAGGGAATTTGTGTCGAATAACACTTAAAAAGATCAGATCATAAAATTGGGAATTAGTCAATTAGGAATCTATTTATAACAAAATAAAACCAAAAAATAAAAGTGAAAATAAAAAATTAATCAATTTATAGATCAGTTCATAAATAATAATGTTAATATAAATTTTACGAAGAAGAGTTATAACCCATGGAAATTAATTTGAGTTATGTAACCCTTTACAACTTGGAATCATTGAGGACAATTCCACATAAAAAATTAAATTCAAATGAAATATTGAAATATAATTAATTTTAAAGTATTCCAAATATTAAATTTTAAATGGGATTGATATACTCTATTATAAAATATTAAGTTTAGAATATGAAAACATACTTCAATGATGTTAAATTGTGATGAAATCCATTACCCCGACTCCATACATTCCATGTATGTACTTTAACTCCAATATAATAAAATAATCTAAATTATTATAAATCAAATAAAATTTTCTATGTTTAATAACTTATCTATAAACTATTTATTTCAATTATATTAATTACATGGTTAATTTACATTATCTATCATTTCCATGTTAGTTGTTTTAAGGGTATTAAAATAATATGTTCAAAATCAATTTTTATGGATAAATAAGTTCAAAGTGGTAATTATTCCACAATATATAGAATACATGAAGCTATTATAATTATTTTAAAAAATTAATACACTTTTACTCAATCAATAATGATGGTTATAAAAAACTAAATAAATTAAAGTCATCGAGATAATAGGTTGTACACACATATGAGTAATGATTGCATTTTTCAATGATTATTTTTGAATAAAGGTAAGTATTATTTTATATTTATATAATAAAAATTATTCCATTAATATATTATTATTTATTCTAATATACTTATATATATCATACATGTTTTGAGCTGATGAAAAATATATCACATCGCTTTATAGAGGTTGTAGTAAACACATGCGCATAAATGGTGTAATCATTTTACCAAAAATGGAAAGGTAATATTATAAATGTTATATTATATTTTTTTAAATTATAAATATTTATTTAGTATAATGTAAAATATTAACAACATCCTTGCAACCATATATGTGGGGTTGTGATGGAAAATGAATTACTTTAGTCTGTGAGGCGGTAATCTGCTATACAAAATAATTACAAATTAATTTCTCACTTTATAAAGTGTGGAGTGGTATATAGGTTATTTCACTAAAATAATAATATAAAATAATAATAAATATACATATGTTAATAAATAATCATGTTTAATGATGACATTAATGATTTTTGAAAAACAAAAAACTATAACCTGTGATTGAAAACTATACCACATCATTAGAAACCCTATCTTTAAATAGACCTTTTGACATATAAGTTAATTATTTTGACTAAAATTAATCCTCTATAATTTTTGGAGAGAGTATAGTAATTTATTTGTGTTGATATTGTCCAATTCAAATGGGTTTAGTAGAATGAAAAGTGGAAAATAAGATATTCCCTTTTATAAGAGGGGAGAACTCACATAATTTCAAACAATATTAAATTAATATAAATTAATATTCAATTCCAAATCCATCAATGAATATATATTTCTAATATTGTATGTTTTTTAAATAATCATGTCCAATAAAAATGCGACATGATTCTTCTTTGTTTCAACCTGTATGTTATGGTGTTGACACCTTATTTACCCATTTCACACTTATCATGAAAAAAATCATTTTTACACTTTTAGGGTCAGGATAGAGAGAATAAAAGGATAAAAGGAATATAAATGAACCATAGTTGATATTTTATACAATATCATACCCCATTTCTTGAATCTATGATTTTGATAAATTATATATTATTTAAAAAAAATTATTTTCATAAAATATCATAAATTATGATTTTAAAATTATTCAGTTACATTTACTATTTATAATTACAGGATATAAAATAATTTCAAATAATACCATCTAATAAATCCTAATCATTATATAACAATCAATAATATTCATGGTTTTACTAATTCATTGAAATTATACTATATTTATTATCTCTAATATCATTAATTTAAGTTTTTCTATTAATAGAATAATTACATCGTCAACAATGGGTAAGAACTGTAGATAATTATTTCTTCACAAAAAAATTTAAAAAACTTATCTTGTCTAATTTGAATCATTCAGAATTAAAACTAATATTAATGGTAAAATATATATTCTATTTATACATTGTTATAAATATTATAGTTATTTAAAACAAGAGTGAAATTTTTACCTTTTCAAAATATAAAATATTACAATGTCCATAATCCCAGCAATATGAAGAAAAAATACATTTAACTGAATTAATGGATGAATATGGACTTGATGGAACCATAAAATTAAATTGTTGAAATTTTTAGGGTCATTTTATTTTCCTCATCATTATATTATTATCACATAATTTCAATGCGTTGCCTATAACATAGTAAAAAAAATTAATATTTTTATTATTCATGTTAACTATAAATAAACAAGACAATTTTAAAATTTTGAACAAAGAATTAAAAAAAATTAGTATATTTTACAAAATTTTAATCACATGTGTGTAATAATTTAATTATCAATCTAACAGGAAAAAAAGGCAGTGAGATATGGTTTTTCAGAAAAATGAAATTTCAAAATATAAAAAATATTTAATGTAAACTCAACTCAAAAATTAATATTGAATACAAAAAATTGGATTACTTTAAATAATAGTTAAATAATAAATTATTTAAAATAATTCTAATTATATTTTTTTTAAACATTAAAATAAAATAATGTTCTTCAATAAAAATTATATTTTTCCCTATTCACAAAAAACCAATCATTTAATAATCATACCAAAATATTATTATAATAAAATAATGATGTGATGAATAAAAAAATTATTTATTTATTTATTTCATTTTTATTAAATTTCTAAAAAATTATTATAATATTCACACAAAAAAGAAATTTAATGTTACATTTGATGAAAATATATTCATGATGAAAAATAACTTCATTAATAATTTAGTAATTTCGAAAAATAGTTAATTAAATTTCTACTGATTAGAACCATTATATAAATATATCCAAATTTATTTAATCTTATTCATACCGACTAATTTCTATGCCAATTTAAAATGGCCTTATGTAAATATTAATATTTCTTGGTTTTATTTTTCTTAGTGTCATATATTTTGTACAATACTAGACATGGGCATTATTTTTAAAATATTTTGATATTACATTAGAGACTACCAACTAGTGGAGAGTCAATATTGTAATACGATGGGGATACTATGAACCCTTTATCAGAGTTGTAATAGTATACGAAATAAATAAATAATATATATTTACACATAATCATCAAAATCAATGAAGGTGCTGATAAATATATACAAATAAAAATTGAAATAATAAAATTATATTCTATACAAAAAAAATATCCCATGGGTTAAATATAAACAATATGTGAAAAATAAATAAGATAATAATGTGCTAATAGAATATCCCCTAGTGGACATGAGTCCTTCTTGATAATTTTATCTTACTCCGAGAAAAAAAATGTAACAACCATCGTGCCAGTTTCTAAAATATATCCCTGTTATAAATAACTTGGTATAATTAGGAAAAATGATACATAAAATCCATAGTATGATGTGTGTATAATATAGTTGGCCACAAACAATTTACTCACTAAAAGATTAAATCTGATATTAAGTTCATTCATAATTTCTATAAATGTAATTAAGCAAGGTATATGAGATAAATTAGAAAGGAAAACTCTTGATATACTAAGTTCCAAAGTGATACCAAAGGTTTTCCCTACCAACATCTACCATTTTAAGAGTGTTTATGATAATTTTACGGTTATTTCACATACCTATATTAAAACACATATTATAATAACTTGTCATGTAATTCCCTATTATCAAAAATTATATCATGAAATATAATCACTCATCCCAGAATTACCCAAGAATTCGACATAAATTCAAACACTCCATTGATATAGCAAATCATTCAAAAACATATCATTCATCCAAACCATCCTATAAATCTCAATTAATGTGAAATACTGAAATATCATCCAATAATTCCAAATCTTGTAATGCATGAAATCCATGGCGCTCTTCCACGAATTCCAACTCAATGACCATATGAGGGAATCATGACATCCATCCCAGAATTTCCCTAATAACATGTATCACGTAGAAAATATGTTCTATTTCCTCCAATCCTTGGAACTATTGAAGGTATATAAAATATATCTAATTATTCAATAATTTAATTTAATTAATTATAGGCCCATGATCAGCTTCTCTATAATCAACATATCACATCTTTTCCTTTATTTCCAATTTTAAAATAATGATTTAACACCTTTAAAATAATAATACATCCTATAAAACTAAAATTACTAAAATATTTATAGAGAATAAGCTACAAAAATATATAAGTAGAGCGACCAAAAATTTATGTTTTCATATAAAAAAACAATTTAACATTACCAGAACTCAAGTCATCAAGTGACCACAGTTTCAAAATATTTTGTGTTTTATTAGTTTACCTATTAAACATGGTCCAACTCATTATAAGCTTAAAAAACACATATTTTAATTATGGTTCTTAAATTAAATTTCAAAATTATAAAATAAAATATATAATTTATAAAATAAATTTTCATGTAACAACATTTCTCCATTTCATGGTTAGTTTCAGCCATGAAGAATTCCAATCAATAGTAGCATTTTATAAGACATTTGAAAAAATTATTGGTAATTCATAAAATCAAAACTCAATTTAAACATTAAGTTTATAATTTTATAATTCATGGATAATTTCACTATAACCATACAATACATGGACTCAAAAACAAGCTGGAATATGTGTTAAATTGAAGCAACCACTTAACTTTTACTTATAGGATAATATCAGTGTGCTATCAGGCCCTAATTTGTGATGAAATGGAAGAATAATAATTACTTGTAAAAAACTAAAAAATATGGAATAAAATTCAAAAATGATATCAATATACTCAATAGTGAAAGGAAAAAATTATTAGAAGGTGGGCGAGGGGTACTGACCCAAAAATGACAATAAGAAGAACTAGATGAAAAATTCCCAAAAATGAGGAGAAACATAGAGGGGTAAGGGGTGAGGGTAATATTTTTTTTATTGGTTTTAGTTCAATGGGGGATGAAAAGGGTCTCCATAATTATAAAAAATGGAAGTGGAAAATGAAGATTTTAACTACTTTTTAAATATCACATTGTTTAGAAACATTTTTTTCCAACCCATGCGTAAACTGTTCATCCAATAATATCGTAACACACTTCAACCCCACACTATTTGGAATCATGTTTTGAAAAATTGTGCACCTATTAGAAATTACCCTTTTCAACACTTAAGGTGTTCAAATTTATATCTGGATCATCTGTGTGGTCTCTATAAAGTTTTTTCCTATCAATTAATGGATGCACAATTGGGTTTTATAGTTACCACGAACCATGAGCTAACTGCACTCCCGACCCTTCCTCCTCCAAACATTAATCATCATGTTGTGATCCCCAGGAACACTCTTGTGAACTTTTACAATTATAGATAAATACATTACATATCCACAGTAGTTCCAGAGAGTGGTTCAGACCAACTAAATTCTTTTTCGACGCCTAACTCAAAATTTTGCTTATCAACTAGTTAAAAAATAGATATTTCTCAAAAAATCCATGATTCCTTATAATGTTAAGACACTACAAAATTCCCACTATAAAACTTTTTACCACTTATATGTCACATTAATTAACACCTCACATTTGGTGACCCTCTACAGTCAATAATTCAAATCCAGATGGCCACTACACATTTTTAATGCATGAAAAACACCTAATGAACAACATTCATCTCAGGGATCTCATCTAACCAAAACCTGGTAAAATTCATGTTATTAAAATTGAAACCCCATGAATGAAATCACCAATTCCTATATATCCCAAAAAATCAATGATCTTGTTTTTTATGTATCCAACAAAACAATTGTTCCCTCTAACATAATTTTATCTTACAAGTACCAACATTTAATTCATGGATCCTTTTACATTTTAATTACTTAAAAATCACCAAAACCATGTTCAAAAAAATTATCAACCTGGTATATATATCACAATACCAAAACAGACTATAGATATTAGATTAAATACAGGCAATAGTCCTCATTTTCAATTATCAACTATTAATAGAAGCATACCCTCTATTGAGGTATAACCTAAAAATAACAGGCCTTTAATAAAAAATGGTTGTTTTACTTATAAATCATAAGTTTCGTAAATAAAATTTATATGATATGTGGCATAAAACATTCCATATAAAAATTAATATGTAAACATAAGTCTGATCAAAATCCACTTAATTGACACAAAAAATTGAATATCAACTATTGATGTGTTACTTACCTATATAAACAAAGTTTCATCGCTTCCAAAGGAATCTTATTACCACCAAATATGATCACATAATAAATAAATGAATCCCTATAATATTACATGGTCATATACTAAACTTTTCAAACCATCATCATATAATTCTACACAAACCTTTGTACAACCTATTGAAGTACCATTTATCAACCTACACATCCTAGAGCCTGAATATACTATAAAACCTTCATTCACTAATAAATCTAATTTCCCATTTGGAATTTCCTATGTAATAAGTGAATTTAACTCATCAGTTCATCACAGGTACCACGATGACCAACTTCAAATTCGCATGACCGTTTAGTCATGAGTTTTTATTACTAATTAATGATATGTAACTCCCCATAACTATTAGTTTGTTATCATCACTTCAAGTGAGATACTCAGACCACTATACTTATTGTTCAATTTATCAGTGATGTAAAAAATGGATTAAGTTTTATTTTTATTACATGAGTTATAACAAATAGAGATTTTCTTATTATAGATATTTGTTAATGGAACCAATGGAATTCTACAACAGCATGTCTATAAAAAAGGCATCACTACCTGATAGTATATAGTGAACTGCCACCATAATTATTCACTCACTACTTCTTCCATAAAAGGTATATGGGTTTAGCTAAAACAATGCATGTTCATCATCTGAGTAAAACAAAATGCATTCATTAACACTTGAAAAAATTCTCTATGTCAAACCTGTGTTATTACCCTACCACTCTTGATCCATTCAGGATATCACCCATCATAGGAGGGACATCCCAATACATTTTCAATGGCCACCTACCTCTTTTTCTATAATTTGTTCATCAATTATCATCCCCCTTTCTCCATGTGGGGATGATCGAGTAATGATCACCAAAATTTCATGACTCTATACATATGTATCTTGAGTTAACATCCAATAGTGTCACTACCGCTTCCATAAATCTACAGATCCATCGAGGAATACATGATTTAAAAAAACAAAATAGGTTCATATAATTTTTACAATTCGAAATAGGCCCCATGGATATCCAATATATTTGACCATTTTAAAAAATGAAATGATTTCTTATTCTTGAGTCACTTTATATAATAACTATGCGGTGTAAAGAATCTCTAGAAACATCTTGGCACCTCAACCACATCAAAATACCTACTATCATGCATTTCGTATCATTTTACCAACCCAACCAAATATTCTATGATTTTTATGCAGTAAGAATTATTAATAAGAAATGACTATATCATTTGACCATGAATGTAAAATACTCAAAAACATCGAGATAGATGAATCTATTTTGATTCAACATAATAAAATTACAATTTCTCTTAAGGATAGTCTAGAAACATGACCACCACCATCCAATGTGTCATTTTCTGATCAGATCCATTTACCTACACTTCAACACCCTTATTTTCGTTTAACCAAGGTAAACAAAAATTTCAACATTTAGAAAACATTATAGATTTAGAATTATTCATATGAATAACCTATCCCATTAAAACCGTACATATAACAACCATACTTAATCATGTTTATAACCTTACATTAATAAATTATGACATGAAATGTCTTTTTAAAAAACATGATAGAACATAGTGTTCATTAACCGTATATTGATATATCTTACAACACGTTACAATGAAATAACAAATGGAATCAACAGTATTATATAGCCCATTAAATAAAGTCCATTAACTATTAGATACCGAATAACATCAAATCGATTTAAATGATAAGACACAAGTATTGTTTATAAAAAATCCCAATGGAATGTATATGAGTTAACACACCCTATAGAGTATACACAAACATATCAATGTATTACCAAACCTTACCAGGAGTATAACTATAAAATATCTCCTACAACCCAATCAATCCATACAGAAGATTTTTTCAAAACATAAATTCAAATCATCACCATGATCCCTAAATATATCATGATTTATCAATTTTTTACTTTGTTAAAATTTACTATTTTAATACCCAAATATTAGCATTTAAAATTTCTCAATACCCAAAATTTAAAATTTAGAAATAATTATTTAATTTCTCATTCAATGGTTATGTCTAAATAGAATTACATTCACATATTATAATGTAATAAAAATTATAATTTTCTTACTAATATTTAATTTTACTAAAATCACTCCTTATAATTCATTTATACAAGCATATTTATTATTAATCATTCGACAAGTTAGTCAAGAAGATTTTAACCACACAAACATATATATTCCACATTAATATTAATAAAAACTAAAAATTCCAAACAATATCTACAAATAAATCCTTATAAAGATATAAATTAATTCTTTATGTAAATGATAAACAACATATAAAAATCTAGTAGATGAAAATTTTGCAAAACTCACAATCTTAAACATCATGTGGATGATAACTCAATCCTATGTTTCTAGAATGACACAACAATTCTCTCACCCCATCATTTCATACAAGGATAAGAGATTAAAATTATATAATTAAATAACACCACATCGTAGTAATCAACTCAAGGTGAACATCATAAAATTGTAAAACCAAAAAGAAAGAATAAAAATTCCCACCATTGGATACACAGTGGTCCCCTTTACATGGGTCTGCATATCCTTAGAATGATCTCTTTATAGACCCTAGAAATCATTATAGTCTCTTATATATTATTACCATGTAGTAAAAAAAAATTAATGGGCTCTAAAACCAAAATGTTACACCCTAATCCCATGTACACATTGCTTGTCCTATTTTCTATGTTTGCATAAGACCTCATGTGTGCCTCTTTATATGCCCGGGTTTACCAACATCTAGAAAGGTACGCTAATATTATTACTGGATACCATTCCATCATTATGAAATTGAAAATATATTTTAAATTATGATAAATAGATACAGACCAACCAATATATCATAATAAGGCAATGTTACAATAAAAAATACAACATTTAAAAGAAATAAAAAATGAAAAAAATTAAAATCAAAAATATCCCATAGGTGGACCATACAATGTTAATAAATATATAAATGAAATATTTTTTAACCTCTTTTTAATAACTAGTAACGAGCCTTAACTGGTTCTATAGTCTACCTCTGAAAGGGACTACCATTGAAACGGCCAACAAATACTACTCTAAAAGATTTCAATACGAGAAATAATCATGTCTTCATGGGAACGAAAGTACAATAGTCTCCCAAGAAGGGTGTGAGTATATATTATTAGGTTTCTAATAACTGATTCCATAAAATAATCATTCTGATAGAAAATATATGATAATTTTATATAAATAAAATAAATTAGGTGATAAAGAATATATAAGTAATCAAAAATTTCAACTTCATGTGAACTATATTGATGTTTGGGTTTGGTCATACCTGTTTCATCCAATGCTACAGGTTATATGTGCTTGACATGATGAAAAATCATCCAAACATAACTACGTGGAACCCAAGCACTCATCCTAGAATTTCCCAACATCAAAGAGTTTATCCTGGAATTTGATTACTTATCATGATAATCAACTGGATTCAAATTCCAATATTATAATTCTTAAGATATCATGTATAATAAAAAAACATATCACACATCCCAACCATATTAAGAACTATATAACATTTTTTATCCATGAATCTCATCATATAATTCATAGTCATATACAATAAAGAAATCCAAGGAACTCATCTAGTAATTCCATCTCATCAGACATCCCAAGAAATCTATATATGTATCCTAAAATTATATAATCCTCAAACATCAATTTAAAATTTTATTAATTGAGTATTCATTTACTTTAATTCAGCCTAAATACATGGGAATATAATTATATAATCAGTACATTTCATTTTATTTTTGCATTCCAATTTAAAAAAATTCCAGATATAAATGTTTAACAAAATAAATAATTTCCATAAAACATAGGTCTCAATAGATTTTATAAATCATAATGTTAAAATTTATATTAATCAATTTACATCTAATTTATTTTTTCCAATAACAAATAAATTTACTATTACCAAAACCCAATAAACTGTGTGACATAAATATCATTTATTGGGTTTTTACATTTTACATTATATTTTGTTTTATTAATTGATATTTAAAAAACACCCCACCTTATTTACAATTGCAAAATTCAAAATAAAAACCATAAAATCAAAAAATGATTGATTTTATAAAAAATTTATAAAATTATCTATTTAGTAAAATAGACCCATTTCTAGGATAGTATCCCAAAACAAAATTATTCAACTCAATGTTAACATATTTTGAGGTCTTTGAAAAAATAATAGGGAATCAGGGCCATAAAAAATAAATAAAACAATTAATTAAAAATTTACTCTATCATATAGAATCTATCCTTACAAAAGAATACATGAACTCAAAAAAACTATTTTCTAAATTGAATGGATCACCAACCACTGCATTTTAGGAGCCTCCACATTTGGTACCAGTATTTTAGTTGATCAGAAATAGAAGAAAATGATGTGAAATTGAATTCAATGAGAAGACATAATATGAAAAAAATATATTCTAACATATTTTATAATTAAATGGAAAATAAATAGACGTGGATGATGTGTATACACACCCATAGTCTTCAATAATAAGAGGTGGAACTTCTCACACCCAATAATTAGTGGAGAACAACGAAATAAAATGTG